>CM059306.1:2937500-3537500 GCA_030340665.1 Neosalanx taihuensis
CTGGGTTCAAATCCCGGTGGGTGTACGATTCCCAGCCAATGCATTGAACGTGTGCAGCTACATCAGTTTCCGTATAAAGGATATACATTATTATTATTATTTATACATGTTTTTTACCAGTATAGACATCACCTTAAGTTCAGAAAAAAATCTACAAAGTTTAGCAAGGAGACATCCTGTACTTGAACTATAGAACTGATGGCTGGGCAGGATCGGTGACTCAAACTGGCTGTCATGACTGAAGCCTATGAACTTGCCCCGTCCTTGCTGTGGTGATGTGAGATCTCCCATCTCTCCAGCTGCCTCATCCTCCTGGTCGAAGGGTATCATGATCTCCAGCTGATAAGCCTGGAGCCCATCGTCTTTGGAACAAATTGAGTAATCGTCTGGAATCGGAATGCGGCTAAGACAATAGAAAGGAAATGGAAAGGGATTTTCTTGACAATAATAGCCTGTAAAACTTATCTCAATCTCATCCAATCCTCTTCTGCCACTCTTGATCCGGTAGCTTATTTCAGTAAGGAGCTCTCTGCCTCCTTCCCCCCCCTCACCCCTCACCCCTCGCCCCTCACCCTGTTTCCATGAAGCCCAGGCCAGATTAGAAGTGTTGGCCCATTACTGTGAGGTGATAATGACAGTGCCATGTCAGAGGTGGTAGGAGAGGCTGAAGGAGAAACAGTGGTCGTCAGTTTCCTCATCCGAGGCTGAGTGATGCGACACGGCCTTCTGAATGAACCGTACTGATCTCTGTGTTACCAGTTCCTGTTCAACTCAGATCTTTATGTGTTAAAAGAACACAAAAACAACAAGCAGGGTTTGCTGCCCTCAAGTCTCAATGGATCTGCTTTTTGCCCTCAGTCTCTCTACCATCAAAACATATTTGGTGATGTCATTAACAGGGGTTGAAGGGGACTTAAGGAAGCACACGCCTGTGCTGTAATACTATACAGCTTTAATGTCCTGCTCGTCTAGGAAGTGATTTCACCAGGAGATGGATTACTGGTGAGATTGTTTGAAGGAAGGGCTTCCGTTATTTAAGGAGGAACAATCCATGTCCTACACAGAGACGCAATGATCTGTGTCCTATTTTATGCTTTGACTATCATTTATATCACATAATCCTTCATGCTTAATCACATCATTTAATATCTCAGACAAAGCATCTTGATATACTTGATATATCTTAGTTGGTCCAGTAGAGTATTTAAGTTTCCGTCAAAGTACTATAATAGCAGGTTCATATTTTTGTGTGTTGGCAGCATTATTCTCCTCTCTTATACAATGGAAAATGCTGCCATGACAACAAGAAATAAGAGAAGGAATGAAAAAAAAAAAGAATAAACTCCCACCATCCCAAGATCGGTCCAGTTATTCCAGTGGTGGAGTTCGCAGGGCTGCTCATGTAACCGATCGTGTCTATGGTGTAGGAAGAACATTCTTCCTACACCATAGACACGATCGGTTACACTCATCTGCTTGACTAGCTGGGTCTGTTCGAGTCTGAGATGGTGCTGATGTGGAAGGATCTGAGACAGCTCCTGTTTCCAAACCTCCATCCTTCTGCTACCATTACAATCCCTGTCCTTTGTCTGGGAGCAATACCCCCACCCCCCTCCCTTACCCTGGCCCTTCCCATCCCAATCCCCCTCCTCTGCTCTGTCCCCTCCTGGTGACATCAAAGCTGGGCCCCCTCCCTTGTTCTGCTCCTATAACCCTTCCCAGCTCCTCAGGGATCCACTGCTCCGTAGCTCTCTGCTGTTTCACTGCCTGCAGAGTCCATTGTTAGGACCGCAGCCTAACTGGTGTAATGATGATCACGTTTAAATTGCTAACAATGAAGGGTGGTAATGATGATCATTACTGGCTGCTAATGATGATATGGGTGTGCCAACGGTCTCTCTCTCCCGCTTCCAGGAACGGGTTTCATCTGCTGTCACTGTGTCTACGTGACGTTCCAGAACGTTCTCTGTTTGTGGGAGAGATGATTCCCCTCCCCCCAGATGGAGGAAGACCCACCCAGTTCCAGACAGAACCCATGTTCTCTAATGTTCTAATTTAGCCATCACATGGGGGCAGTTTTCATGAGCTCAAGTCTGCCATGCTGCTCCCCCCCCCCCCCGACCGCCTTTTTCAATTCAGCTACAGCACTGCATTGTGGGAAATAAGTCTCCCGAGGGTGGCAGTTTGTAATCTTATCTGAACCGCAGGTAGAGGCCACCGCACAGCATTCTGGGACAGCGATTTGGAGTGGGTGACTTGGGGTTGATCCCATCTGTGTTATCATACTCACATCCTTCCTCCCTAGAGGAGTGGATTAATAATAACCTGACTTCACGGTCCAGGCATGGACACACACACACACACACACGGATGCACAGACACACACACACACGCATGTACATGTGCATAAAACATTTGCTGTTGTAGGTTTCATAAAAAGGGATAAATATCACTACTTGTATCAACATACAGTTTAGCATCACATTGCACTAATCGTGTCATCAGGGTCGCGCTTGTAAGCCGCTAAATAATCTTGTTCCTCCTCCTCCTTCTCCTCCTCCTCCTCCTCCTCCTCCTCCTCCTCCTCCTCCTCCTCCTCCCCTTAGCGAGCCTCTGCCAAAGACATCATAAAGATCAGAGCTTGTGTTTTCTGATGCGCTCTCTAAATCCATCTTCCCTCCTCTCTCTCTCATTCTGTCTTTTTCTCTGCGTGTAACTCGATCTCCCCCACCCTCTCCGTGGCCTGGAGTGCAGGCCTCCATGTTTCTCAGCCAAATCCAATCATGTTAGCTTCTCTGCTCCGGTCCAGCTTGACTAATGCCTTTTCATCTAAAGGGCAGATTTCACTAAAGAGTCACTGTGCCATCTCCTGTCTCCAGTGACAGGGATTGTAGTCTTCCTCTTTTACACACACACACACGCACCCGCACACACGCACACCCACACACAAACACACACACACACACGTACATTCTCCTCAGCGAGGAGCTTGTTTAGAAGAGCCTTAGTGAGTCCAGGCTCTCTGGTGGATGGACAAGGTCAGAGATCATCGCTGGTTTGGCCCTCTGCTCATAAATGAGCAATCTGCAGCACACACACGCTCTCTTTCCATCTCTTTTTCTATTTACCTCTATCCCTCTTTACTGCTCTTTCTTCTCTACCGCTTTCTTCCCCTCTCCACCCATCTCCCTCCCTCTCTCCCTCCCCTCCCTCTCTCCCTCCCTCCTTCCCCTCCCTCTCTCTCTCCCCTCCCTCTCTCGTACTCTCTCTTCCACCTTAATTGTTTCCTATACTCCCTCTGGCAATCAGTATTCCAGTGCAGATAAATCAACGATGGGCAACCTTGATGTCATGGCAGGATGCCATTAATGGCATGTACTCCTGCGCTTTCACCTTGGAGGCCATTTTTACCAGACGCCTATTTTAGCTCTTTACCACACTCCAAACGAACACATATCTCCATAATCAAGGGTGTTTATGTTATCGGATGATATATTTACCGTCTGCAGTCTGCCCGTGAGGCACATGCATGTAAATAATGGTGGGGGGGGGGGGGGGGTCGCTAATCTACAGACGTGACATTTATGTGTTAGCTCTGCATCTGACAGGCTGAGCCTGGCAAGCCTGGTTGACCATCGTAAGGACAATAAGCCCCTCACCCCCACCCTCCACCCCCATAGCCCCCCTCGCGATGGGGGGTGCGATGTGAGTGGGAAGGGGCTTCTGGAGGAACAGCTTCCCCACCGTACACACAGACGCAGGAATGAACAGGAATTCCCAGAGAGTTCAGCCAGCCAGACACGCAGTCTGCCAGGCCAAAAGTCAGCCAGCCAGCCAGACGGCCGTCCAGCCTGCCAGCTAGGCAGCCAGACATCCAGCCAGCTAGTCTGCCAACCAGTCAGCCATACTGCCAGCCAGCTGGGATGGGGACTGATAAAGCAGGTCCACTGCCTCTGATTGATCTAGTGCTGTTGAACCGGAAGGAACCAGAAAAGCGGGGGCGTTAACCAGTCCCATAGCCCAGCCTGGATGAGGGGCAGCAGGCAGCACCACACCCAGCAACATGGGCTGTGGGTCTCTGTCAAGGACACCTAAGGACACCTATGTTTTTGAACATTCTAGCACATTCTATCTATCCTCTGTGCATATATTGGGCAGCTGTGTTCTTATCATGGCGTGGCAGTTTACGCAGAGCTTTCTTCTCCTTATAGAATAGTGATTAGTGACTTCAAAAGCAGAATGGAAGTGACACTTGTGTCTTTTGCGATGTGTGTGCTCTAGTTCCTGTGTGTGGGGGCATTTGTGTGTGTATGTGTGTGTGTGTGTGTACAGCAAATGTTTGGCTGGGAGTTTGTAATTAATCCTCTTTGAAATCACTTGAGATAAATGTCCTCTTATCTCATTCTGTGTGCTCTTGCATATTCAGACACATATTGGCTTCCTGTTTCCTGCTCCAATGGAGAGCGAGCTGGTCCCTATTCCACCGCATGGTGTGTGTGTGAGTGTGTGTGATTGTTCTAAGCCATCTAAACAGTGCCCTGCAGTTCCCTGTGTACCTGTGTGGAGCAGCTGGCCAGCCCCAGGCAGGGTGAGGGCAGGCTGGCTCAGATCACAAGCCTGTCCCCTGTCTTTCTGTCGGAGCCAGCTGGGCACCGTGTCAACCGCTGAGCCTCCTGGGCCCCCCCTCACTCGGAGACGCTCTACCAACGGAGGAATGTGGCGGCCGCTCGAGCAGGTGAAAACGCCACGCTGATGTGTGTGGAAGGTTCTGCACGCTTCCCCCCTCAGCGGCGGGGGTGTTCAGATGTGGCAGGCGGGTTCCGGCATCCGAGGATGTGTCTGACAAGCAGCCGACGCTCCACTGTGATCCCGGTGTTCTAATAAGATCCTGCGCTTTCCTTTTGCTTCCGTCTCAGCCGTAACAAGCATCCGTCTGTTTGTGTGTCGTCCGTGCACGCACACCAACACACCCTCTCGTACACACACACGCGCGCGCGTGCGGAGTGGTAAATAATGAATGCTGTACTGTGTGAGGTGGAGGCCTTGCAGCATCTTAAGGCAGGGTAACAAGTTCTCCATCTCACTCCCATTTCACCAGGCACGGTTGCCACGGTTCCCCACAGATGTTCCCACCCAGCCGCTCCTTCCCCCTCCGGCGCCGTGAGGAGGCTGCCGCTATTGTTCTGCTCAACAGCCTCTCCGCAGGCTATGATTTATACATGCAGACAATATGGTTCCTCTTGTTTGTTGATACGGTGCACAGTGTCTCGTTTACCTTGCTTTTAACAGAGAGCACTCAACCAAGATCTGTCCCTGTCTCACTTTGCTCTCTGCACACACACACACACACACGCACACACGCACACACGCACACACGCACACACGCACACACGCACACACGCACACACTCAAACCCAGTAGCCATTAACTTTTATAGCAGCACTTGATGTCATAAAGTTGTAGTACATCTTGGTTGACATTCAAGGATACGTTTATGGGTAAACTGCACACGTACTGTACATAGCCGGTCATCAGTAGAAATGCCGGAACAAAGTTCATCCACTTAGTCATCAAATATTACGGTGCAATGTGAAAATTCACTGTGAAGTGAGTAGGAGGTTTTTTTTTCCTAGCCAATTACCGGCCCGACGCTTCCGTCTGCTAAACCAGTGTGTAATCGCTAGGCCATGTGAGCCTGTCAGCAAAGTCTCTTGATCTGTATTCCGTGAAATGTATTAGGCTGTAAACAGGCACAGGAGACCCTCTGCCAGAAAGCTCCAAAATTCAAAAGGTGGGAGTTGTCCTATTTCCCTTCTCAGAAAATCTCTCTTTGATGTTCTAACCCCAACCAACCCCCCCCCCCCCCCCCCCCCCCAAAGCGACAGCACACCTTGAGAATATGGGTAGGTGCTTTTCTCCCCTCAGGTCTGTGTGATGGCGTACGCTGGAAAGACCTCCAGAAAAGTCTGCCTGCCAGCTTCTCTCCCGGGCAGACCGGCATGCTGAGAGGTCCTTTCAGGATGTGCTTAGGCACGGCGGTTGTTAATGAGCCGTGTAATGGCCTTCCCTAAAAGAGAGAGGCTCTCTTTACTGACGGGCCTTCATGAAACATGCATGAGCAGTTTGACACGCTGCAAGATCCCGTCTCTTTCATGTAAACCAGACAAGCAGAGCTGGTCTTCCAAACTCCAGCCACTGAGAAATGTCATCTTTAACCAAAAAAATAGAGAAGAAAAAAACCATATATACATCGACATGCTTGGCTGGATGTATTTCCTCGCTACAGCAGGGTACTTTGTGAAAACGGGCAAACGATGGTTAGAACGTTACAACGCCTGCGGGGCGTTTGGCTTAACCACATTTCCATCCAATGTTTTTCATTTTTTTCCTAATCAGGGTGTGGAGCTGTCGGCCCCCGTCCCTCCTTCCCCCTACCCCCTGTCCCCATCCACCCACCCCCAATGCTGCTATCACAGCACCAGCAGCAGGAAGCTCGGAGTGACCTCCAGACAAAGAGAATGTGCCGTACTGTAATTCACACACTGGCTGTCCTTTTGATCACGGCTACCGGGGATCAAAGACCGAAGCCACTCAGCGTAGGGTCGACAACACCCCGCATCACCTGACCTGGAAACACATCACTCACACAGGAGGGAGGCAAAGAGAGAGGGCGACGAGAGGGGGGCGGCTGAGATAGAGAGAGACAGGGAGGGAGAAGAAATAAGATAAAGAGAGACAAGCAGACAGACAGGCTGACAGACAGACATGCTTCTCCATTAGTTGGAGCACTTTCCCTTCAGTCAGGGTTTTTTTTCCAGATGGTTCTTCCCAGAGGTCTGTGCAGTAGCTCAGTGCCACTGGGTGTCTGGGGGCAGGATGAGCTCCCTCACCAACCTAGCGGGGTGTGATGTGCCCGCTAATAACATCGTTTGGCAGGTTCAGGCTTGTGATCTGCGACGTGTTCTATTTCTAACCACGCGTTCTAGCTGTCCTCGTGTTCCGGTTCTAGGACAGGTTCCAGCCACATTACATATTCTCCTTCAATTCAATGTTCGAGCTCTGATTGGCTGTGTTTGGATGCCAAAGGAAGTCATGGAGAAATGGGTTTTGATGTTGTCTTTTTTTGTGGGGAGGGGGGGGGGGGGGGGGGATCAGCAAGAGAGGATTTCTTCTTCCTGCTAAACTGTCATGAACGAACAACCTGTCAAATCACTTGTCACAGAACTCAGACACACAGACGCCCGGTGACATTCAACTCCCCCCTATCTCACCACCAGACACCGTGTCTGAAAGCCAACTAAGACACAGGTCACCACGGCAGCCGTGTTTGGAGACGAAAACACATTGAACCCTAAGGTCGAAAAAGACTAAAATACATTAGTTTATATGTATGTAAAATACATTAGGTTAAAACCCACAAGCTGTGACACCTATCATTGTTCATCTTCGTTCTCGTGGTTTTCCGCTCCCAAGATAGCAGACGTCCCATCGTTGTGTAATGGAAAAGGCTGGCTGCTCGTGAGGACATCCAGTGGCTAATGCTGATTTCCTGACCTTTTTTATGGGCCACGTTTTCCACGCGTGTGTTTAACATGTGAATGCAGATTGACTTCCTGCTGGTGGGCTTGTTTCCTCGGCCTGCTTGTCCAAACCCACTGTTGCCACACACTGGTTTCCATTTTCCTAGTGAATACCAATGCCAATCCTCGACTTGGCACCGTAGGAGATGGGAAGGCTGGAGGGAGCTGCGAGGGCGAGGGAGAGGGTGGTGTGTGTGTGTGGGGGTGGTGTGTGTGTGTGGGGGTGGTGTGTGTGTGTGTCTGTGTCTGTGTGTTTTGGCCGGGTGGGGGCGAGTTGTTGGATGTGAAAGAGCAATCCCATTATTGGTGCTGAAATTATTTCACACAGATCCCATTTTTTTTGCAGGCAGGCAGGCAGGCTACAAGCAAAGATAAGCCTCTGAAAAAAACCGGCCTCTCTCTCTTCCTCGCTCTCTCTCTTCTTCTCTGTCATCCTCCCCCTTCTTTCCCTCCCTTCCTTCCTCTCTCTTCTTCTCTCTCCCTCCTGATCTCTCTCCCTCCGTCACTCCCTCCCCTCCTCTCTCTTCCTCTTCCTCACCTTCCCCAGGCCTTTTCCTCGGCCTCCTGTGGCAGCTATCAGGAGAGCCTCCACTCTGACAGATATTAAATAGACCAGATCATCTTATCTGTGAGAAGCGGGTGTTCAGACGTAGCCATGACAGTCCATCTCCAAAGCCAAAACATCACTGACTCCCCTCAAAGTGTGACCTTCTTCCTCCTGTTGATTTGCCGCTCCCTGAAGCGACAGAACCCGGATTAAAACGAACAAATAACGGTTGATCATAATACGATACAGGAACTGCGATTCTAATAATCGCTTGATAATATGCGATTCTAATAATCGAATGTCCCAGAAAGGAGTTGCTTAGAACGAGCAGAGTGTGATTCTACTGTGGTTCATCAAATGTGATGAAACACTGACTGACGCATGGGGATTTGATAGAAGGATTTTATACACAAAGCCAACAAGTACAGTACGGTACATGGTGATGATGACTGTGTTTTTGAATGTGTTCGTGGACCACCAGGAGTTCTGTTGTCTGTCTCATCAGGTGTGGAATGTAGCTAAGCTGTGTGTACAGGTAGGAGAAAGGGCAAATTGGGAGGATGATGGTCTAACAATGTTGAGATGCTGATTGAGGTCAGGCAGTACCAGTGGTCTGGGTGGTGAGTTGGGGGGGGAGATGAATTAGCGAACAGAATCTCCTAGAGGAGCCTTGAGGCTGTGGATCATAAGACTGGGGGGGCAGGGGGCCAGTTATGGACCAATGAGAGACAGACTCTCTCTCTCTTTTCCTCCCCTCTGTCCTCTTCCTTTGTCCTTCTCCTCCCAGCCTTGATGGTCTTCCCTCTCTCCCCGTCCGTCTCGTTCCTTCCTCCTGCCTCTCTTTCCTCCCTTTTTGGCCCCAATCTTTAGTCATCTCTTCTTGGTTCTCTCTGTCTGTCTTTCTTTCTCTCTCTCTCTTAGTCTCTCTTTATTAACCCTGGGGTTCGGGGGGGGGGAGGGGGCGGGGGTGGGGAGGGGGCGGGGGTGGGGAGGGGGGAGGGGAGCCATGTGTCAAACGCTTCACGAAGGCCCGCGCTTCCTCCTGGCTTCACGCTGTGGGTGACGGAGGACATGTGCCAATTTGAACAGCCACAAGGACGCGCGCACACACACACACACACACACACATGTACCCACGCCCGTGGATAACCACGTCACCCGCTGACATGTTCATGAATTAAGGGGGAGCACCTGCGGCGAGATGCTGAGGCTGTGAATGGGAGTGCTGTGTGCTGCCCCCTAGAGACTTGTCTGCTGCGCTGCGGCCTGAAAGACGAGGGCCTCGTCCAGCAGAGATGCTAACAGCTATCGCCGCCGTTGACCTCTCAATTTTCCGTCGTTGACGCATGGACAGATGCAGAAAGGCGAAGGAGCGCACACACCTCCTGGTGTGTTCGTGTGCGAAGAAGAAATGATCCCTTATTAGTCCCACAGTGGGTAAATGTCACAGGAACACGCATGTTCAGTCCAATGGCGGGAATCAAACCCCGACCAGGAATCGAACCTAGGCCTTCTGCACATGGCAGGCAAGAATCGTACCACTGAAACACTGGTGCTGCCCCAAGTGTTCAGAGAGTAATAATAGCAGTAATAATAGCAGTGTTCTGTGTGTTCAGAGAGTAACAATGGCAGTGTTCTGTGTGTTCAGAGAGTAACAATAGCAGTGTTCTGTGTGTTCAGAGAGTAACAATAGCAGTGTTCTGTGTGTTCAGAGAGTAACAATAGTAGGCGGCGGGAATTGCGTGGTCTGTGACCGCCCGCAAGTGTCCGCCCGGCTGTCTCCGGTGTCCGGGGCAGTTTCCCGAGAGCTCCATTGATCCGCATCGATTGGGCTCCTCCGGCTGTGGCTGTGGGCTAATTCAGCTAGCTGCTTCCTCCACTGACATTTTCATGGCTGTAACCTGGCTTAATTGTGCAGAGCCATAAAGCATGCTGCTTTAGAGCGCTCGCAGAGCCTGATTCCTGGATACGCTAAATCACCCCCAGGATCGGGACCTCGACTCCGGGGTCCGACTGATAGCCACGCCGTCCGACCTGAGAGGACGCGATGCTGTCGCGTTTCAGGAAATCATATCGATGCTACATAAACTGGGGCTGTTTGTTCATGAGGAATTCATGAGCGAACCTCAGGCTGCCAGTGATACAGTTGATTTACCCCCATTTGCTCTACCCTGGCTGCACGCAGCACACAGACACACAGAGGGGTCCCTCCTGGGAGACGCGGTGACCAACCTGTCCTGAATTTCCTGTTCTCTCTCTCTCTGAACATGAATGTTTACCCGTTGACACAAACATGCACATGCACACACAAGCCATCTGATTCAGCCATGCGTCCCTCAGCCTTATATATTTCCCTCTTTCTCACTCCCTCTCTCTCTCTCTCTTGTCATATCTCTCATTCTTTCCCCCCTTTAAACCCCCCCCAGGCTCTTTTTCTTATTCTGAGAGTTGATCTAGTTTTTCGCTGTTGGCTGGCTGGGCACAATGTAAGACAGGACACCAGCGACATGAAAGAGAGCAGGAGAGAGACGAGGAGAAGAGGAGGGAGACCGTGGTGCGGCTCAGAGGATTCCACTGACTGTGACCCACTTCTGTGATGCTGGTTTCTTCAGAGTGTCTGGAAGGTTCTCTCATCAGGAACAGGGGCAGGCCAGGGGAGGCCAGCTAGCCGCTAGCGCAGCAGGCTTCCAGAGCCATCACTACTGACAGCTCTGCTTGGCTAAGCTGCGCTGGTTCTTCTCATCTTCCTGCCTTTCCGTTCTTTGTCAATTGCTCTCTTTTTCCCTCTCCGTCTCTCTCTCTCCCCCACTCCCTCTCTCATTCTCTCTCTCCACATTCAGTATGAAAACGGTGAAATGAAAATGGTTTCTCCTAGGAACAAACTCAAATAAGCCTGGAACAAGGAAGATTGATGTAGAATTGAATGGGATTCCATATGTATGTTCTGGGTTGCAGTGTGGCACCAGAGACTTGGGAACACAGTAATAGACCTGTCTACACACAGGGACGCTGCCATTTGAACAGTGCCTTTCATTTCCACCTTCCTGGGAGCATCGATCTCCTCGCCGTGTTTTTCTCGGGAGTGAGGCGATGCTCCAGCAGGAGGTTTATGTTAACCTTAATGGCTCGCCCATAAATCCCGAGGAAGTGCAATCTGAGAAATCGAGTGGCTGTGGTTGAGTGACAAATCTGTTTGTCCCAAAGTTATTACTGAAAGCGCTCTAAGGGTTGTGTTTGTCACCTCTTAAATGCACTTTTATATTGGCACTAATTTTGCGGGCTGTGCTGTTTCATAATTTTGCTCAGTGGTTTCAGGCAAGGGGTACATAAACAAGAGCCTTGTTTGTTTGCCTTTGTCGCATTCCTCTCCGACTTTCAATCAATAGTCAGCCGCCAGCGTACCATTTGCATTTACATTCATGTACTAACCCTTTTACATTTATGTAAAATGTACGAGCAGTTAACGTAGATGGGAAAGCCGTTGATAGACCTGATTAAAACTGACAGATGTGGAAATGGAAACCCGACCATTTCAGTTTGTCATTAAGTTTGTTTTGGACTTTTCCTAACCCCTGTCTCTTTCCACCCTCGCTTTCCTCCAGGTCCGTGGGGCCGGTGCATGGGGAGCGAGTGTGGTCCAGGGGGCAGGCAGAGTCGGGCGGTGTGGTGCGCCCACTCCGAGGGCTGGACCACCCTGCACACCAACTGCGACGAGGCGCAGCGCCCGGACAACCAGCAGAGCTGCTTCCACGTGTGCGACTGGCACAAGGAACTGTACGACTGGCAGCTGGGCGCCTGGAACCAGTGTGTCCCCGTGTCCATGCGCAGCCCGGGGGTCCAGCGGCCGGCCGTGTGCACGCGAGGGGAGGAGGGCATCCAGACCCGCGAGGTGGGCTGCGTCCAGAAAGCGGACGGTGTGCCTGCCGAAGATGCCATCTGTGAGTATTTCGAGCCGAAGCCTCGTCTGGAGCAGGCCTGCCTGATCCCCTGCCCCCGGGACTGTGTGGTGTCCCAGTTCACCCCCTGGAACGTCTGTTCCAAGACCTGCGGCACCGGCCTGCAGAACCGCGTCCGCTTCGTCCTGGCTCCGCCCCTGTTCGGAGGCTCGGCCTGCCCCAACCTGACCGAGTTCCAGACGTGCCAGACCGGGCCCTGCCAGGGCCAGGAGAGCCTCTACAGCCTCCGGGTGGGCTCCTGGGGGCCCTGCTCGGTGCCAGTGCAGCGCCAGACCCGTCAGACCCCAGAGAAAGGGAGGAAGAGGCAGAAGAAGGCCAAAAACAAGGAGCGGGTGAGAGAGAGAGTGAGGGAGAGGATGAGAGAGCGAGGCAGGGTGAAGGACCCGGAGACCAGAGAGCTGATCAAGAAGAAAAGGATCCGGAACCGTCAGAACCGTCAGGGGGGGAAGTTCTGGGACCTGCAGGTGGGCTACCAGACCAGGGAGGTGACCTGCGTGCACAAGAGTGGAGACACAGAGGCCCTTAGGTGAGTCTTAAACCCCAAGAATATCATCCATCGTGCTTTTTTTCCTCCCTGGTGTCTCTAATCTAATTTTCAATGTTCCACCGGCTCCCTTCGGAGACCGGAGTGTTGGAGAGGTGTCTGTTCAAGTATATCATTTATCATGTGCCGTGTGTGTGCTTGCCTGTGTGTATGCGTGCGTGTGTGTGTGTCTCATTCCGCGCTTGTGTGCACGTGGGAAAAAAGAGACAGAGATAGACTTAAAGCAGAGGTCTCTAGATCCTGTTCTGGGATTCTGGGAATCTGTTTTCACATTTCACACTTCCCAGAATCCCTCAGCACGCCATTTTTGTGTCACAGGCTGAGACTGAGCTGCAGCTCCAAGAATTACACAGCCTGAAGTGTTTAACAGAGCCTGACACACACGATGAACTCATCTCCCCACAATGCACTGCTAATGTGCCATGTTGAGGAACCAAGACGAGTGGATGTTGCCAAAGCAGCCATTTATCTTCCGCTGGGTTGTTCAAGGGAATTCAATGATGGTGTGGTAGCGTTGTCAAGTTTGATTTAAGATACCCTGTAATATTTTTGAGGTGCAATATAACTGCATAAAAAATCTAGAGTCTAGCTTGTTAATGACAAGCTGTTTTAGCTGGACGGTCAACTGTAGGTCTACATAGTTTTGGACATTGTCTTGAAAATATTTCCCTTGAAATTAATGAGAAAAAAATATAGTGCATAACTATTATGTCTTGTAGTTATTCTTGGTACGTAATCTAGTTTAAATAATAATCTAATGTAGAAAAAATACTATTTTTTTTTTTAATTATTATCATAATTTATTCATACCAATTAATTATAATTCATATTATAATTCATATTATAACTGGCATATCCCATAGCATGTGGGCAACTTGTGGCCCTGATCCCCCAGCATCACTGTCTATCCTGGCACTCTCCTTAAAGGACTGGCAAAGACTGTGTTTGGAAATGTGTCAGCATTTACACATATGTCCAGAGGCATATTAATATTAATCTCATGACTTGTTTACTCTTAGCATTTAAATATCCATGCCTCGCCTGCAACCTCCCAAAACTTTTCAGAAACTAGAGCATAGTTTCTCTCTGAGGTGAACAAGAAGCTGACTTAGTATTGCCTGCAGTATTTTTCTTTCTTGAAAATGTTTACATTCTGCACACATTTACATCAGTTGGGTTCAAGTTCAAAACTGGGTTGGCAATTTATTCTCCACCATTTAATAAACAATATGAGGCCTTGAAATCTGACTTCCCAACCTCTGCTCGGATGGTGACACCATTACCCATTCTGACGATGTGAATGTCAAGGTCGTTTGTCCATTGAACTGTAGTATGTCAGTTCAAATGACCTCCGCTACTGTCGATGTCCCTAATTCATCTCTGATTAAGTGATATTAAACTGGCATCACACTGCTATTACAGAGAAATACTGCCTGACCGCCATTCACTAGCTCATAACTAAGTCTGTAATACCGATGCTCTTCAGCAATTTACTGAGAAAGACCACTTACAATACAACACACCAGAATACATTTTCAACAGAGGGCTGAGTGTGTATGTGGAAGGATTTCTTGAGGCAGTTAAAGGGATGACCTCAGAGAGATTCAGTCAATGCAGCTTTCATTTCCATAATTACTCAGCTCTGTCACAAGGGCTCATTAGACATTTGCCCACATCTCTGAGGGAAGCTTCAATAATAACAGAGACCGCGGGAAAAAAAATGATGTCCATTTCAATTAAGACCTGTCTTCCATCGTGTCTCTGTTTGACACGATCATCAGCGCTTGAGCGAGGAGGAGCTGACGACACTCTGAGTGGGTGTGCCTACACGGTGGTTGTCAATGAATGTATTATTAAGGAGTATCACCTATTTTCATGTCGTACTTAAAAGACTTGTTCTTAGCAGGGCTACAGAACAGCATGTTCTGCACAGTGTGTCCTCATTCTGTCTGGCTTGGTTCTTTCAGCGTCTGCTGTGGACCTCCCCTCTCTGCAGGCTCCTCACCACACATGCATGATTGCCTCTCATCACAGATCCAGGGGGGGAAATCCCCATTCAAGCAGAATTCATTCAAACTACCAGCCGAACAATTATCGTCAGGGTCCTCCCACCAATAGAAATCCATGATACTGGATAGTCCTGGTGGGATTCTGTGGTTCTGAAGCGGTGCAGGGGCATCTGGTTTGGGGCTCCTCAGAGAAAGCCCAGATGTTTGTTTCACCTAAAGAGGTTTAACTGATACAGATGGCGGCGTCAGTGGCCAGTCAGGAGCTGTGAGTCTCCGTGTTCACGATCTGAGGGCAGAATATGCCAGAATGCCTTCCTGACACACTTATTCAGAGGGGGTTCTGTGAATACAGCGCAAGTGTTTGAATGATTTCATAACATATTCTGTTCTGACATTTCACGTCAAAAGCATTGTCAAGATAAACAACAATGAATGTTCTCAGCTTGCAGAGCAGATTCATAAATGTTTAAATTGTTGGGATTAGGCTTATCTTTTCTTGTATGCTACATAAAAGGATCCTAAAAGATTGGTCTCTTGTTTAATTAAATTGTATGATTGAAAGTCTTTGATTATCTTAATTGAAAACGTTGAAACGAAGTGAAAAGCAGCAGGCTCTAGGAAAGACGAAAAAAAAATATCCTGGCAGGAAAAATTAGGTCATAGTGTAATCGGTGTTAAGATTTGTATCTGACTGAAAAGCTGCATAAATCCATAATCGTTTGTTTATATTGTCTCAGATCTAGGTTGCAGCCGAAGTCAGTGTGATTCCAGTGCTCTCTGCCGTAGGGGGTCCTTTGAACTAATCTGGATAACAAAGATGAGGGGTCGGAGTGTGGGAGCGGTTCAGAGGGAACCCTTAGAGAACGATCAAACATTAAAGAACACGTCCAGAATTTTGAACATGAACCTTTAGACCATTCAAAATATTCACAAGACCACAATGCAAATCTGAAGAGATCAGTTCTGCTCCAGTTGGTCAGGAGAGCTCCTCCATTCACCTCCCTCCCTCTCATCCTCTCTCCCCTCTCTCCCTCTCTCTCGGTCCAGCCTGTGCTCCCAGGACACGCTGCCCGTCACCTACCAGGCCTGCGTCATGACCAAGGACTGTGAGGTCAGCGAGTGGTCCGACTGGTCCGACTGCTCCAAGGACTGCTACGACCTGAACGGACCCAAGGGCGAGCGCACGCGCACCCGACGCGTTCGCCAGTTCCCCGTGGGAGGAGGGGCGGACTGCCCGGAGGTGGAGGAGAAGGAGCCCTGCACCCCCCAGGGAGAAGGGGTCCCACAGTGTGTGGTGTGAGTACCTCCTACCTGTCGGCCTTTGACCCTCGGAGAGTTGTTTGAGTTAATAACAGTAGCTGATACATCTGAACGGTCGTTTCCTTTCGCAGGCGTCTTTACACCTTTCCTAAAGGTTATCGTTGGTAAGACAGTTGTTTAGCTAAACAGCTTTGCTAACTAATCTAAGGACTTTGGCTGCAATGCAAGACGTTCTTGACCGGAAAGAGTTGCTTGCTTGACCAGCACTACACACACGAACCTACAGGGCTCTCTGTCTGCTAAGTGGCGCTATGCTAACAGTGTAACACAGTCAAGCAACTACACACACACACACACACACACTCTCACACACGTTCAAACAGCTGTGTTAACAGTACGGGAAGAAAAATAACAACCTTGTTACTGGTTGTGTCCGCAGGGTTCTTAGCCACACTATCCTGAGTGTGTGTACGTTCCAGAACAAAGATGGAAACATGGGGGGAAGAGATGAGGGAGGGAGGGCTCTGGTGTTCTGGCTCCCAGCCAGCCAGCCGGTCAGGACAGAGGGGGTGATGAATGGCCTGCGTCTGAGGGCGAGTCAATAGGTGTGCTGTCTAATACGACCCCCCCCCCTCCTCCTCCTCCTCCTCCTACAGCCCCCTCGCCCCCTCTGCTACTGACGGGGTCTGTGATGCATCATCACTTCCCCCCAGCCTCCACTGGGATGGAAGCCCGCCCCTCTGGTCGTGACAGACTGAAGTCGACCGAACCAACTCAAGATGAAAGGGGCTTGGACCGTGAGAATGGTGTGGACTGCAGCAGGCGTTTGGCCTGTTTCTCTGCACTGGTTCTGTGCTTCAGTCCTTCCTGCCTTTGGTGCTGTCTGGATGAGATTCTTTTGCTTTTTGCACTCATCTCTTAACTGCTGACCGGGAGCATCATTATCGACGCCTCAGTGTGATGTCCTGCCAGGCTCCCAGAATGCATCGCTGACGGCCAGTGTGCCATCTGCAACCGTCTTTTTAACGTTCACTTCTCTCTCTTGACTCTCACTGAGAGAGACAGTGATGACTGACACAGTTTAGTATCATTTCAGCTAAGAGAGAACACTTTTAATGTTTTCTTTAATATCCTACCCTGCCTTTCCCGAATTGATACACCTGCAATTCACTCTTTTTTTGCAAACCAAACATTTGTAATCAGTATCCTCTGAAACTCTTGCAAGGTGTTGTGACCATTTTACATCCATTTAGGCATTGTAAATTCACAAGTCTTCCCTGATGGCTCTGCAAACAGCTCGCAGTTTGCGGAACAAACAATTTCATGAGACTACTTATGTCAACTCCAATGGACTCTAATTGCACAGGTGTTGATTGATGAAAGAATTGTTGAATGTGTCAACACATGGGTCGTTGGGGGCTGCTCCCAGGTGATGATGACATACAGCTCACCCTCCAGGACTTCTGCCGTAGCAGCTGGAAAACCCACCCCGACAACGTTAAAGCGTTTCAGCTGTGGACGATCGCTGGGTCAGCGGCTGAGCAGGGCTTAGCGCTCGAGGTTCTTCAGAATTCATCACGGCAGAACATAATGACGGTTCATGGTGATTGCGGATGGATTAAGCTGGCTGCACTTAAATAGAGGTGCAGGGTCTCTGTCTGGCCGGGGCTGTTTTTGAGGTCAATGAACCATGGGTTTTATTGAAGAGACGGATTTCATGATCCTTGGATGAATGGTTTGGTAGAATAGATTACGGTACATTACGCAACATTGCAGAGCGGATTCTGAATGGAGGAAGACTCGGTGTGTGTGATTGAAGTGGGGCCATGTGTTCCATTTACAGCTGGACTTTAATTGGCAATATCAGCCATTGTTGCACTGGTGGGAAGATAAATCAACTGAGGCAGCGAAGCGCGGGCCGCCTCTGTTTTAAAGAGAGCATGAAAAGAAGTGTGACCCCTGTGGCCATAACCCAGCCTTTATTACTGAAGAATGTCTCTTTTTAGGTGTCCCCATCTGGGAGACTCGAAGCCCCATGATGCATTGGTGTCCCATGGGCCTCGTTGTTGCGTTGCAGCACTGGTGATAGAGAGAGAGAGAGAGAGAGAGAGAGAGGAGAGAGAGGGAGAGCGAGAGAGAAAGAGAGAGAGAGAGAGAGAGAGGAGAGAGAGAGAGAGAGAGATAGATAGAGAGAGCGAGACCATACTCATGCATATGAAGCTCTTTCATTGCTGACCTCAAATTAATTCCATTATTGCCGTTGGAGACCGAGGCAAAAGCCCTGCGTATTCTAACCAGGGGGGGTGGAAGAGTAGTCAAAGCATGAGCAGTGAAGCAGAGGCAGCCTTGTGTCTCTCTCCTCCAGACCACAGCCTGTAATCTTTGTGCAGCCGGAGAACAGGTGCTCGTATCTGAGGAGGATCATTTAGGTCATCGTGTTCTCTGAGAGAAAAGCAGCACTATGGAAAATCCTCAGGCACAATGTAAACAAAACGATAACGTCTGGCCGACGTCATCAAGTTCTTTCGAAGGAAAAGCAGAGATTGGGATCTCAACGAATGTTTCCTCCACTGCTGTTTGACAGCAGTACAATAATCTCGTTCAGTACTTTCCTTGCAGTGAG
This sequence comes from Neosalanx taihuensis, assembly GCA_030340665.1. NCBI lineage: Eukaryota > Metazoa > Chordata > Actinopteri > Osmeriformes > Salangidae > Neosalanx > Neosalanx taihuensis. Next base: position 2,956,020 of record CM059306.1, read on the forward strand.
ACGTACAATAAAGAATACAGCTAAGCTGTTCCTGCAAGTCGTTTATTTCCTGGAAATTAGGCAAGATAATGCAAAGTTTATTGCAGTGAGCAAGAAATAGTGTAGGGGTGGGGAGCTAAATTAAAATAATGAACATTACATGAACACAGGGAAAACAATGGTCCAGCCTCGCAGCCTGTCTCAGCGAGGGAAAGTACAGCGTATCTACTGGAGGGATGTGCTCTCTACAAAACACGTCACATCCACTCCATGTTTGCATGACCTGGTTCCACATAATGACATGAGGCTTGATAACCAGCAGCCTTGTGAGAACGCCCAGCTTTGGCTTCTGTCTGTCGCTCGTCTGGAAGGAAGTCACAGAAACAGTTCACCCCCCCCCCCCCCCCCCCCCCCCCCCCCCCCCCCCACCCGTTCTCAAAGGTGATCGTCTGCTTCTTCTACAGGTACAACTGGAAGACCACGGAATGGAGCGAGTGCCGGGTAGACTTGTTGCTAAGCCAACAGGACCGTCGCCGCGGCAACCAGACCGGGCTCTGCGGGGGCGGGGTCCAGAACCGTGAGGTGTACTGCGTCCAGGCCCCTTCAGACACGCCATCCAACCTCAGCGCCCTCAAGAGCAAAGAAGGTAGGTTTCCCAGCATGCAACAGCCCCACCTGAACACCCACTCATCCGTAGGCCCAGCTGGATGGTGTTATCACATCGTTAGCACGTTATCTTCAACATAGTTAAATGATGTCGTCAGCACCGCTGGCTCTGCTACCAGACGCTCCGCAGCCAGGACAGTGATTTATAAGGCACGTCCGTGCACACGCCACTGAACCGTGAAAGACGCACATCTGACGCTGCGCTTGTTGCGTCACGCGTGTCGTACCGGCTCCGTGTCACCCATGTTAGTTAGTTAGTTGAGGGGTAGGGCGTGGTGGGGGGAGGGGGTGGGGGGAGTGGGCCAGCTTGTGCCAAGGCATCCCTGCTGTCATCTCCCCCCCCCCCCTCAGGTCCACCTCCCCAGCCCTGTGCACACGCTCACAGATGCTGATTCACCACGTATTGGCACCCATGTGCGAAAGGGAAGTGGGAACTAGCGGGTTTTTAAACTGCGATTTACATCTGGAGGCGGGCTGCAGGGCCTGTGCTAATGCATGTGAAGACGAGAGAGAGATGGACTCAGGGATGGAGGGAGGGAGATGGGGGTGAAGAATAAGCGCTGGGTGAAGTGCTGGTCCTTCACTGTGTGTGTAGAAGCAACTTGGCCTTGGTGCTGACACACACACACACGCACACACACAAACACACTTTCTCTGTCCATCTGGTCCGGGGGCTGGACTGGCCACTGCTCACAGAAATTATTCAAATGGCTGCAGCTGCTGCGAGCCAGCTGAACAAGTGATGCAGTTAGAAGTTTGAAATGAGAGAGAGAGAGAGAGAGAGAGAGAGAGAGAGAAAGAGAGAGGGAGATATGTAGGCAACATTTTAATGTAATTTAGTCTATTAAATAGTTCCACCTCATTAAGGCTCCCACATACTGTGAATAAGATCACTCCTTATATGTTAGAGCATTCACCGACTCATTCCACACACTATTCATGTCTCCATCACACCGAGTGTGCACACTTTTGGATTTAATTCATTAAAGCAGGCAATATGCCAGCCAAAATCTCCCACCTGTGATTCATAGGCCAACAAACCTCTGGGAATGGAAACCTAAACATAAAGAAAGCTGAGCTCATACCGTCATATTTTAAGATGATGTAATCTCATCATTTGCTTTCGAAGATGCTATGTAAATCCTGATGTAACTGCGCTCAGCGCTATGTTAGCAGCAAATCATTTCTGCTATCTCCCAAAGACCTCTGGCCCATCACTCCGGGTCAGATTACTGATATGTGCTGTCCCCATCGCTTATGAGCACACACACTTCCTCTCTGATCTACATAGGGAAATGGAGGCTTTATTCAGGACCAAGAAAATCATGCTTCAATCATTCAGGGATTACTGCTGGCTTTGGGGAAGCGCGCTGTGAATGCCAACAGGCCGCTATGAAGTGTGCATTGTGCTTCTGAAAGGCATCTTTCCTCCTGGTTCTCCCTGCCGGTACAATGTCTCATTCAGCGCCTTCTATTTGGCAAAACAAGACTGTGGTTTATTTCTGTCTCTGCGGGGGGGGGGGGAGGAAAAGCAGCTGTCTCGATATCTGTTCATTACCAGTCACTGGAGGGGGAGGACAAAGGGGTGGTTGGAGGAAGAGAGGGAGGGAGAGAGAGGGGGTGGGGGGGCAGGGAGGGAGCGAGAGAAAGCTGATACTACTGTATTGGCTGTGATCCTTACTGGCGTTCCAGCCAGGTCTGCTTTGATTGTTTAATCAATGTGGTAGAGGTAGTGAGTGCGGTGGGGGGGGAATGGGGGAGTGTGTAGGGGGCGGTGGGTGGGGGTGGGGGGGGGGTGTATATTGCACCCTGGTTAGTATCATGTCGTGCCTCTCAGCAGCCAGAGGCAGTGAAGTTATTGATGATGCTTGCTGGTCGGAGGTGGTGGGGGAGGCGGGGGAGAAGGTGGGGAGGAAAAAGAGGGAGTAGCAGTGGGTCGGGGGCCCTGAATGGGGGCCCTGGAATCCCAGCGTGGAGGGGAGGGGGGGAAGCCCGGCCCATCTGGCAGGACAGGTAGAGACCCGGTGCCACCTGTGCAAGGTCAGCTACCAAGGAGACGTTCATTAATCATCCTTTATTACGGCCAGGGGAGAGGAGGCTGTGCTGCCCACGCAGAGAGACGGAGGGACGGGGGAGATTGTCTCGCCCCATTGTCTGCTAACGCAATGCTGAGGACAGACCGCTTGTAAAATCCTTTAGATGAAAATGGGCTGTCTGGCGGAGGGGCTCAGTGTGTGTGATGTGTAAACATGTGGAGTCATTATCATTACCAACAGGTAATTTGGAGCCTGTGTTTCCTGACAGCTGGTCGGCCCTGCAAAACACAGGTAGTAAGCATCCACTTAATACCTTTTTAAAGCTTATTCATCTACTCCATTTGATTGCGCCTATTCTCTTCGCTTGCCCAGAGGGATTTGACAAGAATAATGTCCTGCACAATTAGGAGAAAACATCTAATGGTGTCGCTCTATCACGACGCACAAACACTCCCCCACGCACACACCAAGTAGACATACCTATTTTTGGGGGGAGCTCCATTTAAAGGACACAGGTTTGGCCAAGTGGAGGTAATTTGCATGGGAATGAGACGGGGGTTCAGTGATGTTTGCGAGGGGGAATGATTCATCAATGTGGTGACCTTGCAGGGAGTCACCCACAGCTACCTCACTGCCTCAACGCCTCTTTCACTGCAACCCGGAGGCAGTAGGCAGCCTCACCTGCCGCATGGGAGAGGGAAACGAAAGGCTGTGTGGCGTTGGAGTCGGATGGTGGGGGGGAATTTAAGAGGAAAATGAAAGAAGTGATGGAGTCAGAGATGTTGGAGTCAGGTGGCTCAGCGGTTAAGGCGTTGGGCTCACGATCAGAAGGTTGTGAGTTTGATTCCCAGCTGTGGCTATGTGATGTCTGCTAAATGAATAAATGTAAGAGAGAAGATGGGAGTAAAGAAAGGCCAATGCAAATGCTTTCGCCAGTGGGGCTCGTGAAGTCGGATAGGAATTCAGGAACTCCTCTTCCCTTCTTTGTGGGGCTGTGGCCCTAAAAACAAAAAAGAAAAAAGAAAACAATTAGCCTCGAGTTGTATCCTGCCTTCTGGATTGAAAGCAGTCAGGTTCACAGATCAACACGCCCACCCTCCCTCCCTCTCTCTCTCCTCCAGCCTCCAGGCCAGTGAACAGTGACTTGTGTCTGGGCGTGGCCCCCAGCACCACCCAGCTGTGCCACATCGCCTGTCCTGTGGAGTGTGACGTGTCCTCCTGGAGCGCCTGGGGCCCCTGCACCTTCGAGAACTGCCAGGACCAAGCAGCCAAGAAAGGTAGGCAGACGTCTTGTCAGTGACCTGGGGAGTCACACTCATTAAACCAGCAGTATCCTGCCCTTTATCTCAGTCATATCACTGTTTTATAATCAGTATGACACTGTTGTACAGTGTATTGACATTCGTGAACCTACAGTCTGTGCTCCTACGCAAACTTGTTTTGTTGAATTTGTCCAAATGGGATTTCTGACCGTGGGTTCATGCGTCAGTGACTCGTCTCTACCGCCTCTCCCTGCTCACACGCGTCATGCTTGTGATGTGCGTAAGGATCCTCCAAAAATGGAGAAAAAAACCTGAAACATTGGTGTTGTCCCAAAAAAGCTCTACTTTAGCGTATGGAAATGTTGATTAAATCTGAAGTAAACATTGACTCAAGTGAGAATGTGAGGCTAAAGGCTGCTCATGTGTTGATGTGTTGGCTCTTGCGGGCGTTAGTGTTGGCTGTCCAGTGTACGAGGCAGGTCCCACAGCTGCCATTAACAGACCTAATGACAAAACAGATGCAGTCCTCCCTCATTATCACCAAGCCCTATGGTGTGTGTGCCCCGGAAGAGAGGGAAAACACAAGTGACAAAGGGAAAGAGAGAAGGAGAGAGTGAGGCTGAAAAACAGACAAACAGACAGACGAGCAGACAGACGGATGGGTGACCAGGCAGAGAGACAGACAGACGGTGGGCGGCCAGACAGACAGACGGTGGGTGACCAGGCAGAGAGACAGACAGGCAGACGGTGGCCAGGCAGGCAGACAGGCAGGCAGACAGACAGGCAGACGGTGGCCAGGCAGGCAGACAGACAGGCAGACGGTGGCCAGGCAGACAGACAGACAGGCAGACGGTGGGTGGCCAGGCAGGCAGACAGACAGGCAGCTTGATGGATGGACAGACGGGCCGCAGCGGGGGGGAGGCATAGGGGCTTTGGCGTTTTGGCGCTGTCCCTGTCCTCCTCTTTGTAAGACGGTGTGACAGTTGGTGCTATTCCATCAGCTGGGCTGACATGCTCGCTGGCTCAGCCCTTAATTATCGCAGGAACAGCGACCTCCGCAATGACTAATGCATATTGACTCTCCCTTAATGAAGCGCCTCCGATGTGGGGGGGGGGGCGGCTGAAAAGTCTCCTCCATGCATCTTAATGATGGATCCTCTCACCCGCGGTTCCGCCATCGTGCGTCGTTTCCTGCTTGATGTCATAAAACTCACAGTCGAGAAACACGCACACACGAGTGTGTAAACACTGGCTCTCAGTATGGAGAGAGGCTTGGAGGGATCCTCCGGGTCCCTAAATCTTCTTTAGCCACCTGACACGGTGCATGAACGACATCATGCTGCAATTCCCAGCCTTAGCTTAGCGAACCGTTTGTCACTGTGTGTTTTGGCTGGAAAAAACAGAATTACGGGGCTGCGTTTGGATTCCCAGACAGATTTGATGAATCCCAGGAACAAACTGTGTCTCTAATGACAGATCTGATGTGCTTATGGCTGAGCGAGGCACACGCACACACGCACACACACACTCATACACACACGCATACAACAGCTTACGGTGGTCATTAAATATGGCTGGGCTGGTTCAGGATGCCTCTTGCTCCAACATGGACGCCTGGCTGTTCCTAACCAGTATCCAGGCAGGTGCTAATCCCTGGATTCTCCAGGCCTCCAGCCTCCCTCCCCTCCCCTCCCCTCCCTCCTCTCCCTCCCCCCGGTCCCTAAACCCTCCAGATGAAACCAAAACCTCGGCGCTTGCGGCACATGACAATACACGTTCAGCTGACCTGCCTGATTGAATAACGGCGCAAGAGGAGGAGAAGAAAGAGGCAGGGATGGACATAATCAGAGAGGCTCCCCACCTGAGTCCTGCAGGCACCCCGCTGCCCTCCTGCCTTATCTGGCCCAGGCAGCGGTGTGATTAGGGCCCCAGGCTGGGGGGGAAGGTGACCTTGGGCTGGGCATGGGCTCTCATGGTTCCCCCCACCACCCCCAGGTCTCCTTGGGCCCCAGGCTCTGCTCACACGCCCTTCATCTGAGCCGTAGCCAATCCCTGCCGTATTAATGGATTGCTGCATACATTACTCACTTTGGCTAAAAGCAGCCGTAATGAGAGAAGAATAATAATAATCATTATGAGGAGCTGTTCCTGTAATTCCTCTCATCTGCTGGGCTTAATGGCCTGTCGTATTAATGCAACGTTTCGGGTTCTCATCACACTGTGACCAGCGGTGGAAAGTTCATGTTTTGAAGTTGTTTGAATGGCTCCAGTGTACACACCCAACAAGGGCAGCTCCGTGCCAACCTCGGAGCGGTCACCGCCTGACGGGAGCAGGGGCAGAGCAGCGCCCATCAGCTGGCTGACTTCCTGTTGCCCTCCCATAGGTTTCAAACTGAGGAAGAGGAGGATCGCCAACGAGCCCACGGCCGGCACGGGGAACTGTCCGCACCTGGTGGAGGCCATCCCATGTGACGAGCCGAGCTGCTACGATTGGCTGCTGGTGAAACTGGAGGAGTGCGTCCCGGACAACGAGAGAGTGTGCGGGGCGGGGACTCAGATCCCTCAGGTGCAGTGCATCAACAGCGACGGTAAGCAGAGAGGACGAGGACACAAGTCACAAACACAATCACATCCTTCCATTTCACACCATTGGGTCAAGCAACACACACATTTTTACATTTTTCGTAAACATTTTCAAACATTTTTGTTAGTTCTCAATTAGAATATGCTAAAGACCAGCATCTGTGTGCAGTGACGTGATTAGGATAATTACTGAACTAATTAATTAAGAAAGCCCTAGCTTGTTTTGAGGTTGTTTACAATATGTTTCTGCTCACAGTCACAAATTGCTGTGTGCCTGTGCTTCTTGGTGTTCCCTTGACCTGCCTCTGCGGTGCCTCAGACCTGGGCTGGTGCCCAACATATATAATTGCAGTTTTTTTTAGCTGTTGGACATTTTGTTGTTGTTGTTCTTTTAAGATTACACAGGTCTGCTGTTGAGGCTTGTGCCAGTGTTTGTGTTTGTATATGTCAATGAGTGTGTGTGTGTGTGTGTGTGTGTGTTTGTGTGTGTGTGGGTATGTGTCTGTGTGTGTGTCTGTGTGTGTGTGTGTGTGCCTGGCTTGACTGAAGCCAAGCTAGCTCCAGCTTGCTGCCTGTTGTCCCTGGGGCCAGGCAGCAGTGACTGGCTGTAATTGTGCTGGCTGGGAGTTTGAGGGACTGGGAAAGCTGTGCTGGCACTGCCTGAGAGATCACACACACACCTGCACACACACACCTGCACACACACACACACACATGTACACATTGGCACACGCGCGCACACACGGTGTGAATTGGTTGCTGCATCTGTTTTTTTAATTCTCTCCAAATGAATCTGGGCACTGGAGGCAGATTTCTGTTAGTTTGACATCAAAGAATGACTTCCCATCTTGCCGTTCCCTTTTGTAATGCATATTTACCAGACACAGCGGGTACAGACTGAAGCACTCTTTTATTTCTCTCTCTCTCGCTCTCTCTCTCTCTCTCTCTCTCTCTTACTCTCACACTCACTGTCTGTTACACTCCCACAGACAGACCAAGTGACAACCTCACCATTGTGTGCTGTTACATGATATTGTCTTGTTAATTAAATATTTTTGGGGTAAAAACAAAGAAAAGCCTTCCCCCCCAAAACACGGATATTCTCCTAGGCAGTCTGATTCCGGGGCAAACATTTGTTATTGTGCATGTTCCTACAGAAAACAATACTAATGCATTTTTAATATGATCTGGGGGGTTCATTTTGGTCGAGTACACCAAGGAGACTTGTCCCTGCAGAACACTTGAAGACTTATTTAAATGATTTGATTTACCTGACTTGATTCATTTCAACAGTACAGCTGACTCCATTTTCGGAACAGGGAAAGGTAGCGGGTGTGAATCCCAAGCCTAATGGACACACACAATCCAAATGTGACCTGCCTAATTCATTTAAAGGCTATAAGCTTTGGTACTGAAAAGGACAAAAGAATGTCGATGGCAATGTGCGATATCTGTGACCTTCCCTTTTCACACTGGTGGGCTGTGTTTGAGCTGGAGGAAGAAACTCCATGTTGCATTAATGATTCAATTATGGAATATGCGTTATAATTGTATTTTTGCCCTCCCCCCTCGTCCCAACCCCCCCTCGTCCCAACCCCCCCCCCCCTCCCCCACCCTTCCTTATGCAGCACTGTTCGATCTTTGCATTTGAATATAGCAATTATAGAGGACATTCCTGTTGCATGGCATACAGGCAGTTAATGAGACCTCAGGGGAATGAGAGAGAGAAGAGAAGACGAGAAGAGAGGGAGGGAGAGGAGGGTGAGGAGGGAGAAGTAGGAGAGGAAGGAGAGGAGGGAGAGGAAGGAGAGGAGGGTGAGGAGGGAGAAGTAGGAGAGGAAGGAGAGGAGGGAGAGAGAGAGAGATGGCGAGCGTTCTCACTCCTCAATCAGTTTCCATATTATCGTTCTAATCAAGGTTCCCATTCAGCGCCGTCGCTGCGTCCATGCTGCCTGCCTGCATGCCTGTCACCGTGGCGATAATTGCCGTCATCTCCCGGTCACGGGGAGAGATGCTGAGTTGAGCTGGGTACTAGATAGATTTATGCCTTGGCTATTTCCTGTCTATGTGTTCCTTCTTATAAGATAGATCATAAACAGCTTTCATTTAGAGGGATGTTTTCCCAGCCCTCTCTGTACACTTCCCGCTCTGTGTACATGCTGTATGGATACAAACACACAACTGGAAGCTGTTCTTCTCTGAGGGACAACTTAACATTTTACAGAACATTAAAGTCCAAAGTAATGACTGCTATGAGATTGATGTCTCATGAAAAATAATAAAACACCAGCCCTTTCCCAAACACCCTCCTTTATTCGCCTCTCTCTCTCTCTCTCTCTCTCTCTCTCTCTCTCTCTCTCTCTCTCCCTCTCTCCATCCCTCCTACTCCACAGGGCAGCTGTGTTATATTGACCCATTTAGTTATGCAGTTAACAAGCCCAGGTGGCTGGCTGAGAACAAGACGGAGAGAGATGAAGAAAAGCAGATTGAGTTTGAGGTGACCCTGAGCGGCCCCCTCCTCAGAGCCGTAGAGCAGGCTTGTCTTCTCCTCACAGCACCCTGTTGAATCAGACTTATTGCTAAATTAGATTAGGTGCGCCTCCTTCACTCCGTCGACTTGGATTTGGTCTGCTTTTCTTCCCCATTATCTACGAGAGTGTGTAAGAGAAGCGATCTCTCTCGGATGTGGCAGGCACTGAACGACGAGCGCTGAGAGGATGGCAGATGCTGCCTGGTACATTTCCATCAGCGGAGGTCCAGACGCAGGTAGTGGAGAGCCGCTTGACTCTGCTGATGCGTTAAAAGGGAAACGTGTTCTTTTGATCGCCCGGGTGCCTCCCAGAATCAGGGGCCAGACGGATATAGACTTGATCTTTTTTAGGTTTCCTTTTTCTGGCGGGGGGGGGGGGGGGGGGGGGGGGGGGTTGGGTGTGGTGTTAACACATAAGTCTTTCAGTGTGGGTGCATAATTGACAGTATCCAGACTTACATTGTTCCTGTAATGGGACATCCTCGGAATCGTCAATGTCACACAAACACTTTCACGATCCTTCTCTCTGCATCCATCAGGATGGGCTCCATTCAGGCCCCACACTCCCATCAGTGACCCCCCAAACCCCCTCCCCCCACCCCCAGGGCCCCCAGATGGCTCTCCCGGTCCCTCGCGACTGGACCTTATTGATCCCCTGTTGTTTCCTGCTGATGGAAATTGATTTGTTGGTTCCCTGGGGTTTCAGAAGTGTCATCTGACTCACTGCCCCTCATCTCAGCTCAATGGGATTTTTTTTTCCACTGATATGGCCCAAGGCAGGGTGATGGGATCGAGGTGGAGGGTGGAGGAAGGTGGGGTTGGAAGTTGAGGGTAGTGGGGTAGATCTCCGGATCAATACGATCCAGTTAGGGCTCGATGTATTTTAAGTGAGCCAAAAGATCCTTGAAAAGACCTCCAGTAACTGAATCTCCTGTTTCCTCTATAAGCTGTTTAGGACAATCCACACTGAGGTGTTGGACACCCTCAGATTCAGGCTGTCTCTTTTACAACAACTGCACAACGCTCTCCAATCTACTTCCTGGAAAACCACCTTTTAGGTTTTTGCTCCAGCCTGAATCTGCTGTAAGCAGAATCAGAATCAGAATGGGGTTTATTCCCTATGCAAGATTAACAAACATAGAATTCACTGTGGCAGAAATGAGCAAACATAGAACATATATAATATACATTTATATAATTTTTATAAAATGTATATATATATACCTCATTCAGGTGTGTTCTCTATGAACCAGAGGGTACTGACCTCAGGGTTGTGTCAGTGTAGCAGCTGTTAAAAGGCCCATCGGAACTAGCTTTCCCCCAGCAAACCTCCATCTGCGACGAAGAAATGTTGCTCGTTAATGTGTTTGACTGTTTTGGCTCTGAGAGGAATCCCTCTCATTCATGTTTTCAAACACCCAGGGATCCTTCCACACTTTCCCCCCGACTCTCTCCTCACATTTTACTACGCATGTGCAGAGGAGGTTAATGTAGTATTAATGTATGTTGGAGGCCACTGAACTTCTACTGAACCCTGTCTTTATGCTGGGGCTGTTTCCACACAGGGAAATGTGCAATGCATCACACTATATAGTCCTTATTTCAAATCATTTATTCAGCGCGTGTAAACCTCTGTCTCAAGGACACATTCGTTTTAGAAATTCGTTTTCCTCTTTCATGCTGCCTATCAAAGTCCTAAGGAGTCAGATTACACTAATGCCTGCCTGGATCTGAAATGGAAAGCAGCATAACCCTCAGTATTCATGCGTGAGGTCAGAAATGGTGTTGTTGCAGAAGCTGTTTCACCTTGCTGTGTTCTCCTGCGTGTCTGACTGTTTTGTCTGGCATTTTGAGTTATTTATGAGTTTGCCTGAAAAGCCAGTCTGTTGCTGTGTACAGCAGTGTAATGGCAACACAGGTTTGCTAACAATGCACCTTTTCTACTCAGTCACTGATATGCGTGAATGCTTATTGGAACAGGATTGAAGCATCTCTGTCTCTCTCTCTCTCTCTCTCTCTCTCTGACACACACACATTTATTAATTTCACACACACGCACACACTTGCTGTCTCTCTGCCTCCCTCTCATGCTGTCCTTCTGTCCGTCTGTGTAGGAGAGTATGTGGACAGACAGCTGTGCCGCGATGCCATTCTGCCCATGCCCGTGGTGTGTGAGGTGCCGTGCCCCAAAGACTGTGCCCTGAGCCCCTGGACATCCTGGACCCAGTGTTCCCACACCTGCTCAGGGAAGAACACAGAGGGCAGGCAGACCAGGGCACGCTCCATCCTGGCCTACAACGCAGGCGAAGGTGAGTCCCCCAGCACAGCCACACATACAAATACACAGCCACACTTACAAATACACACCCACAATTACAAATACACACCCACACATACAAATACACACCCACAATTACAAATACACACCCACACATACAAATACACACCCACACTTACAAATACACACCCACAATTACAAATACACACCCACACTTACAAATACACACCCACAATTACAAATACACACCCACACATACAAATACACACCCACAATTACAAATACACACCCACACATACAAATACACACCCACAATTACAAATACACACCCACACTTACAAATACACACCCACACTTACAAATACACACCCACACATACAAATACACACCCACACATACAAATACACACCCACACATGCAAATACACACCCACACATGCAAATACACACCCACACATACAAATACACACCCACACATACAAATACACACCCACACATGCAAATACACACCCGAACGTACAAACACGCACCCACAAATCATAGGAGACCCTTCTAGATTGTATAAGCAGGCTGCTGGTGAAGTGGTTCCCCCTTCTGCGTCTGTCCCGAACCATGTGCTTCCAGCAGTAATGACTGATTGTCTATGCTTGTCTGCAGCCACTGCCCAGGTGGTGGCTTGGGTAACCGTGATGCACGGTAAGAAGACCTGTGGTCTTAGACTAGAGGTTAACCAGCTTGGTAGCCAGGTAGACAAGAGCTTCTAGCTGTGGTTCAGCTGTGTTTGAAGTGCCAGTTACTGTAGATGTCCAGTGCTTAGGGTTTTTAAATGCATCTCAGACATGCTCTGATTTTTCGGTCGCAGGGTTGATAACTTTGCTTTTTGCCGCCCCTCTCAAGGTCTGTCACAGGTGCCGATGGTCCCTCTTCTCTTCGGTATGAGAATCTCCCGCAATCTCGTAGAACGTCCTAGAAGTTCCTGCTGATGTAGAAATGCTCCCTGCATGTATTTAGCAGTAGATGCATTCATAAGTAGATAGCGTGCAGATATGCGGCTACCAGGATGGCAGCCTAGCTCTTCCCTCGCCTGCTGGCTCAGCAGTAACTCCCTGCTGGGGAAGCAGAAAGCCCACGACTGTGTGTAGTGCAGTCCAAGTAATGAGGGGTTCCTTAGTGCCTGAGTGCTGTGAACCCCCTGGCGAGCAGAGCTGGGGATGGGAGAGTGTGAGAGGGCAACGGTGTCAGAGAGTGAGCGATGCTCCGGGTTTAAAGTGCCCGCTTCCCCCCCCCCCCCCCCCCCACACACACACAAACACACTTCACAGCCCACTTACACCACAGACTGGAGACAGAGTGATAACAGGCATGTATGGATTGTTATGGGATGGTTTACAGCCCTTGCTGTTGCAGTATAGGTTTCCCCCACCGGCAAGCTCTCTTGACACAACCGCATGGCTTCGTACCAGATTCCCAGCCTTTACGCAAGGATACAATCAAGTGTTATCGATGGCGCCCTGACTTAGCGAAGATACGCTGGAACGCCGTAGAATATGAGTGCTCTCTGAATTTCCTTTCCAGTGATTCAGCAGACACTATCTACAATACACATCCAGCAGGCTGCCCTGTGTGTGTTTCTGCATGTGCCAGCAAAGCTGGGGTGTGTGTCTGTTATTTACACTAGCTACACTACTGTTTGTGTCTGTTATTTAAACCAGCTACACTACTGTGTGTGTGTGTGTTATTTACACCAGCTACACTACTGTGTGTGTGTGTTATTTAAACCAGCTACAGTACTGTGTGTATCTGTTATTTAAACCAGGTACACTACTGTGTGTGTGTGTGTGTGTGTGTGAGTGTGTGTGTGTGTGTGTGTGTGTATGTGCCAGCTAAGCTGGTGTATATGTGTGTGTGAGTATATGTATGTGTATGTGTGTGTAGCTGGCTGGTCCAAGACCAAGCACCTGTCAGTACCCAGCATGCATTTCTGCATCCCCCCTCAGCCAGTCCCCCAGTGCAGAGCTACAGAGGAGCGCCCCCTCTTTGTCTCTGAAGTCAGGCTGAGCACGTAGCGACGCTCAAGCTAAGTAATTACACCAGGGTCCTCCAACACCCTCTGCTAGTGACACACAGGATTAACACGTGGACAAGATCCCGCTGGGAGAGAGAGAGAGTGTGATCCTGTCTCTGCCAGGAGAGATACCGGGGCCTGCACCTCTTGAGAGGAAACTAGGGAGACTTCCTGTGAAGAAGAGGAAGAAAAAAAAGAAAGAAATGTGGTATTAGCAGACCTCAGGTTTGAGACACCCTCCATTTGCTCCGGATTCAATTTTCATACACACCTCGCTAGATAAATCGGTGACACTTGCACCTTCAAGTGTCGATAAAACTGTCTCATTTATATACAGAGAGTACAGTGGCATCAATAATGTCATCACAAATGAGCTCTCCAGCGAGCTTGCCAGCTGATTAATGAACATTGGGATGAAATCCAATAATATCTTTTATGAATTGCCCAGTGAAGGGCATCGGCCTGCCTGCCTGCCGGTGATCAATGGTTTCTCGTATCTCTGTGGCCCTCGACGGAAGAAAGAGCAGCGGCCCTCCGAGTGTGGCCTTATCTGCTTGTTCCCACTCTCTCATCGATCGGTTGTTTCCGCGCTCAATGCCCATCGCCCAGGTAACGGCTGACCTTTTCCCTGGAGGCGACCTCTGTCCCTGGGGCGACGGTGGCGGCTCATGACAAGCCTGCGTGGGGGAGGCGCTGGAGGGGGGAAGGGTTGAGGGTTCACATCCTGTCCCCTTCATGTTCTCGTCCCCCTCGCCCCCTCTCCCACCCCCCCCACCCCCCCCTCGATCATATCTGTCTGCACCCCTCAGGGGGGAACTACCTGGTTATCTTTGTCACTCTGCCTCGGTTTGTATTTTTTGGAACCCAGAGAGAGAAATCAAAGGAAAGAGAGAGATAAAGAAAATAAACTCTCTCTCTCACACACCTCTATATCTCTCTCTCTCACACACACAAGCATGCAGTAGAGCTGCATGAATTTTTGGAATGAGATGAGCTTAAAGAGCGCTCCTTTGAATGGAATACCCCAGTGCAGGTTCCTCTCCTCCCTTGTGTTATCATCACAGAGACACAGATACACTCAATAGGCTGAGAAGTTGTCCAGCATACTGCCTTTCATCCTCGCTCCTATACAACACCTACACACATGACATCCACATCTAGCTACAGCCTTTGATGTCGCTTGTTTTTGAGTCATGTGGGAGTAGCGCTTGTTCATTGTTCATGTGTGTGCTTATTACTATGTTAGCGTGTGTGTGTTCTTTAATGAATGTGTCTGTGTGTCTGTGTGTGTGTGCCAGGTGGAGTCCAGTGCCCCAACATCAGCGCCCTGCAGGAGGTACGGAGCTGTAACGACCACCCCTGCACGGTGTACCACTGGCAGACAGGGCCCTGGGGCCAGTGCATCGAGGACACCTCCATCCCCGCCCCCAACTCCTCTCTGGGGCGTGCCCGGGGCGATGACGCCACCTGCTCCGTGGGCATGCAGACGCGCAAGGTCATCTGCGTCCGCGTCAACGTCGGGCAGGTGCCACCCAAAAAGTAAGCCCGGGGTCCCCCTCCCATTGGGCGTTCCGTGCGACATGAGCATGAGCTCATTCCTAATGTCCTGAAATGATGCCATTAAAACAAATGGCTGAGACAGAACGTGCCGCTCAGCGCTTATGCTGATGGGCTGCATGCGATAGCCGGCGCAGATGCTTCCTGTTACGGCTGCATGTTTGCCCCACGGCGCACGTCTCCCTCTCCTCCTCCAACAGAGCAATCCCAGCCCAGGCTTCAGAAAAGCCCTTATTTAGCATTAGTTAAAGCGCCAAGCCTTTTTTCTAATCGCCGTGGTCCGCCCCATGGCCAGCGCCTGTCGCTCCGTGGCTGCCGGTGCTTGGCTGAGGTGGGAGATGATGAGCGCTCAGGGCTGGTTGTGTGAAGCATCTGGGTCTTTTCCCCCCCACCCCAAGGCATCCGCCGGGGAGAGGAGTTTTCTATTTATTTCATTCAGCTTGATGGTTGCATTATTCTGGCTGGTGCATGGAGGAACTCTCTGGCAGCCTCGCTCAGTACCATGCTGAGTGTGGAGATGAGCCTGGGGTGGGTTCCTGCTGTATCCCCCCCCACACACACACACACACACATACCCACCTCTTCCCTCCGACTACAGCCCCCCCACCTCCCCCCCTCCCTCCCCCCCAAACAGGATTCTTTACCCAGAGTTCCACAGTGCTGCCACATGCTGAGAAGCATTCCCGTGATCTACGAAGCGGGAGCACATTAGGATGCGCCACAAAAAAAAACAAAAAACGAGTTGGTTGTCATGGCTGCGAGCCCGTCGCATCCGCCTCTTAAGCAGTGGGAGCCAATCAACAATAAACGCAGGAATCCTGGTCTACAGATAAGCTGCGGCGAGAAAACCGCTAAGACCGATAAACGCTGCAGGTGTGCAAAATGCATTTTATGGATGAGTATCATCATGGTTTTTAATCACGCGCACGCACACGCGAACCCCCCGCAGGCGAGGTACATCGCTGAGCACAGCCCATAAGGGAGCTTCCAGCATGGTTTCTTTGGCAGAGATCCAGGCTGTGTTGTTTTTTTGGTCCTGGTCCTTTGTTGGAATGAGGATGTGTGAAGCGTCTTGATGATGTGATTTCAGGTGCCCAGAGAGTCTGCGTCCAGACACGGTCCGCCCCTGCCTCCTGCCCTGCAAGAGAGACTGCACGGTCACCCCCTACAGCGAGTGGAGCCCCTGTCCAGCTACGTGCCAAGCAGGTAGATGCTGCTCTTTCACTGCATGTCTAGTCTCTTACAGAGTACGTACATAAACATACACTGCCAGATATACTGCTGAATGCCTACTAGACAAGAGACAAAGGTTTGGTTACTTGCTTATCTTTGTTAAATAATCTGTTTTAGGATTTATTTAAGGTATTGTTATATATATATACGTTTATATACATAATAAAAACACAGTTGCAATTTGTCATTTAGAAGTAGTTTTCCACTCACAATAATCGTGCTGAGATGCTTGCTTGTTAAGAAATGGATCTTTGTGACTTCTTTTCCCTGGAGTGGTCTGGTACTGTCTGACATATTGATACGACTGATGTCCTTTCAGAAAAGAAACAACTCTATTCAAACAGTTTTATCTTTTATATATATATATTTTTTTTTTATATATATATATTTTTTTACAATTAATTAACTATTTGTCATCGCCTTTCAAATGGGGAAGCCATATCATTAAACTCCCTATCCGTTTTCATGGCATCCTTGCTTTGTGGTTGACGATCCCTGTGCATAATCGTTTAAAAGCCTTCGCAGATGTCAGTGAGTCTCCCACACTTCCCACAAGGACTCTGGGTTCTGTAATCCGATACACTGATATAGACATGGGGCCTCATGGCAAATGAATAACCCTACACCCCCACACCCAGCGGGCTGGGGGGGCCACAGCAGAGCTCAGATACAGATTCAAATCAGTGCTGCTAGCTGCTTTTCAGTAAGGCTCCTTGAGCACAGGCCAAGTCACTGGCAGAATTAGCGAACGAGGCGGTGGAGCTACACAGAAACCAACTGTGCTTCGTTATGTTTCAGTGTTCGTCATGGGCCAGTTTAATGAAACACTGCTCACACAAATGAAAGTCCCCAGCACACAAAAGACTTTAATTTTTCAAGGACCTTTTCAAGAAACTGTGATATGCAAGGAATCACGTAAGAAGGCATTCCATCTTAAATCCTTTTCCTGCTAGACTAGGAGGCTGTGGACCGACGCCTTATCGCCATTGGCTGTGAGCGTGCTCCTTCATCGATTAGTGACATGTGATGTTCTCCCTTCTGTAAGGTGGCAACACCAAAAGGAAACAAGCCAGGAAACGTCTGATCATCCAGCTGCCAGCCAATGGAGGCCAAGACTGTCCTGAGGTCCTGACCCAAGAGAGGGACTGTGATGCTCCTTCCGTCTGTCAGGGCTTCAGGTAACACTCCATTCTGGAACATTCTAACAGTCAGGTAACACTCTATTCTGGAACATTCTAACAGTCAGGTAACACTCCATTCTGGAACGTTCCAACAGTCAGGTAACACTCCATTCTGGAACGTTCTAACAGTCAGGTAACACTCCATTCTGGAACGTTCCAACAGTCAGGTAACACTCCATTCTGGAACATTCTAACAGTCAGGTAACAAACTACTGTATGCCCCGTGAACTCAACATAAAGGAAAAAGTATTGGTGCTGCAACAGCAAATATCAGGATCAAGATGTCAAACTACAGAACTCTAAAGTACTTAATGTAGCAAAATAACAGGTTGGAAGGAGTTTAGATATATGTTTTGCGGAGGAGCAGCAAATGTGATGTTTTCTTTTTTATGTGTTTCAGGTGGAAGACCCACAAGTGGCGCCGGTGTCAGCTGGTTCCATGGTCGGTTCGCCAGGACAGCCCCGGGGCCCAGGAAACCTGCGGGCCGGGCCTCCAGGCCAGAGGTAAGGACCTGCATTACTACCCTCACCCCTGGAAAAACGACTTATGCTGAGCCACGATCGCTTTCCTGTAGAAGTGTGTGTGTGTGTGTGTGTGTGTGTGTGTGTGTGTGTGTGTGTGTGTGTGTGTGTGTGTGTGTGTGTGTGTGTGCTGGAGGATCGAATCAGTGTACCCACCAAATCAGCCGACTGGCTGGCAGAGTCCAAGAGGGAGAGTTGGTATCAAAGCATCACCCCAGGCTCCATGCAACATTTATCTTTTCCGGAATGTTCCAGTTGTGATGTTGAGGTCAAACAAACTCTACGAAGTGCCTTCAAATCCCTTCCTTATTCAGCCTGGATTGAAGAGGACTCACATTTAAATTCAACTCGTGGGCGAAACAAATACTATGTTCAATATGTTGCCCTGCAAATATCCAACACTTCAAATAAGAGAGTTCCATTTACAAGATGATGGCTGGAAAGGGTAGACTGAGTGTTGTTTCCAATGCCTGAACAATACCTCTATTAGGGCCTGGCAGACAGGAGCCATTATCTAATTTCGAGCACCTTGCTCCTCCATCTTGGCTCATGTCATTAGAAGCCATTACCTGTAATAGTATCCCTGTAGAAATCGACAAAGGGCCTGAAGCAATTCAATGCACATCTCTTACTTCTCACTCAATGCCAATCTGTCTGGTTCTGATGATGGTGGAGGTCAATAGGCAGCGTGTGTATGTGTGGAGCAATCCACCCACTTGCTAGTCCAAAGCACTTGTCCTCTCAAAGTTGGACGACTGCAATTTGCTGCCCGGTCTCCCAGCATGCACAACTCGTCCTCTCTGGAGGATCCAGAAGGCAGCAGCCTGCCTGGTCTTCAATCTACCCAGACGCTCCCACCCCACTCCTCATCTCCCTCCACTGGCTTCCTATCACAGCCTGTATCAGATTCAAGAACCCTGGTACTGACCTTCCGAGCGTCAAACGGAACTGCGTCCGACTCCATCAAGTCTCTCCTCCAGCCCTACACCCCCACTCTGTCTTGGAAGACGCTTTGGATAGAAGCGTCTGCTGAATTAATACATGTAAATGTAAATGTGTGCTAGTGTGTGTCCACTGCATAGCGTACTGTGGACGGAACCTGTGACTATGCCAATGAGTTGATGTTCCTTTGCACTAATCCTGAATCAACCACATCCTCATTTTTTACTAGTACTTCCTGTTATTGATACAGAAGACAGCTATCAATGGACGAATAGTGTGCTAATTCGTTGAGCCATCTAGCAATCTGATTCTGATCCATATCCATCCATATCGCTGTCACTTTAAGATAGTTACGGGAATTATATTATTGTGTTGTCGCAAAAGCTTCTTGTTGACCTTTGTCCGTCCCCTTGCCTCGTTCCCCAGCGGTCTCATGTCGGAAGCAGGACGGTGGCCAGGCAGATGTTGGCTCTTGCCTCAAGTTCGCCAGCTCCATGCCCCCACTGACTCAGCCCTGCCAGCTCCCTTGTCAGGACGACTGCCAGATGACCAGCTGGTCCAAGTTCTCTTCCTGCACGGCTGACTGTGTCGGGGTCAGGACCAGGAAGAGGATGCTTGTGGGTGAGTGGAGAGCTCGATCGAACTTTGATCTCTGGAACATTGGAAGCCTGTAAGATTATTTTGAGACCGGTAACTGATTGAGAGGTCTGACGGTGGTTTTCTCGTAGCCTGAGATAAGATACATGGTTATTGGTGTTTCAGATAGAGGCCTACGACTGTGAAACTTTTCCAAATAAATTGTTATTTCGTCTTCTCTCTTTCTCTCCCCCCTCTCTCTGTATCTCTCTCAGGAAAGAGTAAGAAGCGTGACCAGTGTAAGAACAACCAGGTTTACCCTCTGAGCGAGACCCAATACTGCCCCTGCAACAAGTACAACGCCCAGCCGGTGGGCAACTGGTCGGACTGCATCCTCCCAGAAGGCGGGCGTGTGGAGGGCCAGCTGGGCATGAAGGTGCAGGGGGACATCAAGGAGTGCGGCCAGGGCTACCGCTACCAGGCCATGGTGTGTTACGACCAGGACAACCGGCTGGTGGAGACATCCCGCTGCAACAGCCATGGTGCGGCCCCCCCAGGCACTCCGACACCACCCGCTCCCCGTCTAAACACTTTCCTAAAAACACTAGAGCGCCCACAATGCACAGCTGTTGAAGGGAAAACAGCAGCTAATGCAATTAGAGATGTTTTGGTTTTTGTGTGGGGTCTTTTGTTAGAGCCTCGTCCAATTACTTACACAGTGTTATTTGTTGACTTAAAGAGGGCATTGTTCTTCAAGTCAAGTGTATAATTATTCCTCCAAATTGCACATCTGTTTTATTGATTCTGTCTCATCCTGGCCTCATTTGACGTCAGGCAAGAACATCCTCATCTCACTGGGTCCTTTTAGCGTTTCCTGATTGTAAATCCAATCAAGGGGAATCAATGAGGACGCGGCAAGTCTGGCTCCGGTGCCCGAAGCCTAGATCTGTCAGCGCTCTCCTCCACTAGCTACATTAGCATTCCGAAGCAGACACGGTCGGAAGCAGGAGAGGGAATAAGGAATCACAGCCCAGCCGTATTCCATGCGTTTGGCCATGGAAGATGCAAGCGGTTACATCAAAGTGCTTAGCGCATGACTGGGACTTGGTTAGCTCCAGGTTAACTCGGGCCCGAACCCAACCTCTTTATGAGTCATAGGCAGCGTGATTCTGAGGAACGGAGGTTCAGCTTTGTGTGGAAACACATGCTACGAGCGGTTTACCACTGTTGTTGTGGCTCTGTCAGCAGCTGCTCCAGGACTCTAGTGAAATAATGTGATTTATATACAGTACACCGCACACTGAAGGGTGGTAGTTGTCTGTTGACACGTGGCCTGTGGTGTTGGGGTACGAGGGCAGGTAGATGGGCTTGGGGTGGAGGGGTTGAGGTTGTTTACTGTGTTGTGGGAACTGAGTCAGAAATGTTGGGGAAACATCACGATGGACTTCTTGGGTTTATTTATGTCTACAGGGTGGCCAGACATACTGAAATTGCTGCTTTTTCTTCACAAACACTCCAACAATTCTTCAGTGTTTCAACATTCCTACCCATACTGTGCTACCCATGCCACATGGGGGCTGTGCAGAAATTCATTTGGATCACATCCCACAAATATTGAGTTTCTTGAATTCTTCAGTCTGAAACCCAGAACTGTGTGTGCTTGCAGGTTACATAGAGGAGGCGTGCATCATCCCCTGCCCGTCCGACTGCAAGCTCAGCGAGTGGTCCAACTGGTCGCGCTGCAGCAAGTCATGTGGCAGCGGGGTCAAAGTGCGCTCCAAGTGGCTGAGAGAAAAACCTTACAACGGCGGCCGACCGTGCCCCAAGCTGGACCACGTTAACCAGGTGAGAGGGGAGGGGGAAGGTGGGGGGGTCTGTGAGGCACACAGCGGGATACCCCTGCCCCACTTGAAGGGTCCTTCACAAGCAGGATTCCTGTGTGTTTAATACACCAGGAAACTTCTCACAACTCTGATCTCTTTTGATGAAGACTTCACAGTTGTGGAAATGCTTTAATGTCTTATTCAGCGTCTAATTAAATAAAGCCTAGCCCTAGTGACATGGAAGATTAAAAAGGACCAAATGATGTGATGAAACTTCCGGAACTTGTTGTACGCTGCTACCTCAACATTTCTTTGAACTCTTCTCCTCTCTCCTTCTGGTTCTCTCTTCTTCTCCTGGATGCTCGCCTCATCTCTACAGGCTCAGGTGAGTAACACAGCTGCCCCTTGTTCTTCTAAGTCTAAATGAATTATTACCGACGTCATTTCATGCCCATAAAATATGCACAACATACATGATCTGCCTGGCAACATGGGAAGACTGCCCTACATGTGTACTGTACACTGCAGGACGCATAGTCCTACTACTGTTTTTCCTCACACATTTCCATGATAAAATAAGGAGACAGGATGTTCAGATGTGATATCCTGTGTTGGTGGTGGGCTGTTGGCTGATTGGTTCGTGATGCTCGGCCAGGTTTACGAGGTGGTGCCGTGCCTCAGCGACTGCGGCCAGTATGTGTGGGTGGCCGAGCCCTGGAGCGTGTGGAAGGTCAGTAACGTCGACCTGAAGGAGAACTGCGGAGAAGGAGTCCAGACCCGCAAAGTCAGGTATGACAGGAAGTCACGCCCCCCTCACACAGTCATGGGTCAAACGGGACCTTTGAATCATTTTAACAGAGATGCACTGTGCCTGGTTGAAAGACAACCGAAAAAGGCTCCGTTGGGAATAATATCCTTGAGAGCCTTCCTGTGTGCTTTGAAAGCTTTTCATGCTTCATGTAAACGCTTTCATAAAGAACATTTATAATATATTCATAATATTTATATAGATATTTGTTTTAAATGTGCTATAGAAATAAATGCAACCTGCCTTGCATTGACTTCCAGATGCATGCAGAATACTATTGATGGGCCGTCAGACCAGGTGGATGACTACCTGTGCGACCCAGAGGAGATGCCTCTGGGGGCCAGGGACAGCCGTCTACCCTGCCCCGAGGACTGCGTCCTGTCCGACTGGGGGGACTGGAGCCCATGTCCTCTGGTAAGAACATTCATCCGCAGTCCCACCTCACCGTTCTGCCATGTCCTTCTCTAACTAGATGCTAATGCGAGGTGGCCTGCTTTCAATGCCTGTTTTCCCTCTGACCGGCAAGGGAATAGGTTTCAGCCTTTTTCCACATACTAACAGGCCTTCTGTGTGTCCACTCCACTATAGCAATGTGTTTCCCAGCCAGGGAAATAGGTTTCACTGGACACTCTCACTAACAGCTCTCATGCTGGGCTCGCTCCGATTTAAACCATGCCATTCAGGCTCGCGCGGAAACTGGTCTGGACTGCTGCTGTAATTTCTACTGATAAATTCAGAAGGTGTGTGTGTGTGTGTGTGTGTGTGTGTGTAAAAGCGAGTGTGTGGAGGTGTGTTGGGCGTGATGACTTTCAGCAGGGGGGATGAGCTCACACAGCTCTAAATAGCACACTGTGGCAGAGGTGTGTGCGAGTGTGTATGTGTGTGTGTGTTTGTGTGTGTGTGTGTGTGTGTGTGTGTGTGTGTGTGTGTGCGTGTGTGTGTGTGTGTGTGTGTGTGTGTGTGCATGGAGGCATTATGCTTGAATGTGAGCGGTGGAAGGGTGATGTACTTCCCCTCCCCTGGCTCTTCCCAGGCACTCTGCCAGGGATCTGTTGGGAAAGTTAATTACCATGGATATGGAATATGTCCCTATGGAGCAGGCAGACAGGAAAGCTCTCCAAATAGACCTGGTCTGACACCAGGAATGGGCCAGTTTATCTGACTCTCTGCCTGAGCGAAATACCACAAATACAGATGAGAAACGAGGCAGGAGTGGAAATGATGGCGCTTGATGTAGGAAATATTCATGGGGGGGGGGGGGGACCTGGTCGAGTTGCCGAATGTTACCTAGGAGATAGAGCGACTTCACTTCAGCATGCGGCTCGTGCGTCACGTGCACGAGAAGCTCAGCTCTTTGACTTTGTGTTGCGTCGGAATGTTCCTGAATGTTCTTGGTGTTTCTGCGCTGCTCAGCCATGCAACGGCAACAGCAGCAGAGAGAGGACGGCCTCCCCCCTCCGTCTTCCTGGGGAGGAAAAGCAGTGTCCATCCACCACTGAGACCGAACCCTGCAAACTCAACAGCAACTGCTTCTACTACTCCTATAATATCACCGGTGAGACCGATAATGAAGACCTTAATAATGCTGAATATGTTAGCGTAGCATAGTATTTTTCCTTTATAGACTATCATATAATATCTTTATGGTCATTGTACACCGTAAAGAGGAAATTGGATAGGATCCCCTGAGGTGCTCTAAATATATAAATACACAAGTTTGTAAATAGAATAATATGAAAACTTTTGTAAAATAAAAAAAAAAACTAAAAAAATATGATAAAAAAAATAGGATCGCATTTATAGGATGTGTCTGACATCGGGGGTTAGCGAAGATGAGTCGGAAGGGTTGACAACAGAGTGTGTGTGTGTGTGTGTGTACCTGTGTGGGGGCAGGATGAGGTGGATGGTAGGCTGTGTCGATTCTTTCAAAGAATGCATTAAGGTATCATTCTCTTGCTAACGTGCTAACGAGCGCCATCTTGTTTCTCCTCCAGACTGGAGCACCTGCCAGCTGAGTGAGAGGGCCGTGTGCGGCAGCGGCATCAAGACGCGCATGCTGGACTGCGTGCGCAGCGACGGCAAGTCTGTGGACCTCACCATGTGTGAGAAGGTAAGTGTCTGGCCTCCTCCGGCCTCTTCCGGCCTCCTCCGGCCTCCTCCGGCCTCCCTCACCCACTGGCCTTCCGCAGTCCGCAGTCGTTGAATCTGCTTCCTTTTCAGCTCGGCCTGGAGAGGAAGTGGCAAATGAACGTTTCCTGTGTGGTGGAGTGCCCTGTCAACTGCCAGCTGTCTGATTGGTCCACCTGGTCTGACTGCACCCACACATGTGGACTGGCTGGTAGGTTTGTTCATCTCCTCTGTGGGGAAACTCTTTGTGAACCAGAAGCCTTCATTACTCTTTGCGCTCGCAAAGTACATCCATGATGTGATTTATGTGTTGACCTCCACATTAACTAGATATAACGTGCCCCTTTTTAGTATCTAAATACTTCTGTGGTAAGGTGTATCGATTGGCAATCCACAGCATCGAAGATGTAATCCGCAGAATCGTGAGAAAGGGAGAAAGGCTGAACGATAGGAAAGCAGAGATGTGGGAGGGGGAGGGGGAGAGAGATGGATTTAGCGAGAGAGAGAGACCTCCCCGGGGTAACGGATGAAACTGGAAACATTCTTTATGATGTGAGAAATGATTGTGTGATAGCCGTAAACCAACTGAGAGGGGGGATAATGATGTCCAGCCATGTACTTCCATAGGATCAGGCCATTGATTGGTGGTCCATTATGGCTGTGTGCTCAGGGCCTGCTGGAGCAATCCACTGCAGGAGTCCTTGAGAGCTCAGGCTACCCAACAATGCAGCCAGCCACAGCAAACACACACACCCATATACAGTATCGGAACAGGCCCAGGATTGTGAGGCCTAATCGTTCCCTGGGAGAGGGGATCTTCCACAGCACAGTGAAGCTGCAAGTCAACCATAGGGGCGAAATGAAGAGGTTCTCACACAAAAATATATAAATTTAACAAACCTGCTTGCGACGACATCAATTGCTGCAATGACACGCCTCCCCGGAGGAGCAAGTTACTGTTCCTGAGCCAGGGATAGAATACCTTTTCTTCTTTTCCCTCGCCAAGGAAATAATAACACCTGGAGGTGGAAATGGCCAGGAAACAGAGGCACATCCACCCATGTAGGCACAAATAATCATGGCAGCGTGTGTTCTTCAGCCAAACACTGATAGCGACAGCTGGCACTGCCAGCCCATGCCCATCAGCCAGACCAGTCACCCACTGCGTGTGCCCCGAACCCTCCATTGTGGCCACCTGCAGTGAGCAGGATATAGAGAGAGAGATGCATAGCATATATGCAGAAAGAGAGAGAGAGAGAGAGAGAGAGAGAGGGAGAGAGAGAGAGAGAGAGAGAGAGAGAGAGAGTGTGAGAGAAAGAGAGAGAGAGAGAGAGGGAGAGAGAGAGAGAGAGAAAGAGAGAGAGTGAGAGAGAGAGGGAGAGAGAGAGAAAGAGAGAGAGAGAGAGAGAGGAAGAGAGAGAGTGAGAGAGAGAGGGAGAGAGAGCGTGAGAGAGGGAGAGAGAGAGAGAGCACACAACCAGAATAAGTCGTTTCCATGGGCACACGCAATAACATTTAAGCGAGGGAACAAAAGCCCATGAAGAGAATAGCTAGGAGGCTCCGCCAGCTGATTACAGAAACCCCAGGCTTGATTCTGCTGGCCGTTTCAGAGACATGCAAGCCTTTGAAAGTGCTCTCGGCGGGGCGCGCTTCACACCGGCCTCGACACAAGATGAACTGGCAGCTGGTGAGACTCGCCGCAGGCAACCCCACCCTGAGACTCCTGCTCTGATTGGGTTCTGCACGAAGCCCCTCCCACCCACAGTCCCATGGCCTTTCCCCCTGTGAGAGACCAGCCTGGGAAAACAACATGGCTGTGAATAATATCAACTACACCACAACCCATGTGGTGAGGAGAGGAGATTAATTTAATGTACTGCCGCATCGCCAAACTGATAGACTGAACTGTAGCTCGGCGAAGAGAGGGGAGACTTAAAAAGACCCAATGGGGCATGGAGGACAGTGACCTTTGGCTGTGAACACAGATGAATGGTTCTGGGCCAGGCTGGTGCAAGAATGGAAATGACCTTTACTGCAGGGTCCTGCTGGGAGATGATCTCAGGCTACTGTTGGCAGAGGAGTCCACCAGAATAAAACGGGGTGGTTTGCTTTATATTGTTTGGTAATGGACAGAAGTGGCTGAATCCCGTCATTTCAGTGGTGAGTCCATTCAGTACTTTTGCAAAGATAGGTATTGGAATATACTTTGGACGTAACCACAGTAACCAGCCAATGTTTTTTAAAACAGCCAGCAGTTCATCTGAGGCTGAACTGAACATGTAACAGCTCCTTTCTCTGCTATGAAAAGGTGTCATTTTACTTGGTAAATTGCTCTTGTTTTCAGGGAGACCTAGTTTCTCCCCAGTTGTGGGTCCTTGCACTAAACATTTCTTTCCACAGTCATTTTGTTAGATGACGACTATAGCTTTTCTCGAGAGAGCCTGTCTAATTGTGAGAATTTTAGACCATCACTCTTGGGACCTCTTTTCCACACAGGAATAATGGGGGTAAAACATGCTGTGTGTGTAAACTGCCTTACTTCCCCCCTCCCTAGCCTAACAGCAGTGATCCATATTAAACAGTCCTTAATTCAACCTTAAAACAACAATGGCATTATGAATATTCAGAATGGCTCCAGGCATAAGAATTTAGGATCTCGCATTGCGTCATTGATCAAATCATTTGGAAGTGAGCGCCACAGCCGAAGCCCTTAAAAGAAAGAGAGATACAAACGAAGGGAGAACTATCCACGAGAGAAGGAGGGATGAAGTGAGAGGAGGAGAAGGGAGAGAGTCGGGTTGGAAGGGAGTTTGAAACTCAAGTGGACACGCAGAAATATCTTTGTAGCACAGCGGCCTGATCTTTCATAAATGAATTACTTGGAAAGGTGCAGTAACATAATAAGGGTCTCGCAGTAAAAGCTACTCTAAGAGCCTCTGATCTCTCTGTCTTTAATGCCAGGGTGAATCATGCACATCACTTGCCCAGTAGCATGTGCGAGGGATACTGGCACTCTGTTATTGCAGGTCATTACAGATTTAAATGCACTAAGAGTCCAAGAGAGTCCTAAATGTACATGGCTTGAGATGGACCACACCCACCCAAACCAAATAATCCTTTCACATCCATCCTCACTCTTCTAAGCGGATGGTGGATAATGCTTTGTTTTTGGTGAATTTGGATTAAGACCATCTCAACTCCCCTCACCCCTCTCCTAAACCCTCCCCCCCCCCCCTACTGCTCCTTTCTTTGCTACATATTTGGATTAAAAACCTTTCCCTTTCCCCTACATCTTTTCCCTCCCACCCCGTCCTCTCTCTCTTTCTCTCCAGGGAAGTTGTGGCGGAGGCGCACAGTGCTCCAGACCCCCCAGGGAGATGGGCGTCCCTGCCCTCCCCAGATGGAGCAGTGGAAGCCCTGCCCTGTCAGGCCCTGCTACCGGTGGCGCTACAGTTCCTGGTCTCAGTGCACATCTGAGGTAGGCCTTTCCTGCTGCGGCTGGGGGATAGCACAGCACAGCAAGCTACTGCAGTGCTGCATCCTGTCTCTCTGTCTTTCTCTTTTCTCCCTCGCTCTCTCCCTCTCTCTCCTTCTCTCTCTATCTCTCTTTATCTTCCTTTTCTCCCCCTCTCTCTCTCTCTCTCTCTCTTTCTCTCTCTCTCTCTCTCTCTCTCTCTCTCTCTCTCTCTTTCTGGGTGTCCAGTCTTTCACCTATCAGGTGAAGCATTACATCCAGCATTACAAAGACCTGCTGGTCTTTTTGCGATCGCTGTAAAGAAAAAGAATCATATTCAATTCCATCCCATGCTACACAAACGTCAGGCCTTCTGTGAAATCCTTTCTCCTGCCTCTCCTCTGCTCTGCTCTTTTCTCCTCCTCCCTTTCCACTCTACCTCTCCTGTCAAATGTCTGCCACTCTTTGCCCATCAGGGGGTTTAATTAAAGGCAAGAAGTCTGAGACAAGAGCTCGCTCTCTCTCTCTCTTCCTCCCTCGCTCTCTCCTCTTTATCTCTGTCTTCCCTTCTCTACCCAGTCTCGTTCTCTTCTACCACTCCCCGCCCAACTCCCCCCATTTTCCCCCTCGTTTGTTGCCTAGAGCAGCTTATTTTTTGACATGGTGCAGGATTTTCCGAAAGTGAAGGTACGCTGACACTCTCCTCTGTTCAGGGCTGTTTTTTACTTCCTTCCAGCTGAGAGTTTTGACAGCTTACAGTGGCTCATCAGCTGCCTACAGCAAAGACCTGGCTCCCTCCGGTCCTCACAAACCCCCGAATCAATGGGGCCGGGTTGGCAGCCGCCCATGGTGTCTCGGAGCCCCTGCACCTCGCAGACACCCCCCTCCCCCCTCCCCCACACCCCCGCCCCACATCCTGCGTGATGGTTCAGCGTTTGACCTCGTCCGCCACTTCTCTTGGTTCTCCTCCAGGGGGCGAGGTGCGGGGAAGGCCTGCGCTTCAGGAACGTGTCGTGTTTCGTGTCAGACGGCGAGGGCCGGGGGGAGGGCAGCCTGGTGGACGACGAACTGTGCGGAGACCTGGAGCCCTCGGTGGACGGAGATAAACAGATCACCCTGGAGGAGGCCTGTACCGTACCCTGTCCAGGTAACCGCTACCCCCTGACTGGTACCATTAACGGGTAAACTACACACCCCTCCAACACTCAAGCTGTGTTCCACCATCTGGTTGTTGCATACCATGTAGCTAGTTGCGTAGCTACAGTCACGAGCTGTGTTAGATGCTACATCAAAGTCCTCAGACTTTCCTGACTGGTGTGAAAGATACAGTTATTTCTTTTTTCTTTTTTTTTATCTGGAACACAGAGAAAAGTTCACGTTCATAAAGCTGTTGACAGGCTAGAGGATTCTAGAGAATCAGAGAAAAGGTGCTAAAAGCAGACTGTTACGTAATGGCTGCTGTTTGTATCTTCAGGGTGGGAAATGATTGCAGAGAAAATTACAGTTGGTTTTTCTTGGAAATGTTTCATCCTGAACTGTTTCCACTGAATGTCACATCCAACATCTCAATTTGACATGTCCTGTCAGGTGGAAGTAGAGAGTTGTGACACTCATTCATGCTACACTGAGAGCTGCAGGGAGATGTGTGTTGGTGTTTATTTTGGGTTAGGCAGTGTCCATCAAAGTAAATTTTTTAGCATCTCCAACCAATGACACGAGTCTCTAACATGGCATGTAAATGATGTGAGATTATGTTGCCTGTCAGTGGGAACTGAGAATTTTGAATGTGGTCTTATCATAGGCAGATTAGAGCCTTATTGGAGGGACAACTTCATGAGTAATTCATATTTGGAAGTGTGCTCACATCTGATCCGTCTCTTCAATGTTTTGTCTCTGAACCTTGCTTTGAGGAAACCTGTCTTTTTCCGGAAAGCACCAAGTTTCCAACCCGAAAGATAATGAAAAATGGATCTGTGTAAATGTTTGAGAGGATGTTCATGTCTAGCCTTTGACTTTTGACAATGCTGGGTATTTTCCTGCCACAAAACCAGGCACTATCAACCCCATGTTATTGGATTTTGGCATCTATCGTAAATGAGGAAATTGCATTATTCTTTACTTTGGAAGTAAACTGTGTGTGTTTGTGTCTGTCTGTCTGTCTGTCTGTCTTTGTGTGTGTGTGTTTGTTGTGTGTGTGTGTGTGTGTGTGTGTGTGTGTGTGTGTGTGTGTGTGCGTGTGTGTAGGAGAGTGCTACCTGACTGACTGGACAGACTGGAGCCCGTGCCAGCTGAGCTGTGTGGGCGGAGATGACCTGGGCTTTGGCTCGGTCCAGGTGAGGTCCAGAGCCGTGCTGGCCCAGGAGCCAGAGAACCTGATGCAGTGTCCAGAACAGGAGTGGGAGGCCCGGCCCTGCACAGGTCAGTCACCAGCACCGGCCCCAACCCACCCTGAACCAAGTCATACGGAAAGTTGCTGATATATGAAGATGCTGTAGCCCTAAGGAGATTGTTACCTGACAAACGGCAAACAGCTGCGGCGCACACTGTCTCCCTTACCTGATGGCTTCTGCAGAGCTGATGTACTGTTCTGTGCCCTCCCCCTCCCCCCCCCCCCGCCCTCCCCCCCCACAGAGGGCCAGTGTTACGATTACAAGTGGATGACTGGAGCCTGGAGAGCTTCGTCACGCCAGGTCTGGTGTCAGCGCTCGGACGGATTAAATGTCACCGGTACGTGGACCCTCCGTGACAGAGCCTCCGCGCCCCCCCCCCCCCCCCCGACGCCATATCGTCCCTCTGCAGGCGCATCACACCCCTCCCCCTCCCCCCCCCCCCCTCCCTCCCAGTCACAATGACGGCCTCCTTCGCTGTCCGCACAAGCGGCGCGCCGATAGAGATCGGTCTCGCTCCCCAAGTTGCTCCGGAGCGTGACATCACAGTGTACAAGTGGATCTAAATGAGTTTTCCATGAGCTTCCGTGTATCGCAGTGACAGCAGCGGTGATCCGCCGGTCTGCCGCCCCGCCTGGAGGGGCTGGAGGTGGAGGGGGTTATTTTAGAACCATGCCTGTCCCTGTCAGGTTGGAGCCACGCACCCTGCCAGCCCAGATTGCATCCCCCCTCCCCCCCTCCGTCACCGGGGAGAACACGAGTGTGAAGATGGGGTCTAATCCACCTCAATGTCACAGACACGTTTTAATCCCGTCGGCCGTCGCATGTCGGCTTTGGCTGCGATATCCCAGTGCATTGTGGGTCGAGAGAGAGATAAAGAGAGGGAAATACAGAGAAAAACAGGGATACAGAGACAGAGAAAAAGAGAGAGATAATACAGAGAGACAGAGGGAGGGTAAATGAGACCTAAAGCATAATGAAATGAGAGAGGGATGGAGATAGAGAATGGTGACCCTGTTTTAAGGATCACCAGATGGATAAACCAAAAATTAAACCACCACTGCCTCACCTCAGCAATGATATTGTGGTCCACAGTCCAATGGAGTGAGAGACGTGCGTCCCTGAATTCACAGTTCTATTAATACGAGTTCTGTTAAATACCAAGACATCCTATACTCCAGATGGTCTGCATATTTCAGGTTGCTTTGACTGGCAGATCGCCTTGATGTAAGTGTTGCCTCTCAAATCCTAGCATTCGCTCATGAATATTCATACTGAACTCGGTATCCAAGCCCGTCAAATCATAAATATTCACAACCACACCCTCAGCCTCTGATGGACAACCAGGATGTCATTTTATTATTATTTTTTTTGCTGAGGCTTGCATTTCTGGGGGAAATCCAGGGGATATGTCAATCAACAACTCTGTCTAGGAAAAATAAATAAATAATAAAACGGTTGAAAACTAGTGAACCCTATCTATAGAGTCTGTGACAATCCAGGTTCATCCATGTCGATCTGGTGCCGTTAGAATTCCCAGCACTAAATCTGGTCCTCTTCATCCCAGCTTCACAGAGTGTCCCAGCAGAGAGGCTTCTGGCAGGGTTTGAGTCCTGCGGTGGTCTGGTTTGCTCCCCTAACCTAACTCCAGTGTTGTGGGCTTGCAGATGTGTATTGATTTCCTGCAGTGGAGTGAAAATGAAAGTTCAGTGAGATCCAGCCTCTTGCTTCAGGCTCCACATTCCTTTGTCCTGATAGGACAGGATGGTATTCACCCCTGGGCAATCACTTAAAGAGATGGACCACTTCGTGGACGAGGCTGTTTAGTTTGGATTCCTCTCCTCGGTCTCTCTTCATCTCTCTATCTCGCTCCCTCTCTCTCCCCCCCTTTCTCTCTCTCTCTCTCTCTCTCTCTCTCTCTCTCTCTCTCTCTCTCTCTCTCTCTCTCAGTCTCGCTCTGTCTTTTCTCAGTCTCTCTTCATCTCTCTTTCTCTCTTCATCTCTCGCTCTCTCTGTCAGTCTCGCTCAGTCTTTTCTCAGTCTCTCTTCATCTCTCTTTCTCTCTCTCTTCACCTCTCTCGCTCTCTCTCTCAGTCTCGCTCAGTCTTTTCTCAGTCTCCCCCTCTCCCTATGTCTCTGTTTCTCTGCATCTCTTTTTCTTCCTCTGCCCCTCTCTCTCTCTCCCCCTCTCTCTCACAAGTCATAGGTCATTTGGGAGCCCAGGCCCGCCTCAGAGCTCACTACTTATACCTTACTAAGTAGCTGTGCATGCGTGCACTCCCTGGGAATCTGCACGTCAGTTAGAGTATCAACATTGTGTGTTTCCGGCTGGGGATTTGACTGGACTTTCTGTACTATCACAGGGGGCTAATTACCAATCTAATCCAATGGGAACACAGATGCAGTCAAGACCAGAGGGGTGTATAATAGGTTAGCATGATTCTATTGTTGTTGTCTATGCAGTAGAAAAACACAAAGGGAAAGATAGATAAAGAAGGAGAGATAATTGGAGAGAGAGAGAGAGAGAGAGGGGGAGAGAGAGAGAGTGAGATAGAGAAAGAGAGAGAGAGAGAGAGAGAGTAGGTGAGGGTGTGTTGATTCTCTGCTCCTTGTAGCCTCCAGCCCAAAACAAACCAGAGAAGAGTGAGAGTAACAAAGCAAACAGAGAAGTGGATTTTAGAGTCTGAGCCACGTGTCAGCTCCCATTTTGGGATGTGTGTGTGTGTGTGTGTTGGCACGTGCGTTGGTGCGAGTGTTTGTGCAGGCGAAAACATTCTTTTCAGGCTCCCTTTCATTCTTCCTTACTGCCTTCACCAGTGACCTTTTTTTCCCCTTGACCTTTCCCCTTCAAGGTGGATGTCCAATGACAGCCCAGCCCATCGCTGACCGATCATGTGACCCCGCCTGCAACAAGCTGCGCTCCATCTGCACAGAGGTGAGTTTGAACGGTTGCCCTGGAGACAAGAAGAAATGTTGAGTAATGTATATAAATAGATGATTTTATGTACAGTACACGCACTGTACATTATATGTTGTATATATAAAAATAAATATTAGAGAGAGAGAGAGAGAGAGAGAGAGAGAAAGAGAAATAAGATAGACAGAAAGTGAGAGAAAAAGAGAGCGAGAGAGAGGGGTAGACAGACACCGGTAGGGAGACGCCCAGTTCCTAGAGAGACATCTCCTCTCCAGTGAAGCTGGGAGGATTTTTGGAAAGCAGAGAGGAGGAGAGGAGAAAACAGAGAGAGGAAGGAGACGATCCTGTTGCGTGCCTGAGACGCGGACCTGGGTGTTAAGCTCCTCTTATTAGCTCTGCTGAGTGCACCTGATCTCACACGCTGTAGAGTGGAGTGCATCTGCTCCGTTTGGTTATGGAGTAAAAAAGAAAAAAAGACTACCTGGAAAATTGCACATCCAGCATAATCAAGCTGTTTCCTCCCCCCCCTCCCCCATCCCCCCTAATTATGTTTCGCTCATCTTACCGAGCATATTGTCGTCGTTCGCAGGGCAACCGTTGATGCACAATGCATCAAGCTTTGTTCTCTACCCCACCCCACCCCCCCCCCCACCCCCCCAGCCCCACACACACACACACACAATTAATCATGTTTTCTTCAGTAAGGCAATGTGCAATTCCCTGTTCTGGCATAAGAACAATATCCAAGCAAACCCTCTCTTTCCCTCTCTTCCACCTTTGATGTTCAGTTTCGAACCCTCCTCCCAGGACTCTTGCTTTCAGGCCATTGGCTTCCTTCGGTAGAAACACTTCTTCCACTTCCTGGTAACACCGTTGGTGCTCGCTGGGGAGGGGGGCAGTTGTGTTTCCCCCAGACTCTGGTGTCAGGATGCATCAGAACCAGGCTGCGCTCAGCTCCACAGCCCAGCCCTGCGGAGGAACCTAAGGCTGGGGAGGTGGGGGTGTGCAGGGGGGGCAGCTGGCACAACATGTCTGTCTCAATATGGCTCAAGAGCCATGTTTGTGTATGTGTGTGTGTGTTTCATGTGTGCTGTGGAGTTGTTTGTGTTTCTACTACCACAAATGGGCACATGATACCATACAAATGAAATATTCTTCCTAGAAACACTTTTCGGGTTTATGTATGTGTGTGTGTGTGACAACATACGTTTGCGTCCGTGTGTGTGTTCATGGCTTCACCGGTGTGTGTGTTTCGTACAGATGCCTGTGTGTGGGGGTCTGTTTTCGTGGCCCCACGCTGGGGCAGTGAACTGGGTTGAATATAAAGCATGATAAAGCTGCCTCCTGCCCCTCTCTTTGTCTACCACTTTGGGTATGCTAATCATCCTCCCCATTCCTGCTCCGTCATCTGCCGCCACTGTGCCTCCGGCCCCGCCCGCCACTGTTTGCATTGCGGGTCTTTCTACTGGTGATCATCCTCTGGAGATTGCTGGGGAATAGGAGACCACCCACTGTGAGAGAGAGAGAGAGAGGGAGAGAGAGAGAGAGAGAGAGAGAGAGGAGGGGGAGAGATAGGAGGGTGAGAGAGAGGAGGGGGAGAGAGAGAGAGGAGGGGGAGAGAGAGAGGAGGGGAGGGAGAGAGAGAGAGGAGGGGGAGAGAGAGAGGAGGGGGAGAGAGAGAGGGAGAGAGAGGAGGGGGAGGGAGAGAGGAGGGGGAGAGAGAGAGGAGGGGGAGAGAGAGAGGGAGAGAGAGAGAGGAGGGGGAGGGAGAGAGAGAGAGAAGGGGGAGAGAGAGAGGGAGGGAGAGAGAGAGGGAGGGAGAGAGAGAGGAGGGGGAGAGAGAGAGAGGGAGAGAGAGAGGGAGGGAGAGAGAGAGGAGGGGGAGAGAGAGAGAGGGAGAGAGAGAGGAGGGGGAGGGAGAGAGGAGGGGGAGAGAGAGAGGAGGGGGAGAGAGAGAGAGGAGGGGGAGAGAGAGGGAGAGAGAGAGGAGGGGGAGGGAGAGAGAGAGAGGAGGGGGAGAGAGAGAGAGGAGGGGGAGAGAGAGAGGGAGAGAGGAGGGGGAGGGAGAGAGAGAGGAGGGGGAGAGGGGGAGGGAGAGAGAGAGAGAAGGGGGAGAGAGAGAGGGAGGGAGAGAGAGGGAGGGAGAGAGAGAGGAGGGGGAGAGAGAGAGAGGGAGAGAGAGAGGAGGGGGAGGGAGAGAGGAGGGGGAGAGAGAGAGGGAGAGAGAGAGAAACTGATGAAGCGTTCATGTGTCAGAACCAGAGACTTTGGGCAGAGAGCGTTTTCTGGATCTTCCACATGAGCGGCCAAGCGCCTGCCTCCATGCCTCCCTGCCTCCCTGCCTCGTGCCCCTGTGCGAGGCTTCATCCCGTGCTGTGTGTGTCTTGTCATCCAGGCAGGGGTGTGCGGCTGCGAAGAGGGCTACACGGAGGTGATGACCTCGGATGGCGAGCTGGACCAGTGCACCGTCATCCCCGTCCTGGAGATCCCCACGGCGGGCGACACCCGGGTGGACGTGAAGACCATCCGTGCTGTCAGCCCCACCCAGCCCTCCTCCAGCCAGCCAGGCCGGGCGGGGAGGACCTGGTTCCTGCAGCCCTTCAGCCCAGGTACAGCCAGACAGCCACAGCACCACCGACCACATGCCAGAGCAAAGTCCAGGGTCTCTCAAACAGGAGTTCTACAGGGGGGAGGTGGGAGAAAGTGGAAAATTGATACAGAGTATGAATCTATTTTAAGCATGAATATATTGGTGTAAATCTATATTCGGACAATAGGTGTAGGTGGTGCTTGGATTCAGAAATCAGAAAAAGGTAGTCTGTGATCCACTGGACTCCGACAGCCGTTTAAGTTGAGAACCGCTGATATCGAGATTCCACAGTGCTCACTGGCGGTGGACCACTACTGCCCTCTGCAGGGCAGGAGAGGGAGTGTACTGCTGTCCTAATGCTGAGTGTGTGGTGTGGTTGCATTCCCCCAGATGGGAAACTGAAGACCTGGGTCTATGGAGTGGCAGCCGGGGCCTTCGTCCTTATAGTCTTCATCGTATCAATGACCTACCTAGCATGGTAAGCTACTAGCGTTCGCCTCATCGTCGCTCACTTCCTTCATGTCATCCCCAACCCTCTTATCATCTTGAATTCGCTCATTTACTTTTCACCATATCCTCATTTCATTTCATCATTGTTTGTCCTGGCATATTTTCCCCTCCTTTTCTTTTCGGCGTCTCTCCTCCTCCTCCGTTCTCCCTCCCTCCTCCGGTCAGTGTGGTTTGTTCCCGCCGCTCCAAGTCGACCCCCAGCTCCTCCACAGACGGGGATCTGTGGGCAGAGTACGACAGGTACACTCTGGACTACACCTGCCCTGACTGCCAAGAGCAGGAGCGGCTGGAGAAAGAACTACAGAAACAACTGCTGCAACACAAACAGGAGGACCAAGAAAAACCTCTGTACAATCCCCAACAACAACAACAGTCGCCAGTCAACAATCAGCCGCCATCGCCGCAAAAAAAGGAAACGATGATTGACTGAGTGTCCTGAAATGACTGTGACTGTGACCAGCCACGTGAACCACTCTTGCCTTCCCATAAGCCCTATGACCATGTGTGCCCCTACAGCCAATCATGTCGAACGGTGCTGGAGGTGAGCAGGAAGTCCCCATCCCTTCTCCGCTTGCCCTCTGTGTGCCTGTGACCCCTGAGATTCCTGGATGCTCTAGTTGATAAGCCACCTCCGTGAAGTCGGTCGTTCATTTATGAGTGACGTAGCGTCCCTTGATTGCCCTGCTTATCAGAGATCCACAAGAGGCAGCCTCGATTCAACGGGCTGGAATTCGAAGACCATGCTCTGTATCGCACTGCTCTCTAGTGGTGAGATGTAGGAACGACACGCCCTTTCAGGATCCTCTCTACGCTTTAGTCATCTACTGTACCTCCTTCCATCCATCTATCTCCCTTCATATCTATTTCGCTGTATCAACGTATCTCATGTCATCCTATATTTTAATGTGGTGGTTTTAGATGTAGTAGCTGTATGAATCCATTATGTTATTGTCATAGGTTGCCAAATTTTCTAGAACTAACCGTCTACACTATTTCTGTGTGTTAAACAGTAGTGTTCAGTAAGGTGAGTGAGAACTGCTTCCACTGTTAGGCCTACAGCTGCTTTGTACTGCTGCCCCTCTCATCAGCCCCAGGGTCTGCCCTGCTTCTGTTCCACGCTAGGGGGTCAAGGGTCACTCCAACTCAGAAACATTTTTAAACAAATGATGGTCGAGACTGATCCTAACTGACTCACTTTTATCAGTGAAGTAATGCTGAGCTTCAGTACTGCCATCGTGCGAGTGAACTGACTCCCTATCAGGTGCATGGCTGCATGGAACTCCCCCCCTGGCCCATAGCTGCAAAAGAGCTTCAACCATCAACCTTGAGAGAGTCAAATACATCGAAAGAAAATGATTTGAATCTTCTTCCTTTTTTCTATCAATAGGGATTCAATGTGTTGTTGTTGTTGTTGTTAAGCTCCGAACATGTGTTCATTGTTGGCCTTTGTGCTTTTGTCTGTCTAGTAAAAAGCCAAAGAAGCCCCAGAGGAGACAGATGAACAACAGGCTGAAGCCTCTGACCCTGGCCTACGACGGGGACGCCGACATGTAGCCCCGCCTCCTCCTGCTCACGGACACACCTGCCACTCGTTTGGGGTCCGCAGGGGTTGCTATGGCGACGCACCTCAGTCCTCAAGTTGCTGTTGGGCGTGCCTTCAAGCACACCTGGGACCCTGAAAAGACAAGGGTTTGACCTAAAAGAAAAAGTGCGACCTCAAAGAGATAAAGAAATTCAAACCTGATCCCAAGTCTTTAGTAGCGTAGAGATTCTTCTTCCTTCCGTCGTTTCGGTTTTCGGTTTCTTTGTTTCTTGACAATTTTTTGAGACTTTGTTTCACAAGAGCCTTCACAAAACTCTTCTCTTCTTCTGGAAGTCTGCCTTGCTTATCTGCCATTTAATACTTTTTTTTCTGTAACATAAACGTCTTTGGAAGCGAAGGTTGTCGGAGAGGGTCACCCAGAAACACAAAGCTTTTTGCGTCAGAAGCACAAGTCTCATCTTGTTCTCGTCCGCTCACTGGCTAGCCGTGGGCGGACACTACTCTCTCGGAGACATGGCGACGCTCTGCGTTGATCTGTCAAGTTCCCAATGTAAAAAAAAAGACAACTAGTGTCCCCGTCTCTCAGAAGTCCTGCCTGCCTCTCCCGTCTCCGTTTTACAGGCAAAGAAAATTTGCACTATATTAGTGCAGCATGAATACTTACTTATGTTTAGCAGCGCCATAGGAAACTGCCTCTCTCAAAACAAGATGGTGTACAGTCTTGTGCTAGAAATGTAAAGTTGAGGTTGTTTTTTTTGTCTGCAAACAGAACCCACCAATCTTTGTTGATATTTCTTTTCTTCTATTACCTCTTGTATGTGATATGGTGGGATGCGATGTAAATAGGATTTGTTGGCTGTGGTCACAACTCTTTGTCGTGTGTACAGCTACAATGTCTCAATCTTGTCCACTCTGACATTTTGTTTGTCCACTGATGTTGTTTCAGGCTTTTTACTTCATGAAAATGTTCTGTGTATCAGAGAAATAACATCACTTCCTCACAACCTGGAAGTAAATGAGGTGTCTTGAGGATGCCAAATTAAACTTTAGATCCTCAACAGAGAATTTTGATCATTGAAGACCAATGTGACATTTCTCTAGAGCATTTGTCATCTGAGCCCATAACAATGATCCTGTTACTGTAGAGTCTAGGATGTATCTTTAATGACCAAACCACTGATAGACTGAAACCCTCATAACTCTATTACATATCTCAGCTGTCATCTCACCAAACCTTTTACTGTATTTCGACTTGTACGCCTCATAGTCTAGTGATACTTCAGATTTCACTGAAGGACAAGTTCATGAGATAACTTGCAGCAAGGCCACCTTCCCTGACTATCTACTCTTAAGCAGTCTCTTCATGCCTTGGGGCTTTCATTTAATGGGTCTTGTTTTGTAGCTAGAACGTGGCCCCACACTCCAATGCTATCATATCAAGGGATATCAGATTTAACGGTCTAAACACAGCCATTATTGGACAAAGGTTGTCAATTGCAGACGAGCGCAAAAATAAAATCCTCAGCTTGAATAAATCAGGTCTTGGAATATTAAAGAGAACATCAAAGGTTAAAGACAGAGTTTTGTTGGTGACCAGTCTGTAAAAAGTTTGTTGCCAGCAAGTCAAAGGGAATGTTTACTTATTTAGGTCTCTTCGATTATAAGTTGTTTATAAAGGTGCACCATGTTTCTTTTTTTGTAATTTATTTAATGATTATTTATGTATCATATATAAATATGTTCATTTCATTTTTTATTGCACAAGGTGTTATGTGAAAAACCTCTCAAAGTGTGAGCGTGTGTGTGTGCGTATGTGTGTACGCGCGTGTGTACGTGTGTGTGGGTATGTGTGCGTGTCGAGTGTTAAGTAACCGATCTTTGCTAAAGCGATACCGATTAGCTTGTGAAAACGAAGTCGCTGGGTTCTGTCCTTTTCCTACAGGTTGTTTATATGTATCTGACTTATTGCTGATAATAAATAACAAAAACAAATGGCGTGCTTGCCTTATTCTGGAATGTGGGCCTACATGGCGTCGTATTACATGATCATAAAATGAATGATTTCAATTTGCTACATATTTTTTTATATTGTTCAGTTACATTGACTGCACGATAACACCACATAAAAAAAAATAATCTTGCTTCATGCCAGGAAACAATTCACCAAGTTTGAAGATTTTACTTCCGGTGAACGTCTTCCAGGAGAATGTTCTCTGGAGGAAGTGAATGGAGCAACATGAACCACAAGATGTCACTGAAAGACAACTGAAGACTCGGCTTACGCAGACGTCTCAGACAACCAGACAGAGCGGCAGGAGCAGTGAAGAAGAGAGCATCGATGAGAAGGAGCAGGGGGGTGAAATGAAAGTTCAGGTCTGATTGACTAATGCAATTTCTGCTATGGGGAAAGGGTAGGGGGACTGGTAAAGACACTCGATCTTTGACCTCCTTGGGTCAACTGCTCGACATCAAATTAAAGGACAGGGGAGGTTGACCAGAAGTGAGATAACCTTGTGGTATGCGATCATCGCGTCTAGCCACAACAGTACACGTCCTTGGGTGGAAGGGCATTAGGCTACTGTAGGAAGATGGTTCAAGATGGTCTGAAATGCCATTAAATTCCCATATGACATAGATTATCCACTCTTCACTGCTAGTTAAATAATGTGATTGCTTTAATCAACAGAAGTTATCGTGGTATAATGATTGTAATCAGGGATTGGAAGACCACACAGACTGCTTGCATGGCCTTGGTCCTATCATCTAATCAGTTTCTCATAATCATGTCTTTCTTCCAATTAAATTCCCCCTGCAAAGAAGGGGGAAGTTCTACAGTCTGACCTAATCAATTAAGTCCTGTTGTGAGCCCACTTCAAAGGACTGACTTTGTCTCGACCTCCAGATCCTTTCAGATCTTGTGATTATGTCGAGCGCTAAATAAGATTGGTTGGAAGTACTGCACTTTCTCCAAAGACACAAATGTGATTTGCTCGGTTTAAAGAGACATTCGTTAAATAGGCCTGTAGTGGAAGGAGATATTGGTTCCATTAAGTGGATGTTTTTCTTAGTTCTTCAGCGATCAAACGATTTGTCTCAATCAGTTAAAACCAAGAGGAGAAACTTTCCCAGAAGAACTTCACAGCAGCTGTGAGCAACGTTCTGGCTCCCTACCACAAACACAGAAACTTTTTCCTAATAGCCACACGTGTCTCTTTATTTTGGACTTTACTGCAACCCTTCAGAAACAAAATGACAAATGGCTAGGGGGGGGGGTTTGCATTTCCTCTCCTCCCAGCTCGGAGGGCCGGCAGTCATTCTAATTGTGATGAGGAAGTGCTCGATCCACACCAGCTGCATCCTGAGCCCAGCACTCTGCTCCCACATTTGTCTCTGTCAGCTCCCTCCTGGCCCGCCCACTCGCACGTCCTGATGAATAGAGTTGGCGGGGCCCTGCCTTGGCTACGGAAGCCCGGGCATGGCACCTGCATGCGGAGCACTGCTCACCCCGCCGCTACCCCCACCCTCCTTCTGGTCAGTGCCAGTTTGACTTCTATAACTCCCTGTGGGTGAGAGTGGTCCTTCAGATGACAGCTGGCAGGGTGGCAGCCACCCAGCCCTGCCACCACATCTTGAGTAGGCCTATGGGCACGCCCCCTTTAACCCCCCCCCCTCCCTACACACACACACACACACGACAACGCATTTACACACACCCCTCTCTCCGCAACATCTGCCTTCACAATCGAGAACGCCATCATGCCAGCTGAGGGTATTCATGACTCCGGACACAGCACACACACGAGCTGCCAACGTCACTCAATCAGCCTCTTCCTCCCTCTTTTACTCTCTGTCACACACTTTCACGCTTTCTATTAACCCTCTTTATTTACTCACCCCGTCATTCTATGTCCCCCCCCCCCCATGGTCTCTCTACCCTCTCTGTAATCTGGGGTAGCTCATTAGGGAGATGCGTATGTTGTTGTTTTCTGCCCTTTTGCCTCCTCCTGCACAGGACGGGCCTTGGAAAAGTTGTGCCTTGGAAAATGAACCTTTTGACCCCCCCCACCCCTACATTATCCTCCAGCCTGCTGATGACTGGGAGCATGGAGGGGCACTTGGTGGGGAGAGACAGAGGGAGTGCGAGGGAAGGTGAATGTATTTCTGTCTTTATTCTCATGGTTGTAGGAAGAGCTCTCCACCTGTCAGTCACACACCTACCAGCGTTGGTTCTAACAGGTGCTCCACTTCACTGTGTGGCCTTCAAGATAAGGCCGAGACACCAGGCTGACATGCGAGGAGAAGGATTAGCCGCAGTACATGGTGTTCACTTTGTACATCTGTTCATTTTGTTCAATTGCATCATTTGCACTAACTGTATATACATGCTACCCGGTAATTTCTGCTTGTCTAATTTGAATCTGTACATACCCTGATTGAATCTGTACATACCCTGTATATTCTGACTATACTGTTCATAATATGTATATTCTGAGTATACCCATATTTATCTGATCTGATCTTATCTATTCTGAGTATACCCATATTTATTATACTCTGTTGTTAATAACTGTTTTGCACTTCTGGTTGGATGCTAACTGTATTTCGTTGCCCTGGACTTGTACCTGTGTAATGACATTAAAGTTGAATCGAATCGAATCTAATCTAATGGTGCAGGTACAGGTGCCTGAAACATGAATGCTTAAATGAGTATCCACAGCCTGTACATGACAAGTCACCGATGGGGTGCAGGCTTTGCTCTGCTCCAATGACAGTGGACCAATGGGCAGTGTTGGTGATGTGTACTCAAGTCCCCACCTGGACCCCCTGCTGTGTGAGGGTCCAGGCCCCAGCCTAGGGTTCTAGATGGTTCAGCGCTGCATTATCCAACCCAGTGATTAATCCTGGTCGCCCGTCAACAGCCGCTCGGCATGCTGGGAGTGTGAAGGCTATCGGAGACATTCAAAGCAGGATTCTATCAGGCTGCTGGCTGACTTATAGCGACACGGGCCAGACTGCTGCCATGCTGTAGCAATAGGACCTCCTCAGATTTATGAACGCTGAAACCCCTCTTGTCATCTCTCTTCACCACCTCCCTGCTTCCTGGTTTTTTTTTTTTTTTTTTTCAGGGAGGGTTTTAGAGAAGTCTCAGAGACATCCATCCTGATGCTGCGCAAAGCTCACACTCAGCATGGGTTGTCGAGGGACCTGTCACTTCGCTGTGACAGGGTGTTCGTGTTGCCTGTGTGACACGGAACACACAAGCGCGCTCTTTCTCACGCTCACACACTTCCGCAGACGGACGCACACGTGCACACCGATGCGGTAAGGTTTGGACGCTGAATTTACGTCGTACTCTCTGACTTCCCCCAGTTTCAATCATGAAATGTTTCAGCAGCCTGTAGGCTTTTTACATCAGACCCTTAAAAACTATTCTAGAAGCTCAGCAATATTATCCTGATAGCAGGGAATGATGTATTCACATGACCTTTTACCTTGACCGTGCAGACGGGATGATAAGTTCTGAGATGCAATGTGCTGATTTTGGTTGAAAGAGGCATTGGAGGTGAGAAGAAGAAGGTGTTTGTCCTCTTGTCATACTCAATGGAGTTCTGAATGTCAGCTCGTTCATCTGAATCAACCGCTACACTGCAGCCAGTGGATGACCAGCTCCTCTGTAGAGCTTTAGTGCTTCTTTAAAGACTCCGCTCTGTGATCCTTGCGTCTCAGACCAATCTCAACCCCCTTTTTTAATCTCACCACTTCTCTTGTCGTCCCTCCCCCCTCCCATTTCAGATGTGGCTGGTGTGGAGTTTCTCTCTGGGTAGGTTGTGGCTGTGTATAAAGCTGCGGCTCTTCATCAGACTCCAGTGAAACCTCTGTTCCCTTTCTGAAAGGACCTGCATCGAGAGCTTCTGGAAGCAAGACAATCAAATCTGGACTGATCCCTCATGATTGCTCTGAATCGAATTGTGATCATTCTCTGAACTATGAGATTGCTTCAACTCAACCTCTGTCTGGATTAATTCCCATGTAATCGTTATT
This sequence comes from Neosalanx taihuensis, assembly GCA_030340665.1. Classification (NCBI taxonomy): domain Eukaryota; kingdom Metazoa; phylum Chordata; class Actinopteri; order Osmeriformes; family Salangidae; genus Neosalanx; species Neosalanx taihuensis. Next base: position 2,999,630 of record CM059306.1, read on the forward strand.
TATTTTTCCCCACCCCTATATCTCTCTCCAAGTATAAGCTCTGTGGTTATGGGGTGTATAATGTCCTTTTTGCCTAGGCTGGTGAGGGTCTTGACCGTTCTGTAAGGCGGATACCAGGTGGATTTATGGTCAAAAGAGCCAGCGAAGGGAAATAAGAGGAAGTTTCAGATCCAGGAGGATGCAGATGATGTGTTGGTGTGCCGTGTTAATACTGACGCCAGCAGTTTACCTGGTGAGTTATATTTGTTTTAAGTCAGACGGAACTTTTGTTCTTTCGCATTTTTTTCTTTTTTTTTTCTTCTGTTGGTGCCCTACTCCTAGTCTTGTTTAAGGTCTTTCGAAAATAAAAATTATATGACAGATTTTCAAGAAAGAGAAAAACGGTTTCAGTGTGCTGTAGTGAATATCTATAGAAACAACATGGTATATCGACCTTTATTTAATTAATGCAGCACCGAAAGTCCCTATTAACGAACTCTGATTTGTGTTAAAAACTGTTTTACATCAAATACTTTTTTTTCTGTTTCAATTAGGCTATTATACGTTTTCACTTCGACACTTCCTGTAAAGTCCGATTATTGTCAAATAAAACAGCGATACTGAAGAGAAACCAGCAACCGTGCACCTAATTACCATACGTTTGGACAAATTATGAATGTTTATCATGAGGTTATGAGGAGAATCTGCTTACTAAACAGTTAAGAACATGTTAAAGAAGCGAGAAAAGCGACAGATTTGGAGCAGTTATAAAGTACACCTCTAGGAGGCGCCCTAACAAATGGTATTCAGCCTCTTGCTCAGGTTTTGATATTTCAGGATGCTGAATGCTGGATCATATGTACAGTAGGGCTACCAGAATATTGCTTTCACTGGTTAATTATATTATATTCTATAGCAACGTTGAAAAAAAAGGAAAAATTACAAAAATTATATGGTATGGGATTGTGTGTTGTGCTGCAATTGTCCTTTTAACAGGGCAAAAAAAGAGGTCACTGCTATTTAATAGAATGCCACAATTTGAGCTGAATAATATTTTATGGACTTTGGTACGAGAAGGTTATAATACTGATAAACCATACTGACTTCATATTTAATGTGCCACAAAGTTTCATCTTATGGTACAAAATATTAGATTGGAGAATTAAATCATATTTACAACCAGGTTCCCATTTTTTTTCTGTTCATTACCAACTCAATATCAAAAGCAAAAATAAGTTTAGTATTTTAATTCATGGTAGGCCTATTACTCTCTTTTATTGCCAAGTTTTATGCTATGTACTATGACTTTCAAGTTTTTTTCAAGTCTTTCTCTGAATTAAACAGTGAAACTTAAATTACACTCCATAACCGGCTGTTTATAAGGCTATAAAACTGGCTTTCAGTAGATTAACATGAATAGTATAAAAAACAAAACAAAAAAATTATTGGAACAATTTGGGAATCCGTGAAATTTAGATTGATGTTAGAAATGTTTTAATTGACATTTGATGGATGTTTAACCCTGCAACCCTGCAGCCTGTGAAATTCCATGAACAACTTTAATTCAAATAAGATTAATTAAACAAAATTATTGCCTACTTGAAAAAAAAGTTGGCTAGACTATTAAGACTACACTTCACAATATATATATATATATTTTTTGTTTATATGGAGAAGTTTTAGATGATAATAATTACATATATTGCATACGCACGGATGTGCACCTTTTCCAACTGAAAAAAAGTATGCAACATTATTCTCTGGGGGTTTGATTTTAGGGGTGTATGGGTGTAGTTTTGTCTAGTCCATTGTAACTGGACCAAAAATAATGAAATAGTCAGCAGAAAACAGACTCAAAATATTCATGACTGCATACAATTTTTCTTATGCGAAGTGCCATTTAAGGCATTTCAGACCAATATAGGTGACACATTTGTTCACTCAATATTGTCATCAAATGCAAATGAACTGTAATGTAAGTTGAGAACCATTATTTGTACCATAATGTTAGAATCAGCCTATTATAAATAGTTCAATTTTGTCAAATCAAATTTTGCTAATGTGGCCCGGCTCCTTGACTAGTTTGTGCTTTTCAAATAATTTTTTCCCGCTTTTCTTCTGTTACATTTTGCAAATTTGAGAACTTTAGCATAGATGTTTTGGATTATACCAGCTGTAGACGTTAACGTTACCGAGACTGTAACGTTTCATCGTTTAGTTTCACAAATTCAGTAGCCCTCATGCAGAGCTGAGGCCTTGTCTGTTCTCCTAAAGCAAGATTATTTCCCATCCTGTTAACTGGCAGCGTTATCCATGCTGGTGGGGATTACAGCTGAACTTTGATGGTTTTATTTCCGTGTTAAAGGCTCTTGTCTCCTCTTAAGCCTCTTGTCTGAGCAACGAGCGCTTTGACCTCGATAACCGCAGGTTGGAACAGCACCGTATGGGCACGCAAACCAGTGTGATCACCTATGAGTGAAAACATTTCATTAACAACTCCTTATTATACAGACTGTTATGATCCATAAAGGATTAAAACAAGGTTTGCCCATATTCTATTCTATGCGTGTGTCTTTACCTCTGTGAAACCGTTCTTGGATCATTAACCTAGTGGTTAACTGTTGAATTTGTAATCGTAAAGAAATTTGAAACCGTAAAGAAGCATATTTAGGGTTAGTGCTTTTCCCCACCTTCATTCTGGTAACAAGCTGGCCTGTCTCCAGTTCTCATATTTGGCGACTGTGGGAGGTTGTCCCATGAGTGACGGAACCACTGACTGAATGACACAGTGGTGCTCCTGTTGACAACGTGAGAAACACGCATGTCAGGGAGAGTGTGACGGCTTTAACACGGTGCTGTGTTCTGAAGTTTGCCCTCACAGCCCCTCCCCTCCCCCCACCGTGCCTCCATGGGGGGTGGGCTTTACAAGCATGAGAATCTGACAGAGAAAGTGGTCCAATGACAACACCCCCCCCCCCCACACACACACACACACACACACCCCCCCAACACACCTCCTCCCTCTGCAGTGATATTAAATCATCATCATCAGAAAGCCAGAGAACTGCGGCTGACATGGCTAAGCATGCAGCATGGTGGGAGGGGTGGAGCCATGCTGGGAGCAGTGCTATTGTACTTCCTGTTAACCAGAAGCCTACAAATCGCGGAATAGGAAAGAAGAAAGGGAATTCATTTAGAGTTTGAAGACGGGCACATGTTCATGGAAGCACACAGGCATGGGCGCAGGCGCAAACCTGTGTCGATACAAACACACTCGCTCACTCACTTCGCTCGCGCGCTCATTCACTCAATCACTCACTCACTCACTCACTCACTCAATCATTATCTTTCTCTCACTTTCTTTGTCTCTCTGTATTTTTATCTCCATCTATTTTTCTGCACAAAAGCATTATTCAAACTAAATGGTGTTTTTTGACATTCACTCCAAGGGGGCGACTTGTACTCTCAATAGTTCTTTACATGTATGTTTATGGGGTGCCAAATTGAAGCACTTAAGATTGAGAGCTGAGTACAAAAGGCCTGAGAGTTTAGTGACTGAGTACTTTGCCCCCCCAACACCCCACAGTGGCTAGAAGGAGCTGTGATACATGTTAAGTAGACGTCAAGTGTGTACTTATGACCCATACGTACATGTGACCCATGTACAAATCACTCAGCTGTAGAACAATGCAACCTCACTGGTGAAAGTCTAAAACTGAATCAAGTAGAATGGCTGAATCATTTTCATGGGTTCATTTCTAATGGTTTAATTATTTTCGTTCTGAGTTGTTAGATAGGGCCTATATTCGCAACTTGACCCTGCATCTGTTAAGTGTTTCTGTCTGGTTGACCTTTGACCCCTGCAATCAGAACGGTTACTGCCTCTCTCTTCACAGCAGTTTACGAATATTTTATGATTATTTTTACACTTGCAGTACATTTGACTTTTTTATTTATCTGGATAAAATCATACAGTCAATGATACCCATTGTACATCATAACAATGCACTCAGAAAGTAAAGCAGTAGTAGTAGTAGAAGTAATGGTCTGTCAATAGACCCCAGTGCAAAATAATAACTACATCTCAGCCACCAGATTTGTTGAACTAGAGTAATATCTCAACTGCCAGGACAGCAAAAACAGCTTAGCTACAATCTTCCATAGGACAGTGTGTCATAAACAATGTCATATCTTAAGTGCAACTTTGGTATCGACTCCTCAAGGTGACACTATTCCCCTGTTACCCCTTCAGCTGAAGTGCAATTGAGCCTTTTAAGCCCCCCATCCCCCCCCCTCCTCCAGCCATGGCTAATAAGTCTTGAGGGGATGGAGGACAGGGGCAGGGGTGGTGTTACCCCAACCAGTGAGATGTATACACACCTCCTACAAACACCAGACAATGTTGTGTGAAAAAAGACCACTTGACCTTGGTTTTGGCCCGGAAGGTCAAACATAATGACCCGCCGTTTCGGAAAATAGCCCCTCGGCACTCGATAATTTCTAGTCTGCATGCGTAATTACAGTGTTGTTTGCTCCAATCCTGGAGAGGCACACTAGAGAACTGGTTTGCGTACGTGGCAGGCTTTTCAGATCTTTTATGGTGCCTAATTGGAAAATCTTTCCCAGTTGACCCTTTACCTGTACACAGTCCCAAAACAACCCAGCAGTCTGCCTCCTGTGTGTTCGTGGGTGTGTGTGTGTGTTTTACTGGTGGCTAGGGTGATTAATGACCACTGCCTCCATTCCCTCCACCATGCGCTGCTCCAGATTTTCAATCGCGTTCATGGGTCAGAGGTGAGAAGCTCGAGCTGACCATGGAAGGGCAACACTTCTGGAAAGAGTCCACCCTAGACATGACCAGGGTCGACGACAGAACCTGAGAGTTACTCAGGACTGCTCCACCTTTATCCCTGTTTTCCACCCTCCTTTTTTGGAGAAGTGTGTTGCCCTTTGATAAGACATGCTTGAAGAGTTCTTTGGAAACAGACTGCGTAGATAAAAGTCAGAAGATTACTCGCTAACCTCCCTGCAACCTGCTCGAAACCTTCAGATTCTTAGAAGTGCATGCTGGGATCTTGAGCAGTGGACAGAAGCTGGAGGATGGGATGTTATTGTCAGGAAAGGGTCAACGATCTCCAACACGGTGTTGCTGATTATTCACGGAGTCTTTCAGGTTTTTCAGCGTGTTATAACATCCGCTCCCGTGACACTTGACCTCGACAAGTATGTGACCACCTTCTTTGTACGTCGTAGTTCCAGGTTCAAGGGTACTTTGGTATCCAAAGGCATCCTGCGGTGGGAGGTGCACCTGCTGCAGGCTGATGGAGTGATGGATTGCCTTGCGGTCCGAGGATGAGCTCGATTGACCGCTGAAACAGAGAGAGCTTAGACTCTTCTGCTCTGCTGACTTTGAGGGGGGCGGGGGGGTGGGTGGGGGGGGGGGGTGAGTGTGCGCAAAGGATGGGAGGAGGGGAAGGAATGTGTGCGAGGATAATCTCTCTGCTGCTTCCCGCCGGTGATGGATCTGCCATCGGGCTGCCGTCTGCTACCGCAGTCCGTGGATCTCGGCATCTGCTCATGGGAATTCTGTTGGGTCGCAGTGATTGGCCCGTGAGCACGCTCAGCTCCTGGGACGTGTGGAGAACTGTAAGGAATCCTGGCACGATATTGAACGTGCACCCAAGCATCGGAAAGGGCCTCACTGTGTGAGGTACAGGCTGACTGCGTGAGGTACAGGCTGACTGTGTGAGGTACAGGCTGACTGTGTGAGGTACAGGCTGACTGTGTGAGGTACAGGACACATGTGGAAAGTTTTCAGGTTCCAAGTTCTCTCTAGTTCAGAGCCATTTTCTCATCCGATTAGGGAAAAGTTATGAAATGAACTCCTCACAAAGGATGTCATGGGTCTCATCCAGAAAGGAAAGGTATTGTTGGATGACGGGTATTCTCAGCTGTAATTGCTGGTTTAGAGGAGATAAATGGAATATAGATGGGAGAAAGAGAAGTACAGAGAGAAGATGTTAGAGATGAATAAATAGCGTAATAAAAAGCATGAGGATACTGTAAACCAGGGTTCCCATTTCATGAAATGTTTTTGATTTGTTAAGCTCTTTGCTTTAGTTCTTAATTTAAGTGCAAAGTAGAAAACTCATGGTCATGAAATAAGTATCTGGTGATTGATAACCTTCCTTCGAGTCTGTGTAATGATTGATTGGCTTATCAGCTGTAGACGGCACGTTATCAGGTCAGCGTCGGCACCAGAAAACTTCAATGTCTCAAAATACATTTGTGCTGTACACAATATGTAGTGTTAATCTTGATATTCTTGCTGATCAATAAGTAATACCATGGAGCTATATCTCCTTTTTCCATTAGGACTAGTGAAAAAAGAGCAGACCTGTAGTGCAGTTTCATAAAAGAGAAACGGGACCATGCCCGAGGACTGGGTTGGTACTGTGGACCAATCAGCCTCCTTATCAAGTCCCCTGTGCGGCGTATGACAGCAATTCATTACTGACATGAGGCCGGACGATTTCAGCTCTATTGATTTTCAGGATAACAATTACACTTCTGCCTCGCAGCATCCACGCAGCCATGGAGACAGGGGAAAAGGACGGGAAAAAAACTATGTGAGGGTGTTTCAGTATTGAAGGGCTTTAGATGACAGCTGTCAATCATCCATCAGCGAGATCAAATTCATCCTTCGGCGTCACATTTCATTGAGTTGAATACCGAGGAAACCTCTTTCCTCATTCCCAATATCTCTCTATCTCTCTCTCTGTCTCTCTCTTTCACTCTCTCTCTATATATATATATCTCCTCATCTCACTATCTGTCTCCCCGTCTCTCCATCCCCACAAATGGAATTGTTCTCTCTCAGAATCACATGAATAAGTCCTTCTTTTATCAGTGTGACCTGCGGTCCTAATGTCGGTCTTGCTCAGGGAATCGGAAACGCTCCATGTTCTGTGTTTGTCATTGCTCTTTTGTGTATTCCGCTTATCACAAAGACTGCACCTAATCCTGCGTCCTCTCACAGCCAGGGAAATACATTCTGTCCCATTGTACTGTCCAAACACACTGAGTAAACATCCATGCATTAGCCTGTGTTTACAGGAGGAAACTTCACTCCTGATATGCAAACTAAATGTAAATGTGGAACTGTCCAGGTTCAGAGGGTAACCCTCTCTACCACTCTCTACCCTTCTCTGTCATTTATCTCTCTCTTTCTCTCCATTTCACCCCAAACTCTCCATCCGCTCTTTGTTTCTCTGCGGATATGCTGGAGCATTTATCAAATCAATTACTGCTGATGGGAGTTCTTCTAACAGGTAGTGAGGTGTCTCAACACTGATTTCTCCTGTCACTTTGATGGATTCTCTCTGTTCTCTCGGCATCAGGCCTACAGCACCAGGGGAGCACAGGCGATCTGTCAGACCTCACAAGCCATTACTTTAAACATTAGCCGGCCTAGTGGATGCTGCTTCATGTGGGCACAAATAGGTGCCTACCATCTCTTATAGATGATTGTCTAGACAGATAGAGTTTGTGTGCTTGTGTGTGTGTGGGTGTTTGCAATCATACAATAGACATACTGTATATATGAGAAATTTGGTTGTGGATACAGTATTATAATACGATTTATGACAACACTATGACAACCATAAATATTAAATTCAAGTGTCGACTTATTTTTGGAGTGTGAAAGCTTGTAAGTAGTGAAGTAGACTAAACACATCAGACTATTGCAGACGTGCAACATTTCTCACTCTAGAAATTCACTACACTGTCTCTTAGACTCAGCTGAAATGAAAAAGCCATCTGACTGAACGTTTCAAGTTAATGGCTTGGGCTATAAAGCCCTCCCAAAATGGCTCCGGACTTAATTGAATGTGTTTGCGAGCAGCCTATTTCTTTACGGTCAGCATTAAAGTATCTTATTAATCTTAGTTTATGATAGAATGAGAGGGGAAAGGATATGTGGTTTGCTTTCTGCCCCTGTGTGTTCCCTGTCCGTCCTGCCCATCCTCTCACTGTACAGAAACCGAGGTCCTAGTCTCATTGTGATGAGTGACAGCGGGGAAATGTAAGAGCAAATGAGCTGCCAGCTTTTTCAACGACCAGCGATCTCCTTACATGTGCACCGCATGACACCCGTCCTTCACAAGCAGCCTCCACTGCCCCAGCCACAGTTAGCATAAATATCTGCTTAGAAACTGCAGAGCATATTGTCTCATCATTAAGACATGAGCTACTGATATGATTCTAATGGATATCAGCCCTGGAGTGACTCAAACCAAAATACGATACATATTCATTGTTTTACAAAATATTGCTGTCTATTTATTAGCCTGGGGACTTCATCAAATAGCCACTTTTTATCTACCATGAAGTGATGTTCTAAATGGAAGGCTGAGCCTGACTCTCCCAGTTATAGTACAGAGAAAGAGATGAGAAGAGAATAGAGGGATGGAACGGAAAAAGTAGGGGTAGTAGGGGAATGGGGGGGGGGGGGGGGGGGGTGGGGTGATGGGAGAACGAAGGACTGAAATTGGTTCCCTAATCCTCCTTTTAAATAGCTCTGTGGTCCAAATCCTTGGTGGAACCCTAAATGGATATACTAAAATGGGCAGCTTTCACTTACTAGAGGAAATGCAGTTAAGAAAGTAAAGTTACAAGAGTAAATGTGGCCAAAGCTTTGCCATTCTTCAGCAGTCCAGGCTGGCTGTAATTTGTAGATTCTGATGGGTGGAGTCAGTGTAAGTAAAAATCCACAGTACAGATGACTAGCAATGCTGTCAAACCCAGGCGATAAGCAGTGTGCTGGAGAAGAATGCTAGCCTTAACCCAGAACAAGCTTGTCGAGGTAAAATAACACATCTAGCTTGGGGAAATCTGTGTAAAAGGATTTCTTTGTTAATTATTATTTATTATTATTTTTATTTTTCCTTAAAATTCAGTTTGTGTTGACCATCTTACATTGGAAAGTAGCATTCATCAAAATGCAACAGTTTAGGAGCAAGGTAGTGTGCATGCTACATGTATAATGGCAGAGGTAAGAATAGGGAACACCTGTTCTATGATACCAGAATTCGATGCAGATAATGTCATTCCCAGCCATAGAAGTTCCAGTGCATGGACCCTCCCTGTGTGGGTTGTGAGCCAGTGATAGCAGCGCATAGAAACCCCATTTAAGGTTAAATCTAGCATTTAAAATCCACTTTTATTTGTAATGCTGCCGCTTTCCCCTGCACCACTGTAAGTGTAAGTCGTTTTGAATTAATCTTTTTCTCCTCTCACGCTGCGCTGAGGCCCAGCATAGTAAGCTGCTGTGAATACCTCCGCCAGTCAGCGCTGCGCTCTATCTGTGGCCATCCAATGCTGCGCTGCATTATGCCAATCCTCTGTTTACAACGGCAAGGCGGTCTGTAATAGTACCAGCGGCTGGGAGGGGCCAGCACATTTCCTCAGACTCCACAGCTGATCCACTGGGGAACCGAGCGGGTAAAAAGAGAGGAGATGTCACAGATTCTTTTTTTATAATAATCCGGCCAAAACAGTTTAAACACCTTTCAACTTAAACTAAGATGACTGTTGATTAAACGTGTATAAAGGTGTTAGGGTCATTCTGTGATACACTCTGCATTAACGTTGCCCTCACAATCCCAGACTACAGTTCCAAGTGATGTGATGGGGTTGGGGTTGGGGGTGGGGGGGTGTTGGGCAGCGCTATTAGCCTCCCCCAGCCTCCCCATCAGAGAGCAGGGACGTCTGTAGTGCTGTCTCTGGTGATTAATGGTGCAGAGAGGCAGACTGAAAGGCAAACTGTGAGGACAATGAGGGTTTGTTAATGGACGTGACTTCTACAAAAGCTCCATCCTGACTCTGGACAAAAGGCAGGTCTGGGCATAGACAAAGGCAACCTGGAGATCCATTGTTCCAATTTCAGCAGCTTTTTTGTTACCGAAAGTTTTATATAATTGGGAAATCAGGGATCTCTACCGTCTTACAAAGTCGCTTTATTTTCCAGTTAGTTTTTTTCCAGCTATGTTGAGGCACTGTGGTTGAGGTCAGGATCCATGTTGCAGTCAAGGCCTGGTGATGAAGTGAATGGATGAGGAAAGGGGACAATGGTCGCAGGGCAGCAATGCATGCAATACGCCATTAAAAGCTCTATGTCATCTCATCCCCGCCTTCATCCGCCCCCCTCCATAATGAACACCACACCCTATCATCCACATCCCTGTTTGCCTGGTGCTCCATCCTTGGATCTGTCACTCCTGTAGAGCCGTGGTCGGTCTTATACAGGCTCAGCATCTGGAGCAAGGTGGGCCAAGTGTGTCCCACATCCACCTTCATCCCACCGCGTGCCAGACACTCATCCAATCTGAAGCCCCTCTCGCTAACGCGGCTGCTGGAAATCGGAGAGGAAATTAGAGAAGCAATTAGTCCCGGGGTACAGATAAGGAGCTGGGCTTTGACAGGAGAGGACACGGCACGCCACGCAGAACATCATGTTCACTTTAGACCCTCCAGTCTTCTGCTTCAGACATGACACAGATCTTTGATTTTCCCCATTGGTAGGCAGACTGGAGGAACCCAGACCCTACCTGGTTTACGATGCTCAAATGAGCTCAAGAGATGGAGTCGCAGTCGGCCGGGCGGACGTCCCCCACTCCCCCACACACACCCATCCCTCACAGAGGGTCCTGATAAGAGCTAATCTCGAGCTAGCTGCTGTTCATTTAAGGCAGAGCTTTACTAGATTCCACAGTAATGTCACTGCTCTCATTCTCTGCTGCCTCCTCTACTGGCACATCCAGGATGCAGGCCAGTCCTCAGCAGTCTACATCGTATCCGTTGAAGAAATGTTTGTCTCAGTAATACGACCAAGCAGCGTAGCTCGGCAACATGCACCAAGTAGAAAAGCTTCGTAGGAATAGTGGTTGATGGGAGTTTGATGGGAGTTTTTTGGAGGGTTTGTTTAGGTATAGGGAGTCAGGTGGCTCCGTGACTAAGGCGCTGGGTCTAATTATTTGGGCTGGGCTCATGATCGGAAGGTTGTGAGTTTGATTCCCGGCTGTGGCTACATGACATTGTGTCCCTGCTTGCCTCAGGGAAATGTCTCTGTACCTGCTGTAAGTTGATTTGGATAAACACGTCTGATAAATGTAAATGTATGTCTTGTGCTGAGTTCGTATGTCATTTTGTGGAGTTCTACATATAGCACAAGGCCTTCATCCACGAGACAGTCATGAGACAGTAAGAGGACTGGAAGGGATTTATGAGTTGTGCTATTGTTGTGGTACTCCTTACAAGGCCACAATGTGAACACTAGACTTGACCACCTTGTGCTATATGGTCCAGACAGAGAGGAGAATTTCTACAAAAACTACATTTGTACTTGTCTATGCCATTGTACGTCACTCTGTAAACCTACATAGATTACTCATTCGGAGCACAAATCACTGGGATGCAAAGGTTTAATGATCTGATCTTGTACGGATAAACATTTAAGCCGTTTTATTGATAGTCTTGGTTTTTCCTCAGTCATCGATTCTTTCCCGTTGCACACAGTAGTGGTGAGGCTGCTTTAGGTTTCAGGAGGAATTCATTTCTGTTGAAATGTTTTTGTAATATTCAATTTTTATTATGAACACTTATTTGACAGTTATATATATACATATCTTTTTTAAAGTGATTATTTTCAAGTAATTATTTCATTTTCTACTTAATTTTTATCACCCACTCAGGTTAATGAAGATGATACCAATAATAAAGATGCAGATCAATAATTTAAATGATTACACTTAGTACAAATAAGAAAGGGTAATTGCTTTTTGTCTGAGTGTGCAGGCTCAGTGAGTGTGCTTCAGTTGAGGAGAGTTTATGCTTAAGCAAACCTTTGAAACAACATCCATTGAATGTCCACAAGATAAACATCCATTCAAACCAGCACAGACTACCACTATAGACACATTTCTCTCTTCCTTCACTCTTTATTCCCTCTTCTTTTTCACCTTTCGTCTGGCCACCTTGAACACTTAAATCACTGGTGGACAAAAACAAACTAAAAGCCTTCTATGAAACACAATTACAGATGGCCCGTGGAAAGGAGTAAAAAAGAATCCTGCACCTTTTTCCTCAGTTGATTTCTTGGTGTTCTCAGCCACTAAATTATATCGATTAAACTTGCCATGTATGTGAGATGAGGTCCTTTCGGGTCATTGGAGTCAGAAATGCAGTTTATTGGTCTACGGCTTTAATTTGATTTGTGATGCATAGCCAAAGAGCTGACTTCTGACCTGTCTCCCTGTCTCTCAAAACAAACACATACCCTCTTAGTCTCTTAGTTCTTCTGCTACAGTCTCTAAAAGGTCAGCTGGTTCAGCAGTATTTGCTGTGGACATTTCAGACTCGATTCTGCTTTTCTGGTGCTGCTTGGACAGTAAGTTATACTGCTACTGCTGCTGTCATTGTGACAGGTCGAGAGAGGGAAGGAGATGATCTCCCTGTAGTAAAGAACAGACTAGTAAAGAACAGGTTAGCAGACTGTGTTTGCCTTGAGAATCACACAATTAAGTTGGTGGGTTAACCACATTGCAGTCATTTGAACCTTTTCTCCTATGTATCGCTGTCAGTTTAAATATTAATGCAAACACTGCTTAAATGCGCCGCAGTATGAGAACATGAGCTATTATTTAATGTTTTATAACAGTAATCACGGAACTAATTGGATTGAATATAATTTCCTACCCTGCCAGTGACTAAATCAATTAATCATGTACATTTGCTTAACAAAATTAATTTTGATACGTGTGTTTGCATAATTTGGTTGAAGCATGATTACATGAGCCGTTGCTTGTTTTTCACTGACCTCAGGAGTAGTTTAAGCAGATCATTATAAATTATTAAGCTAATTGTAACACATTATGCACTACATAGCAGACTGAAGGCTCCATATTTGTACAGTTAATTATTCAGTTTGATTATAAACACCTTGATGAATGATACCTTATTTAGACGATTAGGTTCTAGAGGTGAACACTCCAAATGGTATTAAAGGAGATGGGGGGGGGGGGCTTTGTCGTGGGCATGGTCCTCTATATTTCCTTTCACTAACTGAAAATCTCATTAAGTGTGACACCGAAGATTAGTTGAGAGAGGGACGGAAGTGGAAAGAGAATGAACTCACAAAGGGCCATGAGGAGCCCCTGGCTTTGTTTGCCATCATTAATTCTCCATTGAGAAGGCTCTGAGGAGCGCTGCGAGCCGCTGATCAGAGGAGCTCCAGATATGACAGCAGAACAGGTGCCCTTTTTCCTCTCCAAACGCTTCTCTCTTTAGCTTCCTTCGCAGGGTCTTAATTGGGGTGAGTTATGTATTCGGGCCATCTGCGCACTGACAAAATAAAGCCTGCTTTGATTTATGGTGCCTCGGGCCCTATTAGCTTCAAGATTTTCAACAACAAATCAACACGACTCTTGTGTTGCGTCTGGTTAAGTCTAACACCAAAAACACAAGCACGTCCGTTTAGCACTCTTCTGTGACAAGACTGTAACTTGGGGCCTTCTGTACTTGCTCTGGTAGTTTTCTCTGCCATGGAACTGTCAACATTTGATAAATAACTGTAGGGCAGTAAAGTGGTCAAAAACTGTAAAAATGAAAGCTAATTTAACTACACAGCTGAGATGTTGAACCTATCGCACAAGAATGAATTGGAATAGTCATGTGATGACCGATAAGATAACCATTTATTTATGGAAAACACGTTTTTTTGAAGTCATCAGTGTATGACTTAACTTTGAACATATTAAACTATAACTGCTGAACATTCAACAGTACTGTAGAACTGCACTGTCTAGCGCCTAGTCTTCGCTTAAGGCATCAGATCACCTTCAAACTTAAACATCCCCCATCGTGTCTTCAGGGTTTTTGAATTGAAGTGAACCTATGGTTATTTTTTTGTCCGTGTATTATCTAGCGTCCAGAAACTGTTTAACTCTCCAACAGAAACCCTATGGTAATTTTACAAACACACACATTCACGGTGCACACATATGCAAGTCCATTCACACCGTGTAGAAAAGTCTGCTTTAATGATGCGTCTAACTGCCTTCTTACAAGGCCATTAGGCAGTTCTAGTGCATGGTCACAATGGGATATTCCAGGGCCACTTAACAGCTGTCTGGCTCTCTGCTAGCTTGCATTATATTCAAGCCCCAATGGTCTGGCTCCAGAGCCGGTCCAACACATGTTTGTAGTGCTTCTCTCTTTATTCTTTCTCAGGTAAGGCATTGTGACGTTGTGAAACGAAATGACTTGTTTTGAGTTGACTTTTTAGTGTTTACAGGGACTGGAAGAAAAATACTAGTGCTTCAGTACAAAGTGTGCTGTGTTATTTCTTTGATAGTACAGTAATTCACCATAAAAGACAAATTCTACTGAACCGTACTTTGTACTTTGTGTTCTTTGACAAATTGAGTGCAGTAAATATTTGTCTCGGGGGATTCAATTCTCAGGACTAGGATTGCAGTCTTAGGTGTCCAAGACATTGCACTGTCAGAAAAATCAGTGGAGAATAACTGCTTGCATTCTCAGGGTCACCTCTGCACAGTTCTCCCTCTGTCAGTCTCTCTCTCTCTGTATTTCCTTGTTTCTTTTCTCCAGATCTTTCATAAGAGCTCTTTTCATACCAGTCATGCATACAGTCCTTCATTTTCCTGTGACAAATGCACTGGAGCCAATCTGCTCTTCCCTCTCAACTGTATGGATGATGTGAGGGTTAAAGAACAATTGGAAGGAGGATTTGAAGCACATCCCATCTCCAGTTTTCGGGTCTGACATTTTATAACTGTGCTAGTTCAGTGAAGAGGAAAACCCCAGACTGGTTTCTGGATGTTCTGGGTCAATATTTGGAATGTGTTGAGCAGATAGGAATTTTTGCAATGATCATATTGATGATTTACTTTCATTAGTATACTGTAGCCATAATTTGAATCTAATTTCAAAGTTAGTAACCTGGGAAGTACCTATCTAATAAGATGTCTGGCAAAGTGAAGTAAAAATTATATTTACTACTAAACGGACCACGCCTGTTTTCTACTAGAGGACCACACGTCCCTTCCGGGCCATTCTGGGTGGAGAGGTTATCCCGTCAGTGATAACACGTCTTGTGTTTGAGCTGGGTTCTGATGCTATCAGAGAGAGCAGTGTCGCACAGCACAGTGACGCTGAACTGGACATGAGGGAAAGGCCAGGCCTGTCCCTGGTGCTCTGCTGGGAGTCTTCTGGCATCAGATGACCTGTCGAGTGGCTGGCTGAGGAAGACTTGAGCGGAACAAAGTGAAGCCGCTTGATAGCGGGTTGTGAGGAGAGAGATTAAAGAAGAGATAGAAAGAATGCAAGAAGAGAGGCAGAGAGAAAGAGACTGTGAAAGAAACAGGGAGTGTGGAATGGAGTGTGTTTTATCTGTATATGTGTGTGTGTTCGAGAGAGATAGAGAAAAACAGAGAGAGACATAAAAACCAAGACAAAGTAAAAGCTAGAGACTGAACCTACGATGCTGAACCTGTCGTGGTGCTGTGTTATGTTGTGTTACGACTTACATCGCTCACACATTTGAGCGTGTTGCTCTCTCTGCCCTCGCCTCATCCCCAGCCTGGGGGAACCCAGCTGTCTCACTCTGGCCCCCAGTCAGCTGGGAGGATGATGGCGGTCATGAGTGCTGGCCATGTTTACCAGATGCATCGTCCCCTCAGGTGAACACCACAGCTGGCAGCATCAGGCTCCAGAAAACACACTGGCCCGCAGCCCAAAGCAAGCTGGACTATAAAGTCCGAAAGCCACGCAGATAAACACGTCTGCATGCACTGAATGGGAATTGTGCCTGCCTATCTACCTTCCTGTAGGACAATAGATAAACATAAACAAGCAGTGTAGGACAAGATGAGCAAAAATTACAGCTAGGTTGACAAACCAGGCAGTGAGTGAGGAGATGCTGAGAACATTCATGGTTGTTTTGCATTTTGCATCTCTTACTGGAACGTTGCTGCTCAAATGATCTGTCCTATAATGTAACTATAATTAGAGAAGAAATACCGAGTACATGTTTCCTAGTCCATATCCAGCCAGAGATGGATCGTCCACGCCCTAAAGGAGATCTCAGTGTCTCCCTCTTACACACTTCTGCTCTTATCAGCTCAATGTTAATCTCTTAATGTTGCCCTTGACCAATGCAATACAGAGCCAAGAGGGAAGGTTGAAATCTATATTTTTTTCTGCATAGTCTACAGAGCCAGTCAATATCACAGTATTACACCATACTAGGTAGCAGTTTTTGTTTTGAATAATTTGTTTTTGAAACAGATTCCCAACATGGATTCTGAGTGGATGTATCAATGCTCCCCAGATCCATAGACTCAAGCACAAAGCCTGACTGTTTATTTAATGTCATCTAGAAAATACTTTAATAGGCTTGATAGATTATTTCCAGAACATCCTCGGGTAATAATCATCGTTCTACCTCCGCTTAGAGACAATAATCTGTTTTACACAATTATTCCCAAGCACTTTGTTCAAGCTTTAATCTGCAATTCAAAACACATTCCTGGTCTTGTATTGATTGTGTACGTCTTTCCATACCCCCCTGCATTCCTGACAGCAATGTCCCCCCTCCACCCTCTCCGACCCACCCACAAAGATGTGCTTGAACCTGGACAGTTCACCCTTGTGCTGACGCGTGCTGGGAGGCAATTCAGTCCGAAGAGCTAAATGATTGGTAGCGAAACCTTATTTTCTACGTATTGATCCCAGCGGTTGCCCAGAAATGCAAAAACCTCTGCAAGATGGATCGGCTGTCACGTCTTACAGTAGAAATCAGGCAATCAATGTCAGCAGAGCTGTGGCTGGCCTTGTATGGACCTAATTCCACTCATCTGGGCTAAATGGTGAAACCCCAGGGGTTCATCAATCAACAATTCAAGGAGCACTCTGTAGTTAATAGTCTGGTCTTTACTCACTGAATAGCCAGTGTATCTGTCTGTGTGTGCCAGCGTAGAAGCCCTCAATGTGACAGAGCAGGAAAGAACGGTTTCACCTTGATCTCTTAGATTCCTTTTTTCTCCATCCGGCACATGTCATTCATATTCCCAAAAGGACAGTCTGCTAACATGATTGCAAATAGAAGCTTGCTGAAAGATTGATTATATCTCCCCACCTCCCGCACACACAACCACCACCAACTCAGAATCCATTGACTCTGTCTCTTGCGTGGAAAGCTGTGAGTGTGAAGTCAATATTTCCTGAATCTAATATTAGCAGTATCTGCTGAAGCGTCAACTCGACTTCTGGAGAAATCACTCCATCTCCAACTGTGTAATATGACTCGAACACCGCATATTGACACACCTATTAATGAAATACATCTTTCTTCTCTTTGTTCCAGGTTACAAGTGCCCATGCCTCCAAGGCAGACCTCCTGAAGTCTGGGAGCCCCAAGTCCACGTTGAAACACATATGGACAGAAAGCAGTAAGGACTTGTCCATCAGCCGACTGCTGTCACAGACTCTGCATGGCAAGGAAAACAGCACTGCCCTGGACCTGCGCTACGATACCCCGGAGCCCTACTCAGAGCAGGACTTGTGGGATTGGCTGCGGAACTCCACGGACCTGCAGGATTCCCGGCCCCGGGCCAAGCGACGGCCCATGGTCAAGACCGGCAAGTTCAAGAAGATGTTCGGCTGGGGAGACTTCCACTCCAACATCAAGACGGTGAAGCTTAACCTGCTCATCACTGGCAAGATTGTGGACCATGGCAACGGTACCTTCAGTGTTTACTTCCGTCACAACTCCACAGGCCAGGGCAACGTGTCCGTCAGCCTGGTCCCGCCCACCAAGATCGTGGAGTTTGATGTGACGGCACAGCAATCGGTCATCGACGCCAAGGACTCCAAGTCCTTCAACTGCCGTATAGAGTATGAGAAGGTGGAGAAAGGATCCAAGAACATCCTCTGTAACTTCGACCCCTCCAAGACCTGTTACCAGGAGCAAACCCAGAGCCACGTGTCCTGGCTGTGCTCCAAGCCCTTCAAAGTCATCTGCATCTACATCTCCTTCTACAGTACCGACTACAAGCTGGTCCAGAAAGTGTGCCCGGACTACAACTACCACAGTGACACTCCCTACTTCCCCTCTGGATGATTTGACCCACCGCATAATGTGATGGACAATGAAGTTACAGATTGGGGGCGTCTTTGTCCACCAGAGACGTCCTATGTTAATAACTGTACTGTACCTGGCTTTGTCCATAACAGAATTTCAGCTGTTGAATTTATTGATCGTCTAATTCTAAAGTTCTGAATTGTAGGGACAGTGCAATTGTCTGAAACGTGAGGCAACATAGGACTCTGATTGTCATCAATATGATTTTAATAAATATATCTTAATAATTGGTACTACGATTGATAATAATAACTCTGTATGTTTCTGAATTCAGTTTGTATTTCATAGAATTTCTATGTACACCTAGGAGGCCATTATAGATTCATCTAGAAGTGTTTACCAGTATTTATGTTGTTTTTTTGGTTTGTTTTTCCCTTACGTGCATTTCTAGTTAATTATAGGGTCCGAATTGATAATAAATGCTTTGATTTTCTCCTTTGAAAATGTTATGTACAGTATGTTCAAATCTGAGACAACAATGTATGGACCTACAGAAGCTTGTTTTGCTCCTTCAGCCCCTCACTGCAGTCTGAACCCTACATCTTCACTGCAGTCTGCACCCTACATCTTCACTGCAGTCTGAACCCTGCATCTTCACTGCAGTCTGCACCCTACATCTTCACTGCAGTCTGAACCCTGCATCTTCACTGCAGTCTGAACCCTGCATCCTCACTGCAGTCTGAACCCTGCTTCTTCACTGCAGTCTGCACCCTACATCTTCACTGCAGTCTGAACCCTGCATCTTCACTGCAGTCTGAACCCTGCATCTTCACTGCAGTCTGAACCCTACATCTTCACTGCAGTCTGAACCCTGCATCTTCACTGCAGTCTGAACCCTGCATCTTCTCTGCAGTCTGAACCCTACATCTTCACTGCAGTCTGAACCCTGCATCTTCTCTGCAGTCTGAACCCTGCATATCCACAAACACCACCGCCCCCCAGCATCCTGAAAACGTTCAACATCACCTCCCATTGGCTTCAAACTTTCAGTCCAACAGGCAGGAGGATGTTTTGCTCCTGGGGTGTTGGGATGCTCCCAGACAGAGCGTTCAGAGGCTCTGTGGACAGTGGGACTGAGCAGGCTTCACCCGCTGGCATGTTTTACTTAAAGAATAAATACAGAAAATGTAAAAGTTCAGGTATGTAATGCTGTAAGTCCTTGGCTGTTTCTGCAGTGTTAAACTGTGAAGTCCTGACTTGGAGAGGGTCACAGCCTTAGTTTTCATATTCCAGTGTGATTGGTCGAGGGGCTTGCTCATTGTCACTTACTGTAATATTTAAAATGTAATGTAATGAATTCTATATCTTAGAGCCTAATTTGTATGAATGGTTTGTATTGTACATAGTTTATCCCAATGGCGCTGCTTCTGTATAATGCTCTACAAGACTTGTCCCTTCCCCCCTTCTTCCCACTAATTCCTCCCTCACTCCATTGCTCGTTCTTGGTTCCTCAAAGAAAAGGATGTTGCTGATGTAGATGTGAATTTCTTGAAAACAGCAATCTTGTACAGACGCTGTCAAACTGTCTAAATATATTATAAGTACTCATCAACTGTATCACTGCATTTAATTTCTGGTGAGGGTGGGGGTGGAGATGTACATATGAATAAAAAATACAGTACGTTTTACCAATGGAATGTTCTTTGAGTGAGTTATTTTAGGAGCACGTCTAATTGCATATAAAACACTCACCGGAGCGTTATGCAATCAATGTGAGGATGAGAAAGGAAGTTTGAATATAAACTTTCCAAGTTCTTTCATTGCACAGGGAACTAACATGCTTGGGTACAGCGCACAAGTCATTGTTTTTTAACTTTCACCCCCCTACCTCAGAACAAACTTATTTTTATGATACATAACTAACTAGATACATTTTAAGGATCAAATGCATCTGCCTTGTTGCACTGCTTAATTGGTTTGGATGTGACAAAACTGAGTATATACTATGACAAGTTTACGTTTTAGCTTAATGTTAATGTTTTAAGGCAAACACAGAAGATTCTCCATCCATGATTCTATCAACCCATGGCTTTACTAAACAACAAAACACGGAGTTCTGTGTTCAGATCCTGATCATAATTACTTCCTGGGGTTTCTCTGATCTCGCACCAAGTATGGTGGAGCAGATTTGCCTATAATCTATCGCAGAGGAGAAGTTGGACGTGTAGAGTTGAAGTTGTGTTGTGGTCCCAGGGAGATGAGGAGATTGAGAGCGCCGGGCCGATAGCGTCTGTTCTGGGAGTCTGCAGCGGCACCTGCCATGGAATCCTCCAGCTCGGCAGTTAGGATCAGCAGTCGGCTTTAAAGCGATTAAGGCCTCCAGGGGTGGAGGGAGGGAGGGGGGCGGGCGGGGGTATGGTGAGGGGAATGAAGGGATGGTGGGTGTTGCGTTTAGCTGGCTCACAACTTATCAGTAATTAAAGTGTATGCCAGGTTTGTGTGTACATCGGTGGTCCACTGGGAGTTTTTACAGCCATCCTCATTAAGGAGCAGCATCTAAAGTTTGCCCTGAATGCTCACTTTTAACAAGTCAGAGGGGATTAGACAAGCCTGTTAGAGGGAGGTACTGTATGTCTTCAGTGTACACTAAAACATATTAAACATGTGAACCGGGAGGCAGTGTAGCTGTGCTTATTTAACTGGTCTAATACTACTGATATGTACTTTTCACATATTTTCCGAGATCGACATATTGTACTTAACTCAAAAATAGCTGTATATGTGGGAGTAATTTCCATTTCTACCTGGGGTTGGAACACATCGCTACGACAGAATCATGATTAAGTCATTGAATATACCAAGGAAACCACTTATTCAATTATCCTACAGCTCAACACTCCTGGGAGCCAAGACATCTTTTGATTTATTTACAGACCAACCAACACACACTAAACATGAATTTGTGTTTCTCTATACAGGTTATGTGCTAAACAACCTTCTGATGAATGCCTTTAATGTGAATAAAACTGATTTAGTTGCCTTGTTAGCGTAGCTCTATCCATGCATATCTCCGGGATCAGAATAGTTGAACAATGACTTTGGAACCTGCCCACATAAAGCCCAACCTATCCCATCCGAACCAGCCTTTTCCCTGAACAGAATTTCATCTTTAATCAAAAACGGAATGGAAAAAGGAACCTGCTTGTGCCTCTGGGATATTTTTCCATTAACCATTTTGACACATGACTGACTGTGGGGGATTATTGGTTTTTGAAGAACTATTAACAGCTGTACATTTGCATTTTAATACAGTTCTCCTAGACTACTAATGCAATTTTGGTTCTCAGCTTTGTTGCTGCCTTGTTCCTGGAGCAATTCAGAGTAACAGAGAAAGGCCCTCCAGCTTTAATCATTTTAATTGCCATGAAAAATTAGTTTTCATTAATCACTCCTGAATCTTCACAACTGGGCCTGCCATTATGGCTTCGCTTCAAATTGTTGCTCATCATTTCCTGAAAGTTTTGGACGATGGTGACTAAGTTCCCAGATGTAATTTAAAATGGCAAAGGAAAGGTGCATCTCAGAATAGAATGAATGTCTTCTCCATCAAAGAGGAGACACCCACAACAGGTTTTGGTTTTGAGGAAGTGCCTGAGGCTGTTTCTCCTCCTAAAACAAGAAAGGTCACATTTAGAAAAGAGCGGGCGCTAATTAATTTTTCATGTCAGACAATCTTTTAAAACTGCCAAAATGTCAAGTAGAACGAAATAGCTAAAGACTTACTGTTAAACTACTCAACCTAATGTCTAAAATGTACTCTTCCGAAGCACTTCCTGATTGGTAGTTGGAGACCTCATCAGGGAGAGGTACTTTACCCCATCTTGTGATCAGTACGGTCTTCTCATCCTCAACATTCTGATTTAAAATGTATTTTCGATTTGAAAATAAGGAACCATGAGAAGAATTTTCTCTCACTACAAATTGGGAACTAGGTTTGCCTGATGCATTAGTCATTTCATTCCAAACATTTAATATGCATTAGCAAATTCTCTTTTTCTAGATTTTAGATAGACAAAAAGTTGTGGTTGTGTCTTAGATGACAGAAGTAAATTGCACTTTGTTAATCCAAATAAATAGAACAGATTGTTTATACCATTTGTGGTGACGATTGTGACTATGAAGGCTAGTGTCCTATGATGATAACCACATTAGCTGAAGACCAGGGCAGCCTGATTTACAGTTTTCAAAGCCTCTGAACCGTATTACTAAACTCCAAACTGACAGAGAGATAAAGGTTAACCTCGAATTTAATAATATATATTTCCCATGGGAAGGCGCATAGCCTGATTGGGAAAGTGTGAGGCTTTCACAACGGGTGTTTGTTATCTTTATTAAAACTTCAATAATACCATAAAAAACGAATATTTTAATTAATCCAGATTGTGTCTGAAAGAGCGTCGCCTTAGGGTTTTGGTAAATGTCTGATGAAATGTTTAGCCTTTTAATCTTGTTTAGTCAAATTAATTTCCTGCTTAAGTACACACCCTCATTAGACTCATCCCACCTCTTCTTTGTGACCCTTTATACTGTAATAACTAAATTAAACAGGCCTGGAAACTTTAGGTTTGAGTAGATGACGATGGCCCACAATGCCCTTTGCTCCATGTTAAGTTTATATGAGTGTGTACAGAGGGTTATCACTGATACAGCTGGTTCCTTCAAGTCACTGGAAGTAGAGCCCACTTGTGGCTGTGCATCTCCTGAGGTGAACTCTATTGACTGAGGTTAATGGACTCCACTGTAGTGAAGTGTCGTTTTGAGTGGTGTGTCAACGAGTTGTCATACAGTAATTATATATTTGTACTATAATGAATATTAGCCTTTATATTTAATATAAAATGTAATCTGAATCTTACAGTTCAGAGACACATTTTGGCTGCATATTCAACTTTTTTTTAATTGTAAAAAGCATACTGTATTTTCTTTTATGACAAAAAAAGAGGGAATCCATATGATATGCACAATAATCTGACTCTATATATGATGGACCATTCGATTGCAGCTCAGTTATCATTCATTTTAATTATATTTTGGCATGTAATATATTGTTCCTGAGCCTAAAGGCCAACCTTAGAAGTGACCTCTGACCTCTGGTAGAAAGACTGTATTTCATTAAGATGGGGTCAAAGATCATATTGACAGGATTCATCCATATTCCTATGCGGATGAACTCGACCAGCCACAAGCAAATAAAACAGAAACAAAACATTGTAATAACAGACGACACATACAGTTTGAGAGGCAATGCATTTTGTCATGAGAAAGCCAACCAAACTATGCAAGTCATCAGTCAGAAACAATAGAAGGGGCAGCATTGGGGAGTGGGAGTGTTGGTGACAAGGGTAAGAGAGCTATTAAGATTCTTCAAGACATACACCAGCCCACCAATAATAGGATTTACTGTAGCCTCCGGTGGTGCTGTTCCGGTTGGAAAAGGATCAATCGGAAAAAAGCAGGAGCATATTAAAAGGATTATAGATTAGCAATTAGATGTCTTTTGAGTCGGGGTTAGAAACTTCACTCCGAGCTAGGAGTCTTAAGGTGAGGTGTGATGGTGGGTCACTTTGAGGCGAGATGTTTTGGAGGTGAAGGACTTATGAATCCTCACTCCCTCTTCATGTGTTCATCCAGAAGAATGGTTTAGGCAAGAATGAGACCATAAATCATGTTCGCCACACAGTAAATTTCTTTCCGGGACTTTTCTAATCCTTTATTACATCTTCACAAAACCATAGATTAAAACATAAAATTTGGTCAGGGACATTTATATACTGATGTTACATCAGGTACTGTTGCGTAGTTTTAAGAGGATAATCCAGATAATTTTAGACCAAAATGTATCTATCGAATGAGTGATTCAATAGGTAGATGGAATTACATGAAATAAAAAGGTTAATTTAGACGTTTATAGGACTTCATTAACATAAGATTTTCTTCCTAGATTTACAGAGGAGATCTAGCAAACAACCTTTCCAGGTGAAGAGCGTATTGAGGCAGGAACTGGACTGTGTCCAATGTACATTGATTTGTTGGCTACCTTGCCCTCTGTTCTAGTATTGGTGTAAACGCATTGCAAGAGAATGTCTACAAACAAATGGATTACTTCATTGGTTGTGACAGCTTCATCGGATTTGATGGACAGGAACTAATTTTTCCATCATACACAAATAAAAACAAAAGAATGAACCTGCATAAGTGGCTTATTAGAACCAGGTGGAGAGAGCACCCTATAAATGTAAATATTTCGAATGAGTTCTCTTTTTCTTCATTGGAAGTGTAAACCCTCTGAAAACAAAGTAACTCCTCTTTGGGTTTAGTGTGTGTCAGAGTGGCTAACAATATACTGAGTGTACTGTTTAGTCAGGTATGTTATGTTATGATAGCCTACAGTTATTGTCCTTGAGTATGCCTTTTGTGATTTTTTTCTCAATGCTATGCATTTCAAAGTAGAATCTTAGCTTTTAGTAATGTTTTGCTTTCAAGGGACATGCTGGATGAGTACCTCCAATTCTTAGACCATCAGTAAATGGTTGTACTACTAAGTGCATACCGATCCCACTTGTTCTAAATAAATAAAAGAGCAGTACTGCACAGTACTGTTAATGTGACATGTCTCCATAACTGTTACTGGAGTGTGATTTTGATTTGAATTTCAGAGCGTAAAAAAGGTGCAGGATTTCCTTCTGTTTTGAAATGAGGACTTTCACCCCTCACTAGGAGGTAAGGGCAGCTTGATATCTGGAGATAAGAAGGCGGAACGGTGAAGGTACATGTTGGGCTACTCCACGCAGGTAAGGACAGGAAATGAGGGTGGTGTCAGGCTCAACATAGCTGACTATCTGAAATAAGATCTTCATCAATCTGATGAAACGCTACGGTAAGCTGGGGAAGGGTTTGCAACACTCTTGGATCTCAGGCAGATATTTATCAAATACTGACTTCTTCTCCACACAGCTCTCTCCTTCTCTGACAGACTCATCACAAAGAACACATCTTACATCTCCACATCATATGTTTGTGTCAGGGGCCGGGTCTCAGCCCTTCACCACAGTCGTTCCTTCACTTGACCACATGAAACGGAGCCCACGAACAACAATATTCTCTCTCTCTCTTGGTCACTGACAGAAACCCTTAAGTTAAGGGCATTAAGTCCCTTATATCAGCTCTTTAGAAAGGCATTGTTGTGTCATTGTCTGGAGTTTATTTACATTACAACGAGGAAGTTACAATATGTTCTACGACACCTCTACGGGAGTCTCCTACAATGACTTGGCAAGCTCCTCTATTGAGAAACCGTTCTAAGGAACATTAAAAAACTCCCAGTGCTCCTCCATAGATCATACGTGGAGGTGCTTAGACACAGACCACGGGAGCTCAGATCCTCCTGACGGTGCAGTGTGGGAGGCAGGGGAGCAGAAGAACAGCCTACCCAGAGATGTGCACAGCGCAGCACTCTTGCATGGCTGGGCTGTAGCTCAAAGCCTATTGAGTGGAAATGTGTTCAACCATTTTAATCCAGTCCCTTCTCATCCATGTCTGAGTCCAGATTCCTGAGATAACCGTATATAGCGATACATTGCACACCAAGAGGTTCATTTTCAATTTCTTTTAAATGCCAGTGTGATAAGACTTCCGATCAATTGCCAGCAATCACAAAATTTGATGACTATTTTTATATTTTGAGTCAGGAATGATATGTTTTTTGCTGCTATGGCTCTGAAGTGACATCTAGAGTTCCCTCTGTGTGGCCATGTCCAATAATATGGATCTGACAAACTCCTAGTCTGCATAATCACTTCTGTCACTGGAGATGAAGGGGAGACCGTGAAGAACTTCCTCGTTGTCATGTGCAAAGCCTTGTACTTAGCCCTGTCACCTGTAATTACTGTCAATGAGAGGCAGCAGCCTGGTTGACACTGAGTTAAAATATGTGACAGCTTGTCAGCCTTTCCCCCCTTTCCCCTCTCTCTCGCTTTCTCTCTCTCTCTATCTCTCTCTCTCTCTCTCTGCCTTTCTATGACTCTAGCTTTCTCTAGTTTTCTCGTCTTAGGAAGCCTCCCTCGGTTCTTCAGAGAAGGAGGTCCACACTAAGAAGAGAGGTGAGACAGTTCCCTGTGCAATGAGGGCATGGAAAATGTAATTTGCCTGGAATGATGAGTAAGCAAAAAATAATAATAAAATAATGAAGAAAAACAATATACGGTAAAAGGCTACACTCATGGGGAAGATTGATTGGAGATTGCCAGAATGTCTGTGTGTGTTTTTAACCTAAAATCAAGTAGCCTACATGCTACTATTGCACACATGTATAGAAAAAATGAAGTGCTAGATTATCTTTATTGTTAATTTTGTCTCACATAATACTTTGCCAAAAGTAATTTAACAATTCAAATTCCTCATTATGGAAAAGATTGTCTTGGGAAAAGTTGTCTTGTTCCTAAATATCCAAATAATTGACGTTTCAGCCCTTGAGACTGGGAAGTAATACTCTTCTCCATCTAAATCAGTTCTTACTGGAGACTCATATGTATGTCTCATTACTCATTACAGAACTCATATGTACTGTGAAATGACAGGCTAGTAATTTCCCAGGCCTTTAACCTTTGTTAAAATAAGATTTGATCGCAGGTCTTCTGTTTATAAGACATTCTATGAGTTCCTCACCTACTAATCATAACCCAAAAAATAGGTTATGTGCTGATTACAAATTCAAGCATAAAGCACAGCCTAGCTTAATTATTTGAGAAATGTAAAAAGATTTTGCAGTAGCCTGTGTTGATGTCATTTCCCCTGTGACAAGCTCTTCTCTAGCCTCTTATGTTGGCTCTGGTGATGTCTGCTCCGTGAAAAATGTTGGCGGTAATCAAGACATATTGTTAAGTCCAGTCCTCAGAAAGAAGAAGAATATGTCCACCAAAAATTGCAGGATTTCATTATCGCTTTTCAAGCTTGTAAAGTGCTCTTTAAATTACATTTATGACCCTAATTTAGGGGAAAATTAATGACAAACCTCATGCAATGCTTGTCTTAAAGATACAAAAAGCTCAGGGATCGATTGAACCTCTTGTTCTGATTGCGCAAAAGCAGCTGGTGGTGGACATTAAGATCTACTAAGAGGCTTAGGTGTGAATATTTGTCTATTAAAATGTTATTGCATTCATGGTCATAATGGCATTAGAAGATCATTTTTCAGTAGCTAATGATGCACTGTGCTCTTACCTATTCAAGACAATCCACGTAGGCTAATGAAACTACTTAATTGACTTTGGTTTTCTTCATCAGTCCCTGAAAATCTAGTGACTGTGTGCAGCTTAATGTCTCTCGGGCAACGTACTGCCGTTGCTATAGCAATTGTAATTACAAAAGGTTCATTAACTCGCAACATTTTTACCAGTTATGGGGGTTTCGCATTAAGGACATTTACATATTCAGGAAATGAATACTATTGGCAGGATACCAATGCCTCTGTAATGAGAGCAACTCCGACCGTACAGTTTATGTTACTATTGATATAACTGTGTCTTACAATGTGCAACAATAAAGTAGCCTACCAAGGGATCACTCTGAGAATGAGAAGTTATTGCTCAGACTGTGAAATAAACCTGTTTCTGCTTGAGGCCAGGCTGGCTCATTGTGTTTTTACAGGGGCCCCAAAATGTATTTTATTATTTATATCATCTACCAGTTCTAGAACTGATGAAACCTAGTCTGTTTTATAGTAGAATACCTATTACTGTTTCTTACCAAGTGTTACTAAAACATGGTCCATTACAGACTTGCTTACATTTTAATTGAAATTAATAGATTACCCAAATCTCCAATCCCTATCTTTCAGTTGGCAGACACAGCAATGGTGAAATTAACATATCGATTTTTTTCTTCTTCTCTGATATTAATGAATCTTTAAAGCAGCGCTGAGCAGCGCTTATCTCTTATCTTCGAGAGCGGGAATGTGTGAACGTGCATGGGTGCTAATAACAGACTAACAGACACAGCAGCTCATAGATAAGCAGAATTGGGAAGCTAATGTGGGATATCCTCAACAGTTAATACTTTTACACCATCGCTCTTGATTAGTGATTTATCACATGTGGATCTCCTTCATGAGAAACGGATGCCGTCGAATGGGAAGATAACCGCTGAGGACGAGAAGCTCTCCAAGATTCTGGGACCAGCAGGAGGTCTGTTTCCACTGATACATGTCAATCAACAGCAGTCACACTCACACACTCGCACTGGTCATGTGCTGCTTCTGTCACTGTGATCTGTTGGTGGAGTATCTACTGTTATCCTGAACTTAACACATGACAGGTCCTTCTGAGGAACTGGCATGCTGGCCACATGTACAGCCTGTGTAATGTACATGTCCCCCCCCCCCCCCCCAACCCCCCACCCCCCGCTCTTCTGTTCGGTCCTATCAGAACTGGCTTCTGTTCCTCCCCTTTGTCTGCCCTGGTGGAGGGGAGGATGGGGGAAAGGCTATGGGGGATTTGGGGATGATTGAGTTTTGGATGAAGGATTTTCTTTGTTTCGTTCATTTGGCATCCACGCTATCGTCATTCCCTTGGTTCCTTTTACCCATTCATTGCTGTGTTTATCCCCTGTTAATGATCATGAACAGAAATTTACTTTATTGTTTCTGAACCCATTTTCTTGGTACTGATGGTGAGCTGTTCAGCATGCACATTGTCACATCCATTCCTGTTCCTATGAAGTGCTACAGTTCAGCACTTCTTCCATCCAAGACCATGAGGCCGTAACATTCACTCTGTGAAAAGCTCCAGTTATAGGTGTTGTATATATTATGTTATGGGTTTGAATCTAACTCAGCCCAAGGCAATCACATCCTGCAGTGTGTGCATTGTATTATGGCTTAGAGACACGATTTTCCGCTATTTAAACGAAAGTCTGATAAATGTATATTTTACAGGAAGGAAAGACTTGTCCATGTACTCTTCAAGCCTGCCGACTATAACCTTCCTCTCGGGTAAATCCTATATTGATTTGACAATCAGAGCATCAGTCATAATGAAGAGAAATTCCACAGCAAGGTTCTGGTATTATGGAAATACAGAAACAGTCAGAGGAAGGTTAAGCTGGTCAACTGTCAGTTTTAGCCTTCCCTGAGCTGGTCCCTGAGAGGCTGCTGTACCGGGTGGTCTAAGCCGGGAGGGCTGGTGAGCTGCTCCAGGGAAGCTGGGTGGAGGAGGCTGGTGAGGTGTTCCAGGGAAGCTGGGTGGAGGAGGCTGGTGAGGTGTTCCAGGGAAGCTGGGTGGAGGAGGCTGGTGAGGTGTTCCAGGGAAGCTGGGTGGAGGAGGCTGGTTAGCTGCTCCAGGGCTGCTGGGTGGAGGAGGCTGGTTAGCTGCTCCAGACAACACTTACACCTACAACAGGTGCATAGTGTTTTAATGAAAGACAATATATTTATGCTTTATTTGTAGTGCAAGTTTTACTGTCTCCTGCAATTCTTACAATAACAAAGAGAGAATAAATTCATTGAAACCACTTAAAATGTATCAGTGTGATATTTCTATCATGGCTGAAACAAATATTTTTGGTGGTAAAAATGAATCTGTAATGAATTCAGTGTTGATTATCATGGACTGAGGGTATTGCATCATTGTATTTTTTTTTTCTCGATTCATAGAGATACATTCACTTTGTCCTTCTCATACAACAGGAAATGAAACACTTCTTGCTACTGATTGTTTGTATTTACATTTGCCAAAGTGGTTACAGCATGGGAGAGGAAATGAGGCACAGGATGTGGATTGTTTGTGTGTTGCCAGGAAAAAGCCTAGAGCAGGTTTACAGTCAAACCAAGAGGCCACAGTAAACCAAGGGAATGAACATGAAGACACAGCGGAGATTAAAATGTATTAGGCTTTAATGCTTGTTGATTTTCTGGCTGGAGGCTCCTCTCACTCAATTTCTATCTGTAATTAACACATAATATATGTCCACAATGCAATAAGATGCATGGAAACAAAGAATACTAAGTCTTTCTTGTGTAGATATACCATAATTACATTCCAACTCTAAGCCATTATGAAAGCAATATGTCTTTTGTTTTCTCATTTCATATTTGAACTTCCATAAAGTAATTTGCTGAAATGCAATGGAATAGTGTTCTGCATCTTCTAAATGATTTGTCAACAGGCTATGATTATAGTTCTGAAATGCTCTGGTTCCTACACTCAGTATTGTTTTGAAGGATAACAAAAACAATTCACTTGAAAAAAATACAGTTCTTTACTTATTCAATTTATGGAAGTTTAAACTGTACTTTACATTGCACTCCCCCTCAAAAATAGAACATTGACTGTGGGTAAAATTAAAGATGCATAATGTAGAACTTTTAAAATTAAACTGTTGGTTTGGTTTTCTTCATAGGGCTGAAATTGAGGTATAAAAAATTCTAGCTGTGTGATTATGATCTTAGGAAAAGTCATTCAGATTCTCAGAAGCTCATCTAGTGATCAATCTGATCTGTAATGAAACAGTTCCCTGGGACCTGAAGAACTTTCTCATCTCGCTGTCAACCAGGGAATCAAATGTAACCTTTACGCCGTCCAGATTTCATTTACTTGATCCCCAAGCCTAATTTAGAAAAAGGTGGACCTTTTCAAGAGGCAATGAGCACCCTTACCCTTAATCCCATGCTGTAAAATGATTGCATTATCAACTTGAAGATATATTTTGAATAAACTAAGTCAGTAATTTGTCGTATTTGCCAATCAGGAGTATTACATGAACAATCCTATATTTGCAGTGTGTAGTGCTAATCTGTGTAAGTCAGTTAAGGGAAGCAAAATACATACACATTTTCCTACAACGATTGAATATCTTCTTCATATCGATCACTTCTGGGGATGTCAGCAGATCTGTGATGCTCGGACACTTCTCCATTTCCTCTTTTTATCTGGTGCTGACTGGCCCCAATGTAAAAAAATCATGTTCATGCTAACACTTCATGTTGCCATTCAATGCCCTAATTAATCACACTGTAACTGGGTCCCTCTCGATCAGAGACCGTGGCGCGGGCGGTAAAGGCTTGATAAATGACCCTGCATTCCTGGCACATACTGTACCTTAGGGTTTTGGATGACATACCACCACAGCAGTGTCAGAGATCAATGAGGCTTTTGACCCAGCCTACAGCTGAAGTTACAAGAAACTTTACTAAACTGACAACCTCTAGCAAGTAACAGGCAGTGGGAAATTAAAGGGAAATTAAAGCTATTTGGTACTTGGGAAGTGCAGATGAATTTTCTGGGCAGACCAGTTGAATGCGATGGGATCTGGCTTTCCATCATTGGTGCAACATCTTCGATGTTCCTTTCTACACAGTCGTGATCATGTCAGGATTGAGATGGAATTACAACATCTGTTATTGTGGGTTTAAGATTAAATTTTTATTCAAATTATCAACCAAATGAAGTTAATTATCAGACAGTACTTTCCCATGACAATGTTTTGACAGGCATGTACATTTACATGTCGAATGGGTACATATTTGTGTCTACAAACAAACTGGTTTTCAGTATTTGATAAGACAATACATTATAACATGTTTCCAAAAGTTATTTAATGTTACACTTGTGATTACGAACATCTTAATATTATGGCTTGGTCCAAAGGCAGCGTTTCAAGTCGGCTTTGGTGTGAAAAATGGACTGGTTCCTGGCAACATTTGTGAGTCAGCCTAGCTGTCAGGTTGTAATCAGGCTTTGAAGAGTAATCAGGTGAGATGTTGCTCCAATGATTAAGTAGACGAGAGAGAAGAAGAGAGAGAGTGCTCGGAACTGTCGAACAGGGATGCCACGGACGGAAAAAGATGGCGGTGACATATGGTAATAAGAGGAGAGCCTACCCAGTCTAATCAGAGAGAAAGGCAGGAAAAGAGAGAGAGACAGACATAGGGAGAGAGAGAGAGCAAAACAGGGTGAGAGCAATTGAATTTTTGTGTGCACGAAAAAGAAAGAGAGAGATAGAGGAAGCAATTAAAAGAAGGAGAGAGTGAGAGAGAGAGAGAGAGAGAGAGAGAGAGAGAGAGAGAGAGAGAGAGAGAGAGAGAGAGAGAGAGCAGCTTCCCTGAAGACGGTCGAGTGGCACAGAGCTAATAATCAGTTTGTTCTTTCCTGATTACAAGCCTAATCATGGTACAAACACTGAGAGCCGGGCCCG
Organism: Neosalanx taihuensis; assembly: GCA_030340665.1. Lineage (NCBI taxonomy): Eukaryota > Metazoa > Chordata > Actinopteri > Osmeriformes > Salangidae > Neosalanx > Neosalanx taihuensis. The sequence continues at coordinate 3,032,019 of CM059306.1, forward strand.
GCAATGCCTGCATGCCGCTCACAAGTGTGGCTGAGCCTTGCTTCTGCATCCCAGACACACGTGATTCGCCATCTCTGCGTAGGGAGAGAATGAAATCAAGGTTTATTATACATCAGGAAGTATTCCTGCAGTTTTACGTGTGACAATATTTATGCAGATTTGCATCTAAATGTGCATACACACAAAGGAGAAAAGAAAAGAAACATAAACATATTAAAACAAAAACCGGCAAAGAATCCTCCTAAACTCCAAAGACTTTAAAGTCTAACATAGCACTGTCCATCTAATCTGTAGCCGTGTATGATAATGCTCCATTTTAAGTTCCAAATCAAAGATGATGAACTGGTTATGGATTCAGACTCAACTCTAAATATGAACAAAACTCTCTCAGGTTCATGAAGGCTTGTGTATCTTTCATTTGCAACATCCAAAACACTGCAGGCTGGGAAATTGGGCCGAACTAATTAGAATTTAAATGAAACCATAATTGGACATTTTGCGCTTGTCATACGATGAGAGACAGATGGGTTTGTAATTACATTACAAATCTGACATCATCGAGGTTTGTTAAATTACACACCTTCTATGCCCTTCATGGAATACTGACAGAAAGTGGTGCCAGAGCAAACTGTTTGTGCAGTTTTTGGGGGTGATTTCTTAAACTGCTTTTTGGCAGCACTAGCATTCAGGTATTCAGGCTCAATCTGCAAAATCAGGACAAATGGGTGCAGTGATTTACAATATGCTGGGTCGAAAAAATGCGCCTTGTTTTCTGCAGAAGCAGAACATGTGTACATGAAGACACGCTAGATAGGTTGAGCTCACACCTGCTTTCTGTGAGAGACATTATTGGCTGAAGATTGTCATCATGTTAATCCAAATGACGCACACAAATGTTCCATAAAGATTTTCACTAGGTCAATGCAGTCACGACCAGGGCAATTACACCTTCAGAGCCATGCAGTGCTGCGATAGATGCTAAAGCACTCCAATTCCTAGAAAACCAACAAAATATCAGCGTAGAATGGGTCGGTTACATAGTAAAACTACAGTAAAGGCCCCTGGGAATCCACACATGGTCCATGACATTTAGCAATGTCTACAGGGCAATCTTTAACGTGTCTGAGTGTGGGGGAAGAACACGGGTTCCAGCAGGAGCCATCTTGTGTCATGTGCTCCTGTCACAGCCATTTGCCTGGTTTTGATTGAGAGTCAATTTGCACAGCCCACCCTGAGTAGTCCTCTGTATTCACAGGCTAGTTGGAGAAGTCTTTAGCTATTTGTAAGCCTGGCTCTACTGGCACACTGTTGATATAGCACCCATGGTTATCACCATTGCCATAGCAACTGCATTCAATGTCCATAGTTTGAAATCATCCGTGGCTTCAGTACGGTCTATGACCGGGATATCTGATTAGAGGTTTGTGCATAATGATAATGCGGGCTAATGATAAGCATCTGGCAATTTCGTTGAATTTATCTTGCTATTGACATGCATTGAGACATCCCTTGCATTACCAGCAGTACACTACCCTAACACTATACTAAAAACGTATCTACCACCGAATATCACAATTTTAAGTGATGGAATTAGAAACCATTCACATCATGCTACACTGCTTTAACACGGACAATGCTTTACAAAAATACCAGGCAGATCAACTATGCCAGCCAATCACAAGATGATCATCAGACTGTGTATGTGTGGTGTTCCAGGCCAACTGTCTACACAGCATGACCTATAGACTGTATCTATACTAATCCCTGACCTTTTCCAAGCACACCTTCTGTAAAGTTGGGAATGATTGACTCGACCCAGTTCAGGGGAAAAACAAGCATAATAATACAGAGCTCATATCATGAGGAGGTCTCTTTCTATTGCTTTATTTGAGGATCTTAAATCTCACCGAGATGAAAATGAAACTGCTAAACCCTCAACTTCAATTGAAGTTTGATATCATCCTCAAGCAAATATGAGTGGATTTGATTTTAATAGCTGCCTTTAATCCATGTGATGTGATTTACCTTCAAGCCAAGCAGGTCGTGATGAATGCTCGAAAATATGATTATACCATTCAGAAACGTTGAATCCAGGAACAATACCTGTCACAGACAGTGTAGAACAGGTGAAAAGCGCAAATACCCATTTGAAATTATATTCCATTCTCTTGAATCACAAATCGGCTTAATTGTCGTTTAACATGATAAACAACAATGCTGTCAAAATTTCAGGTTCAGGTTTTGGGTTCCAGTACCAAAGACTCTGGATGTTGGACATCGCAGTTCAAAATCTCAGCTTGATCATGAGAATGGTGGTTCATATAGAAATATAACAGTGATGGAAAAACCCCTCCAACAAACGGCCCATTTTGGAGAGAATGTTTGTGATGAAAAGAACTCTGCTTTGCCACTGCAGATGTAGTCTGGTGTGGATGCAGCTCTCAGTGTATGTGACAACACACGGGATTACTGAAACCCCTGGTCTGTCTCTATCACGCACTTCTGTTTACATCCTCTATGCACCTCAAATCAGACGTTCATGATAGTGCCCTTTGCAGCGTGTTTATCTCTGTATGTCGGCTGATAGAAATCTGCTTAGCTGGACAACGCACAAGGTTTAATAATTACAGCTCACGATTAGCAGCAATTTCACGCTTGAAGGCGTCTGGATATATGTACAGAGGCAAACAGTTCATCTATACATTAACACTGACTGACCCAGATGGTTATTAATGACTGGTTTAACCGCTTGACAGACTGATTGTTTAATTGTAATACTAGAAGAGAGACTAGGAGATTGATCATATGTTGTGTTTCTTGTTACAGAACTTCTGATTACAAAACAATGGTTGTGTGATGTTTAGACTGAGGCAACTATCGACATCCTTATGGTCAGCTCACAAGATTTAAAGAAACATGTTTAACAAAGCCTTTTTCAATGATTTCAATACTTTTCATAATCTAAACTTGTCAATGTACTGTTTATTTTGTTGCAAATCCCTTGACCTGGTTGACTCATCAGGTATTGTCACAACTGAGGTATTTTCGTCAAACCCCTGCAGGGAAAGCAAATGACAGAATTACATCCCAGTGAGTCCAGCCTGTGGGTGTTGCTATTCAGCCGACCTACAAGAAAAACATATGAAAAATACTTACACACCAATACATACCAGCTATCCTGTCAAGCTGAGAAAGCTCCTTCTCAAAGCAGATAGACAGAAAGAAGACGGCAAAAAAAGCAGCCAATTATCAATCAAGGCAACAGATTGGAGCATTTAAAAAGACTCATTCATACAAAGATTTGTGGCCGTGTTTGAGCGCCTCTGATTAGAATCCCAGAATTGTAAATTGTGGCTAATTAGGCTGTCATGGGTTCATTAAGGGCTTCAGCGACTCAGCTCTCCCTCACCTGCATGCATATTAAAACTCATTAGCCTCCTTGTCTGAGACACCACTTGCATTAATTGCCATTGATGCCCTGGCTCTCTTTCCACACAGCGGCCTTCGTATGCTCCTCTGCACAGCATAGTTTGCAACATCCAAGTTCTCTGAGGACAGCTTTTTTCGACCGTGTTTCCCCCTCTGCTCGCAATGCAGCGGAGGTAACCCTAACTGCCATTAGTTCAGTGACAGAGGAAGGAGCGATGGCAGAAAGCATTGTGGGAAAATAACACCTGAGTGGTCATGGCCCGGGTTCGACATGAATGACCGAGTCCTTTGTCTTCTTTGTCTGAATCTGAGACGGACATAATGATCCATGCTCAACAGCAGCTGATGCGGTTCCTCCAGCTCCTGGTGGAAGCAGCCAAGCAGGCAGAGAAAGAGGCTGCTTGACCATATCCATTACTGCTTAACGCAAACATATTCTGTTGCTGTTTACAATAGCAAGGCTACATTCCCTGAAATAAAAGGAAAACATCTGTCAGTGCAATGGGATGCGCTCCAAGACACAGCAGCACTGAGACACCAGTAACATCTGGGAGACAGGAACACTAATACACTGCTGCTACAAAGTTCTTCTACAAATGGTTTCTCATGTTGTGAATTCCACTGCAGACAAAGTACCATTCTTGTTCGTCATCTGAAAGATGTAAACAGTACAGTGATGCCACTGGTCTTATATGGAAGGCCTTCTGACTGTCTCTGTATGATGTTTGGTTATGGGTGCCTTACTCTCCTCTATGGACATTTCCTCATGTCCCTTCCACCGACACACCCCCCTCCACCCTTGCAAAAACCAAATTCGCTAGTGCATTGTGGCCCAGATTAATTATCCCCCTCTAATTCGCTTAGTGGGTGACAGCTGTGAGACACTTATAAACGATGGCCATCAGTCATTGCCTGGAATCAGAGCAGCGTTCCAGCACCCACACCCACCCACCTCCTACCTTGAGCATGTGTGTATGACAATGCATTAATATGTGTACAAAGCTAGTTAATATAATACCTACACATCTAACATTACTTTGTAGTTTTTTGGTTGAATTTGCAGTTCTCACTGGATATACAATCTAATATTTAATACATTTGAAAGTAAAAAAGTATAGTAAGGTAAGGCAATAGAATTTCTATGCTTATGATGTGTAGTGTGTGTAGCATATTTGACATAGAAATGTGTATTATAAAAGTGACAAAAGAGTAACGAATGGAAACAGTTACAACTCCAAATCTCTTCATGTCTGGGATATTTTACAACCCTGTGAATAATGAAATCCATATCTTTGGAAACAAAATGGGACAGAAATCGCAACGTGAAGGATCCGAATGTATGTCACATCAAATAAAACGAGCCAAGCGAGTTATGAGGTGAAGATCTGTCCCTACACCCCACTGACTCTTGAATGTTGAAGGAGAAAGAGCGGATCACAGACTGGAAAAAGACTACAGCTCATTATTACACTGAAAATGTTTCCCAGATAAACCAAATGGAGTCTCTTATGTACTAATATGCACCCACATACTACCTTCCTGCCTGAAAATGAGAACGTGACACACACAGACAGGCAGGCAACCAATTAGAAAACAACTATTAAAATTTGGATCTAAAAAATACAGATGTATAAGGCTGTTTTCATTCTGATGCCATGTCAAGGAAATGCAAATAACAGTATCTTGTCTCTTCACTGTGACTGGAACTGCTGCTCTTTAGTGGTCTAATCAGTTATGCAGGCTGAATATGGCCCCCTAGCAGGAGACCCTGACACCGACAGCAGAAAACTTTCAAGTCATCAGGCGTTTTGCCTAATGATAGAAAATTCACCACATGTAGATGAAGCACATCAGCATCTCAACAATATTTCGGTTCCAGTTCATTAATTCGCAGGGGCTTCCGTAGCGCAAAAAAACCCAAACACGAAATCGAATTAATTAGGAGGATGCAGGAAACCAACTTGAGCAATTAATAAAAGCACATTCCTGCTAATGGACACCAAATAAATGACACCATTATTTTTGGAGACAGGCAAGTTTGCAATTTCCGAGTCAATTACAATGTAAGGCTTACATCTCCACCTTTTTCGAAATGAAGTTTAAATGAGAAAACATAATTAGAAATTATAGTTAAGTGAAGAACATGACAAAACAACAAAGAAAAACGTTGTACCTTTTCAGCATGTTTGGGCATATTGAGAAGGCAATTTAGACAAAACCATTTTTATTTCTTGGAATTGCACCTTACATGTATTCAGTTTAAAATACCCTGCTGTGAAGTCATTTCTAAATACTGTAGTTTGTATAAATAACTAATATCTTGGATTATTAAAGAGTGTAAAGCATGTGAGCATTAGTTTCTTGTCCTCATGCCTCCATGTCATCTTAGGTCATGCCTAGGAGGAAGCAACATTTCCTCTTGCATGGTCGAAGATGGAAGTGTTCAGATGTATGAGCCTGAGGGCTTTGCTAACGCCCATCCAGACTGTGCTCCTAACATCAAGAGTGCAACAGTAGTCAAACCTTTTAGGTCACGGCGCAGGGTTTACACGATTTCTATCAGGCTGTGGTAAGACCTGAGCCAGCTATGTGTGTCACAACACTTTAAAAGACGCCTTGGAGTCCAGACTAGCAACTCAAGCTGTTAGCTCCTGAAGCTAGCTACATGGGTGAGGGGGGGGGCTGTAGAGGGGTCAGGCAGTTTTGTGTGGAAGGAGATTTTACGATGAGTCATAGAAGAATCAACGGGCCGTCTCACCTGAGGACAGAGTGAGACCTTCCTCTAATCTAGTCGAGGAGAAATTGTGGAGCTCAATTTAAGACCTAACCCATGAAATTAACACCTCCAGCCCTCTTTTCTGCTACCAAGAGTGATTTCACAGAATGGTCTGCCTCTTTTAAACTTTTCTGAGCAAGAGAGGGGGTTTTGGACTTTATTTCAGTTGACCAAATGTGGCCGCCACTTTGAGCAGTTGTGAACAAACCCAACAACTTGGTGGAAACACAGCGGTAACGTGTCGTCAGTGCTGACGGTAGCTGACAGGACGGACAGCAGCCCAAAGTTCTTCTACAGAACCATTATCAATCAGCAGGCGCTTCACACACGGTTCCGGGGTGCTTCAGAACATTCAGAGCGGACTTCAGAGAGTCCAATTAGCGTAACAATTACAGTGACATCATTAATAGACTCTCAATCGGACTGATTGTTTAATTAGGCCAAGGGAATATGAGGGTTAGAGCTAAATAAAAAAAGAGCTCACATCTCTGGCTCCTATTGACAACATAGCATGGTCTTTGGCGCACCAATCAAAGGTTCATCACATGGCACATTAAAGACAGTCCCACACGCCCCCCCACAGGAGCCAGCTGATGGCTCATTATGTTGCAGCTGGAAATTGCAGCCATCCTGGACAGAATTTCAATTATGCCCTTCTTAAAAACACTCACTGGATTAAAGACATTACAAAAGGCCACTCATTGCAATCAGGACGACTGATTAGGTTTTCATATGGAGGATGAAAGCCTGGCTCTGAATACGTGGAGGGGTGGGGTGGTGGTGTGGGGGGGGGGGTCGTTCTGTGACTGTGGAGACCCTTCTTTTGTGCCCTCAAATGGATTTACCTCTGGCTCCCTCTCTGTCTCTCAAAAGTGTTGAATTTCAAGAGTGCCTAACTAAATTGGGCTACGTGACAGCACAGTTAGTGTTCGCTGGACACACGTGACTGGACTGTCTGTGATGTCTGCACGCATTCAAAGGGACTGCCCACCAAAGTGACGGCAGGTTCCCTCAAGGTTGGTCCCCTCCTCAGAAGAGGGTCTTATCTGGGTTGAAGTAGATTCAGCAGTCACACAGAGCCCGTGCCTTCTGAGGGAAAACAATGCTACATGAAGCGCAGCGTTCTTTTTATGACATGGCCAATTAAAAATAATGATCTTGAATAAAAGTGCTTGGTCATTCAGGAACACCCACAACTGCTCAAAGGGGAACAACATTAGAATTCATCCTTCATCCTAAGTTTAGTTGTGATCCATCGCATCAGTGTGGTCTGAGGACTGGAGTCACAAGGAGTAGAAACTCTTCCCTTATTTGATTGGGTCATACATGTAATTAGGTTGAATTCAATTGTATTTGTGTAGCCACTTTTGCAAAGCACTATCACCACGGTGCTAGAATAGGGTTCACTTACAGTCTGTCTGACAGAAAACCGCAGTATTCTGCTCCTCCAGGTATCTGTAACTCAAGGCAGCAGTTCTATGTTGTGATCGTAAAACAGTTTGGCTGACTGGGTTTATGAGTTCCTGCTGTGGCCCTGGCCCCTCTCTGGCCCTGCCTGGCTCTCTTTACAGCTCCTCTTATCTACAGATAGGACACAGGCTCATACAAGTCTGACAGGTTTGGGGAACATCTGACTGATGCCACACTTTCTCCATTTTTTTTTTTACGGCGGTAAAGTGTGATCTTGCGGAGGGACTTGCTGCTGCGATCGACCGCAACTTCACACATTCCCTGTAAGGGCTGGCTCATGTCCTGTAGGTTCTCTCTTACCGCGTGGAATGGCTCACCACATGGGTACCGGCGGGAGACCTTCCCGCCATCTAATATTCATAGTCATGTTATTGTATTTAATTACATAGATTAATTTTTATTCATTAATTGAATTGGGGGGCGAGGGGGGAGGACTGGAGACGAGAGGACAGAGGTATGACGCAAGAGGTGTTCTTGATCTGCCTGTGTCTGGGTGGTTCAGGTCTGTGGATCATGGCTTGCCGTTTGATCCAGTCAGCTTGCCGTGAGATTTACCCCGAGTTTGAAGCCCCAGGGGAGGCCAGCCTGCATCTCTCTGCACCAGTCCACTGGTGAAGTGGCCCATTGGCACAACTGAGTATGATTAAATAGAATTTAACATGGCAATTTGACAGATGTTATGGCCACTCAGTTCTGTAGCCATTCATAACCAGTGCATCTTGATTCACTCGTTAGCAGGTGGGGATAGACTGATAACACAGAGAGGGTTCCGCTTGCTTTCATGCCCGGATGAGATGAAATCATTCATCAAGGGACCCTCCCCTCCTCGCTCTCTCTCTCTCTCTCTCTCTCTCTCTCTCTCAGACTCTCTCTTTCTATGGCTCATCATTAGAGAAGGCACAAGCTGGTAATATCGCAGCAGATGTAATCTGTTTTAGCGTGGTTATTACTGTTGCCTGATGAAGTCATCAGCGAGGGAAGCTGCTGGTACGGCTCTCACCGCCGTAGACCCAGCGCTTCTCACTGATGGTGGCAGTGTCGCGCACGTCATCCGCTGGAGAGAAACACGCCCATCGTCACCACAAATGGACGGAGACGGAGAAACGGATACACGTAGTGTTGTCTTGTGACCAGTTCGTTCCAGTCCATATTGAAGCTGTACATCACGTTTGGAACTCCTTTTGCTCATTGACTGGACTGCTCTTGTGCAGCATGGCATGAGGCTACACAGCTACTTCCTGACTCTTTAAACGTCTTCCCCTCTCTCTGCATTCTCTCATCAGCACTCTATGGCTCGTCGTTCTCCAGCGTGGGGTTTCAACAACAACAACCGCCGGTGAGGACAGACTAAGGGCCATCCTCTTCCCATCCGACTGGAGAAAAAGTCATTTGAAGAGCGAGGTCTTGAAGAGGCAGTTCAAACAGTGGCTGGCCATGGCCTGGTGTTTGCTTTCCTCCGTCTCCATCTTCTCCTCTCCTCTCCCGGGACATCAAAGGAGATTTACTCCAGCTTATCTCTAAAGAGCCAGGATGAGCCTCAGCAACTGAGCGAAACAATTACTCACAGCTGCTCTGTATCTGGCCCACCGTGAGCAATTCCACTTCAGGAGCAGACGCCAACACACACACACACGGAAACACACACACACACACAGGCACAAAATACATATAATTTGATGGATGAATGTATATATATATATATATATATATTTATATAAATCCACGTATACTGCATATACATGCAGACAAGACACAAGTATACTATCTCTCTCTCTCTCTGTATTTCTTTGTCTGTCCCTGAAAACACACCACCTCTCCCAGGGTGTCTCTGTGAGCTGCTCTGAGTCAGTTCAAACTCTTCCCCTCATCCTTCCTCTGCAGCTCCTCCCCTAAAGCACTCTCTCTCCCGAACGAAACAGAGATCTGTTCCCCCATCAGGGATTCCTGAGGACCGCGGTGTGTGCTGAGTCACATGTTCACACACACAGACACACAAAAAACACTTGGTACACACCCTCACAAAGGCTAGCTGTGTTGCCTAAGAGAAGTCCCTCAATAATTATTAGAATCTTTTGATGTCAATTTGAAACCATAATGCAGATCGAATACATATACACACCGGAACAGTTCACGTGATTATAGCAAAACTAAGGTCTATTATACAGCTTGCATTCATGGTCTATGTGCGACACAGTTTCACAGAGTGTTTACAAGGTTGTTGTTGTTGTTGTTTTTTTGTGGGTCTGATATGGGATTGAGGCTCAGCTGAGCGTTCGTCCCCAGGGCTACGGGTGTGAGGAAAGGAGTAACAGGACCTGGTAATGCAAAAATAATCTGCTAATCTACGCTGTAATTAAACAGATGGAACGAGGTCTTTACTACGCTTCTCCAATAAGACGCCCGTTTTCCCCAAGCTGGAAGCAGACATGTTTGTGTTAAGGAAGCGCAGATGTGACGTGTGTGTGTGTGTGTGTGTGTAGTGAGATCCCACTACTGCACCGGTAACAGCAGATGTTGTTCCCTGCCGTTTGAAACACAGCACACATTGTCAGCCTCTCATGGGAAAGTCGATTCCTTAGAACTGCGCTCGTCTTCAAAGCAAAGTGCCTGGAGATGTGCTAGGGTCTAGGTACAGTAGCTGCGATGGGTCTGGCTGCGTCTCGTAAATTCTTGTGAGGTACGTTCTAATAGAGTTTTAATTGAGTTCTAAAAGAGTTTTTCCAACAAAAATCCTCTCCAGAGAATGTTCTGATCAGGACTGTGTTGTGTCAAGCTGTGTACTGGAGATTTGGGGGGGTTTTCTCTGCATGGCACAGGCTAGTCAGCATGTGGAAGGGAGGTGGGGGACAGCAGATGGGAACCCGGTCCTAATCTATCCCAATCTAAATCTGAAAAACTGCTGATAAAATGGCTGAAAAGCCAGCACGATGGGCGCTCTGGCAAGTCAACGAAGCCTTTGAAACGGTCCGCAGCGAGCAGTCTGAATTCTCTATCAACGACTGCTTTCTGAAAACAAGCAACTAGCCCAGATAAACACACAAGCGGGGCTGGCCGCCGTCAACACACTTATTCACAGGCAGACAATAGGACTCTGATCCGAACAATGATTACACAGGGCCTCTTATGTCCCTCCACTGGATCCCCTCTCACTCTCTCTCTCTCTCTCTCTCTCTCTCTATCTCTCACCCTCTCTCCGTCTTTCTCTTTCTCTCCATTCCTATCATTTTAATTAATTCTGTGATATTTCCAAAGTCGGCCCTCTATGGATCCCTAATGAGAAATCGCATCAAAAGACGCTGAAGCCAGGCAATTTGAGCCAAGACATGGCATGGAGACGCTGCTCTTCCCTCCCCTCCTCCGTCCACCTATTACTCCCTCTCCTTCATCTTGCCTGCACAGGATCATTCTCTCCAACCTCAAAGGCCACTGGTAGCCTGTTATGGTACCTGCAGACTTCTGTTTTCTGGGTGGCTTTTTTATCCAGTCTCATCAAGTGGTTTGCTGCTGCGCACTGATATCCATCTCATTGGCTTTAATCAGCCATCCATCAAAGTGACAGCACTCTAAGAATAAAGGTTTTCAGGCGCTAGTTAATTACTCTGCTTGGCCCTGTCTGCCTGCACTGCTCAATCATGGAGCAAATAAAGCCAGTCAAGAATGTAATTGTTTGTTTTTCTGTGCAGTTTTGGGGGTAAAAAGGCATTTTTCATCTCACAGTCCTGTAAAGTTGCCCTTTATACCTTTATTTGCCTAAGGTAAATCAATAAGATGGTTTGTTAGGATTCTAAAGATTAGAAAGTGTATAACTGGATGTAAGTGCGAGAAACTTTCGAGAGTTGAGTGCAGAAAAGATCTACTGTCTAAGTGAATACTAACACTTTCACTTTATTTGCAAAAGAGAAAGAGGATTTAGAAAGACTTGGATTTAGAAACTAGAAGGTAAAATATTAGTCCCTCTTCCTGGAACTGTGGTGAATTACATTAGAAGTGTAACCAGTGGGCCCAGCTTAAGACCTTCATACTATTGATGACATTACAAACTGGCTAAAATGCTATTGCATTGGGTCTCTGATGTAATATTGCATGGAAATATATTGAGACAAAGGTAGCAAAAGTCATTACATTTTATAATTACATCATAACTATTCAATCCCTTAGGGATGATTATGCCCCTTTAAATCTTTGACTTGGGGAGTATTTGCAACTAATACGTTTGTAATGGATGTAAGCCTGCTTGTGTGCTTGTGAATTTGTTGGATTCTTTTGCGAATTACAGCCTCGTCAGACACAAATGGAGGGTTGTAAGACTAATTTCCTATGAAACACCAGGCTCCCATCCACCAAAAGAGATGAAAAACATGAGTAGCAGAAAACCTGTGGAGGTGTTCTGAGTCTGTCTAGCTGCAGGGAAGCTCAGAATGCAGAACAGCAGGAAAGAAAGTTAAGACCAGATCAGTCATGTGCCGCCCAAATGCCATCAACAAGAACCTGTCTTCTACCCGCTCCCCAATCAAAAACAAATTAGCAGACGCCAGCTAGCGCTGTCAGCCTCGCCCCGTGAACTGAAACACGTGTACATCCCCACCCTCCACCTCCCTCTGCCTTTACTGGTGGGAAATCAATCACTGAATCAAAGAAAGAGAGTCTGAATCATTCAGATGTGATTGGGTAATGTGTTTTAAATAGGATGCATTGTAAATTGACTCTCGCAAACAACAAATCTTGGTTGAAAGGGCAGCATCGGAATGGGGAGAGATGAGTACGAGTAATATTCTAGAAACTCAGAAAGTAAACAATAATGTGGTTTTAAACAGCAGGTACCTTTTGTACTGTGACACCTCTTCTTTCTGCTTGGCTTTCACTAAATTAGAGTTTGATGCATTCTCTTCAGTTGGAAATGTGAAAGACAAATGCATTCAATTAATAATTAATCTGGGAGTAAAGTAATTAAAACAGATTAACCAATTGGCTGTTTGGCTTTCTTTAAGCTGTGGGCTATTAGTACTTTAATTAAAGTTCCCTCAGAGATAATTCCTTTAAATGTGCATTTAAGCTACTGCCAAACAGCTGGCAAATTGGTCCATATATATACATATATATATATATATATGACCATCCAAATGAATTTGTCTGAATAACTTCTGAATTATGTTTGGAACTACTGTTTCATAATCCCAAGCATTTTAAATTACATTTGATAACCATTCTGTGACTAATGGCTTTCTAAAAACGCACTGTACACATTACAAGTGATTGATGAGTCTAGTTGGCCAGCTTGGATAATAAAACAGCGCTGAAGTATTGGTGGTTTACGATGCATTGAGACAAATATCCCCTCTTTTCTCTATCGCTCTCTTTCAATCTTAATCTGCTCCCGATCGGAGATATATAAGTAAGGTTATCATGGCTCTAGCTCCACTCCACACTTTCCAATCGCTTTTTATTATGAGAAGCTTTTGTCCTGCTTAGGTTTGCAGGCCCTTTCCCTACGCTGCATCTCCCAACCATCTTCAACGAGGCAGGAAATTGAAAGCGGGAGACGGAATCGGCCACAAAGCCATCATTGGATGAGCTGCCTGCAGTAATTACCCCAAGTGCTATTCAAATGAAAGCACCTGGGTTTATGGAGAGTTAAGAGATGCCCAGCTCTCTAACGTGCTCTCTAGGTTTAGTCAGAGCTGTTCCCACTGACTGGCTATGGTCAGAATCAACCTGCCTAATTGTTGCTTAGTGACAGATACAGAAGCCTCCATATTGCTTTCCGGGACTGAATAGTCACGTTTTTCTGATCTACTATGCAGGGTGCAACTAAATAACACGAGAGGATGGAGCTGTTCAGTTAATATTTTTATGAAAGTGTTCAAACATCCAATCGTAATTGCCTTAGGTTGGAGTTCAGGGTTTATGTTAATTACTTTGGTAAAAGTGGTTCCATTTAATGTGCGACAGCATAGACAGAGGGTCAAAGGTGCTTGGAACCACTTATGTCCACGATGTCATTAAACATACCAGATGTAGTCAGGCTCCATTACTAAGTTCATTTCTACCAAGCTCCGGGTAGCGTGTCAATAACAAGGTGAACGTTTACTGTATCTCCCAGTTCTCACAATGCTCTTTAAAAAACAAACCGTGTGTGTGTGTGTGTGTGTGCGTGTGTGTGTGTGTGTGTGTGTGTTGGAGAGTGAGGCTGAGGGTTTGGAGTGTGCTTGGAGAGAGAAAAATTACAGATATCGGCATTTCCCACTGTCGACATAACAGTTCACCGTGTGTCCTCAAAGTACCTCAAGGTCACTGAAGCCATTTAAAAGACACATAGATCTTTCACCAGGGGTAATAAATCCTTCTGTGACCCGGCTGTTGGACGTATATTTCAGATGCTTTCCAACGATAAACACGATCGCTGCGGAGGATGTGATTAAAGCACTGTCTTCGCTCCTATCGGCCCTCGCCAGTCCCTGCCGCTGATCTCCCCCTGCACCTTGCTGTCTCCTGTCCTGATAATCCCATGTACACACTGATATCTCTTTTAGTTTCACCGCTCAGTCAAAACCAACGAGCAAACGCACGACAAGATTGAATTTAGAGAAGGACGACGTAAACAAGTCTGAAGGGATGAATGACCCCACAACCTTCTGTTAATCATTGATGGCTTTTTGGCAAGACGTTAAAGCACAGTTTTGTTATTATTCCAAATGTATATGGACTAAGATTACTGAGCCAACAAATAATGAGGCCTTAGGTGGGGTATACCCCATTCCAGATCAGTTGAAAACTTGAAAACCAAAAAACCTATGTATCTGAAGGCATGGAACATCAAATGCTTCAAAGAGAGGTACAAAGCACTGTGGGATATTGAACTTCCCCTCAGAGAATAGGTTCTTGGTGAAGTTATCTTTCCTCCTGGAAAAAGTTTGAGGTGTGAACATTAACCCCCAAAGCCGAGAGCAGATTCTCCAACACCAGAGAAGAGCTGAGACAGACTTTATTTGTCCAATATCAGACAACACTATAGAAATCCAACTCCTCCCGTAGCAAATTACATTTTCAGGAAAAGAGCTGTTCAAAAGTTGTAGTAACAATCTGTTCTAGAATACAGGATGTGCTTTTCAACTGCAATAAATTGCACATTTTATTTCCATCTCTGAGGTTTTTCCTCTGATATCGTAATGGTAGCCAATTAAGATATCATGTGAACAAATAATTTTGGTGGCAGGCTGAGCTGAGCCCGTTTAGATCATTTCTGATGTGTGTCTGAACAGACGTGTACATCCACAAGCTCCTCATTAAGGCAGCAGTGCACCGTGTTCAGATGGCTTCGTCTGGGGCGTTTTACCTCATGAGCCCCCCTGCTGTTGTTTAAACATGGGCTGGCCCTCAAAGAGCACAGATGTTCTGGAACTTGCCATGATGGCTCTGTCGATAAAACAGCATTAGATATTTTACCAGAGGTGTAACAGCCTCAGCCTTTTCCCCGGGTAACCATATTAGTCATGTTAAAGAGTTAGAGGTCATTTTGTGGTAAAGCACATTGACATTCAATCGAAGTTCAAACAGGGATGAGTTCAAATAGTTCTATGAGGGATTTACCCCTCCTGTCCCCTCCTCCTCCTCTCCCTCTGCAGTGTGTGTTTGTAATTGAGCTGGCAGCCTTACTAACCATCTGGGCACCAGGCTCTTCAAACACAGAGGTGGTGAAGACTGAGTACTGTACCACTCTCTGTCTCCTCTACTTCTGGATATGTGGATGGACTGGATGGCTTAGTCGAACAGACTAAGCCAGTGTAGCCAGTGTAGCCAGTGCTGAAAATGCAATATGTTGTAGTCTATGGGATGTAAAATAAAATAAAAAATCTATCTACTTGCGGTTTTCTCAGCTGTCCTGTTGTGTTTGGGTGCAGAGGAGAGATGGCGTGAGGAAAGAGGAAACTGTCTCCTCATGGAAAGGGTCTGTCTGGTTGAATCTTTTTCACAGCCCTAGAATCCCTGAACTGCCTTGGTTAAATGATGCTGGCCCCCCGAAATGAAAAATAATCTAAAATATCACTTTCAATAGCCCTGACTTGAGGTGCAATGTGAAGGAGCCGTATGGAGCCTTCTCTGTGGATTAGGCCCTCTGCTCTCCCCCCGGGAGGAATGACAGGGGAGAAGTCAATCTCTGGGGAACTCTGGGCTCACTGCTCTGCTCTCCTCTCTCTCTCTCTCTCTCTCTCTCTCTCTCTCTCTCTCTCTCTCTCTCAGTCTCTCTCTATATCTCTCTCTCTCTCACTCTCTCTCTCCTTCTCCCGCCCTGATTTTTACACTCTTTAACTAACTGGTCCTGTCTCATCTGTTCCCTCAGTTCTTGAGGGAAACTCATTTGTCCAGCATGAAGTGCTGGCCCACAGGAAAGTATGCTGTTGGTTTACAGTATGCTCAACCCAAACAGAAAATGCTTTTTCAGTTTATGCATCTTCAGTTCAAGAAGATTGTTAAAAAATATTTATATGAGTAACTTGCTTAGTTATCCACAATGGGACAATTTATGGGCTTTATCTGTCAAAGTCAAACAAGCCCAGTTTGTGCAGTAATCACAATGTGGACCAAGGTCAACCTGAGAGTGGATGGAGGCTGCAGGGATTCACTCAACTCTCCCCTACCCAGGAAATAGTGAAGAGGAGAATTCCATGCTAGCAGCCTTGTTCACTGCCCTCTAAAGCGGAACAAGAAATAGAATGAAACATGGGAGGGAGGGAGGGAGGGAGGGAGGGAGGGAGGGAGGGAGGGAGGGAGGTGTCTGGCAGAATCAATCTAGCGTTGCCGGACTGTAGGAGGCAGGCGTAGGGTCTTGTGAGCCGCAGAGCTGCAGTCTTGTCTCCGTTCCCCGAGTGACAGCCCAGAGTAATGACCGGTAACGCTTCACTATGATTACCCCATGTCATTTTTCTTCTCCCCGCATTCACACACTGCAGAAAAATGTTTTATCTCCCTATGTGTGTGTGTGTGTTTGTTTGTGTGTAAAGTAATAGAGAAATGCAGAGGTCTTTGTGATGTAGGACTTAGCAGACTTGCAAAGCAAAGAGGTAGAGCCTGTTCAAGCAGATGAAACATAATATCAAAAAACTGTCAAATGTACTTTTCCTAAGTGGAAGCTAGCTTGTCCCACGATGAGGGCTAACTACTGCGCCACTGGAAAATGATTCCCTGGAACCATAGCAGACCTTACTTTCATTACCACCAGTGACATAAATTCTCCCTTTATGAGGAGAAAAGGGCTGACAGTAATATATCCCAATGCACATCAACACCACACATCTGACCACGTGTACCCTACCAAGGCTAAAGGGAGACGGGGTAGAGCCTGGGCCTGGAAGAATACCTAAACGTTCTCCTTCCACCTGATTCAATTCAGCCTGGCCTTGAAGGAGTTCTGGTTATGCCAGGTGAGAAGGCCTTGTGTCAGGAAACTAATCCAGGATGTGTACGGCAGCCTTCCTTCATCTGCGTACACACTCAGCGGAATGTATATCAGACCCTTCAGAGAAGATGCAAAGTCAGGGAATGCTACAATGGTTCTTGCATGGCATTTGTGACCACACTGAAACATGTATTTATTTACTATATATTTTTTATTTAATCTAAACTCACATTGTGCATATGAAGCACATAATAATGACTCAAAAGTTCTATGTCCAGTAGAAGTGAGTTTTTGCTCATCCACAGTTATGTCTGGTAAATGCTGTCTGCCACCGCCAAGGAAGGAAGACCTCCTGCCTGGAGCTCCGTCCAGCAGGCTGCTCTGGGACGGCAGACTGGCCTGCCTACTCAGGCCAGATGCATGGAGGCCAGATGGACTAATCACAGGAGCAGCAGGCTCTGAAAGATCTTCCGAGTCAACCTTACCCAGACCTGAAGCTCTGGGACAGACTATCCTCCTGTCTGTCTGTCTGTCTGTCTGTCTGTCTGTCTGTCTGTCTGTCTTTCTGCAAGTATATACATGTCTGTCTGCATGTATGTCTGTCTGTCTGCATGTCTGTCTGTCTGCAAGTCTATATGTCTGTCGGCTTGTCTACCTGTCTGTCTGCCTGTCTGTCTGCATGTCTGTTTGGCTGTCTGCATGTCTGTCTGTCTGTCTGTCTGCCAGTCTATCTGTGTGAGGCCAGTGGCTCTATTCTTAATGTAACTTGCAGTAAAAGAAAGTTTCAATTTTCAACTCAAACAATTCCATTGGGAACAATGCATTTTAATGAAGCTTTAAAAAGCCCTCTTCATAGGTACTTGAGACTTGTGGTGGTACCTGAGTATGAGTAGGCAGCTTCAGTGACAACTATGTGTTTTTCTGTTTCAGAGGGAAAGGCATGGTAGGTTCGATGTCAAATCCTCACTAACCCCAAGAGACGCAGTCTAACAGGATTGTCATGTGTCGAGGGTTCAGACAGGCTGTTTGAAGTCGATTGTATTGAGCTCAGAAACCTGTTCCTGACAAGATTAGCTCAAAAAGAGCGATGTTAGGTAAGCCACAATTGGAGAAGAATCACACTTATAGATTATTTGTGCCCTTGCTGTCCACAAAGAAGCCCCTCTGTCTACAAATGAATCTGACAATGATAAAATCCCACCCTTATAGAGGTGCACTGTGGAAACGTCTCACTATAAATCACAATGTCAGCACACAAGCTCTTAACCTCACCCCCCCCCCCCCCCCCAACCCCAACACCTCAATTCCATCCTTTGCATCTAAAAGGTGTTACATAATCCAAGGGGCCAATTGTGGATCTCTCTATGCTTTCCAGACAGCCTCAAACCGCATGTTGCCTTGTCAAGGAAAGAGCAGGCAATCAAAGGCCAGTGCACTCCCTGTGGTGAGAGCTAGCGCCGTGCTAGCGCCACGCTGCTGCTGCTGCCGGCCTCTTCCATTCTAACCCCCTAGCCAGGAGGGCCACCCTTCGAGAGCCACACAGCCCGGACACGCGTAGTTTCTGCCACTTGTCGACAGCTCAACACTGTAATTGCACTTCAATAGCAAATGAACTCTTTTCGAGTGCTCAACCCCCATCTATGTTTTTATGTGTGTATACTGTACGTTTTTCGTCTGACAGCGTGGGGTAGATTCTTTCGTTAAAAGGTCGTACTGCATATCCTGGTCCAGCCAGCCTCTCAAACACACACACACACGCACATTTTCAGACTCGCACAAACTCAGCAATGTCAGCATTGCCCAGGAAAGGCAGCATGCAGAAGCCTGTGTGCTTCACTTATAAAGATTGACATGGCGGCTCTTGAGGGGCCATGTAATTATACAGCCTATGCACAGATCTGCTGAACTCCACAGGCTCTCATAGAGACCCTGGGGCCCACCCTGCCAGTCAAGCCCATTTCTACATTACCTCTGGGCAACCCGCTCCTCAGATCTGCCTCATTCCTCAGACAGGGGTCAGAGGAAATAGCTCCAGCTCACAGGAAGTGAGCTCTAATCGCAAATGACTAAATTCAGCCAGTCATTCAGCCAGCCAATGAGCACGTCCCTCAGTTTGGGAAACGGGAGTGACTTATGACCCGGGAAGATATGGAGGCTAGGACGGGAGCCCTTTACTCCACACCCCAAAACACACACGCGCACACACACACATCGCTCAACGCAGTGCGTGCCCTGGCAGAAACCCTTTGGATGTGTCTGTAATGTAGCTAACGAGGGGTTAATTCCTCTGGGGAGCCATTACTCAGCTCCTGCTCCACGTCGTGTCTCTCCATGGAGACGTTTCGTTTAGCCACGTAGACAGACTCCGACTGAGACAGACTCCGGATGATCCCCCCCTCGCTGCCATCTCCTCATCTACAGGGAGCCTGTCTGTGGAGAAGAGCCAGCGGGCTCACCCAGCAGAAGATATATGCTGCAGCCACGCTGAAGAGCTTCAGTGGCTCTAAACTGCACTGACACTGTCAATAATAATAATAATAATAAAAAAACAATACAAGTGTTCAATAATGTAGTGCTGAAATAAATAATTAGTCAAATAGAATGTTTGAATTGATGAGGTGGCTCCATGTTGGGAGCTGGGCTTTCCAGACATCCAGCCTTGAAGCAGGACTCTTTAAGCAGTACTGTTGAGTCAGGCTTTGCAACAGGCCCATGATGCAGCACTGTGAACACGGACAGTGACCCCCCCCCCCAGCCTTGTGTGATGAGCAGCCTGACAGAGACTCATTAATTATCCCAAGCAGGGTCGCCATGCACAGCCTTTACATTAGCCAGCCCATCACCTGCCCGCTTAAGGTTAGAAATCGTTCAAGACTCTCAACATTCTGGCAAGCTTGTATTCCCTTGTCAGGGAGAGAATAACGCCCGGTGTCAGACAGCTGGAGAGTTCTGGAAGCACTGGAGGAGAGGAGGCTGGGAGGAGGCTGGGAGGAGGCTGGGAGGAGGCTGGGAGGAGGCTGGGGGACAAGAGAGGAGAAATAAAAATACAGCAGCACTTTTTCTTGGATATTTGAAGAAAAAGCTGAAACCTGTGGGGGAATCAGTTGTGCCCTTGGAAGGTCAAGGACAGGACACTGCCTGTAAAGGACAGGGGGAGAGTGGGGGGGTGGGAGGGGCGTAATCTTACCCCGAATGACATTTTGAACTGTGTCTCTCCAGTCTTGACCTGGTTTTCCAGTGTAATGACATTGCATTACAGCCAGTTCCAGCTTACTGAGTCTTAAGATTGAGCCCTTTTGCAGCTCAAACAGGTGTGACAGTGTCTGATTCAGTCAAGCTGCTTTCTTTTGACCTTGGACAAAAAGAATCTTCCTAAATGCTGCCTAGATGCCCGGGGAGTTGAACAATACCAGGTAGAGTATGAATTTATATGACTCTATCAATGTGAATATAAATGAGTAAAAAATATGTATTTTTGGAAAAATGGTGCCACCATCTGGTGTTCTGCTGTTTGTGTACAGTTGACACATTACAGCACACTTTTCACCCTTTTTAATTTGAATTGAAACCCTATATAATGAATGAAAAATTGCACTAAATAGTTCAACAATTGTCAAAAAAGGGTAGACGTATCAGGTACAGGTTTTGTGAATGTGCTGTCTATCTAACCCCAGAAACAGACCACCCCCACCCCCCCAACACTGGAGCATGTTGGTGTTGGACTCTTCACTAATCCCACAATCGCTTTTGTCCTTGCAAGTATAATCATCTTTCAAGGCTTATTTCATTCCAGGGTACAATTAGATTTTTTTACCCTTTGTTGTGAGGATTTGTGGAGCTTGTTCCCATTTTTTCATTGAATTCTTATCAGCTCTCGGTTGAGTTGTGGACTCCTGTGGAAACATGGAACGGATTCAAGGACCTGGTCACTGTATGGTCCTGTCTGTCCAGACTGTCTCTGTTAAACTGAGGAAACAATGTTCTCTGTTCTCAATTTAGCCTAGTCAACAAAATCACAACCCAAACCAAAGTCTGTTTCATCCAATTTTTGTCATGAAATAGCATTTTTAACCAATGTCAACTCACAATGATGTGGCTCGGTAATGACTGTATTGCATAAAGATGTTTTAGTTGTATACTTCCAGGACAAATGGGTTAGTATCAGATTGTAACCACAGGACTGACCAGTTTATACACTGACCAGTGTATACACTGTATACACGCATGAACAATATTACAAACATAGTGCGAATGATACAGTTAGTTAAATTAGTGTTCACTTACTTCCAGCCTTTTCAAGTCCTGGAGACTTTTACTTCTAAAACCTTGCAGCAAATTGCACTTTAAATTACTTATCACCTGTTTCAAATCGCCTCATCAATCAAAGACGTGTAAAAGCACATTCCGCCTGCCTCTCCAGGCTTGTCACCTCCCCTGCTGTTATTCAAATCCCTCTTGCCAACTCCTCTCATCTTGTCTCTCTAATGTCCTCTCTCTCTAATGGCATTACAATGTCCCTGAATGGGAGGGGGCGAGCGAGGAAATTCAATTAAATCATGTCCAAAGATCTTCAGAAGAAACCAGAACAAATGCACCGTTTTTGGTTCAAACTCTCCCAACCGTCTGCAAGTGAAACTGTAGGAAATCTGATGAAGGAGCCACGTAAATAACTGGAGAGAAAGCAGCTGTTATGGTACAGGTATGGGATTGGTGTCTTAGTTTGCAATATAGATAAATCTTCAACCACTGTGATTCCAGTCTGTGCAGTATTTTAGGATTCAGTTTGGAAATAATACTCGTTCTCCTGAAGTATGAGGGCTTACAATGTGATTTATTCCCATCGTGTTCTCACAGTTGCATTTTCACTTTAGAGGCTGGATGCAATGTTCCATCTGTTTATCAAAAGCTGATAGAAAAGGCGTAATTCATCCTGGAATGAAGCTGCTCATTGCAGTCAGTGAACATGAAAATTGGATTCAGGTAGATAAGTCAATCTGTGGGCCAGATCATCTTATTGTTGACCTGAGAGGGAGACTGGGGGAGGGAAGGGAGGGCTTAATACATTATTTCCGTACAGTACACTGCATCTGTTAAACTGATTGTTTGTCTTTATTGTTCAAAAGAACTACTGCACGACACTTGGCACAATTGGCATGTTGAGCAAATATTGTTCTTCATCTATTTCAGACATGTAACTGAATGTCTTCAGTTAAATGAAAAATCATTATATAACCAATTTCAATTGAATTATTTCTCAATATATTTACTGTGAGAAATTACCAAGTCCCTGAGCAGCCGTGTGTGAGGTTGTACTGTTTAAGTGTTTAAACTGCAAGCTCTTAAAAGCATACTTAAAACCTATTTCACAATTAGGTTTCATCATTTTAACCTAATTCATTCTCTTGAGAAACACATTAATGACCACTTTTGGAGCACCATGTAATACATTAAACTTTTTAATATAAAACTCTATAAAGGTAATTGCAATGGCAGCCTCAGTTGAGTGTGTTTATCTTGGTCCTACACACTAGGAAAATTCACCTTGCACTTAATCTCGGGTGCACTGATGCATGGAGGAAGGAAAAAAGTATTAAACAAGTATTTTAGAATGCATTTGAATCAAAGGGGAAAAGATACAGTCCAGTTGAGGCCAACATGGGTTTTTTCACCACAGCAAATAACTGGGTAACTGGGTGGAGGGAAAGCAGAGATCGAAGATAGCCTAGAGAGGTAGCAGAACTCTGGGCAGAAATAGACTGGCTACAGCCAGACTGTCAACTGGCTAAAGCAGAGAGGAGACAGGAGTTAAGAAATCGTCCACATTCAGAACAGTAATTTCATATGAAACACACAAGGTTTTAAAAAACCAGATCAACCAGATAATTTAACGCTTACTATGTTATTTTCTTAGATAGAAGTGATTTTTGGTTTGTTTGCCTCTCTAGATGATCATATGGCAAAGCACCATGATCAAATCAAATCGAACACTGTTCAGTTCTGTACAGAGTTGTTGCTGACAGGGCACCTTTGCTACCCATGTAACCAAAGGGCAGAGAGGACACTACAGTATTCATCATGTGTATCCTATCTGTCACTGGGTTACCACACAAAGAGGCGATTTACTGTTGTGTCTATCGCATACTGCCTGCTGTACATTTGACTGTGTGCAGTGAAGGTGCAAGGGTTGTCTTTGTTTTAGCAGCGAAGGGGGTTGAGGTTATGGGGCTGGATGGGGTGAGATTATCGTGGCACACACCTCGGATTACCCCTCTGCAAAGAAGGCTCATCCCAGCGGGAGCAGGGGTGGAGGGAGGAGGAGGGGGCGCTGAGAGGGCCCTGGTTAGGTTTATCAGAGGCTTGACGCGGCACATTTGTTATCAGGCCCGTACACCGCGGCTCCTATGTGAAGGGAGGGTGGGCAGGAGGGGGCGGGGCGGGCGGGGGGGGCGGGGGGGGGCAGGAAGACTCCCTCACCACCTGCCGGAGAGACACATCAGTTTGTTGGGAGCCACACACTTTGACATGACCATCTCTGTCTGGCCAGGAGTGTTTGGTGGTCTTGCTGAATAATATCACAAGAACAAAGCCTCTTACATTTGTAGCTTGAGCTTCAAGAATTCAATTTGAGACAACTTTCATTGAAATCCTACAGCACGTCAATAACAATACTTTCCCCTACAGTAACATGACACATATGATTGATGATGGAGGACAAGCCAGGGACAAATGTAAATTCAACATTGACAGATATCTTTCAAATTATGACCTTCCCAACTCATGGATCCAAAATGTCAGCATCGTGGAGAGAAAAAACACAGGCTCCATCTGCAATTCCCCACCGCCCCTTCCACAAACACAGGACCTGCTGGCTGCAAATGGCAAAACAGTCACCTAAAGCTGTGGGGATGCATAATGACAGCCATCCGGCCGTCCAAAGCTCTGTGGTGATGGCTGACATTAGTCCGGGGCGCTAAATGGGCGTCTTTAATTCCTCTTCCGATTGAGGGCTTGGAAGTGTTCTGGAAGCGGAGGGCTAAGTGGCCTCCACCCAGGACACTGGAGGGATTACACAGCCTTTTCTACTTTGAGCGACTTCTGACCGTATACAGAGATCATGCTGTGTCTCTCTGTGCTTGCAGCCATCCTATAGGAGCCAACCACAGCTCTGCATTCAGCATCCACCACACTGAGAGTCTGCGACAGCAGCAACAGCCATGAGAACGCTGCTGTTTCCTCTGCCAAATGGTGTCACACAGACAACAGTGATATTTGCCCTTTAAGATGATTGAACTAATTGTCGCATTCCTTTTTTTGTGTTGACTGTCTCCGGTTCCTTTTGTCCGTTAATCTTGTCAGGAGGGGATTCTCCAGCAGGTTTTCAAGGCAGATATGCTTTGTGGATCCCAGTGCCAGAGCTGATCTCTCAGGCTTTGTGCTCCGTCTTGTTGGGATGCGGCGCAGGGCACGAGTGAGAAGGATGGGGCCGTGTTGCAGCAGGGCACCCTGTCACAAGCTTTTAAAAACATGTTGACAATAACCAGCTGGCCAGGGACACTTGTGTTTAAGCTCTGCATGCTCAGCTGGACCTATGATGCAATTTCCTGGCGGTCCCCCCTCGAAAGCAGTCCCCCTGTGATCTGTAAAAAGGCACTTTTAGCATAATGAAATGTAGGAACCAATCACTGAGGACTCAGAGGGAATGCAGGCTGACAACCAGTATATTTCCTGCTTGGGAGGAAGACTAATGTGGTTTATATTCACATCTAGTCTCATAACACAGCAAATAAAGTCTGGAGAGTCGTGCAGATGTTACCCACTCGTCCATTCATACGCAACACATACTTACACACATAGAGTAGTAGATATTTTTCTACTGCTCTGTGAGACAGTATATGTTGTGCAGGAATGACATTTGTGTTCTTGCAGTATTTGAAAAGTTGAACCTACCAATTCTAACAAAACGACTGGTTTTCCGCTAGGCTAATTTGAGACTTGGCTCTGATTCCGCACAGTGTGTTGTGCTTGTCGAAAAAAAACCAAAATGACAGCTTCCAACTCCCGCATGACAACAAGAAAAGCAAATGGGACACCTGTACTGCAAGGTGCCAGTCAGAAACAAGAAATTCCCTTTTTTCCTGCCTTTCCGCTGGTGTTTCCGTGGCCACCATGCCGGCTCTGAGCTCCAGAATGTCAGAGGCCCTGCTCACCGGCTCCAGAGGAGCTGTCTGTCAGGAATCCAGGGAACAGGGCAGAAAAAGCCATCGTGTGGCCTGCAATTTACTTGAGTACTTTAAAAACCCCTGTCTGTAATTTCCTTTGTAAAACGTACATTGTTAATCGCAGCAGAATAGATGTGAGAAGTCCATTACCATCAAAGTTTACTCTATCTCCCATTTCGCTTCCATGTTGTTTGTTGTAAATAATGGTTCATAAAGTGCATGTCGGCAGTGTTGGATTGCCCGGCCTCATCAGGGTGCCTTTTAAAAAAGGAACATTGTGGATGGCTTTTTTTTCCTTTTGTCGGGTTATGAGTGATAAACATCCTGAAATTGATGACCAAGGAGGGGCTTTGACATTTTCACAGCCAGGTTGCCATAGAAACATCTCTTATAGGAGGTGGGCTTGGTGTAGAATGGACTTCCATAAGGAATAAAACGGTTGTCGTTCATTCCCCCTTGTTGCTTAGACCCCAGATACAGGTAATTTAAATCTAACAAATAGCTCATGAAATTCCTGAAACACAGCTCACCTTTTCTTCCTCTCCTCTCCCTCTCCACAGAGGTGCCGTGTGCTGTGCTCAATTTCCAGCTTCAGTGAGAATGAAGAAAGGTAGAGGGGGAAAATTGGAAGTTTGGTTTAAAATGCAGACAGGCCCAGCTTTCTGCTTGGTGGCCTGTGACATCTCCCAGCGTCACACTTTGCATGGCAGAACAGGTGCTTGTAATAGAATTTCCCCCACCAAGAAGGTTAATTTCATTCATTTCTCCGCCCCCCCCACACACACACACACACATACAACCCCCCTCCCCAACCCGACACCCTTTCAAATAAATAAAATTATACAAAACAACAACAGTGACAGCTGTGCATTTATGACGTCTCTAAAGCCAACCCATGCTTTGGATTCCAGGTTCCGCTATTTATCGCCATGCCCAGTGTTCTTCTGCAGGGAGCTCGGGGGCTAGAGGGGGCCGGCAGGGGCTGGAGGGGGCTGGAGGGGGCTGGAGGGGGCTGGTGGGGGCTGGCGGGGGCTGCAGGTGGTCAGGCAGGATGGAGGGATGAGGAGGAGAGGGTAGAGGAGATCTGGGAGGTTCAGGTACAGAGTACAGGGGCACTAATTAAAGGGCTTTCCTCACAAAGTGCACGGGGTGTTGGGTGGAATACAGTAAGAATTCAATACAAGCTCGTGTCTGACTAAACTATTTATGTCACGCAAGCAAAAAAATCCATCATTAATTATACTTGGGACGCACTCTTGCTGTTGAGAAAGAAACATACTAGCCTGGGTTGACTGTTAAACGTGTGTGTATTATCTGAGGACCCACCTAACCTGTTCCCCTTTTTTTTTACTTCTTCCAATTATCCTAACGTAGCCTTCAAACGACGCAGACTTAGCTCGCCTAGCTAACGCTCACCTTCCTCAGCCATCATCCATCATCAGCCTCTCAGGTCCTTCTGGCTGCTGTTGCATCACCCGGCATGGTTTATGTTGAGAGTTTTATCACTGTGTTCCAGCTCATCAAGCCCTCGGAGTTAGCCTCCGTTGATCCCCCATCCTGGGTGCTACTGCAGCTATCACAGCCCAGGGAAGAATCACAGGCCAGATAGCAACCGAGGCATTGTGACCCTCCACAGCATGGTGAATGTGTGTGTGTGTGTGTGTGTGTGTGTGTGTGTGTGTGTGTGTGTGTAGGGGAGGTGGGGGGGGGTGTTAAAGTAAAATGTGTGGGAAGAGCTTTTCTTCTTGAACCTGCAGGGGGTTCCTGTCTGAAGGCAAGCTCAGCAGTCTCCAGTATTCATGCCAAATAAAGTGCAGTAAGTCTCCATTGGCAAAGGCAAGATGGTCGACTTCCAAAACTTCATACTGCCTATTTCTTAATTTTGGATATACATTTCAGACATTTAGACCATTTGGGCAAGGCAACGTTATGACGACCGTTCTTTGTATACTACTACACAACAGATCTACACATTCTGTATGAAGATACTAGGACAGACGCAGGCATTTCCTGGATTGTGCATTATAGGATAGAAAAGGAAACATGAATTGATTTCCTTCTGTGTTTCATAGGATTTTGTAATCTACATGTGTTGCGTCAGGGTGCTTTGGTGTGCAGTAGATTACCACTGCTGGACTCTTCACATCTAATCCTACGTGTTTGTTCCGACAAGAGGAGACCGAAAACAACAATGACAAGATTACAGTTGATATGAAATATTGAACAGAAGAGCTCAGTAGTAATCCCACATTTAATCAATACTCTCTTAGAGCTTACAGTGATCTTTAAACAATGAAAAGTCACATTTAAGATTTAAATAAACGCAATGCAACAATTTGTAAAGGAGGCAGGATGAGGTAGAGCTTTTGAAATCATTTCCAGTCTTCTGACTGTAGTTGTTTGTTATTTGGAGGCAGAGGTTCATTTTAGATTTAAAAAATCAATAAATAAAATAAGGAATAAGCAAAGTCCTGCATTTCTTTTTTTTTCCTAAACTTAATTATTTTTCTCAATGCTTCAGTGGGGTTTTCAAGAGCATTTATCTGTAATATGTAATATTTCATATTTATGAAGCATCTGCATAATAAAGATAAGGTATTCAATTAACCAAGCCATAAAAAGTCCATGTTATGAAATATTAATCATTCCACATATTGCTTTGATTTTTAACTTCTTCATTTCAAATACACTGATCTGGTGTTGAGAAGTATTTTATTTCTCTTTTGCAGCCTATGAAGAGTTTACCAAAGCACTTTATGAAGTCAAATAAAAAGTCAGTCGTGTCGGATTGCAATTAAAGACAAGCTTGACCAGTGACCACTCCAATGCTGTCTAGATTTATGGTTGAGTTATTCCGATACTAGCAATAAATAAAGCAGAACCGATTCAGTACATTAAAAAGATGTTTAATTCTGTATATTAAATGTACAGAGTAGCAGTAAACTGTCTGAAGACTATCCCCTTCAAGTGCTTGGTCCTTTTACCTTCCATGATATTTCTGCCCATTCCATTGCAGCTAATATGTTCTATTCATTGCATCATTGATTGTGCGTTTCTGACTATTGGCAGACACGATGTTGGCTCATTCAGCATGATATTATTAATCATTTTATTCATCATTCTAATCGCAGGTGTTCCCACTTCCTATTGTGAGGTGCACACATACTGTACACTGTGTGTGTGTGTGTGTGTGTGTGTGTGTGTGCATGTGTGTTTGCGTGCGTGTGCGCGTATCACCCTTAAATGTGCACGCATGTGTCAGAGCGACAATATTCCATTCAGAAATGTCTTACAGTACATGAAACACTGCTCAGCCAGAATGGATGGTGCCAGCTCGTTCCTCTCGGTCACTGAGGTGGTAAAACCAATCCAGCTTCCTGCCCCGCTGCACCCTGGGAGGCTCAGGTTCCTGACTACAAGACTCCAGCCAGGGCACTGCATGACTGGCCATCACTGGCACCAACACCCTGCCAAGGCAGCCCTTTCTCTTATCAACCTCGTCACTATGGCGCTGCCGCTGTTGCCGCTCCTATACCTCGCGGTGCATAAGCAATATTTCCACCACCATCCTCCCCAAACACTCCCTAGACATTTATCTGGCTGTTGAAGTAGAAAATGAATATTTTACAGTTCACTTGTCTGATCAATTACCTACAAGCTGTTGGTGTATTTTGTGGCTGGTGGGAGAGCTGCGGTAGGTAGTGATGGAAAGGTCCACAGGGACCCCCTCTCCGCCACCACAACAACACTAAAAGAGCAAGGGGTTGTGAATGAAAAGGTCTCCAGCGGGCCTCTCCATTTTGTATGCACATAGCTCCGGAAATGTTGCAAAACAAACTAAAGCTTTCAGATGATAATTAGGCCTGGCTAATTTCTGGAGGTTACAGACACACTGGGTTGATTAGGATTCGCTAAGTGCTCCTTGATTCGAAGCCAATTTGAATATTTACAAGAGAATACGACAGTGTTTTCTGATTGAGATCGGAATTAACCCGAAGAGAGAAAGAGAGAGAGAAAGATGGAGAGAGGGAGACAGGAAGAGAGAGAGAGCAAAAGAGGGAGAGACAGTGTTTGCGGTGTTATCATTGTAGGTGTAACACAAAGCAGCGATGGTTAGTCAGGTTTTTAACTGTTTACACATGAAGACAGCTTTACCCCCTGAGACCTGCTTTTCTCTCCCCCCTAGGAAAGGTTACCCCAGTGGAAAGCCATCCGGGGATCCTGGGTGATTTCAACCTAATTTCTTCTTGCCAGTTGCTGATTTTCCTTTGAAGTTAGATTAATGAAGAGTGAGGATTACGTCTCAATCAAACGCAGCCATTGTCCCCACAATCAACCCTGTGATTGTCAAAGGCTACAGGCGCATCCGGGAAAAAAAGAGAATGCAATTGGCAGGTTGTTACCTCACAATTATGATGGGTTGTGGATGGGATTCAGCGCTGTTTGAGTTTAACAGTGTATGGTGTTCCGTTGTGCCATTTTGTACTATTAACCCTTAATCCATAAAGCAGTAAAAAGGCACGGTGTCCAGGGGGTAAATGGTGGTGACTGTGCCCGCAGACAAACAGCATGAGTTTAATCAAATTGGAGATGTTGAGCACCCGTCACACTGAGAAGCAGGCAGACTCTGTGTAATCCTGCCCTGGACCGTGTGTAAAATCTAATCTGAACTGACTTTGATCTGCTCATCACAAAGGAGATTATCAAATAATCCAGGTTCCCAAAAAAATGATTACAGTGGAAATCATCACACAGAGGGTGAACTCAAAAACTTTTTTCTGACCTCATTATTATACTGTTTCATCAAAAGGCAGACAAATACATTGATTTTCATAACAGGGTGTGAGATATTGAAGTGGCCATGGTCAACTTTAGCATAGACGTACTCCAGTCCACGCCAATATATGTTTCAACAAATTTGCACACAAGGAAAGTTCACTGCCAGAAATGACAGTTGGGGAGATGAATTTCTCTGCATGAGCAACTTGGATTGAAATGGATTTTATTCCCTCAAATGTTGATCATGGTCAGTGTGATGGGCGATCATGAAACTCTCTGAGCTGAACCTTTCGTCCCTCATTTTCCAACAGTTTCTATCTCATCTCAATCTCATTAGCCTACAAGTAGAACATCTGATAGAATTAAAAGAATATAATTAATTTCAGATCATTTCTGCTGCCTTATCTGTGTTATTGCACAGTCAGTTATTAAATGTTGCCATAGTGACAGCAAGGAACAATACAGTGCAGATAGAGTGCAGAGTTGAAACGTAAATTGATTCTTTTGGTACTTGAAAGGCCTGAAAACCAACTGAGTTACACTTTTCCTTGATTCTACACGCCATACATTTCAGAAGAAATTTGATGTGATGCAAGAATTTCCAGTGGTTCGGTAGGGAGTGAGTGAGAAATCCTATTGCAATCCACATTTGCGTGTGGCTGAATTGTTTTGGCCTTTGTGAAGCTCTCATGTATATTCTGCAGGCACTAATTGATTGTTCGCTTTGTCAATCGCCTCAGCCAGAGATACAGATTCATGCTCCCAGTACCCCCTGCCCCCTCACACCCTTAATGCCCCCACTGGCCAAGGTGCAAGATTTTCCTCATTTATTAATGGCCACGTAAATAACAGATGTTGTTCCTCTGTCCAACTTTTTTCATGATGACCTAAAAATTAGACTCTGTTGTTTGTCTAGTAACCCAAAACAGTCTCACCGTAAGCAGATCTATGAGAACTGACATTTGTTTTAAAATAAAGTTCATTTTCCTCAAATCTAAAGGTGCTTGAGAAGCGGAACTAATTTGTCTGTACTGCTCATTGAATACAATCAACACTTTCTCTCAATCATCGTCGTTTTTGCTCATTAAATTAGCATTCATGTTGGTTTGTCATCAGGACAAACAGCAGTGTTCTATTATCTGATGGTTTAATACATATCACCCCCCCCCCCCCCCCCCCCACCAGAAGTACTATTTACTGTAGTCCACAGCAATACATAGATAACAACACTAGTTATACAGTAAGGTAATGAAAACTCAGGATGTACGACCTGATAAGATAGCCTTTTCAACATATACAGGGAGAGAGCTCCCTCAAAGGGAAGCATTGTTCATTTCAAAGGAGTTGATGGTTTCAGTTCACTGCAAGAGTGATGGACTTGATAGCAGTTCTAAGGAATTTGGGGCCATTTCAAGAGCAAAGCTTGACAGGGGTGGTCAGTCGCAGCAACAATGGCAGCTAACACAGACAACATCACTGAAGTACTGACTATAAGAAAGACAGACAGATGGTAAGGCAGATGGATGGAAGGACAAACAGACAGCCAGATAGAAAGACAGAGAGAGACGGACAGATGGACTGACTGACAGGCAAACATACAGAGGATCAGAGGAGCAGACAGATGGATAGACGGGAGTGGAGGAGAGATGGGCGGTAGTGTGGAGAAGCATCTCTCTGCTGTTGGTTCTCAACAGGATAAATATTAATCAAGCGGTTATGCCCGCAAACTAAACATGTTGATGTTGGAGTGGAATGGGGAGGGCTGGTGAGTGAAGTGAGAAGGGGAACGAATAGCTGTGTTTGCGTGTGTGTGTCTGAGAGAGAGAGAGAGGGGAGAGAGAGAGAGAGAGAGAGAGAGAGAGAGAGAGAGAGAGGGAGAGAGAGAGAGAGAGAGAGAGGAGAGAGAGGAGAGAGAGAGAGGGACAGTGAATGAGCAAGAGAGGGGGAGAGAGCACGAGAGAGAAAGAGAGAGAGAAGCGAGAGAGGGACAGAGAGAGAGAGAGAGTAAGAAAGGGAGAGAGACAGAGAGAGAGAGAGAGAGAGAGAGGGTGGTCCTGCAGACAGGGTTCTCTGGAAGGCCCCCAGATAAACAGAACAGCCCAGGGCTCAGCAGGAACAGCTTTGTAACAGCAGAACGCATCCTTCTGTCCTCAAGTGGGGCTTTACTGCATTTGCAACTCACTTGCTTTCGCTTTGAAGATTCAAAAGTTTCTCTCAGCCTGGACACTTTGTGGATCTCCTGCTAGCCACTCTAAAGCGGACAACCTTGCTGTGTACCTAGTGTAACCTTTGTATGTCAGCGTGAGATCATGTCTGTTAATGTGTGTGTGTGTGTTAATTGTATTCTTGTTGTATTGAATTCCTTTCATATTTTCTTTTACTGAAAAATAAAAGATTAAATCTATCCCAGCAGTTTCCGAGGGTGGCCCATTTGTTGCTTCCTCCTTGTATTGCACAGCTACAGTATATGTTACCTTAATAGCTTTTTTTAACATATTATTATTTTCTACTTTAGTTTTGATAACAAAATCAATTGAGTAAAGCACTGATAGAGTGTTTAAAGACTGATCCAGTACCATTACAATGCTAAATCTCTAAACTTGTGAAAAAAGCTAAATAAAAACTACCTTTTTGAATAGGGTCAAAAACTCAAAGCAGTAAAGGAAGGAACCGTTACCACCATGCAGAAAATGTGCACATTTTATGTGCGCAAGTTAATTATGCCACTTCAGAGGAGCTTGTGAAAGGATAAGGAAAGCTGCATAAATTTAGCTGTAATCCAGGCAGCCAGAACTCATTTGCAGGGATGGTCTTATCTGGGCACTGCAGCTTTCTCACAAAATTAACCTTGGATATTTGGGCCCAATTCAGCAAGCGTTTGATTCTCTCTCGCTCTCTCTCTCTCTCTCTCTCTCTCTCTCTCTCTCTCTCTCTCTCTCTCTCTCGCACACCCTCTTCAGCTCTCTTTTTTGCTGTCTCTCTATCCCTCCCCTTCTCTCCCTGTCTCTCACAGACACACACCCCTCTCTCACACACTCTTGTACTCTCAATCCCTCCCTCTCCTCATCTGTCGTTCGCGCTCTGCACATCATTCCCTTCCCTCCTTTTTTCATCAATCCCTCTTCCCCTTTCCCCTTTTTTCTCTCGTGTCTGAGCTTTCTCTTCCTCTCTCTTCTCTCCACCCTCCCCACCCTCAGCTGTGTATTACAATGTGACTACAGCAGGCAGTTGAGAGTTTATCACCACACTGTTCGACTGAATAAATAAACAAACAGGACAGTTTGTTGTGGATCATGGAGGGGGAGGGAGGGGGAGAGAGAGGGGTGGGGTGGGGGGGTAGCAGGGAGCGAGGAACGGTGGAAGTGAGGATTAAAATTGCCCTTCAGGTACTTTGACCGTCCGGGAGAGAAACACAACTCCTGATCCACTCGTTCTTTTCAAAGCTACAGTGTGTTTTTGTCTCAACCACACGCTGTTTGCGCTTCATTAATCATGGCCAAGGCCCAGTTTGGAAGTTGCCTTGGAGATTCCTTAGAGTACAGCATACACAGTGTCAAAGGAATACAGAGTCTGTGTGTGAGACCATGTTTGAGTCATAGTAGCTCAAGCCTACAGAGGTCTTCCACAGGCCTACTGCAGCCAGTCCTGTGAGAGTGTGAAAGCGAACATAGGGAACCACTGAAGCTTATTCCTCTTAACCCCCGACCCCACGCTGTCAACTTCTCCTCCCCCGCGCCCTCTCCTCTCAAATCATTCTGCTAGGCGTCACCTGGAGACTGATCGCCCTGACAACGTCACCTGTCCCCATCCGTAACTCTAATGTCCCTGTCAGGTGACAGCAACAGAGGACATAAATCAGGCCCTCAGCCCGGCTGCTAATGGGATGACTCCTAATGTATGTATATCCCTCTCAACAGCACTCCGTATGCCGGAAACATATGCTAATCATACTGTGGTGTCCGTGAGGCATGAGGCTTCAAAGTCTCCCAAACCCCCGCACCCCAAATCTGAAAATGAAGATGTTATTTTTCTTCTCTTTTTTTTTTTCAGGCAAGCTTTGGAGTGCTAAAGCTTCTCATGTCCTTAGACTTGCTCTGAAGTTTCCCTTAAGTCTTCCTGTGAGTAAGAGTGGGGAGGATGAGTTGTTCCTGCGACCAGACT
The DNA here is from genome assembly GCA_030340665.1 of Neosalanx taihuensis. Classification (NCBI taxonomy): domain Eukaryota; kingdom Metazoa; phylum Chordata; class Actinopteri; order Osmeriformes; family Salangidae; genus Neosalanx; species Neosalanx taihuensis. The sequence continues at coordinate 3,066,247 of CM059306.1, forward strand.
GGTGATGAGCAGATGGACCCTTCGGCTTCAAACAACTTTCACTCTTGCTGCAGTTGTTCCTAACTTGAATTTTTGAGACACACTCACTTAAACTATTGTTTCAACTCTATGTTGTGACAGAGAGGTAGAACGTGTTTCATTGTAATGTGAGTACACGCTGCTTGATTTCACATAAGCCAGTGTTTATTTCCCAAGCAGAGGTATTTATATAATCTATGCATATCTTATTTCCTCATATTCTACAAACTCCAAATAAAAATATAGGAATACATTTTCTCTCCCGTCTCATTCATTCAGAAGCACGGTGAGAGGGATGAATGTTCATTAGCTAGATCTGAACAGTTACACACTGTAGTTCATCTAAAAATAGTTTCCACCACAGTGGCTAGTCCACTGCAGTCAGTCGGGGACATGCACCATTTATTCACAGGATCATTATTAGCCACCAAATGAACCAAAGTTCTGCTAAAGTTTTCACACATCTCATTATTAAAGAGCATTAAACTTGCATTAGCACTTCCCCCGTTTTTCTTTTTACGCCAGAATACATTCTATTATTTGCTGGATGCTGGAAAAATTACTTCAGTCTTTAGCTTCATAACATCTCTGTGTAGAATATGACAAGATGACATGGTGAAAGAAAACCTCTATAAAAAGATCCCAGTTATTTCCTGTGTGAATCAGGCTTCCTAATGACAGGCAAGAAGCTAGTCTCCTAGCTTTTTTTCTAATTGAGTGGAAGGAATTGCATGACAATTAACAAGGCTTTTTTTTATCTGTGGTACGCAGTCTGAAGAAGGAGATTCAGTGGCGAATGGTGGAAGGTCCGCCTGCTCTGCCAGGCACAATCTCTCTCTTGGCTTCTCACAAGCTTTGTTTATCTCCTTTTTCAATTAACCTCCACGATTTCGCTCCCCTCTTAAAGTCATGTGCATGTTTGCTCCAAAGAACAAATAAAATGGTGGTCCTTTCTCTCTCTCTCTCTCTCTCTCTCTCTCTCTCTCTCTCTCTCTCTCTCTCTCTCAATCTCTCTTTCTCGCTCTCTCTCTCTTTCTCTTTCTCTCACTATCACCTCTCTCTCCCTCTCCTCTCGTACTCTCTTTCTCTCTCTCTTTCTCGCTCTCTCTCAATCTCTCTTTCTCGCTCTCTCTCTCTTTTTTCTCTCTCTCAATCTCTCTTTCTCTCACTATTACCTCCTCTGTCTCCCTCTCCTCTCTCACTCTCTCTCTCTTTCTTCCAGTATCTGTCTCCTGATGGTGTTGTTCTTGCTGTGGCAGGGTGCTGCTCCACAGTGCTTCTTCATGGGGTTTTAGCAGGTACAAGGCGGCATGTGTCAGATCAAAAGGGTAAATCTGAGTCTGGCAGGGAGAGCTTTGTAGATAGCACAGTATTGTAAAAACGCCCTCTCTTCTACCTCTCTGGACTGCGATCCCCTACCTCTGTGAATCTGGGCTCAGAAGACATTTCGGGATATTTTGTTTGATCCGATGACCGATTCTATTCCTTGTACAGGAGAAAATGTCAATCAATTCAAGATTGAGTTGAACATTTGTGCTTAGAACCTTACACATTTTCCACTTCAATCAAGCATGTTGATACTTACAGTAATATGGACGGGAGTTGAATGTAGAATGTAGAATTGAGGGTATGTGATTATATATCAAAATGTAGTCGTGTTATAATATTCAAATAACTTTTCCCTGTCAGAGTCACAGTAATTGTGTATAATGATTTATTTTAAATGCAATCAATTTTCAAATGAATCTATTGTGTGACAAATGATGATATCCAAGTTACAATGCAGTAACTTGGAATCCTTTAAATGCAATCTCTACAAATTTTACTTTTGGCTAAATGAAGTTAAACCCCAAGACAACCAAATCGACAAGTCCCTAATTAATCATCTCTAATTAGGTAGGAGGCTCTGGAAATACACTGTGAATCAAAATTAGTTAATTGCATGGATTGGATGGGACAGTATGGTAATTGTCACGATAGTTTGAACCGCCGCTGAGCGTCGTTCGCTCCCGCAATCAAAGGCCAGTTCTGAAAATCAAACGCAACGCTGTCTAGGGGCTGCTCTGCTTCTGACAAGACTGTGATTGAATGAATCCATTATCTGCTGTTGAAAGAAACATACATTGTTTGCCCAAATCCCCCCTCCTTCCCCCCTACCTGGGATGCGAGAAAAGGTTTGCAGCAGCATTGCATTGCTGTTTATCAGAGAACTGCATTGCCCCCCTCCACCCCCCACCCCTCCACCACCCCCACCCCCCCCCTCCGCTAACCCCCCCGCCACCCTGTTATGGATGATCCCGGGGCGCCGCTGCGAAGGTTGTCCCACCCTGAGGAGCACGTGCTGTGCTTATTTCAGCAGAAAGTCTCGGCACAGAACTGGCATTTAGCAGCATAAGCACACGCTGTGGTGGATGTGATGTCAACAGTGGGCCTTTATTAGATCAATCTGACGCTGCCTGATCCATCTGAAGCCTCATGATCTTGAACACACCCCTGGTATGGCTACCACTCAGCAAGTTTGGGATAACTGACAAACAGCCCCAATGCTGGGATATGACACCAAAGGTCTTATACAGTATCTTGGCATTTTGCTGGGAATATGTGTTTGTTAAATAACAATTTTGGACGTGCTGCAATTATGTGTGAGTGATTCACCACTTTAGATAGTATCTAAACCTCCACACCTCCACTTTGTGGATGGCGAAGTAGTTGGAACGGGACCTGTTCTGTGTGAATCCCTGCAGTCCTGTGGGCCCCAGGAACCATGAGACACCTCCACACCTTCACACCTCCACACCTCCGCACCTCCGCACCTTCGCACCTCCGCACCTTCACACTTCACACCTCCACACCTCCACACCTCCACACCTCCACACCTCCGCTCTCTGACTTATTCTGTTCACTCACAACCAGGGGAGGAAAAAATAAAATAGGACCCTGATTACCACTCCGCCATAATCCCCTTTTTTCTGATTTCCGCTGATTTTAGTTTAATATTTTCTTTCCTCTACCTTCTAGAGGAAGGAATTATTCAAATATAACTGCTCGGTGGAAGCCTGTTCTTCGCCTGGAGGGGGAGGGGGAGGTGGGGGGGAGAGATAAATTGGAAGAAACTGTTAAAATGGCCTCCAAGGTTTCTATCACTCCAATGTTCTTTTTTCTCCCCATTCCTTTCTATCCTGCTTGCTCTCCTTTCCAGCCCCCTCTGGACAACTTAACCGCTTCAGGTCCTGTTCTCTCGTAACCCTGGTAACTTACTCTGGGGTGTGTTGTTGGCTCATCTCCTAAATCAGGCTCTAGAGCTGAGCCCCGCGGCCAACCAAGCTCAAACCCCGGGTCTGAGTTGATAGCTGATAGCCGCTAGATAACCGGTGTGGTTTGCATTTCATTTCCAGCAGGATCATGCGAGCACCAATGGGGCAGAGGAGCTATGTCCTTAGAGATAAGAGACTAGCTGCTAAGCATTCAGGTAATACGTCTGACTGGGAGAACTAGAAGGAGGGAGATACCCCTGCCCAGCTCAGCAGAGACAGTGGGAACCATAACTGTGTCTGAAATGGATTTCTTCAGTGTTCCTTCTTCAAACTCCTCTACGGCATTGAAACTGAACAGGTAACACGGATTCAGATGATAACTAGAATGCATTCGACAACAGAAAGGTTTTCTGCTCCTCTAGAGCTTCTCCTGCCTCCACAACATGTAGATTCCCGTGTTTGATAACATCTAGAATAGACCTCATTAAAACCTTGTTCCTTACAGTTTCCCTCTCTACATCTAATGTATACTGGTGGCAGTGAGTGATGTACAGAGTGTTGCCTGGAGCAGTCCTGGCAGGCGATGGCACCGAGAGGAGAGTTGGGGGGTGGGAGTGGGTTGGGAGGGGCTTGAGAGAGCAGAACACAGCGTGGCTCCCCAGGCTTTCATCCTGGCCACAACTTTATGCCCGAGCCAGCCTGAGGAATCAGGAAATCAACTTCTTAGGAACAGCTGTCTCCCCTCAGTCAACATGAAGAAGAAAAAAAAACAACAACAGACGAGCCATCCAAAGCCGTCCCCTTTGTTAAAGTACAGCTTTGCGGACGCTGCCAATTGGCTGATTGGCTGAGCTGTGGCTACAGACAGACAGAGCAGTACAAAGGATTAGCACCAGAACTCTGTGGTAGCAAACAAAACTAAACACATAAATATAGGTAGGGAGTAATGTAACTCCATAACCATTTTTATAATGAAAAGCTATAATAACATGGTGCAAAAAAAATTCTTTCCAATGAAAAGGAAACTCATTTTCTGTAAGGATATGATGACAGGATATGATGAAACACAATTATTTGTTATTTTTTTCATCCAATTATTATGGCTTGACATCAAAAGGTTTGATTCAGTGTAAGAACTAGTTCTGTTTGGTCTGGTCAGTTAAAAGGATGCTGTTTGACATGGCAGATGATCGTTAACCTAAGGGTGTGTTCACTGCCCTCTTCAGGATATCAGAAATTCTCGCATCGGTGTCACGTACACACACACATAAAGATTCTTTATCACCTTTTTGGCATTGCTAGTGTGTCTTCTAAGGAAAGGTGCTTGGACTTGTATGAGTAGACAATTTAAATAATTAACTAAATCACCAATTCTGACGTTATGGGACATATCTGATTATCTTATGATTGACAAAGATGAATAAACCAATCAAGATACAGTCGTCCATCAACCTGAATGTGTTATGTCTCTGCCTCTTAAAATAATTATTTTCACAACTTATTTAATGAACTCTCCCTCATCTTCACCCTTTCTAAAAGTTTTTTAGCAACCTATTACAGAGTGCAACAACAACGCACCCTGGGTGCTGTTTTTCGCTGCCTCCAAACGTGGTAAATAACTGCAGCGATCTCGATGCAGCGATCACCATTTGTCAAACAAACGTGATCTAAACAAAGCTAATGATGTGTAAATTGTTTATGATACATTGTGAAATGAGCAAGCCCAGCACACTGTCAGAAGGTAATCACAGACATGGGGAAGACATAATCAGCAGGAGATGAGTGTGAACATCTAGGCAGCGCACTTTGGCCTTGAGTGGTCTGCTGGTGCAGGACACAGTGAACACACCTCACTGGAGGTTGACTGTGGCAGTGTGCACTGCAGGGACTGAACACATGTCACCTGTCAAACTGTTTCTGTTAAGAATGAATCGAAAGCGAGAGAAGTGGCGACAATGTTTACGCAGACAGTGAAACAAGCAGACTGTAAGAAGACAAGCAGACTGTAAGAAGACAAGCAGACTGTAAGACAAGCAGACTGTAAGACAAGCACACTGTAAGAAGACAAGCAGACTGTAAGAAGACAAGCAGACTGTAAGAAGACAAGCAGACTGTAAGAAGACAAACGACCAGACAAAGAGACAGACGGACAAACATGCAGAGAGACAGACACACACACACTTCAGCAGCCAGTACAATTAGTGAAACATGAACAGTGGCTTATAGACAGACAGAGTGGCAGACATACAGGCAGGCAGTCAGTCAGGCAAAAAGACAGATAAACAGGCTGGCCGGCAGACGTGCAGCCAGGCAGCTGAGCAGGACAGCTAGCCTGGCGCGTGCTGGACATCAGCTAGAGCTCTGCCAAGCCGGCGCATTACCACTGCTAATCCCTCAGGCTGAAGTAGAGAATCTTACATCAGAAAACAATGGCTCTCCCTCCGAAATCTGACAGAGGCGCAGACACAGCAGCAGGCAGAGATTTCGGGAGTTTTGGGGGATGGCAGTGTGTCCTCCATGAGGGGATTTGATGGTGGTTGTGTTGGCATTGGACAGAAAGGCTGCTTATACAGTCTTTGCCTATGCAGGGTTTTCCCATTCCTTGTTTTCCTTTGGAAAGGAACACAGTACATGTGTAGAGACGGGGGAGTCTTTTGTCAGGTAAAACTAAATAGGCGCCATAGTTTATTCCCACAAACAAGAACTTAATCCCAAAGTAAAAAACTGAGACTGAATACAGGAACCTCCACAGACAAGTTTGGGCACCTGGAAGATTACCCTGTCTGTCAGTAAAGGAAAATACATTCTTGTTGGATGGATGTTGGATGGAGTTAAATGTTGGGTGGAGTATGAATGAAGAAATGTTTTTTCTGAAATCTCATCCTTTTCTTATTTCTCATGGAATGAAGAAATGTAATATGTTCTATTACCAAAAACGAATTCATCATGGCAAGAGATATCTGACAGAGCCTTACTAGCTCAGAGATGTCAGTAAATGGTTCTGTTTGGGACATGGGAAAACAGGAATTTCCGATATCAAATCTTTCTGCACAACAGACGGATTTTCCCCTCCAGGATCTGAATGAAGAAAAAAGACTTTCAATATGTAATTACCTTCCATAGCCGCTGTTGTAGAGAATTCAATATGCACCTATGACACTTCCTGTGCATTGCCAAAGAAACAAATATTTGTTTCACTGTGCGGGGGAGGTGGAACCACCTGCATTGTTCATCATGAGGAATGGGTCGCACACAAGCAAGGCGAGATGGGGAGATGCTTTCCATCATGGAGACAACATAGAGTTTACTAATAGCAAACTTTTACTCAAGACGTTTCAATGCAGTCTTTTTAATGGTTGCGTGAGCTACACTCACAATATTTTTTTTCCTTGTTATTAACTGCATGGGTGCAATTTATTTTCCTCTCAGGCGATGGAGGTGGTTTGGAGTGAGGGGCGACTCTGGTTGGAGCTGATAAGCTGCTGCTAGCAAGCAGGCCCCGCTGGAGGGACCAGATTTTCCGGGAAGACAATGTCCACTAGGTCAGACACACACAGACACAAGTCCTTTTTTTCTCCCTCCATCTCCATATCTCTCTCTCTCTCCATTTCTCTCTCTCTCTTTTTCTCTTGAAGGCATGTACATGTTGGTCACACATACACTGCAGTATACACACTCCTAAACACATTTATTCTCATGTGGTCGTACAATCTAACAGAACACATCTACTGTAATTAACCTTTAGTAGCTGAGGGATGATGATGATTTTGCATTGCACGTGAGCCACATCAAAACACAGTTAAAAGGCCCAAATTAATGATATTTTCTCCACCTACTTGTTTGTGTTTATTTCAGGGAAGGAAACGGCCACGTAACGATAAGGGAGAAAAACGACGACATGCACTCCCCAGTCAGGAGCACAGCGACGTCTATAAACTAAAAGAAGCACCGCACTGTCGGAATATGACAGCCTATCCATCAGGGAAATGGAGCCTCTGTCGAATGGACCAAGGAGAGGGCGCCCAGAACTTTTATAAATAGTTTCACATTTTTAAAGGAAATTGGAAGTTGTCAGACATGTGCCATCCACCTTCTTTTTTTGCTTCTCTTGGAATCTCTTCGCCAGATGAGTTCACGGAACATGATTGAAACGTCACAGCATACAAACTAGCAGAGTTGAAAGGCTACCTGGAAGCAGTGAATCTCTTTGTGGTACAGTGAAAAGTGTGTGTGGGGGGGGGGATTCATGTCGTGTGCAACAGTGTGTGAGTGGTGTGAGATAGACGTGACGCAGCTGTAGGATGATATATTCTTCGCTTTAAGGTCTCTCTTTCCACTGCCACCTAATCCCAGTGGATTGAAGTTAACAGGAAACACACACAAAGAGAGAGTGAGGTCAAGCCAAGAGATTGGGAGTCAGAGAGCTTGTCAACTGTCAATGAAAAGGTTAATACAGGATGGAACCAAAAAATTTTGGACTTCAAAGACATTTTTTTGTACTGTGTCTAATTTCGAGGATTGCCGTCAAAAATGGTCAGTGTGGCAGTTGATTCAACTTTACCATGTCTTCACATTGATATGCTAGGTGGTCGTGCAAGATCAGGCTGAAAAAAAAACGATCCGTAGCCCAGGGGTTCAGACCGAACGCACTCCACGGATGAGGAAGAGCCCTTTCATCTCACACATGGCACAGCAGTCGACAGACAAGAAGCAGTCTGCTGAGAGATTGCATTATAAATGGGAGACTCTGTTTCCTTGCTCAACGGCATACTGTATGATGAATTACAACCGTGTGATTATGTCCTGTCATTACCATTCTTGCATCAGTTGCATAAGTGCTTTGTAATTAGCAGTTTAATAAAGGGGGGGTGGGGTGTGTGTGTGTGTGTGTGTGGGGGGGGGGGTTATAACTGAAAACTGTTTAGTTAGCTGGACCATGAGTGTTGAAAAACAATAAGATATATATAATAATTCATCATTAATTATTATATATGTACACATGTGTTAAAGATCTCTTTAAGAAAAGGGAACGTGTACGGAACTAGTTATTTACAGAACATAATTTACAACCTGTGCCTTAACAGATAATTCAATTTAAATGCAAAACCTTGAGGAGGAGCAGGGCAGTAGATCAATAGATACGTTTCGTTACCTGCTACACTGCCGTTCATAAATCCACTTCCAACACAATTACTCCCTTTTCAAATGAGCTTTTAAACCTTCTGCAGGATGCACCGTCTTTATAGGAATGTTTGGCTTTCCTAAACCCTGTGTTATCCTTGTTCTTAATGTAATTGGTTCTGTCCCCCGGATCATCAGGCTGACTGATATCAGCGTTGGGACAGTTTCTCAGGGTTTCCAGAACTGCAGGGCTGCCAACCTCTGACTGGTGACGCTCTTAAATCAACCCACAGCTGCTGCTGGTGCTGCTGCTATCTAACTTCAGCTTATCCTGCATACCCTCCACTCCTTTTTGTGTTACATATATTATTATTTTTCTCTGAGGTAAAAAGTGTTTCATTGAATTATGCATTTGATATTTATACCGTTTATATGGTTATAAGCTTGGTGAATGTCAAACCCTGCTGTCTAATGTTCAATCAGTTGAGGTGTTATTCACAGCTGGTATAGCGGTATGTCTTCAACAGCGGTATATCAACACCTCCAGAGCACATCATAATGGGTTCACACATTGTTGGCACATACATAGATTCATTATCTGCTTTATGAAATCATAGATTAAGCACACATAAGTAACCTGACACCGAAGTTTAGAGGTTCTCTACGTAACTCACCCAGGTACAAACTGCCAACATCTGAGAAACAGTACAGTTTGTTTAGGAAAAAAATAAAAGAAGAAAAAAGTGATTACTGTATTTTGATGATGATGAAAACGATGATGCTTGAAATGATGTACCAAACATGTGTTAATGTCAGGTGATAAAGAAGTGTGGCTTTCTAGAACAATACAGTGCTATTTGTCATCGGGCAAGGACAGTTGCAATCATCCTCTTCGTTCACTTCCCCCATCAGTCTTCCACTCGCCCAGTATCAGGATCAATCTGGGCTCATTTATTTTAATCATCTCCTGTTTGCTAAACTGGCAAAGTCAAAGGAGGACAATAGAAACAGGCTCATTTTGAACGCAAGCCAAAATAGACTATTTTTGGGGGTTTTGGTTTCAATTTTTCTTTTTTTACTGACTGAATATTATGATGAAACAAAAGAAGTTATTAAAATGATGTTGCTATTGGCATTTCTAACTGTCTTACATGAAATTAGGTTTCAAATTAATGTCCAACAATAGGATACCGCCGATATAGCTCATCAGAAATGTCTTGATGGTATTTCATTTTGAGATTAGCAGTGCACAGCTGCGGGCAGGGAACATTTTAATAGGATGTCATATCAGTATGTGATATGGATCACTTAATATGCATACAACATTATGCTTTAAACTGACTTGTGGACTATATTTACAAGAACAAGCTTTAGTATTAGGGTTATTATTCAGTATCCACGCTTACTTGAAGATAACCGAGTGGCAGGAGGGAATAAATTAGTTAAAAATAAGAAATTTGACATTTGACCCTGTTGACTCGAGAATTTCCAGTGCTATCAACCAGCTCTGAAAACCAAGGCAGAATATTCCAATATTGCTCAGCCCAGGTGCCAAAAGGGAGCATTTAATCACCATAGCAGTAACCATGGTATCGTCAGTGCTCCCAGGGACTGCACTTAATTTGGTTTGAGAGCTAGATGAAATGAAGTGAACTTGAAAAAGTTCATGGACCTTTTATGAACTGATCAGGCATCTCTCCTAAAATAGATCTCTAGTCAAATAGCATCCACTAAGAGCATTGGAAATTATTTACCAAAACAGTATTTATATTAATTGTATTTTAGTTTTTTACGAGAACTGATCCTACATAAGAAATATGGAATTGTTTGACATTAATAAAAAAAAGAATTATAGTATGTATGTATATTCTACATACAGTGAAACAGTACATGCACACATAGACATATTTAATAATGTCTCTCAATAGTCAATCTAATCAGCTACATTAATTGTAAGATCCAATAATAAGAAAATGCAATCCATAACAAGAAAATGATGCCTAACAGTTTAAGCTCTGCTCTCCAGCATCAGGACCAGGCAGCCGTTGCCATGGTTGCAACATCAAAGTGCCTCCATCGTCACTTGTGTGTGTGCTACGTCATACACACGTTAGCTAGCTCCATGGTTAGGAGACGTTCTTTGTGTGCCATTGTTCGCACAAGCAAAATTGAGTTGTTGGATAAAAACGATAAAGTGAGTGATTCAGCCTTCAATATTGTATCTGTTTTACAGTATGCCTTTACATGCAACCAGTAATACAAATGCATAGAGAGTAACCCAAGTCTGTACGAGTCAATGCAGGCTAGCTAACTCGCTAAGCTAGCATGCTACCTGATAGCACCTCGCTCGCATCAGTTTGTGTTTTCAGATGCTGCAGTATTATAATAAGAAGGTGTTCATATGTTACACAAACCTACCAGCTTATTAACACACGGTATCCAGCTTGTTGACATACCTGTTTTAACTTGAATTAATTCGCTTGCAGTAGCGAATGCAGCGTTAGCTTAGCTCCCAATGCTAATTCGCTAACGTAGCCGTGTCAGATGCCAGATGTTCAGGTCGTAATGGGCCAGTTCTGCTCTGCACCAGTTTACTGAATATTAATGACAACACCTAAGCTAATTTCAGTCATCTGTTGACGTGTGCGCTTTCACACAGCTCTGGGTTAAATTAGACATTTAAGTTACTATTATTGACAGATCTGTGCCGTCCACTCTTGTAGACTCTGTCATATGATATGACATCACCTGATGTCTGATCATTTCGACTTTAAACGTCACCACGCTGGCATGTTAACGAGCTAGGTTGTTAGTGTTTGTCCAACGTATAAAATATGGATACAAACCCTCTGTTTTCGAATACCAACAGGATTTAGCATTGTGTATGTGTTGTGTACATGCCAGTTCCCCTCCAGATATTCCAGCAGGGTAATAATCCTCATCTCTGATGTCCCATCCATGTGTTTGCTGTGCCCCCAGTGGAGCGTGGGTCAAAGCGTAGGCAGGTGAAGCCCCTGGCTGCCTCTCTGCTGGATGCCCTGGACTACGACAGCTCTGATGACAGTGATTTTCAAGTAGGAGAGGAAGGTGCCTCCGGTAGGTCCAGCCACCGTCATTGAGGTTTTACTGGAGTTAATGGCTTTATTATTTTGCTTTTTTTCCCCACAGGGACAGTCACAAACGTAAAAACTAAAGACTGAAGAAACCTTTCATACTAAGCCAAACCTTCCCAGTTTTCTGATTCTCAGTCACAACCTGTGTGATGTCAGCAGACTGTGCATGTCTCCATTGTGGTTGAGTCAGACACTGCTGAGGCGGGAATGAAATCGTCATCAGCCAGCCTGCCCCATATCCACACTCCACTGACTGGTAGAGCCCAGTGGCTACCCCTCCCTAACCCTGCCTCCCTGCCCGGCCTCCCTGCCTTGCCCCGAGATGGGGCCACTGAGGCGATCTCGCGCTGTCACTGCAAGGCTGCTGGACTAATCGCTCTGTCTGGCCCAGAGGACTCCATCCTCCTCCTGTCTGCAGAGCCACACACTGGCCTGGGCAGACTGGCTACCAATAATGAGATTCTACTGCACCACTGAACCTCCTGGGCTCCACAGTGTTGTGGAGTTAGAAATGAAGACAGCAGCGCTGACATTTAAATATTGCCTGAACTTTATTGCAGATTTCAACATGTCTGTGCTGAATCAAACACAAAAAAGCCCTTTCAGGCATTGTAATAAAGGCAGTATTTATGTAAATAACAAGTGAGTTTATGTTGCGTTTTATTTGTTTATGTTTGCATCAATGTGATTGACATCCTGTCACCCCCCTGTCTTCTGGCAGGTTCAGAGGGCAGTGGCATTGGCAGTGATGAGGAGGCCTCCGGGAAGGAAAGCCCCGCGGGCTCCGACAGCGACTCGGACAACGCGGGCTCTGTCGACGAAGAGGCCAGGGAGCTGACCGCAGACGACACGGTCACCGAGGACGAGGACAAGACCAAGGACCCGCCATCCGCTGACACCGCCTCCAAAGAGCCGCCCCCGGAGGCCCCCAAGTGCCGCAGGAAGAGCGACAAAGCGTCCGACTCGGAGGCCGGCGGCGGCAGCAGCGGAGGAACGGGGAACCCTGAGGAGGGCCCGGCGGCCGAACCCAAGAAGTGGAACCTGCGTAGGAACCGGCCCATGCTGGACTTCACCACCATGGAGGAGCTGAACGAGATGGATGACTACGACAGCGAGGACGACAACGACTGGAGGCCCGCCGCCGGCAAGAAGAAGGGCAAGGCCGCCGCCCCCAAGGGAGGGAGCGGGGAGGAGGACGAGGGGAGCGGCAGCGAGGACGAGGAGGACGACGACGAGGACGACGACGCCGCCGACGGCAACGGGGAGGACGATGGGGAGGAGCCGAGCAGCAGCGACAGTGACAAGGATGTGAAGAAGCCCAAGAGGAAGACGAAGAGCAGCAACGCCTTCGACGAGGAGCTGACCAATGACAGCATGACTCAGGAAAAGTGCGGCGAGGTGAGCGGGCCGTCGAACTTTGTAGTCTCATGAAATTAGGTTAGCTCTTTGTTTCTGTCCTGAAGACACCGATAAAGTTAGTTTCAATGAGAGTTCCTCTCTCTGGTTGCTTTATGGATGACCACATTGTTTACAGTGTAACACCCTGCACTCAGTTAGTGGGGCTTTGCAAAGTTACTACATAATCCAATGAGACGATTTGATGGTATCACAGGGAGGCCGGGGGCTGCTTTGGGCGCTGTGCTAAGCGACTTACGCTTAGTGTCCATCATTGTGGAGAGGATTTGCAAACTGTCAATAACTGGGTCTGTGGTCAGAGGCGTGAAAAGGGGAAGGGAGGGTGGGAGGTTGAGATACAGGGCTTTACCCAGGCTCTGCTTGCCGTTTCCCCCAGGACACGCTGCTGGAGCGCGCCCAGACCTGGAGCTCCCAGAGGATGGAGCACATCCTGATCTGCTGCGTGTGTCTGGGAGACAACAGCGAGGACGCCGACGAGATCATCCAGTGTGACAACTGTGGAGTGACCGTGCACGAGGGTAAGACGCCCACCGCAGAGCCTCCGTATAAGGGCCTCGCCGCTTTTCAACATGGAGGCGTCTCTCCACGCTGTGGAGCCCTAATTAGTTTGTAACTAAGCTAGTGGTTCTAGATTTAGAGGACCTTTTAACTCAGCCAGGGACTCACTGCCGGCCGGGGGGGGGAGGAGGGGCGGGAGGGGGCACTGCTGGGGGCTCGGAGCCCCTTAGCCCTTGAAATTGGATTATCATCTCAGGGAGCTGGGGAATAAACAGAGTAGTGGGAGCCAGCGTCCTCATCATCGTCCTTTATCAGCCCATTGTGCCTCTGACGTGTTGGAAACAAAATCAATGACTTTTTAAATCGTTTCTGAGACTTGGCCTTCCCTGCCGGACAGGCATAGTTAACGTCACCCATGCAGGGTGGATCAATGTGACACTGCTAATTTTCAATTACTCCCAATTGTGTTTATTTATTTATTTGATCCTGTTTTACTGATCCTGGAGAACACAAGGCTTTTTTGTGTGAAGATTTCTTCATCGAAGAGTTGGAAAAACACTAGTAGTTTGTTCTCCAGAATTTAGGGTGCGCTTTCTGAAAAAAAGGCTTCAGACAGGGTGCTCATCCCGCTGCATCCAAGCTGGTTCCTGAGATGAATGTGTGCCACAGGCAGGGCCTCTCCACATCCTCATCCTCCACAGCTGACGCTGCACCTGGTCTCACTCTGCTGAGGTGTGTCACAGGTGTTCAGAGGCTCCACACAGAGCAGGGTTCATGGTGGGTGGGTTCATCTCATTCAGCGACCCAGAGGACCACCTGATGCAGTCATTTCTGTCTCCAGCCCATCACCATCAACTTCCTCCATCGAGCCACAATGGAATAGATTTGCTTTGTTCCCCAGAGCGGTGGATAGAATCATTCTGGCATGCCAAGGCAGTCTTGTTGTTGTGTTTTAGTCTCTCCTCATGCATTAGGCAGACTACTTCCTTCCGTAACAGTGTGCAGTTTGGTGTGTGTACAACCAACCATCAAGAAACACACACTCACCTACCCTGTCTTCACTCCAAAAGCCGCCGAGACAAACAGCTTCATGGCTCGACCATTAGCCTCCCTGAAGTAGGGAGGGACCATGAGGCATCCAGGGGGCCCGATGTGCCACAACACCGGGGTGCAAAGTCAGTCCATCAGACCAGCACACGGCCCTTAAGGCTGTCCCATACGCAGCAACCCATGGACGCGCTCAGGAAGGAGAGCTATCGGAAGCAGGGCCTGTGTTTATCTGGTCTCCTGCGCGCTCCAAGGAGACAGCAGGGAGCAGTCTGGATTGAGGGCCCTGAGAGACAGGAGACAGCAGGCGGGGGGAGCAATCACAGCCATGCCTTATCTTTCTTCCTCAGTCTCTCTGTCTCTCTCTTTATCTTTCTTTCGAAGATGGGCATGTTGTCAGGAATGTTCAAAAGTCTTTCAGTGTCTTTGGACCGTTCTAAAATCAGCCTACTAATTCTAGAAGATAATAGCTGAATTTTCCTGTCGGAGTACCTACTATGTAGGTTCACTGTTCTAGTTCCCCTTACCAGCTAAAGCTGGCCAAATGTATTATATTTGACAGTGGGAAAACAACGCGATATGCTCCCTAACGCAAAAAGAAATATGATGTTACTTGAATGGTTCAATTATTCTGCCTCCCCCTTTATTTGTTTTCTAATGTCTTGCTCACTTACAGTTAGAATAATGCGTTCCATTTCCCAGACCCTGTCTGACTATTAAGGAAATGAAGTGAAATGGAATGGCAGACTGCAAGAAAGGCTTGTAGTGCAGTCGTCTTGCGTTTTGTTATTTTGACTAGGCAAAGAAATGAGTCCACGTGAGAAAAGACAGTCTAAAACGGAGGAGAGAGAGAGAAACGTTTGAAAGCAACAAGAAGAGGGTAAGCTGTGTCAGAGAGAGAGAGAGAGAGAGAGAGAGAAAGAGAGAGAGAGAGAAAGAGAAAGCAGCAGTTGTTTCTCCTTCCTTGGCGATATCATAGCTCTCAACTATTCTCCCCCAGTGCCTTGAGCTGGGGTGGGCAGGTCCTCCCCCTCCGACGGTCAGACAGCTGTTTCCCCGGAAACAGCCCCTCCTTGCCAGCCGCCTGCCACCCCCCCCCCCCCTTTCACGTGCCAGCTGCGCCACAGCCCCCCAGTTGGTGGAGAGGAGGTGGGGAGGTTATTACAGAGCAGCAGGGGGCTGCAGCCCACATGGCCGTCCCTGTCGCATCCGCTCGCCTCAGCCCCGCGCACTCACACGGAAAGGTGACTTGCTCGTCACAGAGGCGCCGTGTCGCTGCCATGAAGATGGGCGGCAGCCAAGGCCTCTCACACCCTGCGTGCTCAGCCACCTCAGGGAAGACAGATGAGCTGGCCCTCTGCCACCTTGACTTACATTTTCCAAACAGCAGGGCGAGAGAAAAGGCTGCAGCCCGGGACTGACGTCACAGCCTCCAGATACGGAGGTCTTTGGGTGGGAACCGCTCGGTGCCTCCATCTTCTCTATATTATACTACATGAGCCAACTATGGGGGGATGTTCTGGTTTCGTTAAGTAGGATGTGTGTTTCGGTGGGGAAAAGAGCCATGCCAAAGATAAATAAGAAGGGAGCCATAGGCTTGTCGCTTATAGTGGAGGGAGGAAGAGGGAGGCCTGGCCAGGATTGGGGAGGAAGGAATGAGAGATGGGCTGTCATTATCTGAAGCTCACGTCAGTCCGTCTCAACGTCCGACTTTGTTCTCGGGCGCACGGCGCGGTCTGGTCCTCGTCCACGGATGAGAGGAGACGGATAGATGAAAGAACGGAGGAGAAGTCCAGTGTGAGAGATCAAAAGCTTGGGATATGGGCAGGAGGGCCTCCTCAAGACCACGGCCCCCACTCAGACCTGAGCCACTGGCTGCCTGGAACTCGGCAGGTTGGCTTCTTTTTATTAGTATTCCTCTCCTGGCCAGCGGATTAAGCGGACATCATTACCCACACTCCCACTATAGCGCAACCTCACCACTTAATCTACCCTTCTAGTCTAAACAACCGTTCTTTGGGTAGAAATCCCAATTATTGAGTTGTTTGTTTTGTTAGGTTCTTTTCGGGGGGTAGGGGTGGAGGGGGCTGTCCATGGTATAGTCTAAATGTCTTGTTTAGCTTTACTGGCAAAAGGGAATTGTCGCTGTCCTCATTCAAAGGCGAGCAGCCAATAAAACAGGGCCCTCATAAAAGCAGATCCTTAATAGACCTGTTCCCATTCTACCACCAATTAAATCAGTGTGCTATTGATTTCCCCGCGTTCCTAATGAGTTCTACATCGTAAACATAATTATTTTTTCCCAATCGTGCTGAATTCATTCGAGTTGGTAGAAGTCTATTTGTTTAAATGCAAGTAAGAAAAGTTCCCGAAGTTACATTTTACTTCACATTCAGCAGACTCATAATTGGAATACGTAATTAATTATAAGCGTGTGTAATGCTTTATACCTAACCGATCCAAAACAAAGAAGCAAACTTGTGTTTGGAAAGTGAAAAGTTGCTTTGTCAGTTCCAGGCTTGAGTGTTGAACCCTCACCTCCCCCAGGTCTGGTTTGGCATGGTGTGGTTCACACATATAAAGGGTGACCTGGCTCATGCCCAAGGTCTTCCTCAGTTGCCTTCCTCAGCAGGCTGAGATCTGAGGGTATCGCTCACTTTAGGCTGCTTCAGGGAAGTGGAGAACGCTCTGCACTCCTTTCCTACCTACTAAGTGAGCTTCCTAAATGACAAAGATACCACATATGCCTTAATAAGGAAGGTTACTATAACGTCCTCAGTTTTCCAGTTATAATGTGTACATCTTGACGTGCTAGGTGCCTTGCAAAAACCTAGGTTATATATTTTCACTTTGCAGTAAGAAGCCTAGGCAGTTTATTGTAATTGTTCAGAATGTCTTAAGATTTTATGTAAAACAAAAAGAAGCATTGTTCAGGATTATTAACAGTTTTGAATGCATTTTCTTTTGGGTTGTCATTCAGAGACACTCTTTTGTCAGGTTTGAACACTGACTGATACGTTTAATTGAATTAACTGTCCCATTGTCTCTTTTTTCAACAGGGTTAGAAACGAAAACTAAAATCCCCCAAATAAAAAAAGAAGCCATTAAAACCTTACATGCCCCTTAATTAGGAAATGATTTATGGCGCCGATTAATGCCGCCCATGAAAATGATTGCATTGTTTTAAGAGAAGGTTCCTGCGTTTGAAAGATCTCCCCATTCTGTCAAAGCTTTTAATTCATTGCTGCTGATTTACAGGAAAGCAGCTGGCAGTTTAGATTTCCCTCCTCACCCCACATCTGTCATGGAAGCTGCCAATTACTGCACTTGTAATTGGTCTTATACAGGGACTTCATTCAACACCACAAGGCTGTTTTCTTTGCTGCGTTTTCCAAGCTGTTTGCCATGCCAGCTTTGCTTATGCAAGTGCTTTCAAATAGGCCCACTTCATTTGGAAATGAAACCTGTTGCTGTTTATGAGTAAATTGAACTATTTCTAAGTGCCTCCAGTTTCAACAAGTTCAATGGGTTGGTGTAGTAAAATCAATATTTTGACAGCTACAATACAAGAATACAAGATATTCTAGTGAAGGGTTAGGCCAAGACATAATGCAACTTCTGATGAGATTTTGTCTTTTCAAGCCTTCAGCCCACCTAATAATGTGTTTATTTGATGGAAATTATTTTTTGTAGGTATTTGTGAAATACATTTCCCCCCAAAAAATCTACTATTTTGAAATTGAATGTGTATCTCGGACCATGACTAACACTAAATATAGTAATCATTTTTCTCATATAATACCTGAAGGAAGTCATAGTGATTGTGGTAATAGAGCAGGCAGCAGAGTACCACTGCAGGTGATCAGGAACCAGATGTCACTGTCATAGTATTGCTCTACCTCTCCTCCATTACGAGGGGAAACACAGGATTCTGCAATCGTTTAGAACTGCAAACAGATTATTACGATGCGATTGCTGCCAACATGAAAATGGGAGCCATCAGCGCGCTGTCAAAAATAACCGATTGCTCTTTCCCCCATTACGAGCATGGCCATTATTTCAGTCCTTTATCCAATGAGACAAAAAACAATCAGCCTCGCCATCATGTCATACCATGCGAGCAAACACAAATACCCATGCTGTAAACATTTACCAAAGTGTCCAAAATTGTTTAAAAAAAATGTTTGGGTAGCCAAGTGACGTGAGTCTGGTCACCAGAGTTAATCCACTACGTTCTCTACTACACTACATTATCCTCCAATGCTGTGTGGAACCCAGTGTAACCTACACTGTCCTGATCCGGTTGGAAGTAGTTCTTGATTCAGTAACTACCCTGCTGCCCTCTCTGTCTTTTACTGCCAAGCTCGTCATTCCTGACAAGGATAATCTTCACTTGCTGGATTACGGACCTATCCTGTAGTCATCACTTTTTGTCAGCTTAGCTCACATTAGCCAGCACCCTGTGGCTTAGGAGCTCCAGCTTTGTATCTCAGTTCAAAAGGAACATCGGAGATTTTCCTGCAACGGTTCAGCCGTAAGTCGGTTAAACGGACGTGGTGAACGCAGCCCCAATCAAGTGTTAAGCGTCCAACTGTTGCCAGCACTATTACGGCAAAGCCTTTCTTTGATCAAATAAATGACATTGGTTCCTGCCCTTTCCACATTTCGGTGGGCAAACACAGAAGAGTTTGGTGGGTGCCATGTCCATGCAAGATACTTAAAGCAGTTCCATTCAGTGCAGAGGGTCTTTGCTCGGAGGTTGTGGTGAATATGACATCTCGTGAATGTGTATTTCTTCACCCATTGAAATCTTCATCTGCGTCAGTGATTACAATCTTTCAGCTTGTCCCAGAGAAGCATCCATATGACTGTCTGTGCTAAATGGCATGAATGGTTGCGGTTTGAATGCACCCCGGAGCAGGGCGAGTCTGGAGCTACAGAGGACCCACACAGGAGCACAATATAGCTGTGAATCAACAGAGCCTTCTGCCCAGTGTTTGCCTTCCACGCTCTGACTCCCCAGTAAGGGGCCACGGTGACAGGCATGCAGAACATCAAGCTAGTGACTTGGTGAGAGTCTCTCGCTCAGGAAGGCCGGAGGCTGGGTCTGTCAAATTAGAAGTCAGCCTGTTATCTCTCCAATGGAGGCAGAGAGCTGATTGCTGCCCTCATTGGTAGTGTTTAGCACGTCTGAGCATTGGAATAGCCACAGCGGAAACTGCATCAACCAAGTGATTGTTTTGGCAACCCTGGAAAAGTAGGAAGACAACATTAACATGCTTTTTCTACGCTTATCCCTTTGTGTCTTAGGCCTCAATGAAATTATCGAATGCGTCTTCTTAGAGAAGAAATAGATTGGAAAAATTCCGGAATAGAAGGTTTACGATAAGAATCCAGGGAATGTCAGAAAGCTCCTCTTTGACCATCCTAGTTACATGGTCTATTACTGCACCAATGTAGCACTTTGTCTGCTAAACTCTTGAGGATGTGGACCACACTAGAAGGCTACATCACGTAGCATATCTCTCAAACGAAACATGTTTTATGTGTTTGGTAAGGTTGCTATGGCGTGGACGGCGAGAGCGACTCCATCATGAGTTCCGCCTCGGAGAACTCCACCGAGCCCTGGTTCTGCGACGCCTGCAAGAACGGCGTCACGCCCAGCTGTGAGCTCTGCCCCAATCAGGACGGGATCTTCAAAGAGACGGACGCTGGGAGGTGAGATACACAACAGAGTCAGCTGACTCACAGTTTGGGCTGGAACGCTAAGGGAAGCTTGTGGGAAGCCTAGGGCCTAAAAACATTCAAAGTTTGTCACGCAAAGTCATTTGTCAAGTACCGATGGCAAAAACTGGATGCATTCCTGTCAGCTAAATTGTGCACATACAGAATTTAAGGAACTTAAAGTAAAGCGAGGGGGAAACAGGAGCAAGTATAAAAGAATGGAAAGAGAGAGAGAGAGAGAGAGAAGGGAGGATGAGAAGGAGAGAGAGAGCGAAAGATAGGAGAGGGAGAGAAAAGAGTGTGTTATGTGAAGCATGGCGACTTCAGCCACGTTATCGCTGATAGTGCTTCTCAGCCAGCCTGCACCCGAATTTACTACTTCAGTAGAGCATGAAAAACACAGCAAATTAAACTGTGGAGCGCTTGCTTGCTGGAGATGGATATCTTTATATTGGACTTCGGATTCTCTTCCCCAAAGTCCGCATTTGAAATTGTGTCACCAAACTGTAGCCTGTGAGCGAAGCTTCAGAAATATATCTTCGAAGGGTTTCTTGAAGAAAAAAAAGAGTCTATTAAATATATCTGTGTTGCTAATTCCTCGTTGCCTTCTTGATATCTTAATACGCAGAGGAAGGCCGTTTTTTTTTTTTTTTAGCTTAAGTTCAACTTTGTTTTTGCTTGAACTGTTCATATTGAAACTGAAGGAGTTGTCCATGAATTTTGCAGTCTAACTTCCTCTTTCCTTTTTTTCGCCGTTCTCTTTCAGATGGGTCCATGTGGTGTGCGCCCTCTACGTCCCTGGAGTGGCATTTGGAGACATTGATAAACTGCGTCCAGTCACCCTCACTGAAATGAACTACTCCAAATATGGAGCCAAGGCAGGTGTCAAAGACTTTGAGGGGGATTGCAAGCTTTTGAAGTGTAATACAGGTCGGCCCTTCTTCAACACTATTTCATGGTTTCTCCATGGAGATGCTCAGTATTTAAGTGAAGTGGAAATGACAGAAATGTCATGTTTTTCATCACCAGGATGACTAACTTGACTTGACATTCAGTTATCCCACCAATGCAACAGGTGGATGATTCCCACTGTCGAAGTTCAGTCTCAGCATAAGTGCTCTCACTTCAGAACTTTATTCAGAGACCTGGAATGCTGTGTAACACTGTAGTGTTTTTATTGAGTCACCCAGAGAGACTGCAGTGAAACAAGCCCTGCTAGGTGACAGTACATCGTGTTCTAATCGTGTTCTAATCAAGCAGCGCTTTATTTATTGAGTGGATTTAAAAAAAATACAATAAAAAAAGAAAATGCTTTTGAAGGTCAGTAAGCCAATTCAAGGCACTTTATACGTGAATGACTAGAAGCATTAGACAAATTATTTATGCTCTGATTCAGACGTTTAGCAAAGTGAAAAGAAAGTGCTTCTCAATATTACTAGTCTGTTATCATGAATATGCTAAGTAGTTTGCACATTTGCAGCTTTCTCAAATGGTCATCTTTTCTGCTCTTCTTCTGTGGTCTAGGAGTGCAGCTTCTGCGAGGACGCGCGTTTCGCCCGCACCGGGGTGTGCATCAGCTGCGACGCGGGCATGTGCCGCTCCTACTTCCATGTGACGTGCGCCCAGCGGGAGGGGCTGCTGTCGGAGGCCGCGGCCGAGGAGGTGAGACACCTGGGCGGGTCACAAGTCACATGACCCCCAGCCTGGCTCTAAGACAGGGGTCTCCAATCCTGGTCCTCGAGGGCCGCTGTCCTGACGGTCTTAGATGTTTCCCTGCTCCAGCACACCTCCACAGAGCTTGATAACGACGCTTCATTGGAATCAGGTGTGCAGGAGCAGGAAACATCTAAAACCTTCAGGACAGCGGCCCTCGAGGATCAGGATTGGAGACCCCTGCTCTAAGATAGCAGGCGATTTACTGCTGCAGCTGGTTAGCCCTCGAACATGTCCGCTCACAGTCACAAAACTAAAGATTCAGAATAACATGAACTTCTACATATTTGTTTACGGAAGTGTAAGGTAGATACGTGTGCTTCGTTTGAGGAGAAAAGTGAAATTAAGTTCAGTTCCCCAATTTCTCATGTAGCCCTTGAGGGGGGTGTGAAAGAATCCCCCCCCCCCCCTTGATTTTGACCATGTGGGGCTCCCTGGCCCAGTGGAGGTGTGTTGTGATGAGTATTCACAGCGTGTCTGTACTGCAGCTCAGGCATGCGCCCCCACCTCACTCATTTTGGCGGCAGGAAGACGCTATCGCTGGTCCTGATAAACAGGCCCAGGAAAGTGCCTTCTCACCAAAACCCACTTAATCCAGTCAGCTGTGCAAAAGGCCCCTATCAACAGGTAAGACTGGTGATAGCATCCACCCTAGCACCTTAAGCCTAAACGGTTCTGCGGGGAGCTAGAAGCTGGAAAATGGCTGTGCCTTTCTGCGTGTTTATTCCTGCACTGGACTGTGTGCTAGTTTTTACGTTTTACATTTTTTATAGTCTAGGTTTTTTCCTCATAATTGTTTCCCAGAAGAAAATTGCATTTTGTTCGCGTAAATACTGCATATCTACCTTAAAATGACTCTTGTACTTTTGACGTATGGAGTGCAGGTTGCCTTTTCAGGCCTCATTTCAAAATGTCGGCCCACGTTTGAAGACAAATCTCTGTTATTCCAGGACATTGCCGACCCTTTCTTCGCCTACTGCAAGCAGCACGCTGACCGCTTCGACAGGAAGTGGAAAAGGAAGAACTACCTGGCGCTGCAGTCGTACTGTAAGGTGTCACTGCAGGAGAGGGAGAAGCAGCTGGCCCCTGAAGCACAGGTCAGAGGTCACGCCTGGCATCTGGTCCAGTCTGGTTAGGTTCTCTAGATCAGTGGTTCTCAACCCTGGTCCTCAGGGCCCACTGTCCTGCATGTTGTCGATGTTTCCCCCTTCCAACACACCTGATTCAAATGAATTGTCATTATCAGGCTTCTGCCGAGCTTTATAATGACTCATTCATTTAAATCAGGTGTGTTGGAGCAGGGAAACATCTGAGACATGCAGGGCAGTGGGCCCTGAGGACCAGGGTTGAGAACCACTGATCTAGATCATCTCAGAAATGAGGACTGTAACATTACACTTCCTAGAGAATGTAAAGCTCTCTCTTGTAAGTCGCTTTGGATAAAAGCGTCTGCTGAATGAATAAATGTAAATGTAAAATGAATCCCAGCATACTGTACCAAGAACCCAGGATACCCAGGGTTTACAGATCTCCAGTTTGAGATGTGGCGTTTGGTTGCTGTTTCCTCCGCAGGCCCGTATCACCACTCGTCTGGAGCAGTACCGGGCCAAGGCCGAGCTGTCCCGGAACACGCGGCCTCAGGCCTGGGTCCCCCGAGAGAAGCTGCCCCGCCCGCTGACCTCCAGCGCCTCTGCCATCAGGAAGCTGATGAGGAAGGCGGAGCTGATGGGCATCAGCACGGACATCTTCCCGGTGGACACGTCCGACATCAGCGCCAGCGTGGACGGCCGCAGGAAGCACAAGCAGCCCGCCCTGACCGCAGACTTTGTCAACTACTACCTGGGTAAGAGAGACTCCTGTTAACGCCAAACCCACCTGCGTGCTCCTGTCCTTAGCACACACAAACCATCTTTGTCTTCTCCTATGATCAAAGATCACAGAAAATAGATTTATTTTTAATAAAGAGCCACTTTTAGGACCGTAGAAAAATCGTTTGCTTTTTTATATCGAGTTCAGAAAGAAAGGGAGGGAGTTTTGCGAGCAGGTGCCAGACATATGCAGGCTCTCAGCATGTAGACTAGCGCAAAGACATTTCCCCTCCCAAATGAATGATGATGATGATGCCAGATGTGGGGAGACGACTGGCACGCTGGTAACCTTGAGAACACACTCCATTAGCCCCCCCCCCCCCCAGCAGAGAGGGGTCTATCTGCCATCAAGCCCCTCTCTCGCAGCCCTCCTCCTCTATATAGATTAGGATCGTGTTATTGATTTGTGGGCCCATTGCTATGCAGAGAGGAACATGCGCATGATCCAGATCCAGGACAACATCTCAGAGCAGAAGAACCTGAAAGACAAGCTGGAGAGCGAGCAGGAGAAGCTGCACGTGGACTACAACAAGGTCAGTGTCCCCCCCCCCCCCGCCGGACCCAGCCCCCTCAGCCTCAGACCCCCCCAAT
Organism: Neosalanx taihuensis; assembly: GCA_030340665.1. Taxonomy (NCBI): domain Eukaryota; kingdom Metazoa; phylum Chordata; class Actinopteri; order Osmeriformes; family Salangidae; genus Neosalanx; species Neosalanx taihuensis. The sequence continues at coordinate 3,090,610 of CM059306.1, forward strand.
CACACAGACCCCCTTAGCCCCCGTGTGCTCTGAACACACGGCTTCCCCTCTGACAGCCTACTTGTTCATGATCACGAATATGCAGGACATACCGCTGCCAGATAGAAGTCGTATCTTCCCTCACTCCCCCATCCCCCCCCCCCCCGTCCATCCCCCCCCCCCCCCGTCCATCCCCCCAGCATGTGACCTCGGCAGCGGGCGGGCCGCCGCACCGAGGAGGGCGGGACGCAAGCCGGAGGAGTAACCGTCAGAAGAGTTAATGTTGCGTTCAGTCCCGGCCCGCGTGTATTAAGCGTTATTAATGGAGTGTGTGTTGCTAATTGCACCGCTCCACTTGCTCCACACATCCCCGGCCTTGGGGAGCGTAGGAGAGGAATGGCTGTTTGAAGTTTCACTGCGACTAAATAAAAAAAGACAGAAAAAAATACCCCAGCAAGGTCTCTCAGCGCATTGTGAGAGGGAGACACGTAAGGGAGATAGAAGAGAATGAAGGCTCATCTCTCTCAGATTAGGAGCAGTGTTTGGAAACGTTTGCCTTCACCTCCTTCTCTGGCATCCCTGATAAAGAGAAGCCCTGAGTGTGGGGTGGGTTGGGCTGGATTTAGCATCCAGATGTGCTGAGGAAGGTCCATCCTCCGGTCTCATCTCCCTCGCTGTGCGCTGGATCAGAGCTCTGCCTCTTATCTGCCGTCTGAGGGGCTCCTCTCATGTAGAAATGCCAAGCGCCGGGCTTTCAACTGCAGTCGAGTGGCTCCTCTGGATGTGCGGGTGTAGAAGTGGGAGTGTAAAGGCAGGTAAGTGGGGGGACCTTGGTGTGGACGTGTGCACGCGCGGAACAATGAGAGCACAAGAAGAAAACCTGCTCACGATTATTCTTCTCTCCCTCTCCTCTCTCTCTCCACCTCCTCTCTGTCCCCCTTTACTCTCTCTCCCCTCCCTTATATTTCCCCTCCTCTCCCTCGCCCCCTCCGTTCTCTCCTCCTCCTCTCTCTCTCCACCTCCTCTCTGTCCCCCTTTTCTCTCTCTCCCCTCCCTTATATTTCCCCTCCTCTCCCTCGCCCCCTCCTTTCTCTCCTCCTCCTCTCTCTCTCTCCCCCTCTTCTCTTTCTCCCCCCTCCTCTCTCTCTCTCCCTCTTCCCTCCTCTCTCTCCCCACAGCTCTGTGAGACTCTGGAGGACCTGCAGGGGGTCAATGGAGAACTGCGGAGCCAAGGCCAGGTGCTGTGGTCCTTACTGGGAGGCATGCTAGGCCAGGTAAGTTGCCCATCCTCTCCCCTGGCCCTCCCGTCCCCCCTGCCCTGCCCATCCGGCCCTGAGCTCCAGGGCTGCTAACAAAGTCAGAGGAGCAGCCCCCCCACCCAGCGCCCCCCCTCCCCCCCCCCCCCCCAGCCCTGCAGATGCCGTAATGCTTCTGTGATGGAAAGGAATCGAGATTGCCAGTAGCAACTGACTCGAGCCCCTGTTGGGTAATTTGGTTGTGCCATAAAAAGCTCCCCCGTTTGTAAAAAACCTTTTCATTTGCACTAACTGATTGACCTGTCATTTGCCATGAAGGCAGACCTGGTTCCCAAGGTAAAAGCTGTCCGCTGCCATGGCAACGGCGCAGAGCCCGAGAACCGTCGGCAACACCTCTCTTTGTTTAAAGTAGCAGGGAGCGCCGAAGAACCGCCTGTCAGCCAACCAGCGGAACATGTTCACACTTAGCAGCCGTGTGAATTATTCTGCATGATATGAAGCCGTAAACAAACGTTGCGTATGCGTTTTAGTCAGGTTTCCAATGCCTGTGTGAGCAAACACATAAAAAAATGGACTTGAGACAATATTGATAAAGTGTTGGAACCAGTGGTATCTCTATTTAGATGGAACATGGAGAAATGTAGAGGAAGTGTTGCTTGGAAGATCTTCACCAGAAGGTCTTTTAGTGGGAAACAGTCTGTGTATGATAACACTATTGTAACACTGTCACTCAGAGCTCTGTCAGATGCCTGCCTGCCTGCTTGTGTGTGTGTGTGCGTTTGTGTGCCAGCGTGTGTGTCCCCCATGCTGTGATTAGGTGAGAATGAGCGCTGAGCCTTGACAGAAGCCTTCAGAAGACAAGGCCAACGTTTCCCTCCCTTTCTCTCTCTTCCATCTTTCTCGTACTTTCTCCCTGTCCATTCTGCTCTCTCAGTGTTTCACACACACACACACATCTGCTACATGCGGCTCTCGGGTGACCTGTGTGACCAGCGTGCCTGGACAGAGCAGAGCAGCAGTGTTAGCGGAGCAGCAGTGTAGCAGAGCAGCAGTGTTAGCGGAGCAGCAGTGTAGCAGAGCAGCAGTGTAGCATAGCAGCAGCGTTAGCAGAGCAGCAGCGTTAGCAGAGCAGCAGTGTTAGCATAGCAGCAGCGTTAGCAGAACAGCAGCGTTAGCAGAGCAGCAGTGTAGCATAGCAGCAGCGTTAGCAGAACAGCAGCGTTAGCAGAGCAGCAGTGTTAGCATAGCAGTAGCGTTAGCAGAGCAGCAGTGTAGCATAGCAGCAGCGTTAGCAGAACAGCAGCGTTAGCAGAGCAGCAGTGTTAGCATAGCAGCAGCGTTAGCAGAACAGCAGCGTTAGCAGAGCAGCAGTGTAGCATAGCAGCAGCGTTAGCAGAACAGCAGCGTTAGCAGAGCAGCAGTGTTAGCATAGCATTAGCGTTAGCAGAGCAGCAGTGTAGCATAGCAGCAGCGTTAGCAGAACAGCAGCGTTAGCAGAGCAGCAGTGTAGCATAGCAGCAGCGTTAGCAGAACAGCAGCGTTAGCATAGCAGCAGCATGCGGCTGGAACAGCTAGTGGGAATAAGACCACCATCTCCTGGGGGAGGGGGCCGGGAAGCAGCGACGCAATCAGTCCTTCAGAAAAGCGTTTACGTAAGCATTTGAGAGACTGGAGAAGAAGCTTGATTAACAGTAGTGTTTGGAAGCGCTGGGGCCCCTGCAGACAGATAGCAGGAGAGGGACCAGAGATGGGGAGCGATGGGAGGAGGGAGGTGACTGGACGAGCGGAGGACAGGGAACGCCGGGCGAATCCGCAACGACCGCCATCAATCACGTAATTAGAAGTGTGCGCGGTTTAAGTAGCAACATCAGTCAAGGGGGCCGTTTGGCTTGTGTGTCATCTATCTGCTACATTTTCATTTCCGATTTGTCATTCGGCCGTGTACATTACCACAAATTATTGATGTTCCCAAAGGGAGCCGCTCCCTCAGAGCCGGGCCCGTGTTCGTGCATGATTTACTCCAGGAACAACAACAATCCTCAAGTCTTCTTCAAGTCCAGCAGCAGCAGGACGATGCCAAAGCAGCAGGCCTGTCAAGCCAGCGATCTGCTGCACCTGACTCTGCTGCACCTGACTCTGCTGCACCTGACTCTGCTGCACCTGACTCTGCTGCACCTGACTCTGCTGCACCTGACTCTGCTGCACCTGACTCTGCTGCACCTGACTCTGCTGCACCTGACTCTGCTGCACCTGACTCTGCTGCACCTGACTCTGCTGCACCTGACTCTGCTGCATCCGAGTCTGCTGCACCTGACTGCTGCACCTGACTCTGCTGCACCTGACTCTGCTGCATCCGAGTCTGCTGCACCTGACTCTGCTGCACCTGACTCTGCTGCCCCTGACTCTGCTGCACCTGACTCTGCTGCACCTGACTCTGCTGCACCTGACTCTGCTATACCTGACTCTGCTGCCCCTGACTCTGCTGCATCTGACTCTGCTGCACCTGACTCTGCTGCACCTGACTCTGCTGCCCCTGACTCTGCTGCACCTGACTCTGCTGCCCCTGACTCTGCTGCACCTGACTCTGCTGCCCCTGACTCTGCTGCACCTGACCGCAGCGCATGGATGCATGCGGCACGTCTGCATGGGCTGCCCGGCTATCGCTGCTTACTCATGCAGGCGAGCCGGTGGAATGTTCCGCCTTCGGAAAGGCGCTTCTGACAGAGACCCTGGAAGGCGCTCCCCCCGCTCCCAGAATGCCGTTGTAGTCCCGTCCCCCCCCGTCCCCCCACGGCGACCGCTCGCCGTCTGGCTGCTTCTCGGAAGACGCCAGATGGCCTGGGGCCCGCCTGTCTTGACGCTTTATTTTTAGCAGATACCTTCAAACCCCCCTCCCGCGCTCCTGCCCCCCCCCGCAGCTCTGATAGGTCCAGCAGGGGCTGATGGGAAGGCTGTCCGTATCAGTGATGGCGGCTTGTTTCCTACTGGGCGGATGCAGGCGACAGTTGTCTACTATTAGAAGATAACCTCCCTTCCCCATAGCTCCACCAGGCCCTGCTGCCCCGGCCTCCACCCCTCTGCCCCACCCCGACCCCCTCCCCGTGATGGCCAGCGCTCCCTGCTGCTTGGCAGACTGAGCGCGCTCAGATTATATAGACGCCCCCGGGGAAAAGGCTGTCAGTCTGGTGGTGGCGTCGACGTCCCCCACCAGATACGTTTTCTAATTAACCTGGACAGCAGCGAGGCGGCCACCATGCTGGGCAGGGGCCCAGGGAGGCCCTCCCTCCGCCAAGACCCCAACAGGCCTCACTTCCTCCTCTTCCACGCTACGTCTGGCCTTCAGCAGCCGCACTGACGCATCCGTGGGGGAGGGGGAAGGGTGGGGTGGGGGGGGGGATTGGAACAGCACGCTATCCTCCTCCAGCACTTGTTAATACATCTCCAAACCTGTGAAATAACATAGCGCTGAAGTTAAAGCAGCCATACAGAGAGTGTGTGTTTGTGTGTGTGTGTGTGTTTTTGAGGGCTTGTGTGTTTTTCCTGCGACAGAAACTCAACTCTCCAGCTGTTCTGAAAGCCCCGAAAGACAGGAAGCCGAGCAGGAAGGAGGGAGGAGCCCCGGGGAAGTCTTCCAACCTCCCAGCCATCCTCTACAGGTAACACAAGCTGGGGCGACTGGGGAAAACACACTGCCAAGATTGATGGCAGCTCCCCTCGGGCAGGGCTGAATTGTTTGACCCCATCGTTCCTCAGCGGGGATGAGGGAGGGTGGTGGGGGGTGGGAAGGAGGGTGTACACCGATGATTTGATGGCAAATGCTGTGCTTTGATTGGATGTCGTTTTTCCCAAATGAGTTATCATTGCGTTTGGATGGATTCGTCGTGGAGACGCTTGTGTGTTTGCGTGTGGGTTTGCTTGCGCTCTTGGGTGCATTCGTGCCTATTTTCACATGTGCACACAATTGTCTGTGTGTGTGTGTGTCTGTCTGTCTGTCTGTGTGTCTGTGTGTGCGAGCATGTGCAGCTGTGGGATCTGTAAGAAGAACCAGGATCAGCACCTGTTGCTGCTGTGCGACACCTGCAAGCTGTACTACCACCTGGGCTGTCTGGAGCCCCCCCTCACACGCATGCCCAAGAAGACCAAGAACAGCTACTGGTGAGACCCAGGGAGAGGGGAGACTAGCCACACAGCCGCAGGAGAAGGACCAGTGAGAGAGAGAGGGAGAGAGACAGGAGTAGTTGGGTGGAGTGATCGTGACCCACACACGCGCGCACACACAGTCTTGGTTGGGAGGAAAAGCCATTTCAGTAAGCCGCCCCCCCCTCCAGAGGTCTGAGGCTGCAGATACATAAAAAGAGCGTGTTGTTGTACGGAGGAAGACACATTAGTGTTCGCCACTGATTTGCTCACATTAAGCGTGACATTTCAGCTTGATGCCGAAAAGGGAACATTTTTAATTACACACACACACACTTACACTGGCCTACACACGTACAAACATTCTCTCACAGCAAAGGTTCCATGCATGGTGTACAGTTACTTTTTGCTTAATTCTCTACGGAAGGAAATGTGTTTTGGTTTTGTGTTGCTTAGTGAGCATCTTGATTTTTTCTTTGTGTGTGTGTGTGTGTGTGTGCGGCACAGCCAGGTCTCTGCCAGTGATTGGAGTAATTCATTTAATCCATGAATGAGAAAAGCGTGATGCCGTTCTGCTTCAGCGGGTGAAAATTAGACAGCATTTGAGAGATAGAAGCGTGTGGTGGCCAAGTCCTAGCTAATTCCACAGCTCCACATGCTCAGGGATGCAGCAAGGCAGCGAGGTGCAGAGGACACCCAAGTGCACTCTGGGTACTTTACTTTAACTTGTCAGAACAAGCTTGTTTGTCTGCTGGTAGAGCTAGCTACGTTTATTCATCCAGCTTTTATGGATGCTTTTATCAAAAGCAACTGCCAAGAGAGAGCTTTGCAAAAGAGCATTGGTCACTGATCCTAATAACAGACATCACCAAACATTGGAGCCAGAAAATAAAACATACATTGTGAGAAACCAAACAAGTGCCAAAACAAAGAACCACAAGAGCATTCAGTTAAATCAGAATCAGGTTTAATCGCTGTGCAAGATTAACAAACAAAGAATTCACTGTGACAGAGAAGAGCAACATAGAACATGTATAGGAGTCAAAATAAACATGTACGAAGTGGAAAGTGCAAACGATTGCAATTAAAGTTACTGCAGTTACAACAGTTACTACAGTTACTACAGTTATAATTAACTAACATGAACCTTACACGTGCAAGAGTGTACCTGTAGGCAAGCCAGTAACGATAAATAGCGCTTTAGGTTTTCTTCACAAGGAGCATTGTGTCAGTCAATTATATTTGGATTAAAACCTATGTGAGGAAGCATGGCTTGGATCCAGGGCTGAGACTTCACATTTCCTCCCAGAGTCCAAGGTGCCTCTCAAGCTGACGGCTGCTTCTGTCTCCCCATCTCCTCCTCCCCAGGCAATGTTCAGAGTGTGACCAGGCCAGCAGCGACGAAGCCGATATCGCCATGGAGACGCTACCAGACGGCACCAAGCGGTCCAGGAGGCAGATCAAAGGGCCAATCAAATTCATCCCTCAGGACCTGTCTCCGGAACCCAAGAAACTGCAGGTGAGAGAAGCCACAACACACTCCCGCTCGTCTCACAGTCACACACACACACGTTCACACACTCTCACACCTCCCCAAGCCGCCCCTCACAACACGGTCACTCTGCTGGGAGTTAGCGAACGGTCGACAGTGTCTTGAAATTGACGGCGTCGGTCATTTCGATTCAGTCTAAGCAATCGGAGAGCCTGATTGATCTGTGTTGATTAGGAAGCATTGAGCGGAGCCATCTTTAGTCTGGCCAGGCTTCAGAAAGGTGATGAAGGTCGCAGCGTGGCCTCTTCCTCCTGACAACACCTGGGGGCCCAGAACAACAAGCCATGACAAGTCCTGTTTGATTATGCTGTATACTGATGATAGTGCTGATAGGCTGTGCTGCTGGGCTGTGCTGATAGACTGTGCTGATAGGCTGTGCTGCTGGGCTGTGCTGATAGACTGTGCTGATAGGCTGTGCTGCTGGGCTGTGCTGATAGACTGTGCTGATAGGCTGTGCTGCTGGGCTGTGCTGGTGGGCTGTTCTTGGCTGCTGGGCTGTGCTGCTGGGCTGTGCTGGTGGGCTGTTCTTGGCTGCTGGGCTGTGCTGATAGGCTGTTCTTGGCTGCTGGGCTGTGCTGATAGGCTGTGCTGTGCTGCTGTGCTGTGCTGATAGGCTGTGCTGCTGGGCTGTGCTGATAGGCTGTGCTGTGCTGCTGTGCTGTGCTGATAGGCTGTGCTGTTAGGCTGTGCTGGGCTGCTGGGCTATGCTAATAGGCTGTGCTGCTGGGCTGTGCTGATATGCTGTGCTGCAGCGCTGTGCAGCTGTCCTGTCTGTCAGCGGGGAGGAGCAGAGCAGATAGGGACGTTACCCTGTCTGTCTTCATGGATCCCACTTATCTGTCCCTTCCATACCCCTGATCCTGCGATACTCACGCCTGCCTCCCAGCCCTCCCCCCAGCCTTCCCCCCGGTCCTCCTCCCCTAGTCCTCCTCCCCCAGCCCTCCTCCCAGCCCTCCCCCCAGCCTTCGCCCCAACCTTCCCCCAGCCCTCCCCAGTCCTCCTCCCAGCCCTCCCCCTAGTCTTCCTCCCCCCAGCTCTCCTCCTCCCAGCTCTCCTCCTCTCAGCTCTCCTCCCCCCAGCTCTCCTCCCCCCAGCCCTCCTCCTCCCAGCTCTCCTCCCCCCAGCTCTCCTCCCCCCAGCTCTCCTCCCCCCAGCCCTCTGCCCCTCCTCTCTCCCTGCCGTAGCACATCCACAGAGCTGGTGTGTGGAGCTCTAGTCCTCCAGGCTGTATTGCTGCCCCTGACAGACAATAGGACTGTGCACCCTCAATAGAAATGACACATATAATAATATAGAGGGAAAAAAAGGTTCATCTCTTTTTCCTTTTCACATATAAAAAAAAGGAAAGAAGACGCAAAGACGTGCTGTCTCGAGGTGTGTATGTGTGTGTGTGTGTGTGTCACAGCAGCAGCAGGCCCGCTCTGGGTCCATGCGTACAGACTGTCAGCTCCCTCCTGCCCACCAGTCAGGAGAGGACCCTGCTAGAGTACCAGAGGGATTAAGCCTCTTTTCTGATTTCTCTCTCTGCCGCGTCTGCCCTGGTCCACCAGCTTCAATGCAGCATTTATCTTCAAATGCAAGGCGCACGGTGGCAGGCGCTGAAAGGACCCTGCTTTGCATTTTTAATGCTTTTACCAGGGGCGCCCTTGCTGGCTCCGCTCTAAAGCCCTGTTCCACTTTATCAGGGTTGGTTAATCGACCTCCCGTTGGCCTCCCTCTCCGTGTGTCTGTCAGTTTGTGTGTGTGTGTGTGTGTGTGTGTGTGTGTGTGTGTGTGTGTGTGTGTGTGTGTGTGTGTGTGTGTGTGTGTGTGTGTGTGTGTGTGTGGGAGGGACCCTGCTCTGGGGTATCAGGGCCAAACGTCACATGAAACATGGCCGTCTCTGGTGTTTGCGTCCCATACCGTGTGTGAAGCCAGCTTAAAGACCACCTCCGAACTTCACAAAGTGTTCCTGAAACAGTTAGAATATAATCTAAATAAACAGAACATTGGGGAGTCAGATGGCTCAACGGGTTAAGGCGTTGGCCTCATGATCGGAAGGTTGTGAGATCGAGCCCTGGCTGTGGCTATATGACGTTGTGTCCTTGGGCAAGGCACTTCACCCTACTTGCCTCAGGGAGAATGTCCCTGTACTTACTGTAAGTCACTTTGGATAAAAGCGTCTGCTAAATGAATAAATGTAAATGAATCACCTTTGAACCACAGGAACCTAGAACACCCTAACCAGCAAACATACAGGTCAATATCCACTCCACACTCCACATTATATATATATATATATATATATATACTGCTAGCACAGAAAGCTAGCAGAGATAGTGCTTCTTCTGGTGTTTTCTCAACCATCAAGCTTTGCCTCTCTCTGCTAGCTTTCTGGGCAATCAGAGTCTTTCATATGAACATGATATCATTAGTGTGGAGCCAGGAGAGGTGCTGCAGCAGTTACTGCCAGGCCCAATGTTCTGTTAATGATCCCAGTCCACTGTGAAATGATTCATGCTTGTTAAAGATGCAATGATGTACTTAATTAAAAGATTGATTCCGCCCAGGTTTAAACACTGTCCGCAGTTTTTAATTTCCTCACCTGTGCAGAGCTTGTGATTAGGTGTGCGTGCGTGCGTGTGTGTGTGTGTTTCACACACAGCGAGCTCTAATATAGATCTGTGTTGATCTTTTCCTGGCCTTTCATAGATTACCTCAGTAGAATCTGCAGTAATGGAGAAATAACGTAACACAAGTCCTCCCCTGGTTTAGTGCTAAAGGTCACCCAGCGCTGGTGGCCAGCGTTCTTCAGGTAGCGTTCAGAATCAGATGTGTTCCGTCTGGAAAAGTGGCGGCGACTGAATAGTTTTCACAATCTGCTTAAATATGTTGACCGTTCCCCTGCCAACCCTTAAAACCAGAACACCAAGCAGCCCCTCCGCTTTGTGTTATAACCTCCTTCAGACGCAACTTCAAACCTGCCTCAGACAAACAACATTCTCAGACTTTCTTGTGATTTACTTGCTACTATTTTGCACCTGATTTGGAAGGATTTTTCCATCATGTCATGAATTCATGGTGAGAGGGTATTGTTACGTTCTGTGGAGGGAGGGCAGAATCTGCCCCCCCCCCCCCTGCCCCTCTCTGCCCCTTCCTGGGTGAGGGGCCCCTCTCTGCCCCTCCCTGGGTCTGGGGCCAAACAGTGAAAATGTTGTGTGTTCCGCAGAGAACCAGAGGACAGAAGAGGAAGAGAACGTCCATCTGCGAAGACGACGACAAGACTGAGGTACGCCCCCCCCCCCCCCCCTTCGTCACAACAAGCCCCGCCCTCATCCCCCGCTAAGCCTCGCCCACACTTTCACCCCGGGCCCCTTCCTGCCCAGGGGAGAGGGGAACGTCCTCTGTCTATCACAGGGTTTACATGCCTCCTACACCCCCCCCCCCCCACCACCCCGCAACCCCCCCCTCCACACGACTCCCCATCTAATCCTCCCTTGTTTCCATAGGAACCGCCACAGCGGGAGCGGCGCCAGCGGCAGTCGGCCCTGCAGAAGAAGATCAAGCCAGACGACACCAGGACCGACTGCAGCACCTGCAAAGGGCCGGGGGACAACGACAACTTGGTGAGGTGAGTGAGCACCTGTGGGGGGGGGGGGGGGGACATTAAGCCGGCAGCAGAGGTAGTCACAGAGTTGAGTCCACTGCTGTGTAAAGGAGAGAGAGGCGGCATGACCAGGCGCTCTCGGGGGCAACTTTGCGTGATCTCTGTCTAAAAGGGGCTAGGAGGGGGGGGGGGGGGGGGGGCAGACTCGGGGCTGGGGAGGGGAGACCTTACCCCCCTGATGATTAAAATTCAGTCTTCATTAGACCGCGTCCGCCTTTCCCGGGGGGGGGGGGGGGGGGGGGGGGGGGGGGGGCATTTCATTCATGAAGGCGTCATGGATAGCGCCGGGGATCGTGGTCCTCTCAGATGCCTTGCACCATTAACAAGACCTGTCACATGACCTGCGTGTCTGTGGACATCACTGACTCCTCCCTCCTGATCCCATCCTCCCAGCATTCGCTAATGAACCATATGAACTGATTATCTGTAACCCTTGATATAGTGAACTAAAACTGTGGCTCATTGGGGGGGGGGGGTGTATTAGTGGTAGCTGTGTTAAGCTGTAGGGGGCGCTAGGCCTGGTGTTGCAGGGGGACAGTGTGGCGGTCAGGCTGTGAGGTGTGCTGCCCTGACTCTTTCTATCTTTGCGTTGCACAGGTTATGAGAGCCGGGGCAGCCACCTCCACCCTCCTCCCCTCCCCTCCCCCCTAACACACTGGGGACAGACGGCCTTAGAGACAGAGAGAGAGGCTAATTCAGGCGTTGGAAGGTGGGGTGGTATCGGGTGGAAGTACCTCGCCCACACCCTCCTCCCCCCGATGGACACCTGCGACCTCTGACCCCAAACCGGACCCCCGCGGCTGTCCGGTGAAAATACAGGGAGAGAAGCGGGCGATGAAACTCGAGGAGTCGGAAGTCCTTTGAACTTTTGTGTTGAGCGGAGCACTGTCTCTCTCTCTCACTGTCTCTCACTCTCTTTCACTGTCTCTCTCTCACTGTCTCTCTCTCACTGTCTCTCTCTTTGTCTCTCTCTCACTGTCTCTCTCTCACTGCCCGCCTGCTCCCTGTCTCTCAGTGTCTCTTCAGTGAAGCTGGTCTTGTCTCTCTAGTCATCGCTCCATCTCTCCTTCATTGGGAGTCATCTCCACACTGCCATGCGGCCTGAGTCCCTGCTCTCCTCTCCTCGGCTGGCTCTTTCTCATTCCCCACGGCAGCGTCACTCCTCTGACCTCCCCCACAACTTATCATCCCCTCCAATCAGCAGTATTGACTAAAGTCATCTGGGCCCCAATCACCCTGTGTTTTTCCAGCATGAATGCCTTTAATTGCAGATGCACTTGAACTTCAGCTCCACTCTCCTGTTGTTGTGACGTGCCGTAGAACTTTCTAGGGTAGAAGGAAAAGACGACATGTTGCATCATACAGGAACGACGCATTCGCATTGCGTAACCTAGCAACCGTCCCTCCCAGGTGTTTTCATTTGTGTAGCCTAGCAACGTTCCGGTTCCACAGGTAATAGTAGTAGTGAAGTCCAGTCGTAGCGAGCCAGTAGCAGTGGAGGTACTTCTAACTTGTAATATTAGTGTGAGTGTCCGTGTTAGGGGAGCTTTACTACAGTCGATCCTCCTTTACGGCGTGTTTGCAACCTGACAGTTTGAAGTGACACATCCTCAGCAGCAGCAGCTCTGTCTCCGGGGGTGGGGGGCGGGGGTTCCACAGCCCTGAAGTGACTGCTGTCACCCCGGCAAGCTGCCTCCCGGCCTGTCAGGCCTCCTGACGGGTGTCACTGTCCCCCTCCTCCTCCCCCCTCCACACCAAAACCCCATCCCATCCCACCCTCAAGCCCACCCACCCCACCCCCCGGCTCTGTCAGTCCTCCACCCGGCCCGGAGCCCCCCCCCCCCCCCACACACACGCTGGCCTCTGGGAGCAGCCAAGCTCCTCATCCTGCTCGCGTCCTCTGGAAAAGCCCACATCCCAGTCGTCCTCCTGAGGAGATGTGCCCCCCCCCCCTCCTCCTCTCCCCTCCTCCTTCCATTCCAAACACAGCCATGTAAAACGAAGAACAGAAAGCCTGTTTCTCTCTCACACCCACTACAGACATTGTCCCCCCTGCATGGCTGGGTTTAACCATTAGGTCTGTGTTGTGCTCCTGTCCTACCAATATGTGATGTGTTCCCTTAGAGTGATAGCTGATGTGTGTTGTGTACATCGTGTACGGTATTTATTGAAGAGGACAACTGTCTCTCGTGCTTGTTCTTTTGATGTGCCTGCATACTTGATTATTCCCATTGAAGCCTTTTTTTATGTCGTAAATGAAACTGGAACTTTTTCTTTAATCTTTTTTTGTCTTATTTTTTTTATTTTTTTTACGATCTCCATATTTATTCGCTAGGTGCATACTTGTTTACGGACATGCCTTGCGTGTGATTGTTTTCGAAAACGAATATTGCGTGAGCCATAACTGTGGTATTGTGAGTGTGAATGTCACTGCTCCCCCGTGTGTACAGAACGTGTGTATGTGTGTGCGTGTGTGTGTGTGTGTGTGTGAAGTCACCTAGCCTCTGCCCCCCCCCCTCACTCCCCAGCATCACGTGTGCTTTAATAAACTCTTGACTTTTTTCACCTTATTGCTGCAGTGATAAATGAGTGTCAGCGGGCAAATTAATTGTTCCTGAAATGCGGTGGCGGTGGTCCGGTTGGGCGCCCGCCACCCTCTGTCACCCCTGATTCATCACCCGGGCAGAGCCCCTGGTCTCTGGGCTGACCATAGACAGGGGGTGGAGGGAGACTGGGGGGTCTCACTGCATAGACATGATCTGTTTATTTCAGCCCAGGTACTGCATAAACCCCCCTTTTCTCTTTCTACGCATCTCTATACTACTCATTATACTAGACTTCAAGTTCCTTTCTCCGTAGTCCTTCCCTGTTCCACACACACACACACACTTTTAACACAGTTGCTCACTCCCAAATACGCCAAGAGGAGGAGATAAGAGAATAGAGAGACTTCCAGGGGCAATCTGCTTAACAGCATAACAACATTTACATTGAATCATTTAGCAGACGCTCTTATCCAGAGTGACTTACAGCAAGTACAGGGACAATCCCCACAAGGCAAGAAGGGTGAGGTGCCTCGCCCAAGGACACAACGTCATGTTGCCTCAGCCAGGAATCGAACCTGACTCCCTGTCGACGGCAAAGACCTGGTGCGTCTGAAACCGTGGAGGATGGCATCGATGCACCAGTTGCATCCACTGAACACACGGAGAGAGAGATAGAGAAAGAGAGAGAGACAGAGATAGAGAAAGAGAGAGAGAGAGAGAGGGAGAGAGATAGGCTGGGTCCAGTCAGAGAGACCCCCCCACCCTCAGCCCTCCAGGTCTCAGAGATGGAACCAGCACAGCGTGGCGATCTGTAAATGCCCCCCCATCCCTCATGGTCCCACCCTGGGGACCCACTGAGAGCAGGTGGACACCCAGAGCTCCACTACTGCTGGGATCTTTTCTGGGGCTGAGACAGGGCCAGCGATGGAGGGAAACAGAGAGAGAGGGAGACGGAGGAAGACAGGACGGAAGGAGGGGAGGTTCTGGAAGAGCAGTAACCTTTCCGATGATGAGTGCTGTTCCCATTACTGATCTGACACAGGATCCGGGGAAATGATTTAATGGCGGCATTTTGTTTTTGCTGACTTCACCCTTCTATCCTGCCCTCCCTCCCCCTCGTTAAGAGAGAGCAGGCGGTCTGGGGCCGGAGCTGTGGGAACACCGGCCAAGCAACTCCAATCTATTACTCCCCCAGCCTCTTCCTCGTCCCGTGTCATCCCCGCTGCTTCCTCTGCAGTGTGGGTCTGCTCGGCTTACTTCCTGGATGCGCCCAGCTCCTCCTTCCTTCCCTCCCTCCCTCTCTCCTCGTCCTCCTCCCAGCATCATCCCTCTCTTCATTCCCTCCCTCTCATCGGTGACAGTGCAGGGCGTCCTCCCTCCCTCCGCATGGCTTAGGCCCCCGGAGAGACGCCTCAAATCCTAAGCAGTGCTTCGCTTCCTCCAGCATGGTGCTTCGCAGTCAGGGAGGTGTTGATGTGCAGCAGGCTGCCTGTGCTGCTCCATGCCGGGGGGGCCTGGAGGGTGGTGCCAGGCTGGCCGGGGCCCGGAGTGAGGACTGAGGCTGTGGTCAGGGCCGGTGCTGAGGAAAGGGAAGCAGTGGTGGTGGTGGTGGGGGGAGAGGATGGAACCTCTGCTGTCCGCCATCCTGTGCTTAGTTCACTGAGTCCCCCTGCTGGCAGACCAGAGCAACAGCAGCCTCTTGCTCTTTCAGGTGTGCCTCGCCCCCCCCGGCCTGTCCCAGCGGGTGAATGAATTGTGTCCTAATGAGCTAATGAAGGCCGGGTCCATGGCAGGAGTCTCTCTCCAGGACTGGCTTCAGCTGCCCATTCATCACGCCCCCCTCCCACCACCACCACTCCTCGTCTTTCACCCTCTTGTAAAACAATGGCTCTTTAATAATGTCGCAGCGCCCCAACAGTAAATCAAAGAGTGGGAGGGCAGGAAACTCTGATAATCCACTCCTTTTCTATAGAGAGGATTCGCAAGAAAGAAAGAAAAAAAAAAACCTCAGCGCACTCTGTCATGGACGAACGTCAATGGCTGAGTGCTTTGTGCCACATTGATCCTGCTCTCGTAGCTCCTCCCTTGGTAATTCCGTCGCCCTCTTGCGATAAATTCTTGTTTCGGCCGACAACCGCGCAAACCACGGGGCAGACAAGAAGAAGAAGTTTGGACGCCGCCGGCCTCTGCCGATACTGGGCCTCTCACGTACGTTACCTCAGAGCGGGTTGGAAAGCAACCTGCAACACATGTAGTCATTTAGCAGACCCTCTTATCCAGAATGACTCACAGCAAGTACAGGACATTCCCCCCCCCCCCCCTCCCCGAGGCGATTTGGGTGAAGTGCCTTGCCCAAGAACACAACGTCATGATGGCACAGCCAGGGTTCAAACCGGGCACCTTCTGATTACTAGCCTGACTACCTAACCGCTCAGCTACATGACTCCCTACATCACCCTCCCCTGCTGGCTGGTTCAGTGTGTTCTTTCAGCGTTCGTTGGCCATCTGGACATGCTGAAGGCTCAGGTCAATACAGCGGAGCAGCAGGGGTGCTTGGGAGGCGGTGATAGCGTACGCTTGGTGACGGTAAAGAACTTCGACAGATTGTTTGGGGCTTTTTAATCCACACGAATGCTAATGAAAAATTGGCAAGCAGATTCTACCTCGGAACCAGTAAACAGCATTTAATTACAAGCATTTCCACCTTCTAATCTTTTTGTGATTCAGCCTATTAAGGAAGTGTTATTCCTCCTTCATCAGATGTAGGTGCAGCACCGCCCCTCCTGATTGGCTGCATCACAGGATCCTTGAAAAGACACCCAGGAGATATCCCAGGTGGATCTGTTTCGACCAATTACATGTTGGAATGTAGAGCGCACCATTTCAGGACTAGTTGAGTCCAGCCAGTGGAAGTTCCCTCTACCTCATACACCGAATGCATCACAATGAAACAGGTCTAATTCCTCTGTTTCTCCTTAATATCCAATTATACTATATATACTTAACCCAAGTACTGCAGGAATCATTGTGATGCGACTCCAAACCTTTAGCTGATAGAACACTTGATGATTCAATTGACATTCACTCATCCAGGTATGGATGGAAGCCCCCAGCCCTCCTCTGTAAGTCCTCTTGACCTCCTCCCCCCCCCCCCCCCCCCCCCCGAGTCCCCTGATCTGGCAGCATCATAGCTCTGCTGCTCGTGCTTTAATTGAATTGAGTGAGGAGTATGAGATGAAAGGGGTAGATGAGGGAGGCCCCCTGGGCCACACAGCGCAGGTCCCACTGTGTGTGTTTGTGGGTGCGAGAGAGAGAGGGTGGGTATGGGTGCTGGAGGATGGAAGCCCAGCTCAGACACCCGGGGCAGCTGGGGGTGAGCTCCCTCCACGGGGGTGTGGGGGGCCGGGCGGAGGAGCACGGGCGTCCCTGGAACCATCCACGGAGATCAAACACCAGATGAAAGAGGATACAAGTCGCCAGCAGAGTGTGACACGTGTAGCGGACACACACACACACACAAAAAACCCAGAAAGGATGGAAGGAAAAAAAAACAATCAATCGTGTTCCCTTCCCAACCTCACGCCCAATAAGATTACATCAATCAATAAGCTCTCTTATGAGTGATTGGATTGTGTGCGTCCAGAGGAGAGGACGGGGGGCAGCGGGGGGGGGCAGGGGTGTGCTGCTCAATTTTCCCAATGATTAAAGCGGAGCCAAATTGCTTTGATAAGATCAAGGACCTTGCTGTGACGGGGCCATGAGGGCGGTGTGGGGGAGCTGATAGAGGTGGCTGCTGCTGCTGGAGCAGGGAGGCAGTGGACAGATTCGGGGGGACTATGTACATCCCATGGCTTAACTCAGTTATCCAGTCAGGACCTGAGCCTCAGTCCCTAGCAGAGCCATGGATCCTCCCCTCAGCCCCTGGTCCTGATGCCTGTGTTACTGCTTCATATTTGGCTCCAATGGCCCTTTTATTTTTCCAAGTTCTCATTTGTACGTCTGCTGACGTTAACGCAGTCACCCTTCGTCTCGAAACGCTGGCGGAAAACAGACGTGTCGTCGTTTTGAATTCCAATGAACTGTAATCAGCGTCTCCCCCTCCCTTCCTCAGCCCAGCTGGCCCTGCATCGCTGAGCAGTGTTTTAATTCAAAGATGTGCGGCGCGATACACAACCAACGTTACAATAGGTTCATTACGGTAAAGTAATTAAAGAAGTGAGCGGCAAGCTGTCTCCCACTCAGCTTCTGAAACAGCCCCCTCACTCCAGCAGGGTGGTGGGGTGACTTCAGCAGGGTGGTGGGGTGACTTCAGCAGGGCGGTGGGGTGACTTCAGCAGGGCGGTGGGGTGACTTCAGCAGGGCGGTGGGGTGACTTCAGCAGGGTGGTGGGGTGACTTCAGCAGGGTGGTGGGGTGACTTCAGCAGGGTGGTGGGGTGACTTCAGCAGGGCGGTGGGGTGACTTCAGCAGGGTGGTGGGGTGACTTCAGCAAGGTGGTGGGGTGACTTCAGGAAGGTGGTGGGGTGACTTCAGCAGGGCGGTGGGGTGACTTCAGCAGGGCGGTGGGGTGACTTCAGCAGGGTGGTGGGGTGACTTCAGCAGGGCGGTGGGGTGACTTCAGCAGGGTGGTGGGGTGACTTCAGCAGGGTGGTGGGGTGACTTCAGCAGGGTGGTGGGGTGACTTCAGCAGGGCGGTGGGGTGACTTCAGCAGGGTGGTGGGGTGACTTCAGCAGGGTGGTGGGGTGACTTCAGCAGGGTGGTGGGGTGACTTCAGCAGGGTGGTGGGGTGACTTCAGGAAGGTGGTGGGGTGACTTCAGCAGGGCGGTGGGGTGACTTCAGCAGGGCGGTGGGGTGACTTCAGCAGGGTGGTGGGGTGACTTCAGCAGGGTGGTGGGGTGACTTCAGCAGGGCGGTGGGGTGACTTCAGCAGGGTGGTGGGGTGACTTCAGCAGGGCGGTGGGGTGACTTCAGCAGGGCGGTGGGGTGACTTCAGCAGGGCGGTGGGGTGACTTCAGCAGGGTGGTGGGGTGACTTCAGCAGGGCGGTGGGGTGACTTCAGCAGGGCGGTGGGGTGACTTCAGCAAGGTGGTGGGGTGACTTCAGCAGGGTGGTGGGGTGACTTCAGCAGGGTGGTGGGGTGACTTCAGCAGGGCGGTGGGGTGACTTCAGCAGGGCGGTGGGGTGACTTCAGCAAGGTGGTGGGGTGACTTCAGCAGGGTGGTGGGGTGACTTCAGCAGGGTGGTGGGGTGACTTCAGCAGGGTGGTGGAATTCAAGGGCCATTTTCCTCCCTCTCCCCAGAGATTCATGGGAAATCAATCGGGCTGGGGGGGGGTCTGTGTTCAACAATAGGAGCCTGTTCATTAGTTTTACACACACACTTGTGGTAATTTGTCTTCTTTTCAAAGGATGGCCAGTGTTTTTTTTCCGTGGGGGGGTGGGGGGGGTGGGGGGGGGGGTGGGGCTATGTTCCCTGCCTCGGTAGATATGCCAGCTCAGCCCGTCAGTGCTGATGTAGACCTTTTAAGTGTGTGTGCGTGTGTGTGCAGTGTGTGTGCAGTGTGTGTGCAGTGTGTGTGCAGTGTGTGTGCGCCTGCAGCCACATTCACCAGCGTAGACCGATCTTTGCTGAAATGTAACAGCAGCTTAACTCGGTCTCTGTAACTAGTCAGACAGCAATTAGCTCTCCGGTGCCAAAGTCAGTAAGCACGCGACATCCACCGTAATTAGAGTGTAACCCGTACATATCCACCATTTCTTAGTCCCTCACAGCCTTCTTGTGTTCATATTTTCTTGTTTATAGGGATTACTTTCAACCTTAAACCACCTTATTACTCAATTACTTAAGACATCTATGTTTCGAATCAGTCGCATCACTGGTTAGGTAGTCCACTAACGAGAGGCTGGGGACGTCTATCCAAGCATTTAATACGATCTGAGTGTTAGAATAATTCTTAGTTATCTCATATTTGCTGTTATAACTTTCATAGAATTATTAAAATTGTTAGCTTGTGTATGTATTTTTAAGGTTGTGTTGCAGAGAGAATGACTTGGAGTGGAAATAAACCAGAGTGGTTTATTATCTGCGGGATGAGGGTCGTGTCCTGATAACCTGAGTACATCACAGACAAGACACGGAACAAGCATCCCCAAGCACATTCTTAAACGATATTGTTGTTATTGTAGTGTTGATTGATGAACTTTGGATGTGTTTGCCACACATGAACTGATGTTGACTTGAGATCTTTTTGCAATAAAACGAGGGGCCAGGGAGATGTGAGGCAGATCAGATTTGGGATTGCCATAAGCACATCTCTGCTGGTCTCCTCATGAGTAGATTTAGACCTTTGTCTCCTTTCTTATGCTGATACAGATTCACCTTGTTATCATCTAACATTTTTTGGTCCTTCGAGCCGGATACCAATATATCCAACAGATTCCAGCGGGCGAGACGACTTCCAGACAGACTGTGGCCACAGCGAGCTCCTAGCTGAGCTGAATACTCTTTTTGGAGACTGGTCTTCTTCTCGCTGGCTGGGATCCAAGGGTTGACGGTTCCGAAGAAGGGAGACAAACGCTGGACGGCGGAGTCCAAATTGAAATTCCGTGAGTAGGTTTTGTATACAACCTGGCGAATGACTTGGAGGGTCATTGCGCGTGTAAAACCCTGAGAATCCTAGGCTCTATCAGGTGAAGTATTGCCAGTAAGGCAGGCGGAAGTGTCTCTGATTAATCGATTGTAGAACGTTTTGTAGAGATGTGTGTATTTTGATGAAACTTATTAGTTTGGTGGTGGACAAACCGGTTAAAACATTTG
This sequence comes from Neosalanx taihuensis, assembly GCA_030340665.1. NCBI lineage: Eukaryota > Metazoa > Chordata > Actinopteri > Osmeriformes > Salangidae > Neosalanx > Neosalanx taihuensis. The sequence continues at coordinate 3,110,543 of CM059306.1, forward strand.
TTGTAAATCCTAATCAAATTGGTATATGTAGTTACCGACCAGAACTAATATGAGTTTGTAAACGACACATCTGAGGTAGATTTCTAGAATTTTGAATTTCGTTTTTAACAACTTTTTGTTTAGCTGTTATTTTACTGAGATATATGTGTATTGTGACAAATTCTTAGCTTGGTGGTAAATGAATAGATAAGTTGTTCATTTTAAAAAAAAACTAACCAAATTGGCAATATGTAGATTGCTGAACCAGAACTGAGATAGTATTGCGAATGACATATATGTGGTGTAGAATTATAGTTACACATAAGACTAGAATCTGATTTTTAATTTGTTTTATCTTTTGTTTTTTTTTGTTTTTTAAGTTGTTTAACATGGGTAAAGGACAGAGTAAACAGAACTCTAAAGAGAACTTGACATGGAAAGATTGGATGGATATTAAAGCCCAGGATCCCGGTAAAATTAATTATCTTGATAGATAGATTCATATTTCCTTTTGAAGAATTAGGAAGACGAAGTTAGGAATGTGTATGTTTTGTGTTAAATGTTTGTTTGAAATGGTAGCAGTTAAAGAACGTTATAGGATACATGTTGGTTTAAAAGAGCTCATTTGAAGTTGAGTGGATAAATATTGTTTTGGATTTTCCACTGGTACCCTGGAAAATGTCAATTAATGTACTCCACGTAGGACAGATGGAAATTGAGAGAAATAGGCAACTGTGATCTTTGTTCTGTTTGAGTATGTTCCATGAGTGAATGCAAGTACTGAAGTAGAGGGCGTGGCTCTGGGAAGAGAGAACGCTGTGCTGGAGTTAAGGAGGAGATAAGAGGTGATCTAGAAAATTTGTTTAGAAATTAAGTTTTCTAAAGTGGTGTTGTGAATGGATTTGAGGATGTTGAATAATGGATGGTTTGGAAAATAAGAGAGAAGAAGGAACTAGAAGGTGACGAGAGAGGAAGATATTGTATCACTGCAGGTGATGATAAGGAATAAGTAAAGTAGACAATGAGGGCAAGAAGAGAGAGAGAAAAGCAGAGGTAGGAGTAGTAGTGGTTAATGTTGTTGAAGAAGAAATAGTATGGTCGTACCTAAACTGACTATTAATACTTCTATTATATGAACTGATGCATACGTTTAACTAGAAGTAAAGCAGTGCTGATATTGACCTGATAAGGAGAGCATTGTTCGGTCAGTATGGGTTTGAAATGGTGTATACATGCATGCTAATAATGAATATAGATGATACTTAATGTTAACAAAGGAGAAAGAAGATGTGATAAAGATATTTCTTGCATAGAACTAGTGTACGATAGAATATAGAACCTGTGTTTATGCAATACTATTTAAGAACTGATAGCTAAGTGTTGATTTATGTTGAAAGATTCACTTGCATTATTTGAACACTTAGCTGAAGAGGGTCATAAAGTAAGCAAGAGTAAACTACAGTTATGCCAGGAGCAAGTGAAGTATTTAGGTCATAACCTCAGTGTTGGAGGACGAACAATTGTAGACGATAGGAAGAATACAATAATGCATGCCCCAAAACCACAAACTAAAGAACAGATGATGTCATTTTTGGGTTTAACTGATTACATTGTATAAATGAATGCATGTGGATGATTTCAAAATGACATCTCCTCTTACCTGGACAGCAGAAGCTGAGGAAGCCTTTTGTAAGATTAAACAAGCTTTAGTATCTAGTACGACTTTAGCGTTGCCAAATTATAATAAAACTTTTATTCAGATGGTGGAGTGCAGAGGACATTTTATGACCTCTGTGTTAGTTCAGGAACACGGATCAAAATTAAGACCTGTTGCATATTTCTCGTCAGAATTGGACAGTGTGGCTCAAGCACTTCCCCATTGTGTGAGGGCAGTGATAGCTGCATCACAGGCAGTGGAGATAAGTGCTTCTATAGTGCTTTTTCATCCATTGATTTTGAAAGTACCCCATGCGGTGTCTGCGTTATTACTGCAAACGAACTTAACATTCCTCACCCCTGCGCGATATTTATCATGTATGGCTACCTTGTTGTCACAGCCACATTTAACTATAGAAAGATGTACAGTGCTGAATCCAGCTACTTTGTTGCCGCTTCCTGAAGACTGGAGCATTCATGATTGTCAGGAATTGGCAGAACAAACGACTAAAAGTAGATGTGATCTTAAGGATCAGCCTTTGAACAACGGAAAGGTACTGTTTGTGGATGGTTCTTAAAAAAAAAAGAGCAAGGACAAAATCTGACAGGCTATGCTGTGGTAACTCAAGATAAAGTTTTAAAAGCAGGTAAACTACCGCCGCACTACTCTGCCCAGGCAGCTGAATTAGTGGCAGTGACTGAAGCATGTAAACTAATGAAAGGTAAAGAGGTGACAATTTATACTGATAGCCAATATGCTTATGCAACGACGTATGTTTTTACACAATATTGGAAAAACAGAGGCATGGTTACGTCAACTGGTAAACCTGTTACCCACGCTGAACTGCTGACCGACCTATTGCAGGCAGTAAATCTGCCTCGAGTTACTGCGATATGCAAATGTGCTGCCCATACGTTTGGAGTGGATAGTATCTCCTTGGTAGAATGCGTTTGCTGATAAGATAGCTAAAGAAGCAGCCATAGATAAAAATAAATAAATAAATAACTTCTTGTGGTAACACAAGACAATCTCGATAGCGCTACCTTAATTGAGATACAGCAACAGGCACCTATGAGTGAAATAGAACTGTGGAAAAAAAAAAAAACATGGTGCAACGTTACAAAATAATGTTTATGACCAAATAATAAACCTCCACGAAATTGATATAAATGGGCCGCGATTTTGAGACATGGGGTAACACATGTCTCAACAGGAGGGATGGTAGGACAGGTACAGCAATATTATACCGCTTACGGATTTAATTCTTATTCAAAACAATTTTGTAGAGCATGTTTGACGTGCGCTAAACATAATCCACAGGGGAACCTGAGGCTATGGAGAAAGCGATTTCCTGAACCTCAGTATCCTTTTCAATTTATACATATGGACTATATAGAGTTAAATCAGAGTGAAGGGAAAAAGTATTGTTTGGTCATTGTAGATGCATTTTCTAAGTGGGTAGAGTTATTTCCAACGAAGCATCCTGATACTTTAACAGTTGCAAAGGCACTCTGTAAAGATATAATTCCTAGATATGGAATACCTGAGAGAATTTACAGTGATAATGGAAGCCATTTTGTTAATCAAATAATAAAGCAGATAGGAACGATGTTTCACATAGAATTTAAAAATCATTGTGCGTACCACCCCCAAAGTGCAGGTTTGGTGGAAAGGATGAACGGAACAGTTAAAAATAGATTGAAGAAATGCATGGAAGAAACAGGAAGATCATGGACACGATGTTTAGACTTAGTAAAGTTATATAAACATTACTAGTGCATCTGGATTGACACCTTATGAAACTTTGTTTGGTGGATCTTATAGACTACCGTAATTTAAGAACGAATGGGAAACTAATGAGGAATCAAGTCTTGTCGATTATATGAGAAAGGTTTTGGAAAAACAAAAACAACGAGATGTTAATGTTGAAGTTGATTCTCCTGTTTCCCCACAGAGCGACCAGTTAGTGGGACCAGGAGATTGGGTGTTGATAAGGAGCATTAAGAAGAAACACTGGCATTCTCCTAAGTGGGAGGGGCCACATCAGGTGTTGCTGAGTACCCCAACGGCCGTCAAAATAGCTGAGCGGTCCACCTGGGTACACTTGAGTCATTGCAAAAAAGTCATTTAGGCTGAAACTTCCAGCTGGCGAGGTGAGCAAAAGACTGATAATAAGGGTGGACCATACTGTATAGAGTTTGTAGACCTGGAAGTCAGTGAAGAAATTACAAGACACCGAGCCTTATAGGGAAGCCGATTTCAGTTCAAATGACGCCCAGGTGGTTAGGGTTGATGATACGGTGTTGGGGTGCTATGTTATTTTTTATGGTGATTTTTCTTTGGTATCCTTTGGGACCACCTAAATCAGGGAAGAGAGTAACACTGTCAGATCAAACGTATGAAATAAATCATACGGACCGTCGATTCAGGCGAGGTGTTTCAGGAGCCCATCATGGCAGTAGCAGATATAAGATGTATTGGTATCACGGACCTCCTGCACGAAGGTATAAAAATCCCTGTATAACTGCTAAGAATGAAGGCTTATCTAGTACTGACAGTCTGTATGTTTGTTATAATTCTACTATAATTGATGCTAGTGTAATGATACCCCTGTCTTCGATTAGAATTGGTGGTTATTCAGGTACAGAATGGTCAAGTTATGAATGGTATTTGTCTGCAGCAGATGTGGAGGGGGGCTGGGAACATGTTTTTACATACACAGGACAGGATTGGTCTCCCACCCCAACGACATTTGCAGCAAGACAGTGGAGAAAAAGGCTTGTTTTAACAAAACAAGCAGATAAGTTACAACTGGTGTTAAAAACTGTTGAAGCACCTTTGGCTCTAGAACCTCCCAAAAGTAAAGTTTGGTCAAACTCTCCTTGTAATCAATTAACTTTTTATGTTTACAGATCAGGAGCGACAGCTGACCCTTATACCTATCTCTCAATCTGTAGCAACATTACGACGCTAAAGAAAAACAATCCTGTTGACCCCATGCGAGGGAAGTTGACCCCTGGACCAATGAGTAAAGCTACCTACATGCATATTGTGGAAAATGATGCATCTGTTGATGAATGGTTTCAGGTGACTTCAGGGATATCAGGACTCAGTAATAATTGGTTGTTAATGGTTGAACAAACCGCTAAACAGACTAAAATGGATTGCGTACTGTGTTTAGGACCCAGGCCACTACTACGCATTGTACCATCGAATATTCCTGCTACTTGTATACTTGATGTAATGACTAAAACAAATCCTAGTGCTAACTGCAGTGGTTGGGACACGGTTTATCCCATCACTCTTTATGAAAAAGAGAAAACGGTTTTTTTTCTAAATCAGTTGCCCCTGGCAACTTCTTTTGTATTTGTATAACTGGGAAGGGTAAACCATTGACACAGTCAAATGGTTCCTTTTGTACAGAAGTGATTTATGTACAGACAGGATTCTTCCCACTTTCCAGAGCTGATATCTGGTGGTGGTGTGGTGACGATCGGCTGTTTGATAAATTACCACAGAATGTAGTTGGAACTTGTGCCCTAATATCTCTGCTTCTTCCCATTTCAGTATACCCTATTACTTCTATTGAATTAGTTGAGAGATTAGCTAATGTAGAGTCACAGCAATGGATTTCTAGAAGGAAGCGAGAAACTTGGATATCTGATAAGGATTCTACTTATATAGACGCTATAGGTATACCACGTGGTGTTCCGGATGAATATAAATTAGTTGATCAAATAGCGGCTGGATTTGAATCATCAATTTGTTGGTGGTGTACGATTAATAAAAATGTGGACAGGATTAATTACATCCATTACAACGTTCAAAAATTAGGAAATTGGACACAAAGTGGGTTTGAAGCTGTTCATGAACAGCTGTCGGCGACTTCCCTTATGGCATTCCAGAACAGGATTGCTCTTGACATGTTATTAACTGAAAAAGGAGGTGTTTGTGCAATGTTTGGAGAACAGTGTTGCACATTTATTCCCAACAATACAGCTGCTGATGGCCGCTTGTCCAAAGCCATAGAGGGGCTTCGTACCCTCAATGGAAAAATGAGAGAGCATTCTGGAGCGGATACCTCCATGTGGTGTTCTTGGCTGGACATGTTTGGAAGATACCGGACCCTAGTGTCGTCGATATTAGTGTCAATGGCAGTATTTGCTGCGATATTAACCTTGTGTGGATGTTGTTGTATTCCTTGTTCACGTTCTTTGACCACTCATCTCATTACCACAGCTATTTCTCCCATGGAGGAGAAAGTAGCTCAGCTTTTTCCACTTTTAGAGCATGAGGACGCTCGGGACAGTGATGACGAAATATTTGATACTAATCTTTCTGTTTTCTTCTCAAATTAGGTGTTTCCTTCATCATTATTCTCTGGGTATAACATGTTTGTGTTCATAAAAATGAACATGCAGCTGAAAATCCTGGTGAAGTGGCTGATTACGAGTGAAATGAGACTTTGAGCAAATATGGATAAACAGGAGGGAAATGTTAGAATAATTCTTAGTTATCTCATATTTGCTGTTATAACTTTCATAGAATTATTAAAATTGTTAGCTTGTGTATGTATTTTTAAGGTTGTGTTGCAGAGAGAATGACTTGGAGTGGAAATAAACCAGAGTGGTTTATTATCTGCGGGATGAGGGTCGTGTCCTGATAACCTGAGTACATCACAGACAAGACACGGAACAAGCATCCCCAAGCACATTCTTAAACGATATTGTTGTTATTGTAGTGTTGATTGATGAACTTTGGATGTGTTTGCCACACATGAACTGATGTTGACTTGAGATCTTTTTGCAATAAAACGAGGGGCCAGGGAGATGTGAGGCAGATCAGATTTGGGATTGCCATAAGCACATCTCTGCTGGTCTCCTCATGAGTAGATTTAGACCTTTGTCTCCTTTCTTATGCTGATACAGATTTAGGTTGAATCTAACACTGAGCAGAGCAGCCGTTTCTTCTGAACGTCCCTTTATTTATCCCCCCCCCCCTCACCCCCCTCACTTCCAAGGGAGATCATGTAATAGAGCCTGCTCTGCGTTGACAGTCTGTCGCCCCAGGGCAAGCCTTTTCTTCATTGGCCTGTCACTGTGAATGTACGGTGGAGATGGTGAGAGGAGCTCAGCTCACACAGAAGCAGCCTCGCATGCAGACGACCTGGCCCGCGCCGAAATGAATTGGCAATCCCACTGACGAATGAATGGGCTCGCGTAATACCTCTGGGGTTCTTAAAGAGAGATCCCTTCTGCCACGTCATTTACCACGGTAACGGTGGTAGGGAAGGGACTGGGAAGATTCCCATCATGTCCTTCAGCATAATGTGTTTTTCAGATGATTCCTGGTTTTGCCTCCCACCAGCGACAGCCCAGCTTAATTACCAGCGTGAGAGATCATAGGAAGCGACCCAGGGTCAAATCACACCCGGACCAATTCTGAAGAAGTAAGCGTGTATCTGACGATTCTGTAATACGAGCATTTGGGCCCGTTTACACTTCCACAAGTCACCTTAGCCTCTGCACAGCGTCACAACCAGTGGCAGACTGGCCACCGTGACGCTTACAGCCACACATCAGGGTGTGGGAGCTGTGAATGATCACCTATGGATTTCCCACAAAGGCATCTTTATTCCATCAACAACAGAGAGGAGGCCGTCGTATTTTCGAGTTAGGAGCAACTGCTGAGACTCTAGTGACATCAGCCTAGTTAGCAGCGCTGCCTGAGTCATCTCCTTCAGCCTACTGCAGGATGGAAGGACAGCCGCTGTTCCTCCAGCCAGTCTTCTAATTGGTCTCGCTAGTCAGCCAGTTCCATTTACAGGCAGTCAGGTGGCTCAGTGGGTTAAGGCGTTGGGCTCATGATAGGAAGGTTGTGTGTTCGATTCCCGGCTGTGGCTATGTGGCGTCGTGTCCTTGGGCAAGGAACTTCACCCTACTTGCCTCAGGGAGAATGTCCCTGTATTTGCAGTAAGTCGCTTTGGATAAAAGTGTCTGATATGCTGAACGTAAATGTGCAGTTACAGACTGTGTACAAACGTACATTACCTTTCTCACACACTGCTCAAGTTACGCCACGTAACTTTCCTCTGGACTCCTATAATGTTGTTTTGTGGAGACGATCCGCCTAGTTTGCGTGCGTTTCCCAGGTCTTTGAGAGGATTTCTGTCTTCTGGGGCGGCCATCTTCCTTTCCTCATTAGAGGGAAATGTGGACCTGGCCTTTTGTGTGATCAGAGGAGGATGCTGGAAGATCCCGCTGTGAAAAGGCCTCTTGTGACAGGAGATGACAGGTTCACTTCTCTACACGCATACAGGGACTCACAGCTGTGTCAGTACTGTGCTCATCCACAGGGCTCCTGTCACGGTGCTTCTAGACAGTTTTACTGCTTTATCACACAGCAACTCTAGGCTGTTCAGCAACCCAAACATCCACGGTTGGATCAAAGAGATTTCTTGGGAGCTGCTTACTCCTCCGTGGCTTCTTCAGAACGGCGTCCACCACACCCAGGCAGCGCTGGCTGACCCCGGTGGCCCAAGTCAAGGACGTCAAGGCCGTCCATCTTCAGGCTAGCAGACAGGCGTTCGTCTGAAGATCGTATCCGTCCCGTCATACTAACCGCCGTCCATGTAAAGCCGCGATCATTGCGTTTTGAATCTATTAAGAATCCCATGACTGACAACGAAGGGTCTTGTCATCATCGGTCTTTGTAAGTGAGTGGGGCTGGGGAAGGGTGTGTTATTTATGGGGTGTGGGAGGCACAGGCATGCAGGCACACAGATTGGTGCGCTGGCTCTAACCTCTGTGTTCCTCTAGGTGTGATGAGTGTCGTCTCTGCTACCATTTCGGGTGTCTGGATCCTCCCTTGCGGAAGTCTCCCAAGCAGACGGGTTACGGCTGGATCTGTCAGGAGTGCGACACGTCCTCCTCCAAGGTGAGTGTGTGTGTGGGTGTGTGTCTGTGGGTGTGTGTGAGGGTGTGAGTGTGTGTGAGTGTGTGGATGTGTGTGTGTGTGTGTGTGTGTGTGTGTGTGTGTGTGTGTGTGTGTGTGTGTGTGTGTGTGTGTGTGTGCGTGCGTGCGTGCGTGCGTGCGTGCGTGTGTGAGTGTGTGTGTGTGTGTGTGTGAGTCGGTTTGGGTGTGTGTGTGTGCGTGCGTGCCTATGTGTGTGTGTGTGTGTGTGCGTGCGTGCGTTTGCCAAGTGGCACTGGTTGTCTGTGAGCTCCAGCAGGCTTGGAAGTCATCACATTATGTTTGACATTAAATCACAACAGATAGCCATCCGAAAGGAGGCCACACTCCATTGGAGGAATTCCGAACCTTTTTATTCACGCTGTGCGTTTGATGGAATTTGATTTACGGTAACCGGCGCGGCGGAGTTGATGTCATCGATTCTCATTCTCCCGTCACAAGCTCTGTGTGCATGATTTGCCCTTCTTTCTTTTTTTTTAGAACGACGCTGTTTCTCTGTAACAATTTAGCGAATAGGTGTTCAATAAACTGTATACAAATCTATACACCCATAATGTCTAAATCATCAGGCATACAATTCACATTTCCTTCCACATGAATGCTCTGCTGCAGTTAGGGTTAGATCTGCTTGCTTGGTTAAGGTCAGGGTAAGCGATCTCGAACCACAAATCGTTGCTGAGATGTTTTTTTAGCAGTTCCTTCTTTTTTCTAGCTTCCAGACGGATTACCATTACACAGATGCTTACACACAACAGACGTATCCTGAACACACATGAAAAAGACAAACAGGCTGGCTTTGGGGCAAAGATAAACCGGCATATGGCTTCCGGAATGGTATTCTAGTGATCCTACTGCACATCATGAAATGCTGTGTGCTAATTCTGAAGGAAAGTTGTTAGAGCAGAATGTTCCCACCCCTCTGCGCCTGGGAGTCTATCAGCTCCTACACTGCCAGAGTCACACAGGCATGGTAAATCTGCGCCAAGCTCCTGCCTGTATAACCCGCCTCTTCAGCCCAGCTGGAGTCACGGCCGTCCAGCCAGGCTTATCAACTTCACCGGCCGCTTAATTGCGAATCAAAGGGGAAAGGCTCCGGCGCTTGAAGTCGTGCAAGCGTTCCGATGGTGGCGGGGACCACAGCAGCGGTTCCGGTCCTGATTCATCGCGTTCTTCCTTCCCGACTCCCTGCTGCTGCGATGGGGCCGTCTGAGCGAGCCAGGGGGCGGAGATGGCGTGAGACGCCCCACGCGCTTTGTCCTGTACGCCCTTTCCTTCCTCCCTTCCCCCCCTCCCTCAAAAACCAAGTGATACAGAATAACAGACTGTCGTACTCCATTGATCCCAGACCATGACACTTCCCACCGCAAGCACGTACTTCTGTCTCTCTCTCTCGCGCTCGCTCTCTCGTTTTCTTCAAAAATATAAATGTTTTCAATATTGAATTACAGTGTAATCAAGGGTAGCGTGTGGATTCTTGGAAACCTAATTATGTTGATAAATGCATCCACTTTTCAATTTATCCGGGAAAGGGCAGCCTGTCCTGCCAAGCTCTGCCAGGCTGGAAAATGGGGGTTAATTGATGTTGCCAGAGAAGAAGAGACGCATAAAAAGACAGAGTGGAGACGCTGTACAGGCGGATGGCTGCTCTAAATTACAGAGGCAACAGAAAGGTTAAAGCTCAGTTAAAATGTTAGATGGTGGAGGGCTGACACACCGCCCTCCCCGGAAAGATCTGGAACCACAGCCCCCTTCAGGAAGGCCAGGGAGAGACGCTGTTGGACGCGCCTCCATTTCTCCACAGAAATCGGGACGGTTTATGAAGGCGCATGACAGTAAATAGTTGTTTCTTACCCAACATGGCGACGTTCTCTCTACGCTAACGAAGCATCGGGGGTTCTGTGGCTCATGATGTGGAATATTGATGTTTCGCATGGATTTCAGCGCCGATACAAATCCATGCTGATGGTCTGATGGTTCGTAACATAGGCCAATGGCCCATCAACGCACCGCTTGAAAATCCGGTCATAGAAAGACACATTGGAGCATTACAACCCATAAATCTAAAGCTCGCCTTTTTCGTAAATAGGGCTATTTATGTCAAAGGGGGAGCAGAAAAGCCTAAATTGGTCGCCCGCTGTTAATTTGTCAGGAGTGTGTGGTTCTGAGCTCAAGCAGTGGGAGGGGGACTTTGAGGCAGAGAAAGTAGCTCTTGGCTGTGGGAGGTGGGGGGGGGGCACAGGGATTAAACAAGCCTTTGCTTTTTAAATGTGCTCGCTAGCAGCCTGCTGAGAGAGCAGCTAGTCTCTGGAGGCCCCCAGGTCCAGACTCCTTCCTGTTTAATCACCCCGCTCCATACACACACACACACACACACACTGTACTCTCCCCCGTATTCCCCTCTTTCTGTCCCTCTATCTCTGTCGTTACACGCAGCTCTCCAAAGTCTAAAGGACGGCGGCTCCATCCCCTCTGGAGTATCGTATCTGTGTGAAGTTGCTCCCATCCACCTCCTCCTGCCTCCCACCTCCTCCATGCAGCCCCCCGGCCCTCCTCACCCCCTGCTCCCCCCACCCCCACCCCCCGGCTCCTCACCCCCAGCAGCCAGCGTCTCTATGGTGACAAAGAAGTAAGGAGTCTTGACAAGTAGTTAGCCAGGGCACTTCTCCTCTGTGCACAGCTCAACTCACGACAGCCTCAGCTGTGTTAACGTGTGTCACCATCCAGTACGACCAGAACCCTATACAGCTGCTGGGACTGTATGGGCAGGACTAGACTGGACTAGACTGGACTGACAGTCTAGGTACTAGAACACAGCTGGCTTATACCTATATTATGTCTCTGGGTTCAGTCTGAGTGCATCGTTAATTACATTAGCTTTCGGAACTGAATTTCTTCCAGGAAGTGTCTGTGTGTAGCAGTTTTTTACAACGACAGTGGCGCTCAACCATCTCGTTTGTGTGTGTGTGTGTGTGTGTGTGTGTGTGTGTGTGTGTGTGTGTGTGTGTGTGTGTGTGTGTGTGTGTGTGTGTGTGTGTGTGCGGTGGTTTGTAGGTTTAAGAACGAGCAATGTCCTCTACTTGATCAGGAACAGTACTAGTGCCAGACCTTTTAAGGCAAAAGGTTTTCCGAGCTCTCTAATGGCAGGAAGTGTGGGAGATAATTGACTCCACAGGACCAGAAAAAGCACTCTGAAGATGAGAGCTGTATTTAAATAAAGTTTTATCATCTGCCAGTAAATGCCATGCCGCCTGACGGTTTGCCTGTAGGGTAAGAATGTTTTTTTCTCCTTTTTTTTTCTCCCCCTTTTTCTTTAAATGTCATCTTTAAGTGCAGAATCTTACCTGAGCGTCACAAGTGTGATTTAGTCGTTTGATTTAGATAGTGAGGGTCAGCACTCTGTCTGCCTGCCAGTCTGGAATGAGGAAGTTGCTGGTTGCCACGGATGCGGGAAAGGGAAAGGTGATTGGTTAGCTTACATACCGCACATCCGCCTTCACACCCCTGCGTTAGGGGAAGAGTTCACCGGTGGGTAGGTTCCAGAAACTAGCTTGCGGTACACAGTAGCCTGCTATGCTTTTAACCGTACAGTATAATAAGTGTAAAATAATGATAATAATATTATATTCCCAAATAACTTCGGGCTGCTGATTAGGCTGTTTGTATAATATCTTTTTTAAACTAATTGGATTCATGGCGCTGCTGTGTGATCTCTCTGTCTGCTTTGGTCCGTCCTCCTAAAGGTCACATTAAATGGAACGCTGCCTTGGAGGTCTTGATTAAATGCAGCAAGGGTGGCGGCATCAGGCATTTGTCTGTGTCGCCTTGTGTTTTGAAATTGTTGTGTGTCATTAATTGTCTCTGTCTGGAAGTAGGGCTGGAGGTTTACAGGTGTGTAGGCTCTCAGCCTGTCTGTTCAGGGCGCGCACACACTTACACACGCTCGCCAAGGCAATAAAAGGGTTTATTAGACAGGCTTGAGTTCATTACGGAGGCAGTGTTTCCCTCTGCCTGTGTGGCTTAGATAAACCTCCCGCCAACCAAGAGCACATTCCTCCCCTTGTCACCCCAGGCAAATGGATTCATGTAATAAAGTGACAGTCCTGCTGTAGTATATGGATGGCCTTTAATTCGAGAGGCCGTCACCGGGCCGGAAGGCGCTTGTTTTAAGCTTTATTTACACCCTGGTGGGGAGGCAGGGCTGGCCCTCTCCCCTCCATGATGAATCGGGCAAGAGCATCTTGAGGGGAGGTTTTGAAATACCAACAGCTTCAAGTTGGTAGTTAAAAGGCCTGAACGAGGACTCGAGTGGGAAGAGCCGCTTTTGATACCGTGTGGATTTGTCATCAAAAGGGCTTGTAACTGTTGCAATTACCGCCATGAAAGTGCCCCCTCGCCCCCCCCCCCACCCCCCAACCGCCTCTTCCTGTTCCTTGAAGGCAACGCTGACAAGAGCCACGGTTAATTTGTTTTGTGAAGTTCAACCGTGACCTTGAAGTCTTCGCTCGTGTGTTTAAGTGATTAAACTTAGCGTTTTTGGTTGCCGTGCCGTTGCCGCGCACACACTTTTAACGAGTGGAACACTCTCGCGGCGTGTTCGTCATTGTTTACAGGGCTCGCGGTTAATGTTGGGTTTGATGTTGTTCCCAATTCGGAGGAAGATTACCTTTACAAGCAAAGCTATCAATCAGAGTCTTCACAGCTTGACCTGTGAAACAGCGTAATTAAGTTAGCCTAATTAACTTAATGAAGTGTCACGCTCTGCTGCGTCACCATAGAGAGGAAATTGAAAGAAAAATAGGGATCATTACTCATCGGATATAATGGCATTCAGTGTGCGGATGATGAGAGACAAAAAAATAATAATACAGGAAACATTTTCCTACCGTTGCAAAGGTTCGATCGAAGTGTGGGAAATACTGTACGTGGTGACCGTGGTGATCAGGGAACTCTGAGGAGATATGAAGATACTCTAGGGAGCCATGGCTGTCATTTAGACTTTCACCTGAGAGGGAGATGAGGAGGTCCTCTTGTATGAATGTCCCTTCTCTGTTTGGCCCTTCATGAAGGCACGAGTCCACGAGCCCCACGTCGATCGGCCCCAGGGCTCTCTCTCTTTCTCTCTCTCTCTTTCTCTATTTCTCTCTCTCTCTCTTTCTCTCTATATCTCTATATCTCTCTCTTTATCTCTCTCTTTCTCTCTCTCTCTCTCTCTCTCTCTTGCTCTAACTCCTGACGCATGATAAAGTCATAAATGATGGTTGTATTTCAGACTTGGTCAGAGTTTAACCACAGTTTAGTGTGATTTAGAGGCTGGCGGGGAGGGCCAAACTAGCCTGCGGGGACTCACAGGGGGGGAACGGAGGGGAAAATCAATGTGCACGAGTCACTTCCATCACTTTAACTAGACGGGCCTGCTGCCCACACCCCTCTCCGGGGCCAATTTGTGGAGTAAACAGGAGTGTGTGCTGCCGCAGGGGGTCCCCAGTGTGCACCCCACACACCCCACACACCCTCCCAACCCCCCCTGGCCCATTACTCTGGACCATTTTAATAACGCTGTTACGAACGGGCCCCTACATGCGGCCACTTAGCCGGGTTTCTCCCAGCTCCTTACTGGACGACCTAACGACCAGAGCTGCCACTGGGGCTGGGAGACCCCCAGTCTGGATGAACCATCACTGGGAACAGCCGACCTGCTGAACAGGCGGAATCCCCCCCCTATCCCCCACCCCTCCCTCAACTCTCAGGCTCTCAAAAGTGACTCACTTAGTTTTCCCCCCTTGTTTACCGTGTCAGTCATACTGGTGCTGGTCGTTGATGAGGATTACCCTGTTTGTTCTCTTGAATCACAAGTTGGGCCTACCACCATCCGAGTGCCGCAGACTTATCAAAGACAGAGAGAAAAGAGCAAGGTCATGTATGATGAGGCCCATGCTCGTGTGTTTATTAGTTGGTTGTTAGTCGAGGTGTTTCGCGATTGGGAGTAGAAGGATGTGTTGTCTCCCCAGTTGACAGACAGGCTGCAGGTAAACTCAGCACCTCTCTCCCCCTCTCCCCCTCTCTCCCTCTCTCCCTCTCTCCCTCTCCTCCAGACATGCATTATTAATAGACGCCAGACTGCAGCTACCTTATCACTTCCCTAAAGGTGACATTGAGCATTTTCCACCTCTGCTCTCACACAGTTCTTAGCCAATTAAGATGAGAGGTTTGAGAGTTTGTGTTGTTGTGGTAATCTGACGCACATTTTGTTGTTTATGTTTTAATGATTAATGCTGGTGTTAGCTTTGCTGTTTTTTTCCTATTTGTGTGGAAAGTGCCTGTTATTGAAGGGGGAAGTTCTGGAAGAGGTTAGGAGACATGGCTGTTATTATTACACGAACACGAACACACACACAAGCGACTGGTCGAGGTGTGTGTCTTATCGATGCCATAAATCACATTAATAAGCACCAGAGGGAAGGCTGGTGTTACCTGAGCTGTTCAGACAGTCCCACATGAGGACCCCGGCGCATCACCTCCTCAGGGCCTCGCTGCTTCCTGTAGGGGAGACGTTTAAGAGGCACACCCCCACATAGGTACACCCCCACACAGGTACACCCCCACACAGGCACACCCCCACACAGGTACACCCCCACACAGGTACACCCCCACACAGGCACACCCCCACACAGGTACACCCCCACACAGGTACACCCCCACACAGGTACACCCCCACACAGGTACACCCCCACACAGGCACACCCCCACACAGGCACACCCCCACACAGGTACACCCCCACACAGGTACATCCCCACACAGGTACACCCCCACACAGTTACACCCCCACACAGGCACACCCCCACACAGGTACACTCCCACACAGGTACATCCCCACACAGGTACACCCCCACACAGGTACACCCCCACACAGTTACACCCCCACACAGGTACATCCCCACACAGTTACACCCCCACACAGGCACACCCCCACACAGGTACACCCCCACACAGGCACACCCCCACACAGGTACACCCCCACACAGGCACACCCCCACACAGGTACACCAGTCTTGTATAATAGCTCTTGAACGCAGCCCAACCCCAACACTCACCTGAACTCCAGCCATCTCTCAACAGCACGACTCACCGCTTTTCAGCTTACCTGACACTTTGTCGTTTTCTCTCTGATTTGTTTTGTCGTCTCAACACTACTCAGCAGTAAGAGTGGAGACACGCGGCCAATTTGCCCACTATGACCAAGGACTCAGCCTTGTTTGTGATTTACTGCTGTATTCTAAATGACTCCGATTGGAAACAGAGAGAATGCGCCTCTCTCTGCCATATATTCAGGATTTGGAGCATCAGCTCTTATCAGACAGAGGATAAAAAATCCCGCTTGTGCATTTTACCTCTGATTAAATTAGCCGTCGCCGCAGTAAGTTCACCTCTGTATCTGTCACGCTTCACTAAAATGGAAATTCATTTCTTGGGAAAAAAAATAAAAAGAGGAGATTAATGAATGCCCTTTGTAATAAATGAAATGGGGAATTGCAAATATGCCCCGTCATGAAATTTAATTGTGCTTTCTGGTGACTGGTTTGGCGAGGCGATGGGATAGGTGGGAGACGAGTGAGAGGGAGCCGGGGGGGGGGGGGGGGGGGGGGACACACTTTCAGAAACACTTTCTGAACAGCACTAATGATCCCAGTGTTTATGACATTGTGTCACCCCTTGAATAGCTGCGAGATACTTAAGTCACGCCAGAGAACACAACCACTAAAGTAGAGTATGCATGTACGCTGTATACACACACACACACACACGCATGTTCAGGCTCCCACACATTTACCATATAACCACAGGAACTCATTTAGATTATAGCACATTGACTTACTACGTCATCCTAAATCATAAACATAATGTCCCTTTGTTAAATCCCCACCCCTTCCCTCACCAACTTCCAACATGTCTTTTTTTTTGTTAAAGCCACACACCAGCATGGCAGTGTCATACCTGTGAGGAGGAAAAGTGAGTTGGAGGCTTGGTGAATCCCCACAGACGCAGGCCCACGCTCACATGCAGAGTCCATCACAGACCAAGCCAAGAATCCCCCCCTCTCGGTCTGCGAGACATGCACTTTGTGCACAGTAGACACATAAACAAGAACATACAATGAAAGCAGAAAACCCGATAAGGGAACGAAGTCATCCTAATTAGCTGCTAATTCTTTTGAGGGGCTGCGCCCGCTTGATAAAGAAAGCCAAAGCTTATTAAAGCACACGCAGCGCTGTACATTTACAATTATTTCACGGCATCGTTTTTAATCCCAGTCTGTGAAGTTGACTGCGTGGGGGGAGGGGAGGGGGGTTGTGTGGGGGGGGGGGGGGGGCGCGTGGGAGGATGTGATGGTGGTGGGGGGGGGGGGGGGAGGGGGGGTTATTCATCTTCCGAAGGATTGCATTGCTGCAGGCGGTGGGGGTCTCCACCTCTAACACATTAGCGCTCGATAGGCTTTTGTTGCCACCTAGGGTCGGATCTGCGGGCTCCGGCTCATTCCGCCTCACGTAAGCAGCAGGGAGCGGAGGAGGCCAGCTGCTTGTGCCCTTTAAGAACACCCGAACTCAATTAGAATGAAAAATGTGGCATTTCATTATCGTGTACGTGCGTATGTTGGGGGGAGGGCCAGAGGCTTTGCGATGCCGTGGAAGGAGATTGGCGGGGGACTGTTCTTTTCTCTGTCCCTCCTGCCTCCCGTCTCTCCCTCTCCGTCTTCCCCTCCCCAGCCTTCTGTCTCTCCTGTCTCTCCTCTCCCTATCTGGGGAGGGATGTGATGGACATGTCCCTCCATGCAGGGGGGAGAGGAGGGTGAGGGAGAGGCATGCCCCGCAAATCAGTCCCCCGAGAGCCCGCGGGTGTCACCCCTCACCCCGGGGACAGACACTCCATCAGGGCAGGGAGGAGAGGCAGGCTGGGCTTCATGAGATTGTTAGCATGCGCTGGCCCCGCCTCCCCGCCTTGTTTCCCATTTAACTGACCGGTCCTCCGATAACCGATGGTGCCACAGGTAATTGGAAAATTGGCAGTCTTGTCAAGGAGACGTGGTGGATGGCACGGAGAATGCGGTGGCGTGGCTTGAGTGGTTGACCTCCACCCCCCCCCACCCCCCCCCCCCTCCTCCCCCCACCCCCCCAACGCACCGTCACCACCACCACGGTCGCCACCCCCCGGGGGAGATTTATACACTCACCCACCTGCCTACGGACCCACACGCAGCAAGGAGCCAGAGTTCAAGAGAAATAAAATGAACACATTCCTCAAGGCGGTGGGAGGGGGGAATTAACCACATGTCAAGATCCATAGGGACTTAAAGACAAGGTTCCAGTGAGTGAGGAGGTGAAATATGAACCGGCTTTATACGTCAAGGCCTGATTTACTGCTCATGGGCAGATCTTCACTGCCAGCAGCTACAGTACTACCATAGGCACAGTAAGAGCTATTTATTGGTTCTCTGATGCCTCGAGACACTGACTGGGTGAGGAGCTGCTCTTTAAATTCTCCATTTATCCTGATGAGCTGATAGGTGTAGTGATGTGCTGGCTTATGTCATTAAATAATGTTCAGGTCTTCAAGAACAAACGCCTCATGTCTAGTTCCTCGAACACAACATGCTGAGAAAGAGATGTCAGGATTACAAACCGTGTGATCTTTAGTTTTTAATCATTTCATATGGGCCTATTGTAGTCACAATCCGTAGATCCACTGTTGCTTTACTGTATGTTCATTCATTCATGGCTTCCTTCCTTAACCCATATTGTTCTTATTGAATATCAAACACCTGTTGGCTGTATGTCATCTCTTTTCCCCTTCATTCTGTCCTCTCAACTTCATGCTTCAGAGAGGGACATTTGTTCGACACTGTGCGTGTTGTCTGGTCAATATTCCAAGAGTCAAGACTCTTAGGATCATCTCTCTGACTGCAAATTGTACAAATTTAACTGCAAATTGTTAAATACTAGAACCAAACAGCCACACCTTCCAGAAAAGGCACAATCAGTAGCTTTGAAGATGTTTTTCTAGCTAACCTTAAGCAGTGTTTTCTAGCAGACCTTGTTAGAGGAGTATGTCTGTAGCCCAACCCTATAGAGGAGTGTGTCGCTAACCTCCACCAGTGTGGGTAGCCTAGGTAGCCGCAGACGGTGTTTCTGGAGGCTGGTGGTCAAGCCTGGCTGCTGATCGCACATTACTGAGGAGGAGATGTGTTTATTAACCTCGGGAGGAGAAGATAATTGCATCTGTCAGACTCGTTTAAGCGTCACGGCAGCTATCGCCGGTGTCGCTTTCGCTTTGTCACGCCCCTCCCCCATCTCGAACTGCGCTGGCGGCTCTGTCTGGGTCCTGCCACCCAGACCCTCATCTGCCCCCCGTCAGGAGGCAGCTGGGGGGGGCTGTGGAGCGCCCCCTGTCTCCACCCGTCTGCTCCACACATTTAGGTATGGTGTTTGATGAAGAAGATATCAAATATCGTCACTGGCCACCAACATAAATGTAGGATTCTTCTAAGGGAGTGTGGCCTAGCCAAGCCTCTGATGTGTTTAGAAAGTTTGAATACATGATTACTATCATGAGATCACAAAGAGAAGAGGTTTGACTCTTGGTTTCATTGTTAGTCTGCTCCTTGTCTCTTTCAGGAGGAAGAGGAAGAGCGGGAAGAGGACGAGCGGGAAGAGGACGAGGACGACATCAAAGAGGAGATGGCAGAGCATGAGATCCTGAACTGAGAGATCATCCAGGGCTTCTACAGCTGTGCTCTCTCTGTACGGTGTAGGATCCCCCAGCCATGATGTCACTGCACATGTCCTCTGTTCATCCAAGCCACAGATTGAGAGATCACTCGAAATTAGTTTTGTAGCAAAAGGAACAGAGTATTTAAACAAGAAAAGGAACGCAAAAAGAGAAAAAAAGAATGTCATGTGAATGGTGTTGTCGGGAGAATAACAGAGCAGAATAGTTCTGTATTTCCAGAGGAAAGGGCTCAAAGAACAGATGGTGATGATGACCTCTTGTTTATGCAGAGTTTCTCCATGAGGCAGGACATGAATGTATTCATAGGGGGGCTTCTGTTCAGAAAGGCCTGCTGACAAGCCATGTTCCCTGGGCACCAGAGGAGGGATTCTGCAGCAGAGTCAAACTCAGGGAAAGTGTTTGGTTGAACATGTTCATAAAGGCCACCGTGGATTTATGAGGCCAACCTTAACCTTTCCCTGCAATCTATTTTCATACACTAATCAGCGTCCAATGTTTACAGTACCCCATTTACCGTGGTGAGTTCACATCAGAGCGATTTACGGTCATTCTGCAAAACACTGTTTCAGGAACACCATGGTCATTTGGTCACCAGTTCAAAGAAGATTGTATTTTAATCTAGTATCTACTTCAAATTTCAGGACCTTTTGTATGATTTAGTTAATATATGCAGTATAGTACTATAAAACATGCCAGTACCCTCAAAACCAATATTTTAGGAGTACTTCATTTGAGTATTATTTGATTTGTTTAAAATGTAAATGGAGTGCAACGTTCAGTACTATAATACACCACAATATATTACCTCATGAAGTGATACCAATGTGTTTTATGTTGGGGGGGGGGGGGGTTTCAAAGCTAAATGTGCGTTTACTAAGAATCTGTATTTAGATACTTTATTAAGGGACAGTGCCAATAAAGGTCACATGAATTACAAAAAGCCTCCATCCTGGTCAGGTGTTAGCAGTGGAGCAGACTAGGCTGTAAGGCTGACACTATACAGAGAGGGGGGGGCGGTCAGTCACCATAAACACAGACTCACATACTGTAACCGGTCTCTCTTACATTCATAGGTTGGGGGGGGATCTTTATATCTTTATATCTTGTCGCCTCACAAACCCCCCCATGTCAATGCACCAGCGTTCTGACATTAATGCATCGAGGGATGTAATTCCAATTTGTTTCAAAGGAACTATTAATTTGCCCATTTCAAGGCCAGGCAGGAGGGAACCCCTGTAACGCCGCTGAACCGTGAAAGACATTATCTGGGGGGGCTCAAGCTTTTTGGAGGAGACGTGCAGAATTGATGCGCTTTGATGGGAGGCGCCGACACCCGCGAACGTTTGAGCCCCGCTTCCCCGCCGTCAAGCTCCCAGCATGCCTTTTGAGGAGCGATGTCATTAGGCCTGTAATAACAGCGATGGGCACATTAATGACGGAGTGGCCCGCTCTGGCGTCCTGCACACCCCCAATCTCTCTTCTACACCTCCGGCATACTAAGCAGGCCCTAATGACGCCCGCACAGCCGCGATGAGAAGGAGCGGTGCTCAAAAGCCAGATGTCTTCTACTGGAGAACACCAGTTCATTTGCTGTCTTTAGTGTGTCTTTTTGTCTACTTGATGTGCACTGCAGCTCCTTATACAGTCTCTTGACCGCTCAAGCAGATAATGCAGTGATGGGCCATGGTGCTCTGTAACATATTGTCCACATTATCCAAAATATTATCCGCAGTCAACAAATGTTTTCTAATGCTAATGTCATCTATTTTGACTGCGATGCAAAGTCATACCATAATAAGTACGATACTGTTTTTTTTTTCTCTGGGAAACTATGTTGAACAGAGTCTTGCAGACGCTTCATTCATTCTGCAGCCCAGAAAAAGTTTCGGCTAAGCAATCAAAGTTTTGCAAGTGGGGGCACTTCTCCAGGTTATGCAGTAGATTTATTATCCTGCCAGATCTTAATCAGGGGTATCTTTGTTCTGACAGTGTTGCTCTCCCTTGCCTCGCTGCCACCTGCCTTCGTCTGGCGCATGACTAATACCCACGCTGTTTGCTTGTGATATAACAGTAAAGATTTACTTAAGTGGCACTGCGACATTTACAGGGAGATTTGAATGTTCTCCTGTGCTCGCGCTCTCTCTCATCCCCGTCAAACTCTCTTGAGTGTCTCTCAGTTTTAATTGCTGAGGATAATTCCTTAGATAAAATCTCCTTCGTATGGAATAGGTACCCGATTGACCTTTTCTAAGCTCACGGTGTTATGACAGAGTTTTTCTCTCCGCTTTATTGCTCTGGGTGTGCGTGTGTGTGTCTGTGTGTGTGTGTGTTTTCTGAGGGCATGTAATCTCTCTCTCTCGGCGCCTCAGGAAGAAGACCCTCATTAAGAGAGAGGGTCCTGAAAAGGTCCCTGACACAATTGAATCGGCCTCTTCTCCCCGCTGCCACATTAGTGACGCACACAGGTAGGACTAAATGAGTTCTGAGCAGAAAAGGGGAGGACGTACAGGAGGTCCTGCACACCAACACAAAGGGCCCACCTCGGCTCCCGTTCCTCAGAAGACACACATCCCTGATTTGGGCCCTGCTCATCCTCGGCCCTGTTGTGACAGCTGCAACAAGGAGCAATCAGAGCGCTCACGCAGGAAAGGCTAGAACGCTGATATATTTAGAGACGTGTTGGAAAACAGTTGAGCTGGATTAGAGTCTGGTTATTTTTTCAACGATTGGAACAGGCAACAGGAGAGTTCCTCGTATCACCATCCCAGTAGAAGTCTATAGCGGCTGTAAAACGCCGATGTCGTTAACTGCAAATCTCCCATGAGGCTGTGTTCTCCGAGCCTGTTCCTTTCTGACAGTGTGAAACTAGAGGGAGCCTTTGTCCTTGGTTCATGTCAAATTTACA
The DNA here is from genome assembly GCA_030340665.1 of Neosalanx taihuensis. Lineage (NCBI taxonomy): Eukaryota > Metazoa > Chordata > Actinopteri > Osmeriformes > Salangidae > Neosalanx > Neosalanx taihuensis. The sequence continues at coordinate 3,132,839 of CM059306.1, forward strand.
CCCGCATAAAAAGGTAAATACTCCACAAGGCCGCCCAGATACGAGCTCCTGATTGGCTCTCTATTACAGCTTTATGGATGGTGTAATTCACACGGACTCCAGCGAGTCTCACAGAGAACCGTGTACCTGCAGAGGATCATGGGACGTGGTGATAGTGTCCAGACCGGTAATAGGCCCGCCGCACAGGTTACGCAGATACCCCAGATTTATTGGTTGTTATGGTTATCTGCCGCTGCAGGTACAGCTTGTAAGCCTAAATGCTGGTTTTCTTCAGCTGCTGTGTGTTACTCAACAACGCCCAAGGTTAGTAGTTGTAAACACAGTATTATCATCAGAAAACAATGGCCACCTACTTTGCAAGATTAAAGACTGCTTTTTAAGGTGGTTGTTATGGAAGTCGAACCCATAACTAGCCTCAGATGTTTTGACTTTTCCAGTGGTTGTTGACTAGACACAACCCCCCCCCCCCTCCCTCACACACACACACGCACACACATACACATGCACACACACGCTCCATGGCTAGATGACCCTCAGGTGGCTGATTGATACATGCTTACTGGAGAGTGCGTGATCAGTCATAGAGAGTGTTGGTGATATTGGCTCTCGGTTGGAGAGTGTGTCCCTCTCCCAGGAAACACGATCTCCCAGCAGCCCATAAAACACCCTGCGCAGAGGACATGCAGCCCCACAGCACGCCACCAAACACCATTTCTCTTACACCACCAAGGACAGGCACATCACTTACGTCAACTCTCCTGTCCAACTGCTTCACCTTATATTCGTTTGGACTGCAGCAACTTATCCACGACAAGCCGACAACCTTCCACTGGTAAATTCTGATTGACTTTTTTCCCCTCCCTTTGGGCCTGTTTAGTACATTTCCAAGTGTCAAGTCTGGGAACATATTAAAAGTCCTGTCAACATCCCACCCACTGTTCTTTGTCAATAATGATCATATTAACATTGTGTGACATCGTTCAGGCTTGGAGTCCAGCCCTTGTTATGTGTTTATGTAAAAGACAACCAATTAACTCAGAGGAGAGATATGTTATCGCCCTAAGCTCAAAATGGGGGGAAAATAGCTGTCCAGCTAATCTCTTCTGCATCCCTTCAGCGTTCGGTAATAAATGATCTCTATCTACCACTTGTTGTACTCTAAAACCTCTCATGATTTTCCACATTATTTCTCTACAAATCATTAGCTTTACGCTTAGAACACACAATTATGTACGGTTTACTGAGATGGCCACCTTTTTGCAGCCAATCGAGACACAAACCACTGGACCAAGTGTGCTTGCTTGCTTACGTGTATTTCCGAGTCAGGGTGAGGTGAAGTTACTTTATCTCACTTAAGTCCCGTCCTGCCAGCATTTGCCTGAGCGTTATTAAATCGCCTTGGCGTTGCGGTGCTCTCCATGACCTGCCAAGGATAAAGAATCTGTTTACTGTAAATTGCGCCCCACTCCCTCTCAAATACCATCTGCCATAGCGAACAGCACTGCGCTCGCAACCTCTAAAAATAGACCCAGATTGGCTCCTGATGAGACAGGGGTCTGAAACACCCCCCCACCCCCCACCCCCAAAAAATAACCTCACCGCTTGTCTGTGATTCAGTCGTTAGGCTGTATGTTATCACCATGTTCACCTCTTCCAACACCAACTCTCGACAACTAACTTGGCATGAACTTAATGAAGCCGTAATGTTGAAGTGTGTGTGTGTGTGTGTGTGTGTGTGTGTGTGTGTGTGTGTGTGTGTGTGTGTGTGTGTGTGTGTGTGCGTGCGTGTGTGTGCACTCATGCGTCTGTGACACCAAGTGGGTAAAGGTGAGGAGCAGGCTTTCTCTGCTCTTCCTAAACAGGCTCGTGACTGATGCTCACATGGTGCTCGTGTAATTGGCTTCTGCCAGCTTGTTTTACAGCTCTGTCTCTCTATGCTGTGATTTATCAGGTGCTGATGCAGAGGGCCCCACCTGTAGCTGGAAGGCAAAACCAGCAGGAATGGAAATGCTTGTATCTGTTGTTCATGCTCGGCTATCTATTTCTGCATTACAAACCCAGCACTAGAACCACACTGATTATGTCGAAGCTCTTCGTTTTTCTATAGAATTGTAAACCATATCTGGACAACAGTTACAGATTTTGACATACAGTAAACTAGTATTGCGTATTGCATTTTTACAGCTGTGCAAGCCCAAGGCAGTTTGGAGTGAACTTGATGATTGCTCTTTTGAGATGGCTCTTTTTTAAGCACTCTTTTAAGGTTGTGCTGACTTGAAAATGAAAAAAATGTCAGATTCTGAACTGCCCTCCAAACTACAGAACTTTTCCCACCGATGCCGATAAAGCAGCTGAATCCATACTAATCTTCCACAGGCACAGGCCATATCTCCAGCTCGGCACATATTTAAAGGTCATCTGTGGTTTTACAAGTGGAGGTAATGGCGTTCCTACATTTCCATGAATTGGCTGATCTGTCACTGAAGGCTTGTTTATGAGCCGTTTGTTCCCCGGCGCGCTCCTTCTCCACTGCAGAGCTCATTCCAGCGGCCATAAAATACACAATTGCTCCGATTCATCACTGAATTAGTGGGAGCATGACGGCTCCTGCCAAGCGGTGGCGCGCTCGCTGATCCAGGTACAGCCACAAACTATTATTATATTAACTGATTAGCAAAGGCTGTCATCCTTGGGTGGCTACTGTTATATTGGCCTAAGTTCTGCCCTGCGTCACCATATGCCCCCCTAGGCCATACGAGGCCAGGTAAACGTAGCCTGATTCTGTTGTTACAGAATCACTCAATAACTATTGCTACAGAAGTAGAGTCACGTTTTATTTACCAGTTGATTTGGTCATATTCATAAAACAACTTTCAGATCTGCAACACACCTTGTTGGTATGAGAGAGATTTATTGAGCACCGTGGTGTTCCACTGGGTCATTTTCAAGTCCTGTGTTGTGTTCTTCGGGATACCCTACATGAAGTGTTATCCCCCCAGAAGTGATGTCATATTTCTCATATTCTGAGTTCCCCAGCCAGACTAGCTCTGTAAGGGAGAGCATGGATGCTGGATCCTAATGCTGAGTCTGTTCTGCTCTCTGTGTGTTCGCTGAAATGTCGTTATTCACTGTCCAACATTTTTACCTCAGTTCTATCTCTCCCCTCCAGCCATGCTGCTGGGTGATAGTGCCATGGTGCTATGCTGTAATTTCCTTACATTTTCTCACCTTTATCTTCACCTCTGGTTTCCTGTCCATGAGCAGAGCTTGTCCTACACACAGCCAGCCGTGTAATCTCCCACTCTAAACCTTCACGTAAATGAGGTCTTTCTCAGGGTCTTCACCCCTTTTACACACCTACACGCAGATAGTAGCTTATTTTGCAGGAAAACACGCACTCCCACATACACATAGAAATCGGGAAATAAGGCCTTGCACTCTCTTTTATTTGGTTCAACATACAGCATTGGGACACCAGTTTTTGCTTTGCTTTCAATATTTATTTGGTCCTAAACCGATCAGGATGATGGCCAGAGAGAGATCATCCATCATCTTCATCCACCGTGACACCTGTCAGCTTTCTCTCTGGAGAGAGGGTATCCTTCCGGCCAGTCTAGCCCCAGATCTGCCTCTCTGCTCAGCACAAAGAGAACCTCCAGCACCTTTCACTGGATCAAACGGCCTGGAACAAAGTTAATGGACATCATCCTCCCTCCCAGCTACCGTCAGTCAACAACAACACCTTCGTCAGTCGCAGCATTCCCATCCCATCCACCACGTCATGGTGGACCCTCTCCCTTTGCCGCGGGGCGAGGCGGCGAGCCCAAGCCAGCGTCTGAGCGTCAGAATGTTCTGGAACCAGGACAGCTGGCTCCAGACGCCGGCGGAGCGGAGGAGACCTGGCGTCCGACTGGTAGATGCATCCCGTCCCATCACAATCGCCGTCTGAGCCCCACACGATAAGCCCTCATTACCATAGGTTTATTTTCTCCCATTGAAACGGCTGCTAAAACAAAGGGCAGTTGATTATTTTGCTTGATCGTTGTAGCATTCAAGCCGTCTGTTTGAAAGGGGGAGAGAACAATAGGGTCCCTCATAGGGAAAAGAGAGCCTGACATGCATACAAGGCAGAATGGAAAGGCAGGGATACTGACGTGAGATCAGCCTGTCCACTCTCCACAATGGGCCCATGAGACAGAGACAGACACACAAAAGAGCTGAATCTGACAGTCCTGTCCATCCAGCCAATGGCTGCTGGTCCCTGGAGATGATGGTCTGGCTCCACAGACCTCTTCTTTCATTGCCGACATTTACATTCTCACTGGTCTCAGCGTTTGATGTTTGATTGTTGATGGATTGATGGTTGTCGATGAAACAACTGGAATTCCGGAATGAGATTCGACATGTGATAGGATATTAGACAGGATATTGGATGCATGTTGGTGTTGCTTGCAGGAGTCAGTGAGTCTTTCTACTTCTACCTTCTCATTTTTTACCCTCTCTGACCTCCTGAATACACTTGTTGTGTATAGCATGGCACTGTGTCTGCACCTGTCAATGGACCACCATTAATACACTGTTAATACCTCCATGAATGTTCCCCAGTGGTTGGTTAACCATATCTCAGGCCAATTGATTGAGGCTAGAGGGGAAGAAAGTTTGTGGTTAAAGCGCTCAGGTTGTGGTCTAAGTGACTGGGTGAAAGGGCTCTGATTGAGGCCAGATCTCTCTAACCACTCAGTAATTGGAGGCTTAATTGCAAAGTGTGGATGAGGGGGAAGGGTAAATGTATCTGTTTGTCTGTCAGTTTTCCTTCAGTGTCTCTGTCCCTCTGTTCATCTGATCATTACCTACAATCAAGACTTTTTATGGAGACATTTCGTCTCATTTCGATGTGCCAAGTAGCAGTTAGCAAAGCAGCACATAATGCATTATGGGTTATTTGTAGTCATTGAATTCCAAGCAACGTACTTTGTTAGCTTTATTTCTTAATAGATGGGGATTATTAGCATGCATGGAATTGACTTTAAATTGGGGGAATGCTACAGCAACACAGCTAAGAGGGACAGAAAACAACGGATTACAAGTGTTTTTTCACTCCATAATGTGATTTTAAAGTAAAGAGCCTTACCTTTGTAGCATGTTCCAAGTAAGGATGGCGGGAGGTTGAGATTAGCAGAGAGAATAGAGTTTGGGAGAAAGCCGATTAGTCGGAATTGAAACACGGCCAAATTGAGTTCCTTCCCTTTTTCCAAATGCTGTTCACAATGTGAGATTAGTTCTGTTGAACAGCATGAAGTGAATTGTTAAAGTTTTTGTATTATAAATATTATGTCTCATAGAAAAAAAATATTTCTTCAGCTTTCATTTTTAGCAGAGACATATTTGTAAAGGGCTTTATTGAATATAACAATTATACCTTAGTAGAGTGGACATTTCTGTGTTGATCTGGTTAACCAGTTTATTTATTTGAATTGACATTTTATATGCGTTCGCTAGTGTCTATGAAACATACTTTTAGGGGTCTTGCACTGCCATCTGCTGGATAGTAACCATGTGTATTCTGAAAAGTGACAAGTCAGAAGAGATGCACAGTGACGGAATAAGAACTAGTGAAGCGAAGCACATTATTAGGATTCCTCCGTCAGGAGGAAACCTATTGTTATTGCAGGTATTATTATTATTATTATTATTATTATTATTATTATTATTATTATTATTATTATTATTATTATTCCAATTGTAACATGGGTTTGATGGCAGCCTTGGATCACAGCGGTAAAAAGTTGAGATTTTTGGCATGGTGAAACAATACAACATTATAAGATACCACACCCATTTTGGTTCCCTTGAGACCAAAGGGGGCGCTACAGGCCACACCCCAATTTGACCAACCATTTGTGTCCTTTTTCAAAGGGATGCCATTTGTAGTCCTTTTGTCCTAAAATCCTGAAATTCATTACAGATGCCTTATTTGTCACAATGAACAAAACTTATAATGGCAAGTCCTTAGATTTTTCTGTACATCATAAATTCAGACACCTCTCACCCACCTCTCACCCACACTCTCACCCACCTCTCACCCACCTCTCACCCACACTCTCACCCACCTCTCACCCACACTCTCACCCACCTCTCACCCACACTCTCACCCACCTCTCACCCACCTCTCACCCACCTCTCACCCACCTCTCACCCACCTCTCACCCACCTCTCATCCACCTCTCACCCACACTCTCACCCACCTCTTACCTACACTCTCACCCACCTCTCATCCACCTCTCACCCACCTCTCACCCACTTCTTACCTACACTCTCACCCACACTCTCACCCACACTCTCACCCACACTCTCACCCACCTCTCACCCACCTCTCACCCACCTCTCACCCACACTCTCATCCACATCTCATCCACCTCTCACCCACACTCTCACCCACCTCTTACCTACACTCTCACCCACACTCTCACCCACCTCTCACCAACCTCTCACCCACCTCACCCACCTCTCACCCACCTCTCACCCGCACTCACCCACCTCACCCACCTCTCACCCACCTCACCCACCTCTCACCCACACTCTCACCCATCTCTCACCCACACTCTCACCCACAGGGTCCTGGATGTCTCTCCCTTGACATCCCAGCACAGGCTGCATGTCTGATCTTGTGCTGAGCCCTTGTGTTGCTTTGCGGCTGTGTTCTCCTGTGATGTGGCTGCTCTGACTGGGAGCCGCGCCTCAGTCCTGCTCCCAGAATGCAGCCTTATCTGTGAACCTGTCACACCATCCAAGGCCAGAGTCATGAAGAGACGGTTATTTATGTCCCGCTCAGGGTAACTGAATTCACTGCAAAGTGAGAGAGAGTGAAAGAGAGAGAGAGAGAGAGAGAGGTTAGAGCGGTGGGATGAGGGACAGGGGGATGAGCAGTGTTCAACTACAACACATCCGTTCACCCTTGACAGGTAGATGTCATCCGTTCCCTGTGGGAGTTAAACCAGGGTAGTTCATTCACAGTGCTGGCTGGGTAAGTGTACATACGGTCTGATGTTCAGGAATTCACAGTGAAAAATATCTTCACGCTTAATCGTTTTGTTTGACTCCAGGCTACAGAAGTGTGTACTTCTCCCCAGTCTAGGTCAAACCCCACACATTAGTTTTAAGTCATATGGGGAGATGTTGTTCTTAATCTTCTATTACACCCTAAACTATTTCAATAGTATGTATCAATGCCATAAAGGCATTTATTGGGTAGCAGTTAACATGGTAAGGTAAAGTTACCCTGGAGTGACTTTTCCAATGTTAGCAACTCTCCACCACTAGAGGGAGTGCCATAAAACACAGGCCCCATCTCATCAGCCTTTGATATGAATTTGAAAGGAAACACCTACTTCTAATGTCTTTAATGCAGTCATACTGCACTGAAGGGTCATGTACCATTCACACATTCCAGGCCCTGTCCTTTTGGGTTCTGCTAATAACTTTATTTAAATAAGACAGATCTCTATGTTGAAAAATACAAAATAATTAGCCACACACGGCCATCCCATTACAGAAAACAATTGATTCTATGGTGGCATCAGGAACAGTCAGCAGAGCACAGTGCCTGGACGGTAACAGTGGACTTATGTACTGAACAAACAGTAAGCAAGCTTTCGGTCTAATGCCGGAAACACAAGCCGTGTGTAGCCGTGTACACACCTAGGGTAAAGTGAGATATATGTGGAAAACCAAATGCAATATTATTATTTTGGGGGGAGGGGGGAGTGTGTGCGTGTGTCAAGACCTTACAAGCTAACCTTTCAACAGTGGGTACAGTACAAATCCAAGGTTGGAAGGAGGATGGTTTCACCGTGAGTGTGGCTGTACACAGGGACTGACTGTAGCATTCTGGAGGGCATCACAGAGGACCTTGGGTTTCATTTGTGCTGCTGTTTACATATACTGTATTCGTGAGTTGTTTTGATTGCATTAACCCCCCCCTCCTCCCCTCCCCCCCCCCCCCCCAACAAAAAGCAGGTCAGCAAGTTTCCCCTAAATGACAGTCAGGACCTCTTCCTCTTCTATGGCCTAGTAGCACACAGTCTGTGTAAACTGGGACACTTCAGGTTCAGTGAGGACTCAGACCTGCTGGTCATGTGCTCTGGTTCCTGCCCTGTGCTGGTTTCTGAGTGGGTTCATGGCTTCCACAACAAGCCCACTGCTGACCTGACTCCTTACTCCAAGGCCTAAAGAGTAAGACTAGGGAGTGTTGAACAATAACAAACAGCTTTAGAAAGCAAACACCTTCTCTATTATTGCACACGTCTAGTTAACCAATGACATCATGATGTCAGTCATTGGGTAAGCTATATTTTTGATAATAAGGTGCTGGATTGAAATCAAATAATAATAAAAATAAAAAAAACAATGTTGAATTCATCCTTTTTAAAGCCATATATATCCACAGAGTAGGATGAAAGGAGTCTATGTGGTATTTCCATGAGCCCACAAGATATTAAAATAAATAATGTTTCTTTTGATTATGTTCATCTCTTAAATGTCTTGATAAGTTGAAGCGTTGATCATTTATGCTTGGATAAGTGATGTTCAACATATTGTTACTACCTGCAGTGGAAGTCATTCTGCACAGAGGACAACAGGGTTAGACTCAAAGACGTTGATTTGTTTTAAACAAGTGTGTCAACTAACAACACATACGGTAGAAAGGACAAGATGTCAACCCCTGTCTGTGATCTACAGTTGAGATACATTTTGAATTTGTCTTAAGAGTGATTTGATCTCTAAACACAAGCTATGGAATTCATTTTCTGCTGAGCGAACAGCAAAGTTTTTAAGCGTAACATGTTTATGTGTGATATTTAAACAGTCTTCGTACGGGCATCACCTGAATATAACCGTCTCTCCTGTAGCTGTTTGTCAAGGAATTGTTACTGCAGGTCAAGACGTGATTTTAGACGTTATTTCAACCGTTCAGTTTTCTACCGATGGCTGACGTCTCCATCTACACCACACCTATGGCTTTTCTTACTTCTCTACAGCATGTTTGAACTAATCTCAGTCAACACAAGCAGGCATCAAATCTCTCTCTCTGTCTCTCTCAAACTGTGTTCCTGGACCACAACTCCACACCTCCACTGACAAGTCTAAGAGGAGGCTGGGCTGACAGACCCTGTCAACACACTCCTTCAGTCTGCGAGGGTGGGGCTCGGAAAGAACAGCACATGGCAACATGGAATGTCTAGGGAAACCCCTTCATCTTCTACTGGGAGTTACAGATGGGTTTTTACGGACGTACATTCCAAATTACCTGAGTGAGATACCTGAAGACAGGCTATAACGGACTCTGTGCGACGGATCTGGCCATTTTGGATGTTTGTCCGTTACCTCTTCTCATTTTGTGTTTAACTTCCTTTGTTTTGCATCGCGAATATATATTAAAGTGGGTTTAGAAATGTGTTGTGGATAGTGTAAACATAATCCTGAACAGTATAGCTGTTTTCCTGTTACATACATAACACAGCAATACACAGTTTTCAATTGAAACAAGTCTTGTTTTTCTTTTCATAGATATATGAGACTATAATATGTATAGAGAGAGCTTATTCATACTGTGAATGTTGAAACAGAATACAACACATAGTTTAATCTTAAACATACTACCCAGTTTTAAAATGCATGCCACCCCTCTATTCATGGTATTTAATTCTTCCCTCAAACGATGGCATATCTATCACCGTGTCCCTCCTAACCAAGAACAGTGCTTTTAAGAATATTCAAAGAACAATAAGGTGACTTTGTTGTCTTGTTTTGTGGATGTTGTTGGTGTTGTTGTTGTTGTTGCTACGCCATGCAGATAGTGGGGTTCAGCACAGAGGGTGACAGAGGGAGGGGCCCTCTCCCTAGCACAGGAGGGGGAGTCGGTGATGGTGGGAGGGTGTGGGAGGGGTGGGGGTGTGGAGCAGAGACCAGCTCTGCTCCTGTCTAGCTGATGGTCAGGCTGTCTGTCTGAGAGGCAGTCTCTGAGGGTGGGGCCACCCCCTGCGAGGGGGAGGCGGGGGCGTCCGGGGGGTCGTCCGTGCTGGTGCTGGTGGAGACCTGAGTGGGGACACAGTGGGGCGGGGTGCCGTACGCTGACAGGGGCCCCGAGGAGGCGGAGCTGGGGCCGGCCTCGGGGTCGTCCTGGTGGGGTTCCGAGGCGGGGGTGAGGTGCAGGGAGCCGGGCAGCCTGACGGGGCAGAAGGCAGAGCCGGTGGGGATGAAGTTGACCTTGTTTTTGTCGGGGCAGGAGAAGAGGGGCACGGATGCAGACTGCTGCCTGGAACTGTAGAGACAATGTGGAGAGACAAGAGTAGGTTTGAATTTTGGAGAGGTTTGTGTTAGGACTTCATATGTACTTGAAAAGTGGCAGAGGAGAGCTTTTGACATTATTAGTGTTTCCTGTATGATTCACTTTGATTAGCATTTGTAGCAGAGTGCTAGCTAAGTAGTTACAACCCATCCAAACAAGAGGAGGTTTGTGACATGCCCCAGCCTGGCTGCCAGTTTGGGCTTTCAGTGGGGGGGCTGTGCATGGAAGGACCAAAACAACGCAGCAGAATCATTGTTTCATCTCAGTGGACATTGTTTTCAGAAGCTTTGGAAGCCAAAGTGGTCAGTGACTGGCCCAGTCCTGGGCTGTGAGAGCCGGGAGGAGAGGGGTCTCCTACCTCTGCTCCTCGAACACTTTGATCTTCTCACAGCCCTCTGGAGGCTCCCGCTTGAACATGTAACTGTTGTTTGGCTTCGGGGAGGAGGCGAACTTGGGCAGTGGAGAGCTGCTACCACTGTCTGTGTACAAAGAGAGACGGTGGGAGAGAGACATTGAGAGATGGAGAGCGTGAGAGATAAGACAGAACATCTTCACAGGGAATCCAACTTTAAAACACACGGTAGGGGGCATGAAGGGGGTTAGGACAGCACAGGAGGAAGGGAGGGGTACTCTGGAGCAAAGCAGAGGGTCTGGGTGGGCTGTGCTACCTTTGTCGTGGTCGTAGAGCAGGTCGTCTGCGGAGTAGGGGCTGCCGTCGTGGGAGCCGGGCGGGCAGGCGGGCGAGGGGCAGGGGGACAGGCTGGAGCAGCTGCTGGAGCGGCCGGGCACCGAGGGGGTCTGCGTGTCCACGCTGCGTGTGCTGCTGCTGCGCTGCTGGGGGGGGAAGGGGGCTCGCCGCCCGTCAGGGACTTCCAGAGCCTGCAGGCAGGTGAGAAGCACCGCATGGAACCTTCCGGATTAAACATTAACCAACTCCAGGAAAAGTGGCCAGCTGTGAAGTGACTGGCCAGGTATTGTTGATTGAGAGTGAAAGGAGGGTGTGTGATTGACTGGTCTCCCTCCCTCCCTCCCTCCCTCCCTCCCTCCCTCCCTCCCTCTTTCCCCCACCGACCTTAAGCTCCTCCTTCTCCCCGTTGTCTCGGATGAAGACCTTCTCCAGCTCGTGATTGATGCCCTCCATGCTGCTGGGGACCCTGGAAATGGAGGGCTTTGGCACCGTGATGTTGGTGAGAGCCATCTGGGACGACTTGGACATGGACGAAGGCTGGACACACACACACAGGCATACACAAGCAGGCATGTTACACACTGATAGCCACTGCACTGTATATAAACAGGATGCAAGTTACATTGGTAGTAGTTCAAATCACTTGAGGCCCTTTTGAAGCCTCTGGTTTCCGGTTAAACACTAAGAAAAAATCTAAAATCCCAAGAAGTCCCCACTTTGCCCGGGTTGCCAGGTTGAGGCGTTGCCTGGGTTGCCAGGTTGAGGCGTACCTGAGCGTGGCAGGTCGTGATGAAGGTGCTGTACTGAAGGGGAGACAGGCGCTCCTTGTCTTTGCTGTGACGACCTCCCTGTTTACTGCGCTGGAGCTGCTGCCGGAGCTTGGCAATCTGCTGGAGAGGAGGAGGAGGAGAGGAAAGAAGAGGAGGAGAGGAAGAGGAGGAGAGGAGAGGGGAAGAGGAGGAGAGGAAGAGGAGGAGAGGGAGACAAGGAGAGGAAGGGAGGAAAAGAAGGAGAGGAGAGGAAGGGAGAGGAGGGGATGAAGAGGAAGAGAAGAGAGGGGAAGAGGAGGAGAGGAAGAGGAGGAGAGGAGGGGAGGAAGAGGAGGAGAGAAAGAGAGAGGAGGAGTGAGACAATGGTAGCTAAAAGAAAGCAAATTAACTGACAGATGGTCGTGTGTTGACGAACAGTCAAAGTCATCAGCATTCCTCTCAGAACAAAAACTCCAAATGTCCATCAGGGGTCGCTGGTCTTCCAGTTGAACACCCTGGCAGACATGGATGCCTCACATTACTACAGCAGTGTGCTTAGCTGTCCTTGTCTATCTATGGGAACGAGAGGAGAGACTCACAGGGGCTGATCTCACATTGATCTCATATGTAAAGGAGAAATGGTACAGTTTGAACCATAAAGAGCACTTCAGTATGGAAATGTTTCTTTAAGATAATTTACATATAGACATGACATATAGACAATTGACTATCGTTTGCATAGATCCATAAAACACCTTTTTGAATGCCCACTGTAGATCTATGGAAGAGTAGATTTGTAGATGAAAGTAGCTGTGTGTGTGGGTGTGTGTGTGAGGATCAAGATAGTTCAGTGGTCTAATACACAGTGCTATTTCTACACAGTAGAATAGAGGTAGCTGCAGACAAGTTCAGACATGTCTCTATACTGTGTCTTACACACACACACCCACACACTCACACACACAGAGTCTTTCATGAACCCGTCTCCCAACTCCTGGTCCCTCTACACACTCCTCCCCAGCACTATAGCAACACAACACTCAGGACCAAACACAGCACCGCCTAACATGGCCCACTTCTGAAAGGAGCCTGTGTCTGTGTGAATGGCCCTGATACTGGATCTCCTGAGCCATCCAACCTGTTAGTCCCATCCAGAACTCTCTGCTTCCCTATCGGCCCGCCGACCCGCCGTGTGCTCTCACCGTGGACCCAGTGAAAGGGGAAGGTTCCATTCAGACTGGGGGGGGTGGGGGGTGGGCTGCTAACAGTAAAAATCCTACTGTAGCATCTACACAGGGCATGAATAGGCCTGTGTTCCCCCTACAGGGCTGGTCAAACCAAGTCAATAAACATCCCCTAAACCCATTTCGGTGGTGGAAGCCAACGGGTGAATGCACATGACATGTGACTGAAACCCAAGAGTGTGACCAGTATCCCATTAACCCGGCCCAAAATAACGTCAGGAATTCAAGTTTGTGTGCTTAGTGAAAGATGGTGGTCGGGGGGGAAAAAACGGCACCTGACATGCAAATGCAGGGGCGGCCTTCCTGCCAGTAACAGCCCTGCCACTGACCTGGATCATCAATCAGAGGCAGAACCTGGCTGAGGGGGGCCTTATCTGTGATGTCGGCCCGCCCCTTCTCCACACCGGCCACACCGATAGCAGTGGCCCCCATCCTGGCCTCTCTTCCTGGCGGTGTGTGTGTGTGTGAGCTGTGCTCCACCGCAGCCCTGCACTGTTACTCAGTACCATGCCAGCGCACACATATCTGAGCAGCGACCAGGTCGTTTTTATTGTCCACCTCCTCCTCCCCCATCCCCCGTCTCCCACCCCCACGCACCAGACATCCATTGAGACAGGGAGGCAGAGAGGAGGGAGGCAAAAAAAAGCTGAGACAAGGGAGAGGTGGCAGCGATGAAGCGGTTGCAGAAAGGCAGACGAGAGGGAGGGCAGGGAGGAGGAAACAGAGAAGAGGCGGAGAGAGAGAGCGAGGAGGCGGGGAGACGAGTGGAGAAGGGAGGGAAGAGGTAAGGTATAGAGGATGGGGGAACGGAGGCAGAGAGGAACCAGGAGACCGAGCCAAGGAGAGAGCCCATAAATTGTGGAGGGTTATGGCCGTTGCAGAGAGGGGAAGTGGGTAGTTAGAAGGGAGATAGTGTTATCTGCTACCTCCCTGCTGTGGTCGGGCATGGTCAGGGTGGAGCTGAGAGAAGACGATAAGACAAGGGCAGGCGCTGGGCTTTGTCCCCCACCAACACACAACGTCACAAACTCTCCGGACTGAGACATTCTGCTTGAGGTCGCGCAAACAGTCGTAAAAACCAGCGGCCAATCCAGGCTTCTGTGTCAGGTATGCCGGTGTGTGTGTGTGTGTTGCTGTGTGTGTGTTCAGTACCTCTTTGAGCTGGTCGGCGCTGCCCCAGGACGCCGAGCGCTGGTGGATGGTCCTCTTTTCTCTCGCTTCTTCACTCCAACATCCAGGAGTCTGGAGGTGAGATCACACCAGACGTCAGCCCCGCCCACACCCCTGCAGCAGCGCCGCTCAAGGTTCCGCTAACGCATTTCCCATCAAACGAGAAGAGGACGGAGCGCTGGCGATCACCGGGGGAACGTGTCCATGTGCAACCGCACACGCCACACATGTGCGCGCGCACACTCGCAAAAGGCCCACTCAAGAGTGAAAGCTGAACAGGGTGTGCCAGTGTTTCTCTACGGCGTCGCCGCCGTCGTCTCTCTCTCTCTTTCTTTCTCTGACACGTACTCACTCTCACACACACGCACACACATTCTCTCCTCCCTGACACCCAGAGGAAATTGAATTGCTGCCTTACTCATCTTAATGGGCCTGGCTCTCATTAAGACGTTTGTTTATTTTGAGTCAATTACTAGAGAGCATGCCGTTCCAACCCTCTCTCTCTCTCTCTCCCTCCCTCTCCCTCTCCCTCTCTCTCTCCCAGCACACTCAGACATGTTCCACTTGGTCATGAGAGATGATGAAGTGGCCATAAGATTAAGAACTGCCGGCAGATCGCATCTCTTACTATCCGCTCTGACTGAGATCCTGTCGCCGCCATGCACACACATACTCAACACACCACCCTGAGCATGCACACACACACACACACACACCACCCTGAGCACACACACACCACCCTGAGCACGCACACACACACACACTGAGCACGCACACACACCACCCTGAGCATGCACACACACACCACCCTGAGCACGCACACACACACTCACTGAGCACGCACACACACCACCCTGAGCACACACACACACACACCACCCTGAGCATGCACACACACAGCACCCTGCTCTACTACAACTCCTGGCTAACATCACCACACAGACGACAGACTTGACAAGAGGCTCCTAATACCAGGTGGTGGTGTGACCCACCAACGCCCTGGACCCCCAGCGGCTCTCAGGATAGTTCAGGCTGGCGGTGTTGCTGCTCTGGGTACGACAGGAGGCAGGGCCAGGCTGCCAGCCACGCTGGAGCTGCGTCACAATGATTAATAAGTTATTATGTAAACTAGCCAGATCCAACCAGAATAAGCCTGCTAGGCTAGGCTGAGCTGCTGGAGAGGAAAGGAAGAGGGAAGGGAAGAGTTGGCTCAAGAAAGAAGCCCAGACTGTCAGTGATGATGGTAGGCCTGTGTGTGAGGCCTGTTACACTGACATGTTTTCAGCTGGGTGACTGAGCTTTGATAAAGAGAGACTCTGTGTGTCTCTGCCCTCCCCGGGGCAAGGAGGGAAAGAAGCAGAGGGAAAAACAGCTCGCCACCGAGGGAGTGATGAGAGGTTCAAGGCCAATGCTGTTTGCCGGTGGTTGTTATAAATGGCTGGTTCCTCTATTCATCTTGGGTTGAGACGTCACATTTCAAAGGTTGTCCCTCTGCAAACAGGTCGGCAGCGGGGCCAGGAAATGGCGAGGCGACCGCTTTGAAGACAGCTTTTTATTTTTTTTATCTGCTCTTTAAAGCCGACCAAGAGAAAAACCACACGCGTGCACAGACACACACTTGGTCTTTTATCTCTCTCTTTCTCTCTCTCTTTCCCTCTTGCTTTCTTTCAGAGAGACTCTCACACATCCACATATCCCATCCACATCCATCTCCATTCCTCTTCCCTAGCCTTCATTAGCTCTCGTCTAAGACTGGCCGGTGTGACCGCATACCGACCCCTCCTAGATCCACCTGCCCTGCATGTGTCCTGTCAATGAACAAACATGGCTGGGGAATTCCAGGTTTTCCGTCCGTTAGGCTTGGACATACGGTATGAATAGTGGCCTTATGGCGGTAGGATCAAATTCCAGGCCAAGCTAAATTCAAGTAAGTGTTGCAAATGTGTCAAGTTTTCTGTGAGTTTAGAGAGAGCAAGAGAGAAAGTGGAAAAAAAGACCACTTAATGTTTGGAAGTATTAAAGCTGTCACAATCACTTACAGCAGTATATTCACATTTGGCAATATGGTTGCTATTCTGAAGTAAATAAGCCTCCGGTTGCCGAGCAGCACAATAAAAACAGGATGTACGTAATGTGGGTTGTCACTAGTTACTGACACAGCTGACTCTGGTGGCAGAACCTGGCAACTCCGTGGGGAAACTGCTGCAAGTCAGCCATTTTGGACCGACCTAAGAGGGCGGACAGTGTTTGTACTGCACACCTGCCCTGCCTCGTTAAATATCGACTTCGAAGTGAACCTCTATACAAGTCAGCTCACGTCTGTAGCTACCATCCACGTTAGAGTCATACTGTTACAGGTCACAGAACAGACCAGGAGTTCCCTGAAACATCACACAGAGTACAGAAGAGGAGCAGGAGGAGGAGAAGATAAGAAAGGAGGAGGAGGAAGATTGAGAACAGTGGTAGGAGTACTCTACTGACAGGAGCTAGCAGGTCCTTCCAGTCCTTATCAGGTTGTGGCGTCCAAGCTAGCGCCTGCTTCATAACACCCTGTGCTGCAGAGGAGCAGAGGCCTGCTGAAGGCCCACGGATGCGTAGGTGGTAAATGTCACACCGCCGGGAGGAAAACAGGGTGGTGTGCAGAGCTGTGAGAGAGAGCATGACAGCCTAACCACTCGGGCATACTTCACAGGCCTACAGGTCCACAGAGAAGACCTTTAAACACCAGGGAGGAACTGCTGATAGAGCTGGCTTTTTTCCCCCCCCACATCTCTTCAGATGTTGCGTAAGCAAACTTCAATAGTGACAGTGAGGGAGTCCAACTTCCTCCATGCGTGGAAACACAAGTTCCCTGTGCATATCGGTGTGCCAATCACGTCCCTGACTGACTGAAGTGCAACAGAACGCATTCGTCTGCGTGTGTGTGTGGGGGGGGGGGGGGGGGGGGGGGGGGGGGCAAGCGGGCCTACCTGTGTGGATTTGTCTTTCATGCAGGAGGGGTAGTGCAGGTGGGGGTCTCGTGGCCAGTGTCCTGTGAGGTAGGGGCCTGTGATGGTGCCCAGGGAGGACGTTCGGCGGATCGCGCCCGAGTTCCGCACCTGCTGCGCCTTGGAGTTTTCAACTGCAGAGAGACAGCAGACAGCAGACGCGACACAGAGGAGCCCGGAGATCAAACAGACGGAATACTTTGTGGCGGCGCTGTAAACTTTTAAGAGGATATGACTCCTTATCTACGCTCAACAACGCAGTAAAGGAAAAAAAAAAAAAAAAAAAAACTACACGAAACATTCCCAGGTTTCCGAAGAAATCCTGTCACCATTAGACTGCTTCATTAAACTGGATGAACTACGAGCCTCTGTCAACATTTGTAGCCAATGAACACCTGAAATCAGATCAAGGCATCTGACGTGCTGTAACTCCACCCTCTACCTCAGGGGTAGGCAACCCTGGTCCTCCAGAGCCACAGTTCTGAAAGTTTTAGATGGTTCCCTGCTCTAGTACACCTGATTTTAATGAATGGGTCATTATGAGGCTTCCACAGAGCTTGATAAGGACCCATTCATTTGAATCAGGTGTGCTGGAGCAGGGAAACATCTAAAACCTTCAGTACTATGTGCTCTCGAGCACCAGGATTGCCTACCCCTGTTCTACCTTGTGCACAGGACAGGGGGTGAGGCTGCATACTGATACAGACACTGCCTTGATTTGGAGTTGCCCTTGGAGGAGAGTCTCTGTGTAAGTCAGCCAACCGTACACCTGATGGAAATACCTCCCGAGCACTGCAGGCAACACCAAAGCGGAGGAACTGGGTCAAGGTCTCATGCTTTACTGGCAACACTCAGTGCCGGGTGCCACGATTCCTGGGTAGAAACAGCAATATTTACCCTTGGAACCCTCTGGTTGTTCACAGGTGCGGGTTCATCTCTGCACGCCTTCATGGCCACTCCCACATCTCAGCCAATCTGATTAAACTCCCAACACAAGTTCAAATGCAAACAAGGCCTCCTGACCCCAGAAAAGCTGGATTAACAGGACCGGTTTCTAAGAACAACGTGGAAGAACAATGGGGACGTAAACTAGATACGCCTGAATGAAATGAGATCAATAGATCTGTTGCTTGAATTGAATCCAGTATTTTGTGTTTCGATGAGTCAAACAAACCAACTCACTCATCTTCATCATCCGTTTGAGTGCATGTTGGTGCGCATCTTGCATTCTGAATCCCATCAGCTGACATCCCAGATGGGATGGTTTCCAGGTTTCTCAGACACATGCTAGATCCCCATTGGCATGTGGTGTGAGAATGCATAAATTGTTCCCAAGCCTGTCCTTCCAGTTGCTTCCTTTGGCATCAGAAGCTGTTTAATAGAACTGTGACAACTACAGACGAGCCAGTGTGATTGGTGGAACTCCAAAATGACTCCTCCCAACGAGTGGCAGTCAAAAACAGCTGGCCAAATATAGGTTGGTTTTGTTTTGGGTTGGTACCAGGTACATTGACCTACCAGAAGCTCCACTAAAGCCCAAAGAGGGCTGGGTCAGCTGGTGTCAATCCAGAGGATTACAGCACGGCTCTTTAGGGAGCTCATTTAGACTCGGTCCTGATCTTCCACCCTTGTGGAAAGGTGTCAGGTCTCTGAGGACCAGGGTGGAAGTGCCCCACTGAAGCTGAGCTCCACTTGCAAGAGTTGTGGTTTGTCTCTTTAAAACCCCCTTAGTCAGCATGCAAGCCTAACCACAGCAGGCAAAACGCAAGGCCTGCTGGCCGCAAAAAACACGCCTCCATCCATTCGCCACCACTGTCGTCGTGTTGAATTGACATACATGTTTCTATGAGCTACAAAATGCATCCATGTGTGCAAACAAATTGAAAGATAACTATTTTGGGAGCAAATACAGCCCGTTTAAACCCCAGTCAATATTGCTGCATGGACTGCTCTGAGTCCTGCCTGGGAGTGTCGTGCTCCAGCTAGCCTTGCCGGAAGCCTGTTCTGGTTAGTTAGTGACACGTAGGGGATCACTGCTTATGAGGCAAGGTGGACTTGGTCTGATCTCCAAATGTGGGCCAAATGTTCCACTGGGCACAGACAGACAGACAGACAGACAGACAGACAGACAGACAGACAGACAGACAGACAGGCAGTCAGACAGGCAGCCAGGCAGGCAGGCTGCACTGGCTAAAGGCGTTAGGTGTCAGTGCCCTGGCACTTATTCTCCGCCCCATTTTTTAGTTTCCTGAGAGCAGATGGAGAGAAAGGTGCAAGGGCCAGCCAAGCGCTCTCACTCAGCAGGGCTCAGAGACACAGGCCCACATTAGGCCCAAGAGACAGTGGAACTGTGGAACTACCTCTTTCCTGTTGCAAATTATAGAGCGATGAAGTAAAAAAGAATACGAATATTGCATATAGTTTAATTATGCACATATATGCATTATGTAAATACATATGCATGTAAATATTTGCCACTCGAGTCAGTGTATATTCTACAACTGGACCACCTGCTCTGGGAGTGTTACAGGGCTATTTACCAAAGCACCTTGAGCTGAGATAGGCAGGTTAATGAAAACCTCAGTCTGCACTAAATCACATCTGTAACGAAATGGGTAGATGATGACGTTGTCAACATGCTATATTGTTAATTTAGCAATGAGTTGAAAACGTAATTTCCTGTTTTTAAAACAGCTGCCTCGCATTGCTTTTTGGACCTAAACCAAGCATTTCACTGTCATCACATCGTTAAGTACATTCCCATTGCGAGAATGCTTTCCGGCTTTTTCAATGATTCCAGTCAAACAAAAATAGACATAAACAATGGAAGGAATATCTCACACTGGGTTCAGTGCAGCTACAATGCTCCAGCAGAAGACATTCATTGTAGAGTCCAATGAACACTTAATTGAGAGTAGTGACTGAATGGAAAAAAAATCTTCTCTAAATTATAGCCTAGCACGTAAACCTGGCCTCTTGATGACTGTTTGAAATGACTGAAATGTTTGGAAGAGAGTCTTCAACAACTACTCTGCACTGTTCTTTATTAAAGTGTTCATCTAGATTTGGGCCTGGTAGGGTCATGACAGAGGATGTGGGAACCAATCAAAGGATGCTCCCCTCTGAGTGAGAGTATTCCATGTTAATCTGCTCTAATCCTGCTGTGACCTGAACACCTACTGGGATAGTATTTAGGTCCCAGGTCACAAACATCACAGGGCCTGAGAAACTAATTTAATCCAAGGACTCAAATCTACCATTTCAACCAGGCTTGCGCAATATAGAGATCCCAGCTATGGTTAGAAATTCCCATATCCATAGCAAAAACAATGCACCAGGCCAAGCGACCCACAGTCCCTATATAGGCTTCAAAATCCATGCTTGCCTACAAGGTAGCCTATGTCTATACTAGGATATGAGAGATGAGAATATGGGATAGGGATCCTGAGTGGAGCTCGACAGAGCCTGACAGTAATCCTACGCACATGGACGCTATTCAGTTCTTCTAAAGGCAAACGTATTGCAGATGGGTTAACAAGTCCAGCCAAAAGACTCTCCAGGAAGTGGGTCATCTACTGTGATGCATTCCTTCATTTAAAAGTCCACCGAGTGCGGAAGTGAACCAGTTCATGGATTTACAACCCGGTAGTTAGCTGTTCAACGGATACACTTCACTCCCTTTTTGTCTGTCTTTAAATATGATCATAGTTTAAACATAAACATATCTCTGGCTAAGTGGTGTAAACTCTCAAATTTGGGAATATATACATGGTATAATTTGAATTATTTAAACTGTACATGCCAAAGTAATGTATACTAAATCACTCTTCTCCATCCTCCAGAGCTTAGTTTACAGAACTGTAAACTTACCATAACAAAATACTTTTACTGTTTCACCCCCTTTCTCACCTTAACCCCAGTATCAATACAAAATGTTTCATCATTATATTCAATAATACATAGGAAAATGGTTAGGTTTGTACAAGCTACATGACGTTGCATAATAGTCTAAAAATGCCTGGGGTGGTTAATAAAGTAATAGCAAAGAATGTTGCCTAGCTGATAGACAACCCAGACCTGAATAGAAGATAGCCTGTCTGGATGTTTTAATAGCCTGAATCCCCTGTAATTGTAAGGCATTAGAAGCACCATTAGTCATAAACGATAGGAACAGGGTGTGCCCAAACAGAGCTGGGTCTGAGGTGTGATGTGATCATTTAAAATCTGAAAAGGTCATGTGTTAGAACGTCACCTGACCTTTCAGAATCTACCAGAGTAGTGTTCAAGATAGGGTTCCTTGATCATAGGGACAAACTGTGCGACCCAACCCTGTTCTATCCCAAAGAACAGGAGGTCAGGAACCTTTCGCCATGAAGACACCATTTTATCTGAAGGAGATGCTTCTGGGATCACATTTTCCCAAAAAATGCACGGTGTTGTATTCAAGCCAAGGGTGGTTTCGATGCCAGAATACTCATGTAAGAATACAGAAACATTGCATGTGTCTATAAACTATTGCTTTGTTGCTTCTGGATTATTATTGAAGATTATTATGAAAAAAGAGCCTCCTCTTTCCATCTTTTAATGGTGGTTGTCTGCTGGGGATGTCACTGAACAGGATGTCAGTGTGCGGTGACTAATCTGAACACTGACTTTCTGAGTTCAGACAGTGAGCAGATACCAGAAGATCTGTCTCAGTTAGTCAGTGTACTAGCAACACGATCACTCCAAATGCCTGTGCTGAATGCATGAGACTGAGAGCAAGCAGACGTTAATCGAGGATAGATCTCTGCATCTATATATCTATATATTTGTATCTATAGGATCTATGTATACTCAGTATTTTCTTCGGGAGTAAATAGTCTTCTGAATATTTCCAGGACCCTTTATGAATGACAAAGACACCGTTTGAACATGGGCTCTGTTCAGCCTTTGCAAATGTCTCTAATAAGAGCAGCATTCACATATTTGCGAAATATTTCTTCTGTTTACGTCTGATGTGCGCTCGTGCTAGGCCCCACTGTTGCCGTACGCGCGCGACCTTCCAATTGACGACGTCATTCTTTCCATTTCTTCAAGCAGTCAACAACCATTTCAACAGTCGACATACGTAATCTATATAACGCATACTTAGCACTGTATCAAGCTGTATCATGCTTATATCTGCATAGTTTCCTTCACTGATAAGATGAAACTGCCAATAATGCTTTTATCCTGGCGCACTGGAAGTAACTGCATCATCACTGCCACGATTCACATCCTTAACATAGTAATAACAACAATATCTGCCTTAATGAACACATCTGGGTTCATCCATGGATCTAATATATCGGATGATTTTTTTTAAACACTCAGAGCTAGTTTGATCTATGAACCACGGATTCTGCACGTATGACTATAAGAGCAAACTACGACGTACGCACTAAAACAGCCCTTTAATGCGTGCAATAAAGCTGCAAAAATAAAGCCCTCTTGGTCTAGTTCCAATAAACATTGCCATGGTAATGTAGCATGCAACGTAGTATTGCATGGTTGTATTCATGTTAGCAAGCGATATATTGCTACCTTGTGATGCTATGGCGTCTTAAGCATCCGTGCGACCCCCCCAATCTGACCCAATTAGGACGGTAGAGCTAGCTGGGCTAGCTGGGCTAGCAACAAGCTATCATATTCTGGTGTCATGCAAAAAAAATGATACGACCCCCATGACTGATACTGCACCTTTGAACACGGGCGAATGTGGACAGCGTTCAGGTGAGCCCAGGTCAGGCGGTGAGGGTCTCTGCCTCGCGACCACCAGTCTGCCTTCGGAGCAGCTTCCTCCACCCGCGCTTCCAAGCAGCTGCTGCGTGGGGCTGGTGGGACTGGAGCAGCGGGACGTCGTCGTAGGTCCTGTGTGGCTCCCAACTGAGAAGGAGGAGGAGAAGGAGGAGGAGGAAGAGCGGGTTGGGCTGTGTTGGTTTCCACGCGCGAGCTGGAACGGCACCGTGGCACGCAGAGGCTGCAGGCGGCTCGCGCTGCTGCTGGGAGAACTGCTGGCTGATGATGCTGACATGGGCACGGTTAAACAGCTCCGAATGACAAACTTCACGAAAAAAAGAACTTCGAGTATCTTGAAAAGCGCTGTATAAATAAAATGTATTATTATTATTATAAAAATTATTAAATTAAATAAAAATAATATGAATAGTTCTTTGGTTAACTTAAACAGGCCTCAAGTTCAACTGCCGTGTGTTTTTTCTCAACGGAATAAAAAGCGGACTAATAACCGTACAACCTATTTACCAGCTGACAAAGTTACTTGGTGAAACATTTTGTTGACACACGTCTCGGTCCAAGCCTGCTGGTCAGTATCGCTGGACAGCTTCCGACGTTACATTTCAGCAATGTTTTCACTACTTAAATCCTTTTCCTGAAGCTTCAATGTTCCGCGTTACAATGCAAAACTATGAAAAACATTCAGAAGTCACAATAAGTCATCTCCGTTTGCAATACTAAGTTCAGCACTCCAACAACAACGTTACTACTTAAGCATTAATACTGGTAGCCTAGTGAATATGCGTCCAGTGTCTCAACCTCCTGTATTACGAAGTAGGAATCGGCACAACCAGCACTGCTGGATGACAGAGAGGGGCGGAGTAAAGTCACTATACGTTCAACTTGGTTGGCCCAAAACATACATGAAGTAATTATTCATGGGTTGCAATGCATCTCTATGCATTCACCTATGGCTTCAGTGAGGATTATTGTAGATTAAATATGAATATAAACGTGTTTGCTTTACAAAAATATAATGACACATTATACTTTAATCGGTATAATACAGGTCCAGGATCTGGAAGTAGTGACACAAGCATTTAATTACAATATGTATTTAATATACTTTTAATCATACAAATTGTATCAATTGTAAACCACATCCAAACTGTTGAAAGATTGATCATCGAAGGACAGGAAGTGGTCAAATATAAACATCAAAAGTCATGTGACCAGGGATGAAAGGTGTTCACACAGTGGGAAAAACAAAATGTCAGACAGAACAGGACAATGTTCACCTTTAAAGTGCCATGTAGTCTTCCATATGCTTTACAGTATTTCGTATATGTTTTAAGGCACAACAGCATCAGATCATATTTTGTTGAAAGTACTGACACACAAAACCTAGTGCAAATTGTTTGCAGGCTCCAAGATCAAAATGATTAAGAAAATGAGTGTGTAGTAGCACAAAGAAAGGCTCTGAAAACACAAGCACATCTACTCTAACAAAAGAAGAAAAATAAATTAGGGAGAAATAACATTGACCAGTAAACAGTTGCAAAGCAAAACCACAGTCGTGCAATTAAACACCATAAACAAAGCAAAACACACAATAAACAGTAGGTAAATCCTAAACAAGCTATGAGCAAGACCACATTCAACATAATGAGGATGTAGGGCATTAAAAGAGCATGGTTGAATCCACAGTGTTTGTTCAGAAACACAGATTCTGTCTGGATAAATTCCTAACATGTAAAACAGTGAACATGATTCACTTAGGGTGAAATATCACAGACATGAGACTAGCAAGCTGTAACAGCTTTCTGAAACTGTACAGAGCTTTAGTCATAGCAATAGCAAGTGTTAAATGTCCCTGAACATCTCCTCTCTCATCATAACCACAGTACTATATGATCCTACAGTGTGTGCATTAGAGCAAGGATTGGTGGAAAACCCACCTGACAAACACATGATCTCCAAGTTGACCATCCCCAGGTTTATCATTAACGAAAGTCAGCGGTCTGTGAGCCCCAAGCAATATCAAGAACCAGGACAGTTACGAACTGACAGGACTGCAGTTCAGCATCCGTCAACAGATGGGGAGGGGGGGGGGGCTGTTCACAGGTCACAGAGCACAGAGTTCTCCAGCGTGAAGTCATAGTGAAAGTTGGCCAGGTTGTCGTTGATGTCCCGGGACAAGAGCAGCTCCGGCAGGAGGGGGAAGCCAGCCTGCATGGCCAGGATGTGGGGCGCCAGTGTGAAGGGCACATCTCCCAGGAGCTCCGGAAGGGACAGGGCCACCTCTACAGTGGCAGACCCCAGGGAAGACATCACAGGAGGGAGGGCAGGAGGCTGCGGGACCCCCTCTGCGGTTCTGACCGTGCCGGTACAGGATGGCTGGTGAGCAGAGGAAAGAAGGTGTGCTTTTATTTTAAAGCGCTGCATTTGTTACTATGTTTGGCATTAAAAGCTTTCCTGACCTCCGATCACATTTAAGAGGCTGTGTCAAGTGATTCATTGGTCTCTCACTCCACTAGCCTCCATTACAGTACGGTCCAATGGACATGAGAAATAGAGGGCAGAGCCACACCTTGGTCTCAACCTCAACACCATTTATTGTTGAACTTCAAATGTTTCCACACTAGCCTTGCTAATAAACAACGTGAAACACACATCTCTAACAGGGATGTGTTAATTTAAGTAGGTCTATATTGTTTTGTCCACCAGAAAAATTATTTGATTGCTAATAGGCAGATTTTATGTGGGGGGAACCAAAAACTATACAACAATGTAGCAGGTTGTTGATTAAAAGAAGAACTGTTTCGCTTTAAAGAGCCTATTGAGAAGCAACATGGGGGTGTCACACAGCTGAGATGAGGTTTCACTGCTGCAGCTTTGCAACATCCCAGCTGAGGGAGGAAGTTGCTCGGGTGCCGTCCCCAACACTAACATTAACAACAGCACCACTGACTGCGACCAGGCAGAACTCCTGCCCACGGTCTAACTGCCACATTTAACTGCTAACATTTCAGCTGCACAAATACGAACTCTGTATCATGTCATGTCTCAACACTTTCCATATGCAAAATATGTTGAAATAATAGGGGTTGTTGAGGTTTTACGCATTATCCAGAATTGACCAATTAGTGTCCTGGTTGTGCTTTGGAATGTCATTATGTTGAATTCATCTTTTGTACCTTGCTGCATGACGGCACTTCCTGTTTCACTGTAAGGACAGGGTAACGCTCTAGATTTGAGTGTGCCATGCTCCAGTGACATGTTATATGAAGCCTATAGTTCAATGCGCACACACACACCTGCACACACTCTTTGTCTCACTCTCTATCTCTCATAGCTGCCATTTTCATGTGTTCTTGATTAAACCCACATGATTCCCAACACAAGAGCCACCAAGGCTCAGCTAAACCCCTTGAACACAGAAAGTGAGCAGAAACACAGGGAACAATAGGTCTTTTCTGTGGCCCCATATGTCCCAGCCCAGCGTTCCAGGCAGCGTGCTGAATGGCAGTGGCATGTGTTGGCCTGCGTGTCTGGCCCTGCCACCCAGCACCTGTCAGAAGCACAGCAGTACTGACTGTACGAGGCAGCCCAGTACGACTGAGATGAGAGAACCCACAGCCATGTCAGCACCAGGCTGCTAAGCTCCCACATGTCTGTTTGACTGGTTCTGTCCAGGGCACAGCATATGGGAGATGAACCCAGGAACGGGTCAGTTCCAGCCGCCACACAGAGACGCTGGGGGGGGGGGGGGGGGGGAGGACCACGTCTTCCTTTCACACTGATTCCAGGCTGCTGAAGGTTCCAGCAGGCCGGTTTTATACGCTTCCTAGGCTGGAATGGGTGTGGAGGGAGTGACCTTTGAAGGCTCCACGATGACATTGGTGGCTAGCTGGCTGGCTTTGACGGTTTGGGTCTTCTGCCGTTGTTCCTCAACCGTATCACCTGGAGAGAAAACGAAACAGGCGTTAGCGACGTGATCCAGCGTAGGTTGAACTGTCACACTACAGGCTCCTGAACTACGTCCGACTGAGGCTCCAATCTTAAAATAAGTTGATCTGACACGGATTGATGTATTTTTTCCTCAGGACGTCCCGGTCAATTGCGTAGATTATCTGTGCTTAACAAGTGGTTTTCTGAGCACATTAATGGATTAGAAAGCATTACGACTTAACACAATTCTGCAGCACACTCTTATGTTGTCCATTCCTCCAGCTCTGACCGTTCCAAACTGCTGTTTACATCAACTGGGCCACATCCTCATTCTTCTTGGGTCATGTCAGTTTCAGGACAATTGGGCATGTGCAATACACATTGTCCCTGATAAATACTCTACCATTCCGCTGTGCCCATTCTTCTTTAGAGGAAATCCAAGCAACAATGGAAATTTACCAAACTAGACCATGAATATTGTACCACAGTAATGATAATGAAAACAAATTAGAAAAAATTAACAGGATATTCTAGTTCCACTTGAGCCGACCACATGGCTAAATTGTCCATTGATTAGATCATGTACTGGGTCTCAGTTCATGGTGCTAAGTGACATGTCGCTGAGCCTATTAATTGGATCCCTCTCTTGATAAGCCCAGCACAATGCTGTGTTGGTGAGGAGGGACAGGAGGAGTGTGGGAGCCAGATTGCTAGTCTCTCTCCCTGCTATTCTCTGTCCTCCAGGGCTTAAGCAACAGATCCCTCTTTCCTGCTCCTCGGCCCCCACCCTGGCTGAACTCACGCTGCAGTGTGGAGTCGTTGTCACTGATCTCCCTGGCTGCCCTTGATCTGAGCTTCGGATGTCTACACAAACAACTTTCCACGAGAGGCTCCTAGAGAGAGAGGAACTGAGGCCCACAGCACCCTGAGGAACGACCTCATTCAGCTTGCAATTTCTTCTGTTTTGAAATTCCCATCTGGTCTGTCTTTTATTCTGTGTGTTCATTAGATTGTATCTCTTATACCAGTGGGAGAGACATGTTTTCATGCTTCCTCTATGACAATATTCAGATGGTCCCATCAATGTATGGCTGCCATTTCCCTTCATCGAAAGTGTGTTTTAAAAAAATTGAGCTTTCCACAATTTCCTGAACAGATTTAGACATAGGCCTAAAATTTCCACTACATCTGTGAGTGAATTCTTTGCAAGGTCTCAAATAGTAGGATGCAGGGCCCGGCCTTGTCCAAAGCAAGCAGAGCTTGTTTCCAGAGGACAAGGGCACATGCAGCACAAATAAATAATGCAATGTAAAGTAAGCCTGGGCTATATTCTCCCCTTTAAGTGCAGTCAGCATATTGTGCATGGCCTTGCCTTTGAGCTCAGTGATACAGGGCATCTGTTCGATAGCGTGCCAGAGTTTATCTTCTCCATTCCCTCAAACCACCAGAAGGAAAAGGGCAGGTGTTTTCATACACCTTCTGCCTTAAAGTACACGGAATATGTCATGAACACTTCAAAAGTGACAGTATTCACACAGTCAGACCACATAATATTTGGGGCATCTGCACTTGCAGACTATTTCCTATTTTGTAGATTGGATGAAGGCCAATGAAAACACTGTCTAAGAAATTTCTTTCAGTAAAGTATGAATTAGATGGAGCCTGCTCAGGATAGTTGTGGTTTGAAGAGGCCTGGCTTGAATCATGCAGTGATCTATTTTACACAGGAGAGTCTCAGAAAGTAATGGGATCTAGGGACCTGGAGGACACAGAGACACACCGGAAACGGCTCTGTGAACGTCGACAAAGACTTAATAATGTCTGAATTGTTAAACAGATGGGTTTAGATAAGTTTTTCCTAATGAAGTTCAAGTCTGATAGGAAGAAGTGAGGACACAGACGCAGCAATGCCTTGGAAGGGTTGGTGCTGCTCTTCAGGGGGGTCCTAAGTCACCGACACCACAGCACATGCAGCCATCCCCAGCACGCTAAGCGCACACAGTGAATAATCTCTCTGACAAGGCTTTGGATGCAGCATGGAAGTCATTAGCTGTGATCCTCTGGGACCGTGATGGGAGAAAGTTGCGTGTACCACTCCCAAACCACAGCTGAGAGCCTCTTAAGCTCTCCAAGCCAAATCATCAACCACATGACCTCCAGCCCGGCTTTGTCAATGGAAGATCCCCGCACCATCGTTTTCCTGCCTAGACCAGTGCACTCCAAACTTGCAATTGTCACCAAAATAATAAGTGAGCATTCAAGATAATTTAGTAAGACTTGGACACACAGGCACCCGTTGTCAGATGGGAGAGCTGGGAACCCCCCCAACCCCCAGAAGAGGCACATCTGCTTGTGACTTCAGCCAGCCTAGCCTGCTCCTCAAGGAGGAACGAAAGAGAGTTTGAGAAAGCAAAAGAGAAAGAGAGCGTCAGCTGCAGATACACAGACCCATATCCTGCCTTTGAGGTAGTAAAGACAGTCTGACACACGGCTGATCATGACAGTGATGAGAGGAATACTAAGCCTAATTCCTTCTTTGTTTATTCCCTCTGACAGAAGGCTACATGACTGGAAAAGTACCACTTTACCAGGCTTCAGATACATGCCTTACAATATTGTAGTCTCGCTAGTAGTGATTTAAAAATCCCTGTACAGTTCACTTTCGATTAAAGCTGTGTATTAAGACTGGGATGTTAAAACAGTTCCATAATGTAGGTTAACTGGACACATCATACCAGCTGAGACCAGACAAAAGATGCAATACTTGATGATTAACTTGTGGTACTGCAGTGCCACAAGGTACTACCATTTTACAGCACAGCCAGCTTACAGCTACAGCAAGCTTTCACTCCTAAAGAGGATTCTATGCACTGTGCCCCACTCCTCCACCTAGTGTCAGAACCGGACTCAACACATTGTTTTTCTCTAGGGTTTCTACCAAGGAGTGCATTTCTGCCTGAGTGACCAAATGTGGATGAGTAGGAGGGCCAGTGCCGTGTGAGACTTGGCTGCCCGTAGTCCCACCCTGCTGGGGCTTTCCCATGGCAGACAGACCCAGAGCCTCTCACTCTCTGGGAGCAGACAGGGACCAGCCCAACCAGCTCTGCTTTGTTCCCACATCTGCTCTGTTTCGTTGCCAGTGGTAGCAGTCCCATACGGATTCACGTGTTTGTAGTGAGAAACGTTCAACTTTTCCGTACATGCAACATTCAACTTAAATAGATTTTTTTAACTAATAATTCTTATTCCATGGCTAACGTGAATATGTGATGCTATTTCCTTTCAACGCTGATCACAGGGGACATGTATGAAATCTGTTGATGCTGTCTAGTCGTTGGAATGTTAATGGTTTAACCACTACCCACCTGATTCCTCAACAAACATGACCCTGACAGTGAGTCCATGTCTTTTCTGATCAGAGAACCTGATAACGCAGTTAGTTACATGGAGAGCTGGTGAGCTCTGTCTCCTTGATCTCTGAAAGAAATGCTGGCTCTGAGACCTGGGTTTGTCTGCCAAGAGAAACACAGCCTCCAACACAGTCCGAACCATCTGTGTCAGGCATCACCAGAAGCTACGGCTGTTAAAACCACAGGATGTAAGGCAAACTGTACTGCACTCTTCTGGTAGAGGAAGGGCGATTACCAACTTCAAATAAACCATTCATTGTTTCGATCTTAGCTTTGTAAGCGTAAGGTTACTTTTCCCTGGACCTTCGACCAAGTAGTAACCTTTCTTGCATAGGTATGTGGTAAATAATCATAGAAAGTGTACAGAATTTATTTTATTAGCTGTTAAAAATTAAACAATCCAACTTCAGATGTCAATCAGATTTGACTGTTTCCAACATGCAAGTTATCTAATCTATGTTAGTATCCTGCACAGGACAGGGGTCAGAGACTATGCTTGCTGAACAGTGTGGTTGTCATAATTATATAAACATCCAGTATGCTTTCAAAACAGTAAGAAAAAAAACTGAGCTTGAATGTTTTACCTATGATTACGAATCCGTCCGTTTCTCTGTCTGATGTCGACTTCTTAGGGTCTTTGCGCAGTCCCAGAAAACTAAACATACTGTCTCCTTGTTATGAAAGACGAAAGAAGAAAAAAAACACGTTAGCTCTTCATAGCGTATTAAATCAATAGGAAACGCAAGTTGTTTACATTCAGCTCTACTGTATCTGTTTACCAACTATAAGCCAAACTGGGAGACTGGTTCTACCTCCTGAGTTTCTCCTTGATTGATGACCCCAACACACTGACAGCTAATTAACTGACTGGGGTTTGATTTGACACACCCCAGCTGCACAGCTGTTACACACAAAGCTGTTATTTTCTATCTGACTCGTCACGTTTTCGTCTGTTTACTTGGCTGACATTTGACAGCTAGCATCAGCTAGCAAAGCCCTAACTATATAACTAGATAGTTTGTAGTTTCCATTGTAATTTTTTAAACATTGCCATTTGATGTGTTGTAACTCACCAAGCTTAGCAAATGTTGTTGTAACGCAAAGTAAATCAACATTTAATATCAGTTGGAATATATTTGTTGAGCTTCCGTTTGACAGGTCAGTGTTGTTTTTTTGTACAAACTGACGTCACAGCTGTTTGTCCGAAAGGAAACTAGAGGATTCTTCATTGGTTCCGCTCTGATGTAAAAATCCGTAAAGATCAATCATGTTTCCTTCTGTTGGGCATGGTTTAAATTTTACGGATTTATTTTTTATAAAAACATTTAAAATTTTAACACACTTTTATTAACACAATATGTAATTCGTTATACTTTCCAAAAGACTACATAATAACTAGCTCGATCAGCGTCTTCTAGGGCTTCCGGAGAAATAAAGAAGTGACGGACACGGCGGAAATGACGTTTTCTCTGATACTTTCCCGCCATCAGGCTTCATGCTTTGACATTATTAGAAGAAAGGAGTGAAATATCAGACACTTTCAAAATGACAGCTGTTTTCGAGTCTCCAAAAGCTAGAATTAATACATCTATGCTTTCACAATATACTAGCCGGGCGGTTTGTTTTGTTGGGCGCGTTGAAAAGGTAATTAACCTAGTTTGCGATGGAAAATGAATGTGTCGAATGTGTTCGATGGTTCCTAATAACGATGGAACAGTAATGTCTGTGTACTCCTTCCTTGCTGTATTTGTCCTAAACTGATAATCAATTGCTGTCAAATTATTGATTATAGCTGATGTATTACAACGCTTGCTTTATTTTGCATATCAGGTGCATCCGACTGGAAAGTCGTTCACGATTTCAGATGGTGAAGGGAAGACTGCGTCAGTGGAGCTCAATGATCCTGTGAGTATCAGTGATATTGTGCCTGTTCACCCTGCTGTACCTTTCCATGGAGCTGGAGGGAGAAGTTACATTTAACTGCTTATTTATTGATGTATTGTACACTAGCAGTGACCACATGCCCTCCATGAACTTAAGAATTATTTGTCATGTTGTAATGCAATTTGTGTCTGTCTCTCTTCCATAGCTTGATGAGGAGCTGAGTGGAATAGTGGAGGTGGTTGGCATGGTGTCCAACAAAGGTGTCATCATGGCCTCTCTATATACCATGTTCAGAGAAGACAAAGGGATTCCATTTGGTAAGCATACAAGATCCTCTCTAACTGACTCATTTCAGATGGTGTTGGCTGATCTGTTATGATGACATCTTTTCGTTCTCTCCTCAGATCTTGAGCTGTACAACGAAGCTCTGAAAGTCATCCATGACTTCCCACAACATTATCCTTTTGAAGTTCCCGCCAGTCGCTGAGCGCTTTGGAACCGCGCCTTCTGTTATGTCCTATGTTTGTTTCATAAACTTATATTGACCCATTTTAGTTGGTTTTGTCATTTTACTTTTGTACAAATATCTACTAGGCTGTTTTGATTAAAGAGTTCTTTATACAATGTTTTCACTTTCATGAAGCAGGTTTGTGTTATAGCACCCTCTGTTGGATAAACGTTGACATCTTGCATTGTGCACTTGTTCAGTGCTTTATTCGGCCAGGAGGTGGCAGACTGGAGTTTTTGGATGTGACATGACAATACAAACTTGTCCCTTATACAAGTCAATTGAAAACTTTCAGTCACTTTTCGATCACAAGACTTATATAAGAGGCATGAATGTAAAGCAAACAATCCAGAGATTTGGAGGGGTCTAGTGGCCTCATACCTCTCCAGACTTGTGTGGCGAAGGTTGATTGATTGCTTTTGAGAGCTGAGAAATACCACTTTTGATTAGCATTTCATAAGGGCTTGTAAAGGGTTCATGATATAAACTGGCAAATACATAAAACTGGCAAAAAATTGAATTTGATTTGTATTCAGTACACGATAAACATAGTTTTGACAAATTGCATTTTGATCTAAAACCATTACTGTAAAATGTGACTTAATAGTGAATTAATATCTGTTTCATTACAGAACACATTCATTGAGTTTAATGTGCTCTTGATGTGTGGGAGAGGAGATGCCTTGAGCTATGCAGCTGCCATATATTGTGGCAAGTTCAGACATAGTGGTGATTTTTAAGGCGTGTTCTACTATTGCAGATATCTTGCGCCCCTGCCATTGCTGTCAATGGACTATCTGTTCAATCACTCACAGACATTTCTGGTCTTAGTTGTCATTCAGTTGTTATTTGGTTTCCATTTTAACCAGGTATCTATTTTCAGAAAACTTCTGAGATTGCCTTCAAAATAAAGTATGATAATAATGTATACTTAAAGTTAAGTATAATACATTGAGTACTATAAATGCAAACTATTATTAATCACTTTGAGTATTAAACTTAATGGCACCTGACTGAACGTGTGTTGTATGACACGGTCAGTCATTTGGAGATTAAACCATCTATCTGATGAATTTGTCAAGATCATCTTGCAACGTACATTTAAAGTATTAATATGTGTTCACCTGACAGTGTGTTTTTCCATAAGTGTAGTGTCTCCATAGTACAGTATGGACTGACATGTCTTAATCAACCTTCACATATCTAACACATACCATGTAGGGCCACAGAGAGGTTTCCTCATGTCCCACCTGTGACATGTTTAACAAATGACCCAGGCATGGAGGGTTCAGGAAAACTACACACCTGCAGGCTACTTACGAAAAAGACCCAGAGGTATAAAACTGTCTCATGGCTTGGTGTGGTTCCAGATATATGTAGTACTTTGAAGTCACATTTCAGTGTGAGCACGTTTTTATGGTGCTGAAAAACCAGAGTTCAGGATGGTCAAATGTTGTTTTATAGGCGTAAGGTTCTATTTCTGATGCATAAGTGCTTGTACACATAAAGGGAACCTCGTTCTATACTATACTAGTTCTATACTAGTTTCTAGTTACTTTTAAATTTTAAATTACATTTAAAATGATACAACCTTCAGAGGTTCAACTCAGAATAGATCATCCAGAAGGTTTCAGCCAGCGTTCTCATGACAGCAGAATGACTTGATTTAGAAGTGAAACACCCAAAATGTTAACACGTAACCCCCCGGGACATCACTCATCCGTGGCCCGGCACACTCATCCTCTAAGGGGATGGTGTGAACGACAGTAAGCTGAGAGATACCCGGTGCAGGATTCCTGCCTGTCATCCCAATGTGTCACTCCTCCTCTGGTTGAGTATGCTTCCACAGCCTTGTTTGTCTTGCTTTCGCTCCATCTCATGCTGTTGCTGCCCTCGGAGAGATGGAGCAGGAAGCTCCCCTCCAGACTCCCAGCCCAGGCTGGCACTGGAGTTGCCGCCTGGCTCTGTTGTTTCAGCACAGCCCTGTCTGCAGACACCCAGAACAACAAACGGCCCCCGTTGCCACCACTGTGCAGAGCCTGGTGGTTTAATGATGGCCCTGCAGACATGTTCTGTGTCGATGAACTTCCACACTGTACTGTGACTGCAGGGCTGGTGCCAGGATGGGTAGGAGTCTTGTCACATGTTGTATGTCAGAGGTTCCCTCGAGCAACGGATTGTTTATGACTGATGAGCCAGGGTGACTGTTTAAGTATTGTAAAAGACAGATAAATTACTAATGCAGCTCTCGTGTTTCACTGTCAAAACATGGCAAACATGGGTAATTTGACCATTTTACCAGTTCATAATGTAGTTGCTAGTGTTTCACGACATCACACAGCCCCAATGTTACAGTTCGTCTTTTAAATATACATAGTTTGTTCCATCACCTGTTTTATGACATCTTTTTACATCCTCTTTCTTACATGCCTGAGAAAGGCTGCCTTCCCATCTCTTCAGACACATTTGATTAACGGCAGGAATTGTGAAGAAACCTTTCTCTGAACTGTCCCAGTGAATTATGGGACGTTTTAACAGAGCTGCTTCCCTCCAACATACCTGTGCCTGTGACTCCATTGTCCTAAGTCCACCCTTTATTTCCTTATATTGATCTCCATTCCAAGTTGCTCTTCCTGAGGTCTGCTGGTGATCCCAGCAGATAAGGATCTCCTCTCTGTATTCACTCAAATCCCAGCAGCCTCTCGCCTGCTAGTACTCTTGTTCCATTCTTGTCTGATGTTTTGACTCCATAAGTCAACTTTAGTGCCTTCTAGCCTGAGTTTTGTGGCCTGTCAGTAGGGCTGGTATTTGACTCAAAGGATCATGGGAAGAAGCTGATCATTGTCATATTTTTGTACTTGTATCATGTAAGTTGATCCCCTCGGTGAAACAGTGTTCACCTTAAAGAATTCAAATATCGTGAAAAATAGGTCAGGTTTGCAGGAATCAGAGTGGAGTAGGGGTGAGGATCTCATCATTCTGGATCCAATTATATCCCACGTTCACAAACATGTATCAGTAAAATACAGTAAAAAATTATAATGATACAATTGTAAAAAAAAAATGTGTTACGCTTTGCAACAAAATCGTATGCTTATTACCATAAAAACAAAAAAATGAAACAATGATTAATACACACAACAAATTCCTTATTTCTTGTATAGTTTTAATGAACTATATTGATTTAAGCAAAGTTCCATTTATGAACATGCACCTTAGTCGTCGTAGTTCAACAATTTTTACACATGTTTTTTGTTCGAGCTATGAAAAGCACCATAAATATATACTATATATATAATATACTGTACAGATAGGAAGTCGATCCTTATAAAGACATCGTGTTGGTCTTCCCTGCGGCTTGACATCGTTGCCCAATCACAGAGCGGCTCTGAAGTGCGCTTCATGAATATTCATGAGTAGAGCTGCGCTCAGGTTCAGGTTTGAATTGAACAGGGTCGAGCAGGGTTTCCACCTTGCTTAGGAGGAATATACCGAGCGAAAAGGGCTTCTGGATTGGATAATTCAAGCTCAAAGAGTTCATAAATATAGACGTGTTCAATTAAGGTAAAGTTTTAATTCATTCATGTTTCCTGTGATTGTCGTGTCAGGATCATCAGCATTTCAAGTTTGAGAAACTATTGGACATTTGACATCTCTTTCGTTTTACCATATTGCTGCGTGTCTGTTGTGCTTGCTCTGTATTTCTTCTTTTAATCTGTTAAAATGTTAGACAGGCTTGCAAGCTCTCTTAAAATAGTATGGATGTGTTCTATGCTTATATGCCATATAATGCTGTGTGTTCTATGCTTCTATGCCATAGAAACCATGCACGTGTTTTTTGTGTGGTGCAGGCAGCAATATAAAGACAGCAGCCTATTTAGCACTGCTCATTAACATTTGAACAAGTTACACATTTACAAAAAGCACACAGATCTTCAAAAAAACATATATAAGGAATCCCTTAAGTATCTATAGTAACATTTAGAGAACTATTCTGTGACCGTGACCATTGTCGAAGGTATAACAAGAAATTTAATTGTTTCAGGAAGTTAAATCATTACCACTTTACTTACAACAGTAAAAAAAAAAAAAAAGTACGCGAAATCAGTGTCGTTATTAAGCAATTGTTTTGACACTATCTCCCCCTGGTGTACATAGAAGTCACCTCAGACATTTTCGGATGGTGACGAGTGAACACTTCAATACTGAACTTAATGA
Source organism: Neosalanx taihuensis (assembly GCA_030340665.1). Classification (NCBI taxonomy): domain Eukaryota; kingdom Metazoa; phylum Chordata; class Actinopteri; order Osmeriformes; family Salangidae; genus Neosalanx; species Neosalanx taihuensis. The sequence continues at coordinate 3,169,753 of CM059306.1, forward strand.
TTTCTCAGGTTCACGCCATACATCAGCAGGTGAGTAACTACTGTTCTACTACATTGCACTCTACTCTACACTGGCCTTGTATATTGGGACTCTGCTTGACTCTGCTCATGTTTGCCCCCAGGCAGAGTTGGACCAGAGCAGGCAGCATGAGAAGAGCAGTACAGCTGGTCCTGCTGTTGGTGGCGCTGTCCCACATGAGCAGGGCTCAAGGCCGGAGACGCAAAGGCCAGAGGGACGATAACAGCATCCTCATCAACGATGGAAAAAGTAGAAATTTTTCATCCTTTTTTTCAGAGAATCAATTTCTTCAAATTCAGCATTGATGTGAATAGTGGAAAAGGCTGTATGTGTCCCCCCCCCAAAATGAGCATATACTGCAGGGTAAAAAACTGTACATTTGGAACTTTTATTATGGAAATGTGAGCTTTTCTTCCTGCAAATCTGTCCCCCCCCCCAATGTCAAAGTCAACGCTTATGCATGTAGAACCACTATATCAGAATCGAAAGCTTCAAAGTGAGCTGATTTCTTTTTCATTTCCCTGCTAAGCTCTGGTGTGCCCTGTGGAGATCATGTTCATCGTGGACAGCTCAGAGAAGGCCAAGGTGCTGCTGTTTGAGAAGCAGAAGGAGTTCGTCCTGCGCTTCAGCACTCGTCTGCTGCAGCTTCAGACAGTGGGCTGGCATCTCAGGGTGCGTCTGGCCGCCCTGCAGTACAGCAGCTCCGTCTCCCTGGAGCACAACTTCCGCGACTGGCAGGACGTGGACGTGTTCCAGAGCCGGGTCGCCGCTATGGCCTACATCGGTCACGGCACCTACTCAGCCTACGCTATCAGTAACGCCACGCAGGTGTTCAACCGTGAGACGGCCGCCTCCAGCCTGCGGGTGATGCTACTGATGACTGACGGGGTGGATCACCCCCGCAGCCCCAGTGCAGTCAGCGCTGCCGCCCAGGCCAAGAACTACAACATCCGGGTGTTTGCTGTCGGGCTGTCCGGTCTTTCCAAAGACCGTCTCACCAGCTCCCGGTTGCGCTCCATAGCCAGCGCCCCGCCACAGCAATACGTCTTGAGCCTCACCGATGATCAACTGGAGGATAAACTCTTCAGAGAACTGGTGAGGGAATACGTGCGTGTCTGTTTTGGGGTTTGGAGTTGTGAACTTTGTCAACCATACCCTCAAGTGATACCTTGATTTAAACTTAACTGAGCTTCACTTTTTGTTTCTTTTGCCATTTTCTTTTCTTTTCTTTACAGAGCACAATTGTCAACACTGGGGTAAGTACTGTCCCAGAAAGAAATCCAAATTGTATGACAGACAAAGATAATGTTCAACATAATGATGCCTGTACATTTCCTCATATCTTCTTTTCAGTGCCCTCTGCCCAAATCCTGTTTGTGTGATAAAGGAGAGAGAGGTCCCCCTGGGAGCACAGTGAGTAACCTAAACGACCTCCTTCCTGCCCCCCTCCTCTACTCCAGCCCATAAAATAAGTATTCACATATGTCATTTAGACATAGTAATCTGACTGGCATCTGCCTACCAGTTAAGTAAACCTTTAGGTGAATGCACTGGTCCAACCTAGTCCTGTTCCCCAAGAATGTTCCCCCTGTCTGAAAACTCCAGTTTTGCTCTCAGAGGGGGCCAGTGATCCTCACTACTACCTGTTTTTGCTGGCATCAGAGAAGCTGGGCAGTCAGCACAGTCCCAGCCCTGCTCCTCTGCTGATCCCCCCCCTCCCACCCCCTGAATGAAACAGGTGCATGTGGCCTCTGTCCAGAGGAGGAGAGGCGGGCACATCAAAGAGCAGGAAGTGTTTCCCACACAGCAAGTGTAGCAGGCACGCGGGGCAGTGTTTTCACTAGCAGAGCTTTTGAAGAGCCTCTGTCTGGAGAGGTGGGGGTGGGTGAGTAGGTCAAGGACAGCAGATTAAGGCAAACACATAGGGAGGGAGGGGGAACCGTGGCCCCGGCTGCACCGAGCGAGAGGTGCTGAAAGCCTGGAGGTCACGAATGGGGTCACAAAAGGGTCACGCACTGGAATGATCATGCTTAGCCAAGGCTATATGCGATGGGAACAGGGCCCAGGAGAGGCCCAGATGAATCCCATTCGAACCGATCTTTGTATTCTGCTTTAATCCAGGGGAAAACAGGGGAACCAGGATCTGATGGGGCTCCCGGGCCTAAAGGATCTCGTGTGAGTATTCGCTGTGTAAACCGTCATTTACAGTGAATAGGGACAATGTTTATTCACTGGGTTTTTTGTCTGGTGTCTGTCCATTTAGGGGGAAGCAGGGATCAACGGACGCCCAGGAATAGAAGGTCTTGAGGTACTGAGGCGTGTTATTAGAGATCCAGTTCAAATACACTAACCTTTCATTTATTTAATAAAATATTGCTAAAATACTGTGTAATGAGCTGAGTGGTCAAAGTTATTGTGTGTTTTTCTTTCGCATTAGGGTCGTCCTGGCACCAGAGGGGAGAAGGTAAGTAATATTACGATCTATTTTGTTGCAGCAAGGTGTCATGGTGAGATAGATACTGCTGATATAGATGGCTATAACAATAAACAGCAGCAGCAACCCACTCATGCAGAGCGTCACACTTCCTGTATCAATGCAACAGTTCAACACTGCCACCACTTGCTACTGTGTCAACACCACTGTCGTGACAACCAAACAAAACGTTCAGATGCTGCAGATAAGACCAGCTGAAGCTTGGCGGTCAGATGCATGCTAGGATTTAGTCTCTCTCTCTCTCTCTCTCTCTCTCTCTCTCTCTCTCTCTCTCTCTCTCTCTCTCTCTCTCTCTCTCTCTCTCTCTCTCTCTCTCTCTCGCTCTGTCTATCTCTCTCTCTCTGTCTCTCTCTTTCTCTCTCTCTCTCTCTGCTTGTCCTGTCTGACAGGGGGAGCGAGGCGAGTGTGGCGCCCCTGGGATGAAGGGAGATCAAGTAGGTTTTATCATGGTGCTGCACTGTCCTGGCTCAGTACAGAAGGCTGGCTGTGGACTGATGGTGTTGTCATGGCTTCTTCCTTCAGGGTCCAGATGGTCCACCAGGCCCACGAGGACTCAGAGGAGAGCAGGTGACTGACCGGGGAAACCTCTAACTTTATGTCCCCTGTCCTGGTCACATTGTGTGTGGTCCATTCAAGAAGAGAAACAGTATTATTCTGGATATTAGTGAAGAATAAATTACTGCTCATGTGAACAGACACCAAAATCAATCAAAACTGTCCAGAACAATCTTTTTCAGTCCCAAATATTTAAACTGAACAGTACCATGTTTTTAAAGATCACACACAGGATGTTGATTCAACAGTAGCGGTCCCATGGGGTCAGACCTCCAGCATTTTCTGAATGGAGGGGGGTACTTATACAATGATCAGCCATACCTGTGAATGATACTGTGTGTGATACCTGTGAACCATACTATGAATGAATGAATGAATGGTGAAATTCATGATTTGATTCCTGTACCATCCCTATATCTATGCCATACCGAACAGCAGGGTACGCAGACACACAGCGAGGTTGGCCACTTCTCCTGCTCTGCACTAATGGAATGTGAGGCAGGGATTAGATCTTATCCCACTGCCCATGAAGTCTATCTAAAGCAGGGAATTCAAGCTTGCCCTGTATTGTGTTAATCACTGAGCAGACTTAGTCCCAAAGGATTAGTGTTTCAGCACATGTTATCCATTCCCGCTTTCCTCTCTTGAAACGATTGCCCCTCGGGAGTGCTGGTGTGACGATAGCAGCCATGGGGAGATGTGGATGTGGGTGGAGATACCTCTGCTGGATCCCAGGTTCCCATGAGGAGTGTCACAGAGATAACACGGCCTGGATCTCCTCCCACATTCCCTCAGCCGCTCCCCCAAACCGAGATACGCGATGAGCCTCAAAAAGTGAACGTCAACCTGCCTCCTGTCTTCTCGTAGGGCCTAAATGGAGCTCCAGGAGAACAGGGATCTGAGGGACCAACTGGGCCCAAAGTAAGGGGTTTGATTTAAGTTGTCGATTTAGGAAAAAAGGAAGTATAAGACTAAATGTATTGTTAAAAAATGTACTGTTCTCCAGGGTGACCGAGGACCCATTGGAATAACTGGACCTCCGGGTGATACTGGTATTGGGTTTCCTGGACCAAAGGTGACAATTTAAAGATCTACTGTTTCATTCAGGCATTTCAACTGTTGAGCCACCAGCATAATCTTTTATTCATAATAGTAATTCATTGTGATACTGCAGGGGGATAAGGGGAACCAAGGAAGACCAGGGCCCACTGGACCAGTAGGCATTGGTGAACCAGGCTCGCCGGTCAGTATACTCTTCAACAGAGGGCATTCAGTACCACAACAGCACCATTAGTACCTGTGCTCTCACTTGCATGGATCAGATCATCCACATGGTGGCACTGTGCTAAAAATAATTGCATTGAGGAAACAGAGAAGAGATTGTTTTCATACAGTATGGTACCTTATGTGTTTGTTTGTTGGTGCACTAGGGACCACCTGGGTCCTCTGGTCTGCAAGGGAACCAGGGATTCCCTGGAGAGGGTCTCCCAGGACCGAAGGTCTGTCATCTGTCATTATCCGGTGAACTCTCAGTCAAGATCATAAGTGTGCATACGGGTGAGCATGCAACTAACCTACCTGCTTACTTTGTTCCAGGGTGACCGAGGTTATGAGGGGCCCAAGGGCACCCGTGGGCCCCCAGGATTAGGGATGAAGGGTGAACAGGTATGGTAGGGGTTAAGCCCCTCAAGGCACAAGCTATTTGGCACTATGTGTTTAAGTTACTAGCACTAATGATGCCCATGAAAACTCTCTCACTGACCTCCAGGGGAACACCGGCGCCCCTGGACTTCCTGGCCTGATGGGATTTCCAGGAGCAGGTATCCAGGGAGAGAAGGTCAGGGGGATGGGAGTGTGCTGGATTCTACTAGAATAGAATGGGATAGATAGACTTGTCCACGCAGGTGGAATCATTTGGCTGTTCTGGCATGTTACATACATAACATACACACGTCATTGGACTGTTCAGGTTCAATATGATTGTGCTCTCTGTCTCTCCCTCCTTCTCTCTCTCTCTTAATAAATGACCTCTGTTTCTTACTCTCTCTCCAGGGAGACCATGGGCCAGTGGGGCCTTCTGGACCCAGAGGGCCTCCAGGGGTGGGGATTGTTGGACCTAAGGTGTGTTTTACCTTCCATTCCTCAGCATTTTCCACTAGGAACGAGCAATATCTCTTCACTTCACTTCACTCTACTCTGCTGATCCTAAAATCCATTGTAAAAAGAAGGACTCATGCTGGAGTCCCACTAGACCGATCAGATGTGGACCTCTGTGTTTCTCTCCAGGGTGAGCAGGGCTTCCCAGGGGTTCACGGGCCTCAGGGAGAGAGGGGTGTCGGGGAACCAGGGCCTAAGGTGAGGAGGGACTCCGCAGGCCATTCCACATGAACTAACTCTAGATAAACGATCTTCACCAACATGCTGCAAGTGTGCAACATGATATGGTTATAGTGTTTGGAGTGAATGATCTGGAGGAGAGGCTGGAGGTTCAGTGAGGAAGACACGGTGTGATCTGTACTCTGTGATCCACTCCAGGGAGATCCAGGTCTGGATGGAGCTTCTGGGATCCCTGGGATCCCAGGGGAGGATGGAGTCGTTGGGCCCAAGGTGAGGTATCAGCAGTAACCCCACGTCAAAGCTAACAGGTCCATGGGCATCACTCAGTTTCCACTGATTCATATGTGACTGATACACTTCAAAATGGGTGTTTATGGGGATTGTGCCTGGTGTTGGTCTGCCCTCATCTTCTGCTGTTTCCTCGTTGGTGGCGTATGAAACCAGGGGGAGATGGGATTGCTGGGCCATCGTGGCCCTGAGGGTGCGCCTGGAAAAGGAATTCCTGGAGAAAAGGTAGGTCACTTACTGCCTCCCGGAAGTCAAACTGAGTCACAAACAAAAAGTTGTATTAGGTGTCTCCTAAAACAAACAAAAAGTCCCTCCATTCGTCAGCAGAGCTCCGGAATTGCAACATTAGCATCCAGTAATGTTGTCAAATGCAAATATTGCACAGTTTGAATTAGGGTTGTGTTCCGGGTTGGAAGCTGTGCCTCAGGTTTACGTTGGGTATTTGCCGTACACTCATCTTACCTTGGTTGATACGGTGTCAAAGCAAATTATTCAAATTTTGTATATCCCCTACTCTGCATTCTTATTCCTATTCTCAGTTAGTTTATATCATAGAATAGAATGCATTGCCAGTACAGATGACAAAATGTATTTGACATTAAATATTATTGACATATTATTTGACATTCTTTTGGGTCATGTTGCGTGGAGCTATAATCCAAAGCCAGGAAATCGAAGTTGTATGTACCATAATTTTACCAGTCAGTCCTTTTTGACTGTCAGTGGTCGTATTTTTCAACAGGGGGACAGAGGTGACCGGGGGCTAAGGGGGCTCTCAGGATCTCCAGGGCCAGTGGGGCCAGCAGGAGCTAAGGTAGGTAATGCCTGGTTAACTCCTGAGAAGGTCTGGCGTTAGAATAGATTAAATGGGAACTTTGAGGTGAAGGTCAAAGGCCAGCAAGGGCCTTCTGGTAGCCAGTAATAGTTTAGGAATGTTGGGGTTTATGGTACAACATCATTTTTAATGAGTGCGTTTAAACAATGACCTTTTAAAACGGAAAGTGGTGATGAACTCTGTTTTCAGCCATAAAAAAGGTTTTCAAGGAAATGCAGTGTGAATTCTACTGCTTAAGTCAAGAATGGTTCAGGAGGCATTCAGGAAAGACAATAAAAGATGCTGGGAAACACCTAAACCAGGGGTAGGAAACCCTGGTCCTATGGAGCCACTGTCCTGAAGATTTTCTTCCACAGAGCTTGATAACGACCATTCATTCAAATCTTGTGTTCTAGAGCAGGGAAACATCTAAAATCTTCAGGACAGTGGCTCTGTAGGACCAGGGTTGCTTAACCCTGACCTATAGAGTAACATCTTATGTCCATCCTCATTGAGGTAAAATACTTGTTGTGTGTTTAGGGGGAGCCTGGCACCCTGGGAATGATGGGCCTACCTGGTCCTCCTGGGCGAGGACTGCCTGGATCAAAGGTACCCTCCTGCCCTAACACGCACACACAACGTTACATTTTGGCACATATATTGAACAGTACACCCAAGTAGGGGCACACTCGTTGATACACATGCACAAACATACCCTTTCTTTTTAACAAGATCAGATCCTGACTACAGTATGTTGTGGTGAAATTGTGAGTGAGTGTTATTTGATGCTTGTGTGCTGGTCGGCAGGGAGACCCAGGGCCAGTGGGCATATCTGGGCCTGTTGGGGAGCCGGGCGTGGGAATCACAGGACCTAAGGTAACACTGACTCACAACACCTGTTCTTCTACTAAAATACACTGTATGAGTATTCTGGAGTAGGTTTGGTCATCTGTGTGTGTGTGTGTGTGTCTTTGGGGTTGTGCGTCCCCAGGGTGACAGAGGGAATCCTGGGCCTGTTGGACCTCCAGGGATGAAGGGAGACGGATATCCAGGCCCCCATGTAAGACGCACGGAGAGACGGATTAACACACACCTGCTTTAGAGATGATTGTGTCTGGAATTCAATGAGGGATTCTTTCATCGAGCTTTCAGTCCTTTGCCCTATAAACCATTTTGATCTTAAACACTCTCGGACGAAAATGTTTCTTGAAACACAGGGACTACCAGGGTTGCCAGGACAACCTGGTGAAATGGGACCTGAGGGGAAAGGACTTCCTGGTCCTAAGGTAAGAGATCAAGATAGTATTTGGATACGTTGTCTAAAAACTGAGCAAATATTTGTATGCAACTATTTTAGAGCAATATTTTTTTAGCAAATATTTTAGTCATGTTGATTGGCCGTGTGCTTCAGGGTGACAGAGGGGCTCCTGGAGTCAGTGGTCCCTCAGGACCACCGGGGATCGGCCTCTTCGGAATTAAGGTCAGAACTGCAGAACTACTTTGTCCCTAACTCACTCTCAACTGGCTCAAGGGAAAAAGCTTAACATAGAAATAAACACGATGACTTGAAATAGACATAAAGATATGTGTGTGTTTTCAGGGCTCAATGGGACAGTCTGGTGCACCTGGTTTGCCTGGTATCCCTGGGGAGGGAATCCAAGGGCCAAAGGTAATGTAGGTCCACCCTATTGGTGTTAATGGCCTATCAGTCCTGATTCAGGTCATGGAATCATGTGTCATGGAATAAGCTGTTGTTGGACATTTGTTGAACAGCAGCCTGAATGATGATCAAGCGCAATGCATTTTGCTTGAAACAGCTATTGGAGTAGCCAATGAATGACCCTGCACTGCTGTTTATCACTGCTGACATCCACGTCTGTTCTTGCCCCTGTGACACGTAGGGAGAGCCAGGCTTCCAGGGGCCAATCGGTCCCCGGGGGCCTCCGGGGGAGGGCCTAGCAGGAGAGAAGGTAAAGACAACACGTCTATGACACACAACGACATGGTCTCTCCTCGTTTGTCTGGAAAGTGGATGTTGATGTTTTGAATCCGTCAGGGAGATAGAGGTGTCACAGGTGACCGTGGAAGAAAAGGGGACAGAGGCGACTTTGGAGAACCGGGATCATTAGGACCAATGGTAACCTGACCACAACACTCCATAGCTTACCTGCCTTATCAGCTTTAGTGTTTCTGTTCACTGCACAAGCTCACTAACCAGTTATTGTGTAAGAGTAAATATGCACAGAGTAAATACCTAGAATGATTTAAGTTAACTGTCAAATACTTAAAATTTATAAATACTTATAAATTACTTATGAATGGTGGTTGCTCAGAGAACTAATGTGTTTGAATACAGGGGAGACCCGGTGAAAAGGGGGAAGCTGGACTAACAGTAAGTGAAAAGCACACAGGACATCCTGCTGGTGTCAACAGATAAACTATTTAGGTCTCTCTATAGATAATGCAATGAATGTACTATTATTTCCAACTACAGAGAGATCAAGTTATCAAAATCATCAGGGAAATATGTGGTAAGTTACACCGTACACCGGGTTGGATGAAGTTCAACCCAGCCAAACAAGCAAAGTCAAATAAAAGGGACATTTCTTCATCCTTGTGCTTAAAAAGTATATTGGAATCCCATGGGCTCTCCTTATGTTCACACCTGTCTGCTGACTGACTGCTGCCAAAGCATATGGGATGATCTTTTCCCTGTTCCTCTGTGTGAAGGCTGTGGACTGAAGTGTCGGGAAAGTCCCCTGGAGCTGGTGTTTGTGATCGACAGCTCGGAGAGCGTGGGCCCAGAGAACTTTGAGGTGGTGAAGGACTTTGTCAACACGCTGATCGACCGCTTGTCGGTGAGCCGCGAAGCCAGCCGCATCGGCGTGGTGCTGTACAGCCACGTAGACGTGGTGGTGGTCAGCCTGACGCAGCAATCCAGCCAGGATGACATCAAGGCTGCCGTCAGGAAGATGGCCTACCTGGGCGAGGGCACCTTTACCGGCAGCGCCATGCAGCGGGCCAACCAGCTGTTCCAGGCCGCACGGCCCGGGGTCAGGAAGGTGGTCTTGGTTCTCACGGACGGGCAAGCGGACCGGCGTGACGCGGTGCAGCCGGAGGAAGCGGCCATGGAGGCCCATGCCGCAGGCACAGAGGTGTTTGTCATAGGTGTGGTGAAAAAGAACGATCCCCAGTACGCAGAGTTCCAGGCTGAGATGAACGCCATCGCCTCGGATCCTGATGGGGAGCATGTTTACCTGATCGATGACTTCATGACACTCCCCAGTAAGCATCCTCTCCAGCTTCTCTCTGCTCACCCATACCAATTTCAAGCATTTACTTTCGTGTTGATTGTTTTTTTCCACAATCGATCTGGTGATCTGTCTTGAAAACACAGTTTAATGACCTGCTATAATTCTCCACAGCCCTAGAGAGCAAGCTACTGAGCCGGATCTGTGAACACGATGACGGCACACTTTTCATCCCCAACACCTTCCCTCCGCCCACTCCTGTTGCTACCCTTGCACCTGTCTCCCCCCCTGAGGTCTACAGGGAGACCTCAGACTGGGGAGCATCGCCCGACTTTGACGAGGAGAAGAGACGAGTGAGATGACAGCTGTGCATCTTCTAAACATGTCCCTTTGGTGACACAGGCTATAACTCCTACTCTGCCATTTTCTCTGCAGTATGACACAGAACCGGAGACGGTGACTTCGCAGTATTCTAAACCTGCCGAGCCAGAGGATATTAATGAGAACACAATCGCTACCAGCTTTGTGGAGGAGCCCTTCTATCAGCCCCCTGACCTCGGGACTTCCTCATCTGAAGGCAGGGAAAAACAGCAGCCTCATCTCATCTCAGTAGTGGGCCCCCAGACCCCCAATAACTGGCTCTACGTCGCAGAGACCACAAAGCCAATCACAACTCAGCCACCTCTACCTGCCCTCCCTGACATTTTTGTACCAGGTAAAGAACATAATTTACTCAAAGCATATAATGAGTTAGGGTTAACCCATTTGATAAAGAAGAACATAGCTTAGAATAGCTAGCTTTGTAAATATGCACTTCAGCTTAGTACCCATCAAGATCAATACGTCTTTTGATCTCAATGTGTTCCTCCACCCATCATTCAGATTAATGTCCAAGTTAAATTCGCAGTTATTTACCAATTCCTTTGAAACCCTCTTTGTGTTCTTTAGATGTTGGCTGTAGACTGTCCTTGGACCCAGGCCCATGTCGACAGTATGTGGTGAAGTGGTACTACGATCCGGAGGCAAACGCCTGTGCCCAGTTCTGGTATGGAGGTTGCCAAGGCAATGCGAACAAATTTGACACTGAGGCAAATTGCAAGAACGCCTGTGTCTACACGTAACATACCCTGTATTGAGATAAGGGAGGTGTGCAAAACCAACACATCAGCCCAACATCGTCATAGCAGATCAGAAGTATGGACTGAGTGGACATGCTTATCCATCAGCGTTTGATACACGCTCCGGCAGATGTCATGGAATCTCCAGAAACAAGCCATGCTGTGGCCAAGGGGAACATCCTCAGCAGGATCTGTGCACTGTCTGTGTGCCATTTTGTTATGGAGTCTGTGGACCAACTCCCCAAGTAAAGTAAAAACTGTGTCTGTTTACATGTTGCAGTGTTTATACTTAAACTAGGGATATATATAAATATGTATTTTAATCTCTCATATTATATTTGGTAATGTCCTGGTGTCTTAAGACATTAAATATTTATATTGTCAGCAATACTTACAGTAAATTCAAAAGAAACATATGCTATTGTCTTATCCTTAAACATGTGCAAATGATCTCTTTTATGGCCAAGTCATCTTTTGTAAATTCTTATTACGAACAACAAAATTGCAAATGAAAATGTTGCTTTGATGAGATGGATTTGCTCCCTTGTTTAAATATGTTTATGAAATGGTCTTTTGTAATATGCACAAATAACTAAGTAACTATAATCCTTCAAAAAGCCTGAACTTAAAACAGATTTCTGTGTGTTCTCAACTATCATTTCTCTAGATTGTAACTAACACCTTAGTAGGTTATCAAACTGAATGCAAGTAAATATGCATTTTTTTTCTAGACCTTCAAAGAGTTCTGCAGGAAACAGTACATGTTTTAAGAAGATGAACTTCACGCATTGTATGTTGTCGAAAACAAACACTTGACTGTAAAATATATAAAATATTGTTTTAATTGTTTAACCTTGTACAACAGAAGGAAACGTAAAACCAGATATGTTGCATTTCATACTACAATTAACTTGTTTTAATAAATAATATAATGTAAAAAAAGATTTCAACTACTCATTCATAACCTATTGATTGTTACATCTGCTAAGTTAAACTTTGAGACACAGGAGGTTTAGGGTCTGTTGAAAACCTGCAGCAGTTGTCAAATTCATGTTGTAGTGCAAGTTGCAACCATAGCTAGTGGATACTGGTTACATTGGAAGCAAGGGTCCCTTGAGTGGTATCATGAGGATCATATCTGTACTTGTACCCATAGGGACGCAGGTGGTAGGTAAAGTATTCCAGAGTGTACATCTCTAACGAGTAAATGTAGTGAAATGACACCACAAAGTCTGAACAGCAATCAGGGCCCTGAAAGCAGAAGGAAATACTTGGGGTCAGTACACACGTGTATGGCTTTGCAAAAATGTAATTTTTAAATATTCATCATCTTAACAGCACATTAGTAGTACAAAGACATCTCGTAGGGTTAATTATAGTAATTTTCTTACAAGTTTTTGAGTGTAGTGATCATAGTTGAGATGCCAGGTTCGTTCTCCGTTTGGTTGTCGGATCAGGTAGTAGTCAGGTGGGTACGGGTGAAACGTATCCCTTCCTAACTCATCTCTGGAGTCTCCAGGCTCCACCATCATGGTCTCCATACATTTGCCCAAAGCCATGTCCTCAATACTGGAGTCATGAGAACAACTTCCTCTCTGGAAGCCATCTATAAACCTCCGGAGGGCTTCCTTGCTGAGGACATAGCCCGCACCCCCACTCATGTACCCTTGGCGGACAAATGGGTAAAACCTTCGGCCGAGGTACACTGGCTCCTCTGGGTTGTACTTGGAGAGGGTATGGCGTAGATTCTCCACGACGACGAAGGTGTCGTCATCCGCTTTCAGGAACCAGTCTGCGTCATCTAAGTGGTGCTGGTGGATATACTGGAAGGCTTTGATGGTCTTCCAGTACAGCTGGTCCCTTCCCTCGCTCACGTTCAGTCCGACCGTTGGGAAGTCGGTCTCCACGGAGCTCATGTACAGGACGTGGTTACAGCGCTCTGCCCACGTGGCACGGACGTGCTTGGTCCTGGACTCTAGATTATTGGGTCCTGTCATGATCCAGCACAGCAGCCGTGTCGTCTTGGACAGACTGACTGCCACGCTTCGGTCCTCTACTGAAAAGTTCAGAAGAAAACATGGCCAAATGATCACACACACGTCATAAAAAGAAACATAGTCAAGTCTATATCTAAACTGTCACAAACTTGCATTAACAATGGAAGCACCTCGATTCTTAGAATAGCCAGGTGAAGTTTTAACATCTGATAATCTTGACGTAAGATGTTCCCTAACTGACTACAGTCTTTTTTGAGAAGGCACAAAGTTCTTGTGACCTCAGATACCTGAATGAATGTGTTGAAGGACATGGCTCCTGCCTTCCCAAAAAGTGAAAGAAGTTTGCACTGATAAAAAGTTTGAAAAATAGAACAATCTGAAGAACAGGATCCCAACCCACACTCCAGACACCAAGAAGAGTGGGTGGTGAGACATCACCTTGCAGAGGAAGCCGTGATGAGTGTGACAATATCTGCAGGAGGTGACTTTTATAGCAAGGTGTTGCCTCATATCAAGTTTGACCGGATTCTAAAGTAAGCGGTCTAAAGTATTTGTACAGCAATGTGAGATATGCATTTTTCCCATATTTATGTCATGCAACGCCGCTAGAGGGCAGTATGAAAATACTTTAAAGGTTTAAACCACGTCCAAGGTGAACAATGAAGAAGACAATTTCCTGGGTTAACAAGGACACACGTTTTAGGTAACTGTCATTGAAGCTTCGTGCAAGAATAATGCACGCATTATATGTACTGTTAAATGCAGCGTTAGATTATGGTTTTCAATTTTGTACTAGGATTTAAATGGTGTCTAACGTTACGTCTTACAAGTTTTATTTCGCTTCAGTAGTTACTGTAACATGGCAAATCCTGCCCATGTATCTAGAGTCCGTGCTTTATACAAGAGGATTCTGCTGCTGCATCGATTTATGCCAATAGACCTTAGAGCACTTGGAGACCAATATGTAAAAGACGAATTTAGAAGGCATAAAACAGCATCTCCCAATGAAGTCAAATACTTTATGCAAGAATGGGAGGTAAGAAGAAACATCTGTCGTTAAATCATTAGTTGACAATTACCATGACCTAACGCTCTAGGTTTTCTCTGCTTGACTGCCCATACTGTTGAAGCAGGACCTTTGACTTAATACTGATGTAGCTCACTGTCAATGATGGTTAGAAATGGAGGATTGACTTGCTGTTTCTATTCAATACCACGCGATGGCAGATTTGGCTTCTTTATTTATTTACCCATCCTGTAATAGCAGTACCAGGGCCTTTCAGATCAGCTGCTTACTATATCCACTGTAAACCATTGAATTACACATTGCATGCATTACCTATGAACTACATCCCTCTACACGTTTCAGGTTTATTTGTAAAAAAAAAAAATCATGTTCTATGGGAGCAAGAAACGTCAGATGAAGTTATTGTCCGTACATCATCTGCAGCTGCAGCCTGCACCGAAATGAATCACATCCAAGCCTCCTTCAAGTCAACCCTCGGAGAATGTCAGTCTTAAGTCTATTTCATGTGGTTTCAACAATTAGGAAAGTGAACATCCCAATAATGAAGGTTTATCTGATGTGAAAAGTGCAGCCCATTGTAGATTTGAAAACACTGTCACCTCAAGGTGACACCATACAGGGGACTGTAATTATAGCCATTGTCTTGTACATGTCAACTATCTGCTACATTTGAGAAATAGACACTTTGGTAAGACATCATTCCAGGCAAGGTGTTGAGGGGCAATGAGGAACAGACACTCAACCTGATTAAGGATTCCAGGCAATGGAAAATTACCCACCTGCTGGTAATTACTCTAATTAAGTGGCTTGTGATTACAACTGGATTCCAGTACCTTGCGCTTGTCTGTGACTGCAGCTGGTGTGACAGCAGGGTGCAAGAACCCACTGTGTGAGGAGAATATCCTCTTTTTACTTCATCCATCACACACCTCAAGCACTTCAAACTCTCCCATCATTCAAAGAGGTCGGCTTGTGTCTCAGATCATGTTTGAAGACCGATCCTGTGTCATTAACGGCCTTTCTGGGACGGTCTGCACTCTGGGAGGGTCTACAAGATGATGCACGGATACAAAGAGTGTGCTTTTGTTGAGAAGAGGGATCAAAGACAAGATGTTCGCAGTGCTTTTAACAATGTAGCATAAGCAAGGCTTGCGAGGGAACCAAATGGATTGGACAAAAACCAAAGAGTATCTCCCTCTCTCTTCCTGTTCTCTCTCCACACTTCCTCCGTTCATGGAGGAGTAGGTGAATCACCACTCCTTCTTGGGTTCCAGCTGCCTGTGGAAGGTATGGAGGCGAGGGAGAGGCAGGAGCAGACGAGGACCGAGACTCCAAATTTGATTACAAGCTCTGACTGCTCAGTCTAATCCAGTTACTCCAGAGGGCCCCTGGGACTTCTCTGCTCCTAATAAATCGGCTGCATCGAGACAGACAAGCTCTCCCCCGAGAGAGCTAGAGGGAGCTGGAGAAGGATAGATGCAGAGAGAAAGGAGATCCGTCGAAGCACTGGCCCGAGAAGGGGTGGGGGGTGCTATACTGTTACCGAGTGGGGGGAAAAGGGGTTAAAAGCAAGGGGTTATTAGCTGATGGGCCGTAGTTTGGCCGTGTCGAGGCAGTGGGAGGTCTTGACATGGAGCACCATGTTTGCATTCCCCTCCTAATCCAGTGTGACTGCAGCCTTGTTGCCTGATCAGGGGAGTGCTATACCCAAATAGCTTTAGAAGGATTCCGGGGCTGTGAGTGGGTTACTGAGTGGGTATATGAGAGAAATCCGAACACGACTTGTTGGGGCGTTTGGGATAGCAGGGCAGCTTAGACCCTTCAGAGGGTTGGCTGACATTGGCTGGGAGGAGTGAAAGTAAATCTGTAAGACATTGATGTTTTCTTGCCTAAATTGTTTGCTGGGCAAACTTCCGGTGAGATTTTAGTAGACGTTCAGCTCAAGACATCTCTTGTCTCCCATAAAATATTATCCCTTGGCAAATGCTCCAAATAATTACATTATGGAAGGAAAAACCCTTTCAGACAAATGGGTCGCTATATCTTGCATTTGAACCGGTTCCAACTCTACAAAAATGTTTTTCCTAAATGGAAGGACATGGTGCTTTGAAACCCTTCCTAACCTGAGATCTTTTTATGAATGAATATGAATGGCATATTCCCTATGTTTTTGGCAATGTTCCTGTGTTGATGTATGAGATGCTCTGATGTATCTGACAGATCTTGTTCTTTATGGCTAATGTTAAGTGAGTCATCACAGTATGGTATAGGTAAGACACCAGCTTCACAAATTCTGTATTACAAAACGTGCATTGCACTGGAACCTGAAATTATTGAAGTTTTCAAACTGCTGGTGCAATTTATATAGATGGTTGATAGTGAGCAGGCGCACAACAAACTTTAATCATTTGTGGGGTAAAAAGTATTTCTGAAGACTAAACTTCATGCCCGTCCATACACTTACCTATCACAGTCATCTGAAATCTTGGTAACAGCGGCTCCACTACACATTCATTTCTGATCAAGTGTAGGGCAGGACCTCCATTACTTCAAGACCGACCTCAAATCATCCTCTGGTGATCCTTGTTGTCCACAGGCAGCATCCCATAATAGCCCCCGAAATAGGAATATGGAATACAGTGGCCATCTTTTACTCCATTGCAAGTGCCTCTTGAATAGAGATGTGCTGTGATTATGGCAAAGGAAGTACGACTAAGCAGTAGGCTCATTGTATTATATCAGCATCAATGCAACTAACCATCCTAAAGAGGACTGTGTTTTTTTGTTGTTGTTCTCTCACAATGCCATGTCTGTGAGTTCATGCTGTTCTATGGACACTGGGCTTCTGTTTCCACAGAACTACAAGGACACGGTGCAGACGCAGGTGCTGGAAGCTGCAGGTAGCAGGGTGAAGAAGCTGGAGATCGGAGCGGAGCTGACGGAGGACAAACTGAAGCTCTTCCAGGACGAGCAGGTCGGCCAGCTGTTCGAGCTCATGAGAGAAGCCACCAAACCCAACAGACAGTTTGACATCCAAGAGGATGGCCCTCAGAAATGATGTTACCAGACAAACTACATCCAAAGCTGGGAAGGAGGTAGGGAGGACCGGAAGGAAGGAGGAAGGGAGAGTAGGAAGGAGGAAGGGAGAAACGCAGTACTTTCGATGGAGAATTGCCGAAGAATGCTGGAGAATCAGTGCTGAAGAACAGTATGTTATCCATCAGAATGGAGGCATTTAAGTGTTGAGTGATTTATCTTGTGAAAAAAATTACCACAGGATGTGTGTCTCTTCATTTCATTGTCTGTCATTTTGTAACTGTGCCAATAAACAAGTGACTATATGATTGATGGGAGCCAAAAGACTTTCTTAGCTGGAAAACTGTCTTTACTGGAAAACTTTGACACATAGGTTTTATTTAATTTAGTTTAATTTGCTTCTACTGACAGACACAAGTGATGTCAGTTAAGATATGAGGAACACTCACGTCAATAACGCCTCCTTCCACCCCAATGATAATGTGCTACTACCGAAGCATAACCCCTTAGCTTCCAAGTGGAAACTGTAAAAGTATCCCCCCCACACACACACACTCACACCCAGCTAGTCACGATAATCATTGTAATGTGGTCTCTATTCCAGATTGCAGAGCAATTCATATGGGCCTGCACTCTTCAAATAATGCATCACTCAGCTGCATACTAAACTGATTGAATGATTCTTGAAATGAGGGTTGTTCTTTTCTACTGAGTCTTTCTTGGTCAAGAAAGTATAATAGGGCTAAGACAATAGGTTCCAGGGCTTCCAAACCTTGTTTGTTTGCCTGATACTTCTGAGTGCTATTGTCCACTGTATTTTGTAAAATAACCAGTGATAGACTAGTGGGGTCAGTGCTCTCCAACATGAGTCAGCTGGTAGTTTTCCGAGCCCTGGATCTTGCAGCCCTCTGGTCATAATAACCCATTGAAGAGTGTTTGCTTCTTGATGAAATTTAGAAGCAGTCAGAAGAAGGGTATGTCACCTGGCCTTGATCGCTTCTGACAAGCGAAAGGAAAAGCGTTTTTCCAGGAGGATTGAGAGCGTCCTAGCAGGTAATCTGCCTGGCTCTCCTTTGTTTGTGAACAGAGGTGTGTGCGATATGGTTGCCACAAGAGAACTGTCAGATGTGAAGAGGAACGAAGCCTGAATCAATGTTTTCTCAGCTTAATTTGCTGCCTTATGTGCACTGAATTTAGTTGGAGCAATATTCCCTTCAGTCTCACTGGTTGATCAATCGACAACTCGCAAATGCTACCCCACTAATGAGCTGAATATTTGCTCCACAGTATGTACATGGGGGAACGATTGGCACTGCAAATGTGGCAGGTTTGCTACAGCATCAGCTTGATTTGTTTCAGTCATTTAGATGTTCCTTGGTTTAGGATGAATGTTACTTAATAGTAGATATTTTCCAAGTTTAGTATCGAATTACCTAAAGCAAACGCAGGAGATCTATTTAAATATTCAAAATGTCCATGATAACCAACAAAGTGGCTCATGGTTGCCACCGTAAATTGTGAGTTTTAACTTCACAAACGATTCCTGTTGTCCTGAAGAAAATAACACAGCTATCTGAATAGAGCCAGATACAAAGCTGTGTGTTATTGATTATTCACTTATTATTTGATGACATGGTGAATTATTCATGAAGCAGAGGAGCTTCTTAGATCAAGACCAATGACAGTAAACAACGTGACGTGAACACAGAAGGACAAGGTTTGAATAACAATCATCATTCTGAAGCTATCCTATATTTTCAGTTCCAGTGCATAAATTCAGGTTTTTTGACTTATACCCAGTATATTTAGCATTGATTCAACCCTTTTCTGATTAAATTAACAAAGAACATTCTCGCATTTTAATCATTGCGTAATTCATGGCCTGCGTGTGTGACCGTGCTGCATTGCTAGCAATGAAATGAGTCAAGCTGTTTTCATAATTGACAATTCTGCTCAAAAACCTATCTGTAAACACACAACCTTATCAGTGGTGTTGGAGAACACTCATCTCTCGAAAAAAAAGGCACCGATTTGAAGCACTTTGCAGTGCTTCGAAAAGAAAACGTTGCGTAACTCGAGCACTGCGAGAGGGTGCTACATGTTGACTGTGCTGTCCACAGTTTCACTCGGTCATCCATGACTCATTCTGCCTCCTTGTTCACAGAACAGGCAATCCAGGCTGAAGAGCTCTTTCTGCCTGTGAGTGTGTGTGCATGGCCATCTGTGTGCACAGTGTTGAAGTGTCAATCGTTCACAAAAACAGCAGCTACAAAGAGTTGGAATAAAACTGACTTGGTTTAGCCCTTTACACCCAGATGTGGGTTGTTGCTGTCCCCAGTCACTTCAACAGTGAACAACAACGATTCGATCGTTGTTATCACGACTCCGGACGAACAGAGATCCGATCTGACCTGAAGCCAAGGTGCCCAGGGGTTTATTGCAGGCTAGACGTCCATTTGTACACACTTCCCTCTATAATGAACTTGTGTTTACTGTGCAGTGTGTTGTTACATGTCCTGTGCAGATGGAGCCCCTCTCAGCCTCTCATCATGCTGTGCACATCTCTCACCCTTTGTTACCCTCACCCTGGGAGCTCCATTCTGTTGTCTTCACTCCATGTCTTCACATTCACTACTGACAAGCATTCCCCACAAAGCTATTTCAGTGCAAAGTGGCTAGTTTGTCCTCCCACTGAAAATGTCTCACAATGTCACACGTCAAGTTTAAAAAGACGGAGATATGAGTGAAAAGCTGCTGTGATGTCGTTTTCAACGTACAAAGCTTTGGTTGTAATTGCTTAATCTTATGTTCCTTTTAACCTTTTTTTACCCCTTTGTCCCTAAGTTCACAGCCAATTATTCTCTTCAAAAACCTTTTTTCTCGCCAGAAATATGACTGACTGCTGTTTTGGACTGTTAAAGGTGATTACATTTGGGTTCATGTGAGTTGCTTAGTAGAATTTTTGAAATGTGTTTTTTTTGTTAGATAAGCTGTATTCTTTTTTTCCAAAATTTAAGGGAAACTTTATTTTCATATTTGTCCTGACTGTTTCTCACCATGTTAGCCTTCTCACACACAGCCCCTAATACCCCTGATAAATCTCTGTTCCTACTGAACATTACATCCTGCTTTCAAGAAAATTAATAGACAGAGGATGAATGAATTATTCAGTTCAATTCAATTATTCTATAAACCTTCAGACTGTGGTATTTTTACCAATTCTTTGTCTTATTGTAGAGACGCAAAGAGATATTCATGGGTAGCAGTATGTCTAACCAGCGGCCTTGTTATCCACAACCAAAGATCAAAACATATCTGTATCTGCCGAGTTACTCAGGGGATGTTCACAAAAAAATGTTCTGTATTCACTGTGATCCAACACACTGATCTGTCCCAAGCTGATAACAATTACACATAAGATATAGGATTGATAAAGGGGTAGTTTCGGATTTCCCTGTAGAATAATCACAGTTATGCAAATGAACCTTCTCTAACCTTGTTGTGCATCTAAAGAGCACCTGTCACTTGTAATGACTGTGTAGCAGGAACTGCCATGTGTGCAATATTAAGACTGTATGGAGAGGAGCAAGAAAACATCTGTTCAGTGAAACTCACAGTTCTGCTTCAACGTTCATCCTTCTGACGTCTTTTTCTGCCTCCTCCTCAACCCGCCCCTACACACACACACACACCCACATACACACACATATGCACGCACATACACACACACAAACTTAAAAAGACACACACACACAAGTCTGCTCTCTTGGAGAGAAGAATAAAGTAGGGATAAATACAGGTTCTTCGACGAGAAGAAATAATGTGCGTGCGCTGCCTCTTTTCGACAGACAACCTGAGGGTGCTAAATCCAGACACCGTAGGTCATTAAACAGATGTCCAAAACGGTGGAGAATAACCTTACACTCATGTTTTCAAGATTACGCGTAGTGTAACTCTTTTCTCGACCGGAAATTCTAAAACTAAGGTTTGCTGACTGAAATAGCTTAATGGTGTGACTCACCACATAAATGCCATAGGTTGTACAGATCCCTTGTTATTGTCAGTCAGATGTTGGGAACTTGACACGTAGTAATCACATGTTCTTCTGTTTTTGTACAAACTAATTTTGCATGAATGCACTCTGACCCCCGAGGAAAGACTCAAGTGCCATATGCTTTGTGTCTTAGTGTCTCTTTAGACCCTTACACGAAGGCCATGTCACAGAGGAAGGAAGAGTCAATCAGACCAGAGATAATCAGGAGCGTAATGTGAAGAGGCAGCGGAAAGAATAGAGTAGCCATCCTGAGTGACGCCTCAGTAAAAAGGCATGACATTCCATCTAGGCTGTTTCCATTTCCATTTCCTTTTAGTCATTTAGCAGATGCTCTTATTTAGAGCGACTTACAGCAAGTACAGGGACATTCCCCCGAGGCAAGTAGGGTGAAATGCCTTGCCCAAGGACACGTTGTCATGTTGGCACAGCCAGGGTTCAAACCAGGGACCTTCTGATTGCCAGCCCAACTCCGTAACTGCTCAGACACCCCTGTTTCCACCTGCCCCATTACAGTGACACCTCGCCTCTTAGCATACAGAAGCATCGACTCGCAATCGATAGCGAGCACAGCAGCATTACACCACATTGGTATTCTGGCCACAAGGCAGTTCATATGATGATCTGATGTGTGCTGTAGAAGATCTAATGGAGAACGTGATACGTTCTGGCACACCGTGTTTTAGAGATATCATACTGTGTCGCCTCACGGTGTCAATCACTCTGTGCTTCATAGGAGGCACTTTACAAGACATGATGCTGTAATGTAAAACAACCACGGAAACACCTTCAGTGCTGGCATAACCTGATGGATTGAAATACAGTTTATAATAAACATAACAGGACCAAAATAATTAAAAGTGTCGTCATCGAACACAGATGGGTTGCCTTTTTGAATGATAAGTAGGACACAATATCAACCAAAACTGGAAGGATATCTACATTTTTCCATCATCATCAGGATAGACTGCATCCTCTGGGATGGTATATAATCAGGCATAATGTTTCTTTCTATTTTCAGTACCTCACTGATGGGTTGGTAATGGAAGTCTATTGCTAGTTATCACAACAGCAGATTGATCCACTGGACTAGCTTCTAACATGAATATTCATGGTTGTTTACACAATTACACTCCAGGATGTAAATAACACTTAGCTGTGTCCTGTAGGACGCTAAGGGGTGACCTTGGAGAGGAACGCTTAAATCTCCTTCATGGCTCAAAGGAAGATAAACAAGCAAAGCTCCATGTTAAATGCAGCAACAGTCGAAGCGAAATAAATAAGTTGTGAAATGGCCACCGACAGCACAGTCATAATGAATAGCTGGTTTATGTACATTTACATTTATTCATTTAGCAGACACTTTTGTCCAAAGTGACTTACAGTAAGTACAGGGACATTCTCCCTGAGGCAAGTAGGGTGAAGTGCCTTGCCCAAGGACACAACATCATATAGCCACAGCCAGGGCTCGATCTCACAACCTCCCGATCACGAGGCCAACGCCTTAACCATTGAGCCATTTGACCCCCTTATAACAGGGTAGGTGCTGAAGATCTCCAACAGGTTCGTGCTGTACTGTAGATTCACTGGCAACATACAGGCAGCAGGGATTTAGGAGCTACCTATCATGTCCACTGGCATTTGCATTGTTTTCATGGTAAAGTCATGGTCATTCTTGAAGTAGTCTACAAACACCGGGAACTCTCAAGTGTCTCTCAGTACTGTGAATCTCAAACATCCATTGTTCCTCCAGTTAAACCCAAGGCTATTCAATATATGATTATGAAACGGGATTGAAAAATATCTCCCCCAGGCTCCCTCGTGGCTGTGTGTGGCAACAAGGACATACTGTACTATGCATGAATAATTCAAGAAAAGCTATCAGGAGTGAAGAATTCTGGACTGTCACAGTGTGAATATGTTTGTGGATTTTCAAGTCACAGCCACTTTCACGTAAATTGTAAAAGAAGAGAGTGTATCAGAAAAGATGTCTTTTCTCATGTGTCCCTGAAACGCTGTGCCTTCCTCTAAGGACTCACTGGCAATTATCAGCAGGATATTACACTACAATGATCTTGCTGGATAAAATTTCACATCTCAAGATTAATGTGTTTTGTGTGACTAAATCAAATCAACTTTTATTTGTTGAACGCTTTTTACAAGTAATGTCATCGAGGGCTTCACATACGCCCATTAAACTGCCCCTCAAACAATCTAAACCCTCAATGAAGGAAAGGAAAAATCCCCAGAAAAGAGGAGAAAAAATTGACTAATTAGATGTTGCTAATCGAAACGATTAATTAAGCGCTCATTTCCTTGTTGGGCTGGGCTTCGACTCAATATTCCGGTCATGGCAGTGGCATGACAAGGGTGTTTCCTCTCAGAGTCGTCATTTCTTCATCACGGAGATGTGAAGGTGCACGGCAGGAGAGTTAACAACCTGAGCCGCTAACAGGCGTTGTTCACATGATGGGAGCATGTTCTCAGTGTAGCGTGCGACCGGAAACAACACCATACATCTGTGAGTTTAAATCAGGTCTAATAAAACAATCCGCCCTTGAATACAGATGAAACAGTACCCTAGACCTTTAGAGACTAATTGTACCCCAATCAACTAGTTCAGTCACAATCAAGGTCAAAGGTTACTTCCCAGCAGACACTGAGCCCATCAAAGGGGATCATTTCGATCCTGACTGGCAGCAGAAAGACCAAGGAGACTAATTAACGAATGCTGCTCGAATGTGGGGAGTTTCTGATCTCTCCATCAGAGTCTGACAACTGGCGTGCAGCTACAGTTGGAAGCAAGTGGCCACCTTTTGCCACCAAAATTGGATTCTCCTGGCCGGTCAGGGTATGAATCATGATTATTTGTTCAGACGTCTGAGCAAGGAAACGTGAACATTTCAGACATTTTGAGCTTAGACAAAATGGAAGTATCTTGTTTTCCCCTACTTGACTTCTCCCATCTGGAGGGAGACACAATAGTTGGTGCTACACTGAAAAATCAACCCCAACCCCCCCCCCCCCACACACACACACACACACATTGGCATTTGTGGAGTCTGTTTGACATCAGGTGGGGGTGAAACTTCTGCTGGGAGAGCAGCGGGACTCGTTGGGCTGCGTCGGAAGACACACTGTGCTGAGCGGAGGTGATAAGAGTGTCCAGAATTCTAAGCAGAGTCTTTCCATTGATCCCTGGTGCTCCATAACAGTGGGGTGATATCTCTCTCAGAACCGTCTGGCTGGAGAAAGCTGGACCCCCTACATCACACTGTTAATTACTTGATTCCCACAGGTACTGTGATTTCACACAGTCTATTAGCAACCACAGTTGGATGTGGGCAAAAGGTCAGACCTGACCCTTCTGCTTTTACAGTGCCCCAAACCACAAGACTATTGCTCAGGCCTAAATACTCTACTTACCTTTTAACTAAGGCAAAGCTAGCACTCTCTACCTTACTGGGAGCTTGCCATGGCATTAATGTTTTGTCATTCACAACCGTGGCAGAGTTAGCCAAAACAGAAACCATTTGCCATCTGCCTAAAATGCTTCCTAGTGTCCTTTTAACGGAAGCCTTGTGTACACATTCAGATTAATGAGTGATCGTATCAAAATTCACAAAGTCACCCCCCTTTATATGCTCCCTCACCAAGTTTCTAACAAAAGATGATCTTGGTGTTGGGGATTGCATTGGCACAGGCATGTACTTGATCGCCTGTGTGTTTGCGTCTGACAGAAACAGAGAGAGAGTGGGGGTCGCCCTCCTCAAGAACAGTGAGTGTACGTTGGGGGGGGTGGGGGGGGGGGACGGACACTAGAGCCTTTCTAAACATTCGCCCACATGAACCAATGAAGCAGTAATTACGCTGTCAAATACCCAGCTGGATGCCATGTGACCAACTACCAGAAAGAGCATCCTACAATGCTTTTGTCCTAGTCTAGATCCATCAATCAATACACCTTCGCCAAAGTTTAAATGAAGACATTTAAAAGCTTGAAGGAAACACAGAGCCTTGTTGGTATGTGTTCTTCAAGAAGCTGCATCACACGCAATTAACTCTTATTAAGTACATTCAAAGTCAAGCCAACTTGGTCTCAAAGTAACCACAGTAATTGGGGAATGCAGCTATCCGATGACGGCACATTCATTTTGAATCTCACATAATTTGTTTTTGTAACTTATTTGTGTGGGTTTTACTCAGGGAAGGGAAGTCAATTTCACAATTTCCACAGCAACATAGAGCCCAGTTTGTCATTCAGAGAGGAAGAAGCAAATGCTTATGCTGGCAGTGATACCTCTGAAACAGATGTATTTTAAACTGCATGTGTATGTATATATGTATGTATCCATTAATCACTCATAACAACTGCAAGGATATCAAGGAATGTGTCGATCACAAGTCACATTTATTTGCGTAATTCCTGAAACATCAGAGGCCGTAAACATTAACTACACCAAGCTCAGAATGCGATGCAGCTGAAGCATGCACCTTTCACTCCATATTACTTTGACAACCTAGAGTTCCTCGAGCGAGGGTCACGCTTCCTGGTCCGACATGGCCTCCCCCCTCGCTTTCTCAACTCTGAAAACTTCAGCCTTGAATCCATGTCTTTGAGACGTCATATTGGAAACAAAAGCAGTCCATCTTTGCATTCTGCATGGCCTCTCAAGGACATTTATAGTTTCTGCTCTGGAATCTAAATTGAATTTTCTTGGAGGGCAGCATGAAAATAACCTCAAATGACGCAACAAAGTACATGCATTGAAATAAAATACTACCAGCCAGCATAAATAATGGAAAAATCCCACTTATAGGTACCCAAAACCCTGAGCAATTTCATGACAGTCAATAATATATTTTAAGTTAAACTGTCCAGACGTCATTCCTAATAGGATTTATAAAACACCTTGTACAGAGCATTTGTAAAAAAGATGCCTTTGCAAAGCTACAGAGATTGCAAATGACTGTCCCAATGAGAGCAATGCTACTGTGACAAACGTGACATTTTATATAATTATCTTGTTCTTAGAGGATGAGGTCTTAAACGCTAATGGATCCTCATGCGCTCTTTAGGCGGGTAAACTATTCACCTCATAATGAGCAAACAGCAACAGCTCTCAACGGATGGTTACATCGGGCCCTCGAGTCGTACAAATCACAGAAGTTGGGGAAAACACAAAGCAAGTCTTTGGATCTGTACCATCTATCCTAAAGTAATAGTCTCTGTAATAGAAGCTTGTGAAGACACAGGAGCCTTGGAAACTGGGAAATGACTCCCCAGACACCCACAAGACTCCTCCTCTAGGATCAGGTTAGAGGGAGACACGATAATAGCAGATCTCTGATGATGAATTACGTACAGTGGCTGTTGAAGTCGTGCCTGAGAGACAGTGTAAGCCACAGCTGCTGAGGGGGAGACGGGAGAACGCAGTCTGCTTTAAGTAATGGAAAGGTTCCCTCCCACTCCCCTGTGTCACGACTGGCTTGAATGACTTGGTTGGTGGCATCATATACCGTAACAGCAATTCATGACATCAGCATTAGGGGACAGGGGATCTGGGAAAGGAGTGTGTTTAGGGTTTTTATGTGTGTTCTGGAACAAGGTTGGAATTACATTAGGATGGAATTTGACCAACCGGATCAAAGATTTTGAGGTGCTGCGTGACAAAGTGGCTGTACAAAGACTTTGAGCCTTACATTTTAAGCCCTGAAATCACAAATTGCCTTCGAGAAACCACCTGAAATTAAATCATGTTTTCAGAACATAATGATATTATTGGTATTGTATGCAGTATTGGACTGGAAATATGACAACCTGTGCTTTGTGGGCACTCAACACCAGTATTTCCACTGAAATGTGGATATGGCAACAGCTGTGACACACACCAATGCACACAAAATCATAAACACACATTGACATGTTCTACATATTTAACATGGTCTATCTCTCTAACATATTCAAAGAGAAATCACAACTTCCTATACTTCTCACCTCCAAACAAGCGAATGGAAATCACTATTTACAATTACCGGTGATCCATCAGACGACCCTAAATCATTTTAATTAAGGCATGAAGGGAGGTCACATCAAGACCGTGATCAACAGCTTACTTTTGGCATTATCCTAACCTATTGATGTTATAAATATTCATGTGACTTAGATGAATGGATCTGATGTTGTATTCTCTCCCAGTCTGTAGGCTAGCAGCACACAGGAAGGCCTTTAGCAGGTCACAACTATCTTTAGTTCTGGCCTCTATGTGATAAATAACTGACACACATAAACATGCATTAGAGCTAAGGTCCGCAATGTCTGGTCTATTAATAGAATGGTCAGAATTGAATGAGTTAGCGTTGAAGTACATATTGACAGGACTAGTCGGTTCCACGCTGGTCTGGCAGGTGGGGAGGGGCACTGTTGTTGGACTAGGAGTCGGTCTGTTACCGTGGATACATTTGCTTCAGGACTACAGATGCGCAAACAGAGACAAAGAAAAAAAAAACACTCGGACGCGACTATGTAGTCTATCGAATTATGTTGATCTGCTGTTATCACAAGGTAATGAATTTCCTGGGCCTCTTGAGGGTCGTGCAATAAAGTGAAATTACTTCTTGTGATTGGTGGGAAGGATGGTGCCTGTAGACTGCTGGGTGTGGTGGTGCCACACGACACCATGCAAACAGCTTCTTATCGTACCCAAAACGGAGGCTAGTGTTTGCGGTTGCTGATGTAATGGGCAGCACGGTATGAGCCTTGCTGTGGCCACTCGAGTGTATTGACAGTACACCAGTGGCTGTGTGAGGCCTGTTATTGACCTTAATGACAGGGCTAGAGAGACCACAGTGTAAATAAGGCAGACAATTTCCTTAGAACAGATATAAAACATGGATTATTTTTTATGACCATTTTACAGAACACCTAGATTACAGCTCTGCATTCAACTTTACACCCCACACCTCCCAAAATGATTTTTTTTAGCAGCATTATCTTTCAGATCCAGCCATCAGCATTGATCAGCTGTAACCTTTCCATGCTTTTGTTAAGTTCATTGCCCAGCCAGGAATGCAGTATGTTTTATGGATACAGATGGTCCTATACTTCAGAACGTAAAAAAAAACAACAGAAAAACTGAAATTACTTATACTTTTTAGATAAAAGCGTCTGCTAAATGAATGAATGTAATGTACAAGATAGAAATGTCAAATCCCATTATCTCAAGCATTTCTTTGTGTTGATTAAATAGGAATGGAAATCTATCATCCAAGATGTTAAGTACGCTAATACAAAATAAACTGTACTTGTACTGGTAATACTTGTACTGGTAATATGAAGTATAAACAGTGATTTTTGTGCCAAGACCAAAGGCATAAATACCATTTGAAGAATAATTAATGTCAGATCATTCTTTGTTCAACCCCAGATGACATAAAATGTCCAATAGCTTGAGGACAGGGTAATTATTTTACTCAACTCTTTTTGATACTTGTGGGGGTCAGTCAATGTATAACCTTATCCATTTAAGACAACCTTTTTAGCTTGAAAATCAAGTTACGGACGCCAAAAAGCCTAAATTAAGGACCATTTAATAAATGGTTTGTGTCCTTTCTTTTGTCTTGGCTTTTCTTCTTTTGGTAATTACCCCACAATTATGTCTTATATAACAATCCCCAATGTCATATTGTTCGGTTAGAGCATTTATTGACTGAAATTGCCACAGTGCTTTAAAGCACTGGCTTGAATCACAGGTCTCATGTCAGATATTTGTTTCATTATTCCAGGATTTTTCAGTTCCTGGTTGGCTCTGCCATTTCCACAGCAGGGTTCACAGTATTAATGTGTTTCGGTCAGCATGAGACAGATGATGGCTAAAACTATGGATGACAAGACCAACAGGGTATTTTTATGAGATATTGACAAAACTCTCCTCCCTTTTGAAGGTGAAAATTCCTAGGGGAGACAACCTTTTCATTGAAAAATCACCTCCTTCGAGAACACACAAAGAAAGATTGTGATGTTATGGGCAGATCCCAACACCGCTGTGTAGGTGAACATTTACAAACAAGGGAAAACACATTTGAAAGGACACAATAAATGACACATAACTCAATACAAAATGTGAAATGGGCCCTGAAGCAAATTGACATGTAAAACCATCAGCGGGCACAATTAATTAACCATAATAAGTCTGGCCACAGCAGGGATTCAAAGGGGTCGACCATCCAGTGGGGGAATGTCAATCTGAAATCATAGAGATCAAGGGAAATTGGAAGCCACCACTGATTGTTCATTAGCATAAGAGGAGGGCTTTGACGTCTGGACTGCTGTCACTTCTTCTAATGACGCAAGTAAAACCCCTCTGAACGCAATCCTTACATCTTATTCCCACTCCTTTGCATGAATGGAGAGGTAAGGCTCCAATACCCTTGTCCTCCCCCACACACAACCTCCCCCTCTCTTTCGAAAATAGCGATGTTAAGGGGAGATTCTGCCTGTCTGGGCAGGATTTATGATGTCCAGGGCTTCAGGGCAGTTTAACAGCCCGCCCATTCTGTCAGTACAGGAGTCTGGGGTGACATCATCCCCTGGTGGCATCCGCTTACCCTGCCGTGAAACGGATGCACTCTCATCTCAGCCAATGAGATTTATCGATCACTTCTTGACTCAGCGTCGGAGAAGTACCTTTGTTCTCAGTGAAGTGTAATGGCCTGGTAGATGTCTTCTCTTGTCCACCGAAGGAGAAGTTTTGTCAGTATTCCTTTCATCAGGAACCCAACAACCAGATAATTAACATTGACAATGACTTGACAAGAGGCAATGGTAAAACATGGTTATCAAAGAAAATTGTATTAAGTTGTGATAGCGCAAATAATCAATAACCGATCAAGCATTATTTGTTGTATAAAACTTTGCTTGATTAAACAAAGGGATCAACCATTTATAATAGCCAAGGCTGTTAAACAAAGCATCAAGGTTGCATGAATGGCAACAGTAGTCACTGCTAGAGCCATACTGTGAATCCCTACTTAAATGCATTCCTAAAGAGAGAGGAGGATGTTTGGTCGTGGATGGAGAGAAAGAGACAGAGAGAGAGAGAGAGAGAGAGAGAGAGAGAGAGAGAGAGAGAGAGAGCGACTGAGTGCTAAGCCATTAGATTTGGCAAGCCTGAATGTCGCCATGTTTCACTAGCCTAAGTAGAGAACCTTAATGAAAGTCCCTCTGCACCAAGCTATCACAGGGTGCTGCGGAATGAAAATCACCCAGACAAGCTTCCAAAAAATATGATGATTCATTCATAGAACTCAGGCGGTCGTAAATTGAATTCCCAGTGGTTCTTTGAGGAGTCTGGCCAATGCACACCGATACCTTCTCTGTCCATTAGCCATACTCAGAGACCAAGAGCGTAAAAACCAGTCCTTTGATGTTGTGTTTAAACAGGACACACATTTTTAGAGCCATGTTGAAACTGTCTCTCTCTTTCTCTCCTTAAACCCCACATTTTCTCTCTTTACTAGTGTATGAAATAGATAGCATTGTTTGACATGAATATAAAATGGAAGAAAAAAAACTAGAAATAGATTGTAGAGCTTTTTTCTTGTGTTCTGGTTATCTGTGTTCCCCCCAGTGCAGCCAATGACAAGTACATCCTCACTGAGTGTGGCTGCAGCTCAGAGGGGCACTTCAATCCGAAGGTCACATCTTTGTTCATGTATGAGTTCTCTCACCACTGACAGGCACAGAGGAGAAGGTTAGAGCTCGGTGGAAATGTTAAGCCTTTCTGAACAGGCATATCGCACACACACCTTGAGCCCCTTGTCTACTCACCAGAGGTTTGGAAGAGCTACCTGTTGAAATGTCACATTTTAGGCTGATAATAATACCACCAAGTCCAAATATGCTTCCAATGAGGAGCTTTAAGATGATCTACAGGGAAGTTAATCTGACTATTTGTTCTCAGTTAAGACTATTTCATCATTATCACTTGTGAATGTTCATAAGCACTCATGTTGGAGATGTATTCTGTTAATTAATAAGTGCGTAAATTTGAGGGAAGCTTAAGATGTTTACAAGGATTACAACAATGTCCAGGAAAGCACTGGTCTCACAGCAGATGAATATTTATCAACGGCATTCCAGCAAACTTTGGCCTTAAAAACAAATCTTTGGGTGACATCTTGTAGCTGAGAATGCAACGCTGTACGTGCATATGGGATGTCCTTCAGCAAACTTCCCATCCACAGGTCACACTCTCAGTCACACCGATCACAACGCTGGAACGGAGCCCAAAACTCTGACGCTGTTTCTGACTCACCCAGCAGAATCAGAATTAAGGATTGTTATTCTCCCCCTGAAACACACCATTGCAAACAGTCCCAGCGGAATGGTCGTTCACGGTTGATGATTTGAGAGAAGCAGCTGGAAACTATGCTTTAAGGACTACAGTGAGTCAAGCCAGAAGGTTTATCCAGGTGCTCACTTGATGCGAATAAGACTCATATGTTCCCTGGCGTTGATTAATACAGAACTTCTATGATTGATGAATAATCAACTGATTTCACCCTTCAAGCAACTGCTTCATTAACAGCCATACCACCCAGCTACAACACTTTGTGTAGAGAAAGTACTGAACTGTTAACTTAGTCAATGTCACTGGGAAGTTGTGTCACAATCAAACATCTGATAAGAGACACATTCACTGACTAGCTCCTGATTAGATGGGACGGGGTGCGGCACATCTCCACAGGTAACCAGCGGTCCCTCTCTAAGCAAGCCAAGTGTCATGCCTTCACTGAATGAAAGGTCGGGACACTGGGTCTCTCAGTTCATGTCTGACGAACGTGATGCTGGACAATTTACCCATGAAGTATTCAAGTGGTTTCATCCTTTCGTAGCGCTGTGAGGTTACAGGAGAAGCCTCATGAAGAATATTTCCCTTAACGCAACTTTCCACCCAACTGCAGATGGCATCCCACAGCGTTGATCAAATCACACTGTTTTTACACTGTGTAATTCTATCATGAATACTATAATTGGGAATTCATCATAAAATCATATTATGACATACCTACAGTAGACACATTTTTGGTTCATGTCTGTTTAGTTTTTTTTTCACAGGAAAGATGAATAAATGACCAAATAGGTGACGGATGTAGCACTCAACCGTCACGTCATCTACTGGAAATCCCATTCATATCTCTGTTATCCTTATCAGATTGCGATAGCGGCTTGTTTATACAGGCCATGCTGGCCTCTCCAGTGGATTGTATTAAAGACCGGAGTGAAAAAAGTGAATCTCATCCCAGCCGCACAGCGCGCCAGTCTTATCTGTCACCACTCGCCAAATAATCAGCCTATCTGTGTTCCTGTCTGGTTTCATACAACGTCGTTACCTGCACTATAATCTGCTCCCTGTGCCTCCCTCATCCCCCCCCCCCCCCCCCCCCCGCCTCAGTGGCCTCGACCCCTCTCCCTGAGTCACCTAACCCTACCTCTTCTTCTTTTTCTCTTTCACTTTCTCCCTCGCCTCATGGCTCCCGCTCTCTGTCCCCCTCTCCGTCTGTCCCTCCTCTCTCTGCTATAATTGGATGAGCAGTGTCAGTGTTGAGGATGATTAATTCTGCTCCAGAGTGGCTCGCAGTGACCATAGATCCCTCTGCAAACATAAGTAATGAATATTAGCATTGTCAATCCATCAGTTATACTCCCGTCTTCCATCTCGTTTGGAAAGGGCCCATAAAAAGCTTTCACAATCTCCAGGGATTAGTTATCAATGTAATCGATGCTATGTATTAGCGTTAGTCCTACTGCTAATTGAAAACATTATGGTTTTAGGTAATGTAACTTAGCAGCTGTGACATGCAAAATATAAACCCTGGTGCTATTCCAATGAAAAAGAATATCCTGACATGCAAAGATTCCAAATGAGGTGTGACACTTGAAATTGAATATGTGCATACATTTTGATTTCAGTCATAGTGAACATTAGCATTTATTATTAACATATGGTTAAATAAAAAAGAACGTTATTGTCACTAGAATAAAGACACTTGAGCCATCAAGCGCTCATTGAGCTGCGTGGACGCTGTGAACTTCGGCTGTCAGGCCACCTATCTTGTCCCTTCCCTTAAACAAGCGGCCTTTCTGATGGAAATCAGTGTACAGCTGAGTACAGTACTGCTTTAATTAAATCTGTGTCCAGTACTTCTTGTTGTATACTCATTCTACTCAGGACACTAGAGCCGTAGACACCGTTTCGTTATGGCTTCATGAAATACATAATGACGTCATTAAAATACGATTGATTGATTGATTGATTGATTCAATTGCATGTGAAGAAACAATTATCTCGCGATATTAGAGAGTGGGACGTTGAGATAGTCTTGTACGTTTCAGTATTATTATACGCTGAAATCATCAATCAACCAGCCTGGATCACATTGGCTTTCCACTGCCCAACACTTTCTTAAAAGTTGAGAAAACAATCAAAATTGTAGTTGTGACATGTCCCCGCCACCCCCACTAAAGGCACGGGTTCTATTGCGTTGGCAGTACGTAAATCCAACATCTCGTGCGTCATCAGAACCATCAACACCGTAGAAAACACGTTAGCCCTCTCCCATTATAGGGGGAACAACTAAATGAAAAGCCAATGTCATAGAATTTTTTTCCTTTATGCAAAAATATAAAAACGCCACAAAGGTCTGAGAAAGAACCTGTCATGTAAACTTTGACTTGCCTAATTGATTTATTGTCAATAAAGAAATATCACTCACATGCTATATAACCCTGTGCGCATTGTGTTTGCTCACAACAGGACTGAAGTGGAGGTGCATCACGGGCACGGCACACAGAAGTGAGACTGGCTGCAGGACTACATCATCTTTACGCACGCTTCACTAGGCTGTATGGAGATGACATCCTTCTGACTTAAGTCGCGTTAAGGAAACAATTGAAGACTAAATATTTAGGCATATCTGAATTATTTGTAGTTTTGTTTGTGTTGTAGTTTATTTTATTTTATTATTTTTTTAACAATTGACCATTCATCTTTTCACGAGAGGAAGACTCGTTTCAAAGCTGATCAGTTGTGCTGCAACAGCTTGGCTGCATCATGAAATTACTTTTACCACTTGTGATAGCTTTTCTTGCTATCGCCCAGATTTTTTGCGAAGAAGTTGGTCCTAAAGAAGATCTTGATTACTGGACGAACAGCAATCAATTTGAGGTACATAATGCAGAATATTGTTGTTAAATATGTGTGTCGTATGAGTTTAAATGTTATTGTTTGGGTCAGTTAATGCACAAACTGTTACTTTTGTGGTATGGAAACATAACATGCCATAACAGTTTCGATAATATGGAAACCTTCAATTTGTTAAACAAGTACAACGGAGGAACGTCTTTCACAGTAAATCACCTGTTTAAGGAGTTTGGTAACATTTTTACGCATACGTTAATAATAATAATAATAATAATAATAATAATAATAATAACGATACATTGTATTTATATAGCGCTTTTCAAGGTACTCAAAGTCGTTCCATATTTAACAATGGACTTAATGAATCAAGTATTTAGGGATGGAAGGCTAAATCACATGTATAAGATACCCTAAAACGTAAACTCATTGTCCAAGACGAGAGCTGAATGGACATTTTGTGCACGTTCAATATTTGACATTGCGGGTTGGACGACTGCCAAGTTTCCCAGTCTGCTGGTTTTCTTATGAAAGTCAGATCGGAACCATTCACAAGATATATGAGCATTAAACTGGTCTATCAGGGGTACTTTTATGGCATTTTACAAGCCTGGGGATGAATGGCCACCCTAATGCGTAAGGGGACATTGGCCTTCACTGTCTGTGAATATATCCTGCTGATTATAGAACCAGCCTACTTTGCATAAGTAACAGAATCATATTGGAAAAGTTAATTTAGGGCCAGTGTCTAATATTGGTGATAAAAAAAATCTGAATCAGAATGAGGTTTAATCGCTATGCAAGGTTTACAAACATAGAATTTACTGTGGCAGAAATGAGCAAACATAGAACATATATGTGACATACAAAGTACATGTAGTAATACAAAGTAAAATACACTACAATTATGATACAAATAACATAGAAGTACAAGTAACATAATTACAAAGTGGGATGGGTATATATTTGGCTATTATAACCAGCTGGTGGACACTCCAGTAACAGCCCAAGTCTCCTAAGTTTATTTCTTTTTTTTTCCCTCATGCAGGACAATTGGATTTCAAGTGACCCATTCAGAGAGATACTGCGGAGGATGACCAGGAAACCTCGACCCCATCAATTCATTGGGCTGATGGGGAAGCGTTCCTCAGGTAAAAGCATCTGAGCCTATACTGTGATGTGTGGTCTGTCTCCTCCTGCCTCTCCACACTTTATCCTTAGGATACCTTGTATAAAGTGTGGCCATTTGAATGGTTACATATCGTTATGGCTGTTTTACAACTGGTGTTTAACTTCAAGCATGTGTTTGCCCTCCTGACCTGCGCGTAATGAAGAACCAATGTTCAATTTTTTTTTTCTGCTAAAGGTTTTAATGGATTGTTGTTTTCTTTTTCAGCAAATGCACAGATAACCCGCAAACGTAAGTGATAAACCTTTTGAATAAGGCCTTGCATGTAAAACAAGTTAGAGAATAACAAGATGCCACCTTGTTAATGGGTTTGGGTCCATTTTAAGCTATATTGAGAACTTATTGCATTAAATAAAACAGACTTGACAGGTCAGATGTGATGGTGGGCATTTGTGTAGACGCCACAGGCAGGTGTTGGGTTTCATAGTGGCGGCCCCTGTCTGTATGTGGTCCACTAGAGCTTCATCCATCCTGGTTAGG
Source organism: Neosalanx taihuensis (assembly GCA_030340665.1). Lineage (NCBI taxonomy): Eukaryota > Metazoa > Chordata > Actinopteri > Osmeriformes > Salangidae > Neosalanx > Neosalanx taihuensis. The sequence goes on from CM059306.1 coordinate 3,205,610, forward strand.
GTTGAAAGCTGTTTTTTTCATAGGCTATTATAATCAAAGGCCAGCAGGGCATCCTGTTGTAGAGCCAGTAGTACAGCCCTCTAGCTTAATCAAGAATTATGCAGCATAGAAACAGTTGGATAATTATATGTTCATGTTGTTTTAAGAACTAATTTGGAAACCTTCTACTAATTAAATCTCAGCCCACACGGTTATTGCAACGTTTGAGGGATTTTCATATAATAATCATAACCATGCCTTGAAGACCACTGTCTTGATCATCAAAGAGATAATGGCGGGGTGTGGAAGAGGTTGGATGAGAGAGACGTAATGGAGGGGGGTGGGGGATTTCTCAATTGGATTTTCTAAATGATTCTTTCTGTCAGCAATGCAGTGTAGTGTAAGTAAACATCTGGTTTATATACATAGACAGAGCCTTTGTACAGGCATGCCTGTAAATCACTCATCATTACAGCAGAGTGAGAGTGCTGCGATCAATGCCCCAAGGACATTTAGGAGTTCAATTGGATTGTTTAAGTTGGAGATGGAAAGATATCCCCAGCACACAGCTTGTTTCTCTTAGCTTGTAATAAAAGGATTAACCAATTAAAAACCTTGCTTTCAAAAGGGGATGGAAACTGTAAATAACCAGCCTGAGGGATTAAAACAAGGGTTGTTTAGTAGGTTATAGATTACCCTGCTGGGATTCCTGTGACTGAATACCACTTAAGGAGGAGTGGGGGGGGGGGGGGTGTTCAGGTTATCCATAGCTTCATTTCCATAAGTATTATTGTTCCCAGTCAGGATTTTCCCTTGGGTCTTTCTTTATAAACACCCCCAGCCCTGGTACCCCCCCCCCCCTCCCCATCCCCATTTTACATTCCATTACTGGGATTGAAAGAGGCGCCACACAGTCTGTGATGCAAGCGTAGAACCCCATGGATGTCTGTCACATGTTCGGGAAGGATCTACTCCAAAGGAACGTCTTAGATGCTCACAATCCCTTGCACATGTGCAAATGTCATTACCAAGCAGGGCAAGAAAAGAATCCCAGGAAAGTGCAGTAAAATCATTGATCCTCAACCATGGGTTGGTTAAGGTTTTGTGGTAGAGCATTTAATGGCAGATCTAGAGGTGTCAGTTTTGTTTTCCTCTCTGTACATCGCTATGGATACAAGCATCTGCTGCAACCAATCTCCAACCTGGGGACCAGATGCCTAATGACAATTTTTTTTTTTACTTACTGGCCAAAATATATAATATTATCTTAAATTGGGTGTCAACATCCATGTCAGTGCCGAGATATTGTAACCTTCATGAAAAGATTAATCAATGAGAGGAAAGAAAACACATCACCTCAATCTAATACTGGCTGTCATTGTCAGAGGCATTATAAAATGCTGGTATTCATCTTTCTCCTTTTTATCTTCTCAGGGCATAAACTGAACTCCTTTGTGGGACTGATGGGAAAAAGAAGTCAGGATGAACCTGGTAAAACCATCTTTTCTGCACCATGAACATCAAGGAAAAACATATTATGTTGGGTCCAAGTAACCCTGAAGTGTATTAATAATAATGATAATACATTTTATTTGGAAGGCGCCTTTCTCGACACTCAAGGACACCGTACACAAATGAGAAAAAATTATGTATTCAGCTATACAGTCCACATCTGTATGGCAGAAGGTTAAAATATTAACTCTGTTTGACTGCAGATTCTTATGAGTGGAACACAGTACAGAACATGGACAAGCGTCGCTGAACAGGTCGAGGTAGCTGGTGTACTTCTCATCCAGTCTTTACTCAGAAGTGAAAATGGGGTTCCTTGATGCTGTTTTTCCCCTCCAAAATATGTATAGTTGGTTCAAAATTGTAAGTCAAATAAAAAAAACTAACAAAAAAAAAACATTTTCACATCGTGGTGATGTAGCAGTGCTATACCTGTGCCGATTTGATTTGTCTGAAGGAAGAGAGGGAAGGCATGTGTTCATTCTCATACCAACCCTGAGCAGAAGTACGTTTATTTATTGTCAATTAGGATAATTTGCTATTTCACAGAGAAGCTACTATTGTTGTGGACCATCAAAGCAAAGCTCTACCGAACGGTGTGTTGAAAATTGCACTGCCAATCTCACTGTATTGTGCCTCATAATTGTTTAATCATTACCGATTGTTCTGTAAATACACACAATCTGAAACAGACTGACTCTACTGTCAGGGCATGTTTTCATTTCAGTTCTGAGTGACTTTAAATCTTCTGTCATGTTTTAAACCAAGATGTATGGTGTGATGTGACAGAATACTTGTGTGTGATAGTGGCTTGATATATTAAAATTATTTTCTTTATTGGTTGAACGTAATTTTTTATATGGGGATCTATAAAATGAGGCACAGGTACATTTTACATTGTAATAGAGCAGCAGCTTTACTATGGAAGGAGAAGCCCTCTGGTGGTCAGTAAATTAATAAGTACTTGACTCGAATTGTCAGCAAAAAGTTTGACAGACACAGAATTGAGTCACTCAAGTCAGTGATACGTATTACTATGTGATAGAGTCATCACAGAGTATTTTATTAGGTTCAAACTGAATTGATTAAATTTGGTACAGAGGCTTCTATTCAATAATGTAGCTAGTGGGTTTCTATTTGTGTCCTTCTGCAACCCATTCTATAAGCATTGATTCAGTCTGTATCAATGTACACACACACGCACAAAGCACACCGTCACTCAGTCTACTAGAGCATTCATGGGTTAGCAACAGCCGCATGACTCGGATGAGTGCAGCAAGCGAACATAGGAAGAAGAACAGGCTGTTGAAGTCAGAAGGCCATGAACAATGTCCACATCTCCTCACACTTACATGAACGCACACAGAACAGGAGGCGTTGCTCTTGGTGAAAACTAAACTGCAGCTAGGCAGTCTTGCGTCGGTGAAAGAGAGGATCGTAAGGAGCAGAATGGGCAGCTGACATTCAAACAGAGGCACGGTTGGGTCACTGGTCCTTCTCCGATGTGTAGATGGACAGGGTTCTGGCCGAGGGGTCAGTGGTGTCAATCCAGCGGGGCATCCAGTAGTGGGACAGCCAGTCGGATCGGCCTGGGAAGAGCTTCTCGAAGACCTGCCTGTAGTAGTAGGCCTCTTTGGTCTTCGGGGTGAGGTGAGGAAATGTTTTGTTTGCTTTTTCAAGCTGGGAGTCGTTAACCTTGTTATAAAAAGACAACATACAGTAAGAGGCTTGAACAAAACAGCGTCTGTTTTTGATGCGTGTGGTATAGCGAACGTTTACCTCAGACTCTAGGTGGTCTTGTAGGCTGGTGTACCAAGACTTCTTCACAGACATTATGCCATCACTGAAGGCTTCCTTGCGTCTCCACAGGATGTCTTCTGGAATCAGGTTCAGTCCTTTGAACGAGTCCCTCAGAAGGTGTTTCTCCACACCATCCTGGTCCGGCAGAATGTACAATACAGTCCATCAATACTTTAACAACAAGCTAGTGTCTAGCGCCATCTCTTTACACAACAGCACAGATAAGGGAAGTTTTGTTGGAAAAGTAGGTTGTGGATGAGGTCACTAACCTTGGGAATCCTCATTTCTTCAGGTAGGGACAGGTAGTATGCAGAAAATCTGTGGTCCAGGAAAGGCACTCTGAGCTCCAGACTAGATGCCAAAAGGAAGCGGAGATAAATTGACTACTTGATGGTCAAATTAATAATGACTGGCAGGATGAGGATGAAACCGATGTCTTCATGAGCGGATGGACTGACACCTATGCTAACGTAACCTTACCCATGTGCAGCAGTGGTGCGGTCAGCCCGTAGCACATCAAACAGGTAGAGCTCTTCCAATAGACGGACACTGTCCTCTGCTGCCGCCTTGGGGTTGGGTGCCTGGAATGAGAACCACCATGAATATACTGACATACTGCCTTCGACAGACCTGTGGATAACAGAATACAGCGTTACAAGCTGCGTGCCTTATGAAAGTAGATGTATCCTTGCGTTAGCTCATCTGATCCTTCACCAGAGAAGATGACCACACTGTCTGTCTTCTCCCGGATGTACTTTGACACCAGGAACATGCCTATAGAGAGACAGGTTAGAGAAAAAAAATGGGGGTAGGGGTCAATAGTATGTCATTCCTGTTGTGTTCCTGGTGTTTCATCGCCACCTAGAGGACAATACACAAATGTGCTATTCCATAATAATCAGACAAGTCAAATAAGATAGTTGGTTTGTCTGTTGTACCATTACAGCAAACATTAAAGTCCGGCACCTCATACAATCAAATCACTCTTAAATGTTGTTTTTGTAGATTTCCTAGAAAAAGGAATGAAACCAGCAAATACATTTACTTTGAGTGGCTTTTTTAGCTCTTCAGAAGTGCAAGACAACATATGAGATGTAGGACTACTTAGTGCTGAGGCCTGCTTTCTGTTTCCATGGCAATGAGACTGCGAGTTCTCTCACCAACTGAGGCTCGTATGGTGGTGATGTCATAGGTCTCCAGGTGGAGAATGACTTCGTCCACAGCTTGAAGGCCCTCCTCTGCAGTGAAGTTCACCTCATGATGCTCACTACCAATATGAGCTGCCACCTATGGGGCCCAAAACACAAGCTGTTTCTGAAGGTAGGATCGATGAAAAATTGTCATAACTGAGGTTTCAAGAAGGATTCTTACCTTGCGAGCAGCCAGGATATCTGGACTATCCTCAGCCCCAATGGCAAAAGTCTGGATGGGATATTTTAACTTCTCCTCTTTGGACAATTTCACAAGCATGGCTGCAACCAGGCTGGAATCTAAGCCACCTGATAAAAGATTGTGTGCACCACAAAATCAAATAAAGAGCTTTTACATTAACAGATGAATGAATATACTCATGCAGGTCTGAAAGAGCCATCGTACCGGACAGAAGACATCCAATTCTCCTATGAGCCATAAGGCGTTTTCGCACAGCGTTCTCAAACAAAGTCCGAATGTTGCTCTTCACATTGTCCTTGTCAAAATCTGCAGAAAGAACAGCAGTACCTTAGTGTCGTACAAAAGGCCTGTTTGTACCAAGCTGGGCAGGGCAGAACAGAAGATTTTCATTCCAGTACCTGAAGAAAGACTCTCCACACTGTCATAGACAGCGTGTTTGGGTTCATGACAGAAGTGGTGGAACCGCGTCATCTGAAGAGACTCAACCTTCCCAGAAGGCTTCAGGTTGAACTCCTCAAAGTGGCCCGGGAGGAAAGGAATGATCTTAGCAGGACTGGACATGGAGTGTGTGATCTGGGTCAGCCCTGTGGAATGCACACATGAATAGAAAAAAGCTGTTAATGAAAACATACAAATTACAAACATATAGTTTCTAAACACCTAAACCTCTTGGGTGGTGCGAGAGGGTGCGAGAAAAAAAAACTTTGAGTTTTTAGTTACTCTTTCGAATTCAAGTTACAGTTGTTCAAATACTGCTGCAAAACTGCAGATTAGAAAGCCAGTCACCTTTGGCCTCGGAGCAGACCGCCAGAAAGCCATCGTCAGTCAGAAGTCTGAACAAGGGACGCACACCATACGTGTCCCTCCCCAGGTAAACCTTCCTGTTGGCAGTGTCCAGCAGGACAAAGGCAAACACTCCATCCAGGAGGGAAGCCATCTTTTCGATGCCAAACCTGTCATAGAGGTGGAGCAACACCTCACCATCCACGTTAGTCTGGCAGTCAAAATCAAAATGCTTCTTCAGCTGGAAAATAGAGATTGGAAAGAAAGAAAAACAACATAGCCTTGTGAGAAAGCTGGATGATTTTATAATGATAATACCCACCCAAAATAGTAGTAAACACACAACTTAAAAACGTTTAGACTATAATTCCAGATCAATCCCCAGCTCTATTCTTCCCCTCATTTCATTGGAATGAGGAGGGTAACTTAACCTTATTTTCCTACCGAACGATGGTTGTAGATCTCCCCATTGTAGCACAGCCACAAGAAGGGAAACTTCTTAATGCGCAGCGGCTGCATTCCGTACAGTTGGTCCACAATTGCCAAGCGATGAAAGCCGAAGCAGCAGTTAGTGTGGCCGTTCACATTCTCAAAACGAAAAGCATCTGGACCTCTATGGGCAATCTTCATGGCACTGGTGCACTGAACTGACAGACACTCATCGCTGCCGAATAACGCCCATATTCCACACATGTTGAGTCTGGAATAAGCATACACAACATGTTATTAGGTGCTCTACAATGACGTTAAATAACTTGCATTGCTTGTGTAACTCTGTCCATTTTGGCCCCTGTGGATTGGCCAACCTGAAAATCTGATGCAACTGTCTATTAGGTAGGTTTAATTATTATTATTATGAAACGATTTGGTAGCATCTTCATCAGAGACTCCCATGTGCTCTCGCGGACGCAGTACTTCCTGGAATGAACGCGCATGCCGGTGGAGCATTCTATGTGACATCGTAATAGCAGCTCTCCCGTCTACAACTAATACAAATCTAACGTAACAAAAAGAGAAACGTTGTAAACCCCTACCTTAAACGTGGACTTATCCCTTCAGTGATGGACTGATATAACGCTGTTTGATTTTAACAGTGTATCACTACGTTTGGTTTGACTGACCGTACTAGAATGACCCTCCACCCAAACACGTTTTGAGTTCATATGACCCCAGTTCATAAGAGAACAGGGGGTGGTTTTTGTCATAACATGTCGAATATCACTTATCAGATGGCGCCACACAATTGCATTGCAATGAACTGTATACAGTAGAAATGCGTTCATTTTGAAGGAATCGTTCAGGAACGACTCATCACTAAGCCACATGCAATGAGAACAGACTATTGCATCAGCAACACACTAAAGAGCTGACTGATGCATGGACTGGCTGTGATAACTGCAGTCAAATGATAAAGAAATTAGTTGACATTTATTAGTCTAATCCGTCCACCAATACATGAAAGCAAAGAGCATTTGGAGTACTTTATTCTTCTGGGAACAGACTTGCGTTAATTCTGCTGAGCATTTTGCGCTTAAAAAGATGTAAAATAAACATTCAGTATCTTATCTCAGACATTGTGCTTCTTCTCATTTAGTATTTAAGTTATTTTAAGAGAGCCTACAAAGACCACGTGGCAGAGCACTATGGCACCACAAGCATACTGGCGGTTTGGCTACTGTTATAGATAATTCTATTAGAATTTATCCTATTACAAAAGGTTTAAAAACTGTTAAACCATACCTTGTGCTTTGACAAATCTCTTGAGAAATATACTGATAATATCCCGTAATGATGACTCGTCTAATACAGATTGTCGGTACAGTAGCCGGTAAAGTGACGAATCACGGATCACGACTCTAGAACCAGGGCGTGTCCTAACGCTGAGTCACATCCAATAAAAGCAGAGACAGATAAAGAGCTGACTGACGCTGGTTATGGATGTCTATGGATGCTGGCACTTAGGTATATGCCTGAGGCAGTCCAATGAAAAAGAAAGGAGATTAAAGCTGGCATTTATTATTGAAGTCTCATCTGTCCACCAATACCTGACAGCAAAGAACATTTGGAGTGTATTTATCCTTCTGGAAACATATTTGCCTTAGTTTTGCTGAGCATTTTGCGCTGAAAAGGAATGATAATTTTCTATGCGCCAAATAGAAAACACGTACAAAAAGTATATACATAGATATAAAAAGTAGTAACAAAGTATTACCAATTAAGTGACTAGAAACCTGGCCTTGAGTACTTGCATTTCAGGATTGTACTCTAATAATGCCAACCAAATATACAAGAGGAAACCTTTTAAACGTTTTTCAAACGTTTTCCTGGGCACACATGAAACAGTGTGAAAGACAATGACAATCTTATCTCTTGGACATAAAATGGACAACCAATGTTATGATGTATGACTGCCAACATGATAAAAACAACTTATTATCAAAATACCTGGTTAGCTAAAGCTATGGATCCCCTCTTGCCCCACAGTAAACATAAAATGAGAGCTAGTGTTCAGTGCGACATGCAATAAGCCAAGCATCCATACAGGAAAAAGTGGCCACTCATCACATCTACTGGTTAAATTGTGCACATACCATGTAAAATAAACACACTGAATAATATTTTGTCTGTGAGTAAAGTCACCTGTTTTTAGCGACAAATTGTAGTAATAACAGAAGACCCTCAATCCAGACAGTTAAAAAAAAAAATCAGATGTAAAAGTGTGTCCCCTAAAATATATGAGTTTAGGAGGATGGCACTTAAACACCAATCCTCCCAAATACTGAAATGTGACTGAAAGTATGGCTTTATTCATATTTCTCTAATATTCTTATAACTTATGTCCAATTTCGAAAGGTCTAAAATATTCACCAGTAAAAAATATTAAACAACTTTTTGTATTGCACTTAATAATCTAATGACTGGCATGGTGGGGCCCTTCAGCCCAGCAGGGGGTGCTCATGCAGGGCTGTAGCAGGAATCTGGCTGCCACATGCGCAAGTCAACCAGGACCTGGTTCAGTTTCTGCATCCACAGATTCCTCTCATCTTTAGTGTCAGCACTTAGCCAGTTTCTGTGGAAAGTAAAATGGTAATAATTTTACAAAATGCCACTATGCTTGGTTTGTACCATGATAATAGTAGTTGTTTGAGTGGTTCTGTGTAAGACTGCTGAGGGCTGGGGACTCACTTGGTGACACACATGGTGTTCTTGCACTGGCTGACCAGAGTCTCCTTATCCTCCTCTCTCTGGGGTCGGACAGTGATCAGCTCAAAAGTGTTTGGCCGAGCGCAGAACTCCCGATTTGCAGGCTCCACCTTTCTGCTGGTGCAATTCGCCAAGTTAAGGCGACCAATTGGGCGCTACGGAAAACAGAGGGCAGTCAATGGCACAGGAGTCTTAGATCTAAATCCATAGGAAAGCAGCACTAACTGTGTCTGTCAGCACTTTGTGGTGGCCTCACCTTGCGTTTCTCGTCATCTGGGTAGGTCCAGTAGGAGATGCAGTATCCTGACAGCACGCACCACCTCCTGTGCCAGGCTCCAAACCCACTCACATCCTCAAACATCGTCTGGGGAGAAAGATTCCATTTAAATGTTGGGAAACACTGAGGAAGAGCACTGAGACAGGGGTTAAAGGTGATGGGTATCAGTCCACTGAATTCAGCATTTAGCCCAGCTTGACCATATTGTCAGTGGGCAGGTTTGTAACGTTGTACTGACCAGGAAGCCCCTCTCCTCCACCTTGGAGCCCACCTCACACTGCATCTTCAGGTAGATATGCCCTTCCAGAGGACACAGAAAAGGCACCTACACAGAACACAACTGAGTGAGAAAAGACTTCAAGCTAGTGGAAAAACACGGCCTCGACCTGGAGCTCCACTGAGATAACAGGACAGGATTTAAGATAAGGACATGTACATTGGCAGGATGGTATGAATGCTCGAAGGCCAACAGGATTATTCAAATACCAAGCACCATGTAGCCATCCAGCACAATCTACTCTCCTTGATAGTAGAGACGTAATTGTTCAAAGACTGAACGATTCAAGTTAGACTGTTAGTGCCACGACGGAACATTGGGTTAACTGGTGCCACCACAAACCTCCCCTTCCCCCCAAACACACAGAAATGCAAAAATCGCAGTAGGCAAGTTGGAACCTTTTTCTGAAACATGTCACTTAGAAGCTCTCTCTCAAATCCTTCATATTTGATCTACAAGAGAGAAAAGATAGATGTCTGTATGTTTCCCTCTGAGAACAAAGCCTACACAAACCTGTGATCATGGGTCTCATTACGTACACAAACACCCCCCTCAGCATTAGCACACACACAGCTGAGGCCAGACACAATGAAGTCAAAACCAAAATGGCGTCTGATCAATACCTTCTCCAAGGAATATTTGTTTTTCCCGATTGAGGCCAGAGTTAGTTTGTGGGATCCAACCAGGACAAAATTACTGGTGCGAATTGCATTAGGACCCCCAGGACTGGCCATGACTGCAAACAGAATGTAAGTGTTATACTACAACACACTACTGGCATATACTTAAAGAGTTATTATTGTTGAAAGGGGAAATAGGTTTAATACCTGGAGTCTGGCTACTCTTCTATGAGGGCAGAGAGAAGAATAATAAGGGTTAACTGTCAGGCCTACATGTGTAACAGGTTTAAATTACTTTGTGGTTTTAAGAAAGTAAGGACTTACAGTCATTGCAAGGAATCTTTTTGGAGTGATAGCCTAGAAAAAAGGAAGGGGTAGGTATCAATTTGAATCATGCACAATTTCCAGGAGCCAAGGTAAAACATCCACCTCTGTGAAACATCCAGCCCAGCCTGTTCATCACCATGTGTGGGTTGACAGTGAGAGGACACACCCACCCACAATAGTGAGGGTTTGGTACATGAAGTCCCTACCGACATGTACAACGTATGGCACATGTGAACTTGACTCCAGATGCTCTGAACACAAACATGCACATAAAAGATCCTTAAAAAAATGTCCTAAGTGTTCATGCACAGAGTACAAGTCAGACCACAGTGTGCTGTCAAAGTACATACCTTTGACTTGCTAGGTTTCTTCTTCTTGTCAGTGTGGAGTTCACGTTTCTGCACCTATGGGAAATCATGTTCAAGATTTCAGCCGAAAGACAAACATCACCGTTTCATCAATGCTTCCATCTCTCCCAGTACTCACCAAACAGTACACCTCAATGTCAATTTCAAAATCATTGGAAACGTCAGACCTGCAAGTCAAGACAGAACAGTCACACCGTTATCATCATGTACCTTGTCCACATTACTGTGGGTGAGAACGGAGACAGAGACGGAGACGGGGTCTGGAGGGACACTCACATGGTGAACTTGGTGGAGAACGTGAGCGCGTCTCCACTGAGGGCGCTGCGCGTGCTGGCCAGCGGGGTGGCCACCATGTTCTCTGCTCCAGCCCGGATCATGAGGAAAAAGTAATGAGGATTGGCTGATGCTGGAATGAACAGGGAAGGGAAGGGTTAGCAATAGACTAAGTATCGCTCAACATTTTCTGAACAGCAGTTATGGAGACTTCTAACCTGGCTTGTTGGCTGTGGAGCAGACAAAGTCTGCCTTGAGGGGCAGTCGCAGCTCCAGCAGAGAGACAGAGCCCTTCGAGGCCGAGACCCCCATGTCATACTGGGCCTTAGAGGGTCCTGGAGCCCCCTTCCTCTGGCCTGCAGGACCGTCTCCCTTCAGACGGTCCAGCTCAGCCTTCAGAGCCCCCCTCCTCTCCGCTTCACAAATACAACAAAGACTTGTTAGCACTTTAATAAGCTCCTTTTATCTGCTTGTACCAGTGTATGTACTGTGCATGTTAGTCTAACAGGGTGAGGGATGGCAGTGATGCTGTGATGGGTCTGAGGACACTCACTGGCCACCAGCAGCAGCCTCTCTGCCTCTGCCTCCACCTGGGAGCCCTTGCCGTGCTCCTCATCTGTGCAGCAGTTCAGGGCCTGGCTGGCCTGGTGAATCACCGTCTGCTGCAGGTTCATCTCATTGGTCAGGATCTGGGTGAAGAAGGACAGCCTCTTTTAAATCAACACAATGAGGCGGTTCAAATCGGGGTGTCCATGACACTGTGCAACTGAATACTACTGTGACTCCTTGGAGTTTTTAATGAGAGCTGAGGATATCTGATATATACAGAGACAGGTTAATTCTCATTTAATAAGGCTCATTACATTGAGTGGACGACATGGGCTGCATCTGCAGTTAAATGTTCACCTTCATTTTCTGCTTGATGTTGCCGTGGCTGCCGGCGCTCCTGGCCTCCTCAGGTCTGAGGGACACGTCCTCGTTCCTCACAATCACCTGCTTCACATGAGGCCTCTCAGCCTCCTTCATCCTGGTGGATCTGTAGGCGTCAATACTGGAACACACGGAGGACAACTCAGTCAGTCACACCCAGCTGCTGGACAGCAGAGGATTCACATTCAAGGTGCCCGCCTTCCCTCCCTCCCTCCTTCCCTCCACACTGAGGGATGCAGACAGCCCAGAGCTGGTGAAGAGAGGCAGGGCTACCTGTAGGGCAGTTTGAGGTCTTCGTCAGAGCCCTCCACGCCAGTCCGCAGCATGCGGGTCCTCTGGAACCTGCTCTTTCTGGAGTCACTCTCTGGAGTATCGCTCTTCTCAATAAAAGAGCTGGCTGGAGTGGAAGTCTGGGTGGGGATACAGAAGCGTGTTTCATCAATGAAGATGTATTTGATAGGTAAGCTAGATAAAGAGATGATTTTGGTTCTGGTTCTTGTTAAGCTTCCAAACATACTCACCATCATTCTCCTCTCTGGGCTCTTAACTACAGAGGCCACAGTCTCCACCAGGGGATTGAGAATAGACATAGAGGAAATGTTCAGGGCATCCTCCTCTTCCTCCCCCTCCTCCTCTTCTCCGGTTCGCTCGGCGCTATCCTCCTCCAGCGCACCATCGAACAGCTCATTGATGACTGCAGAGTTTATGGAGTGGTCCACGTTCATCTCGATCTCCGTGACCACATCCTCCTCTGGGATGGCAGAGAAACAGGCACGTTAGTATCAGTACACACTTCAAAAGGACACAAGGCTACTGAAGCTCTTCTGTTTACCCTCTGGTTTCTCTGGAGCTCGGTTCTCAGAAGGCTTTTCCAGTGAGAGCTCCACTGTCTTCAGAGGGCTCGAGGTTGCAAGCGTAGGGATCACTGCGGTGCCTTTGAAGAACAATACAAAAGATCCCGATTTGATTCTGTGCTTATTTTTGATCCCACGCCTAATGCATAATGAATGAGAGTACGGTACCTGCATGGCCATGAGAGGCAGGAGGGGTGAGGGGCTCAGCAGGGGGCGCTGGTGCCTCCTCTGGCTGAGCCTCAGCAGACTGGACCTCTTCAGGCTGCTCCAACACCTCCTAACAGGAGGAAATAGGAAGAAGACCTTCTCTGTCAAATACTTCACAAACATCAAGCAAGCCACTTACAAAGTACCCCAAAAACAACGCACCAGAGTTTGGGTGTTTTTCTTTGGATCTGCCACCTCGTCCTGGCTTCTCCACATGTTCCTCTTCTGGAAGCGGTTGCGAATCTGTGCCAGTTCAGACTCACGCTCCTGAAAGGACATAGAATGAGGGTGAGTTTCTTCAAACATCCTATCACATATATACTGTATATTAATGAAAGACCCACCAGTTTCTGCTTCTGAGTGAGATCAGCGGTGGCAGTGCTGGCGGCCTGGGCACCTCTCAGCCTCTCCTGGACCAGCCTGGTGTTGGGTGTCCCAGGCTGGGACATAGTGGGGGTCCTGACCTGAGCTGCCCCCCCTGCAGGGGAGTTCTGGTTGGTGCGCTCCTGGCATCGCTCCCCAAAACGCTCCAGGAATGACTTGACTCCTGAGTGTAGTCAAAACGGTCAGACTATGAGTTGAAATCACACTGTGCTCAGGAACTTCAAACATCATAAATCACCTATTTATGATTCCTGTAGTCTGAAGGACTGATTCTTTTTTTTGTATTCATGAGTTACAGTGGCTACATTCCTCACCTGGAGCTGGAGTTTTCTGCTGCAGGGGTGTGGCAGAAGTTTCCTTGGCCAACTTTTCTCTGCTCTGAAGAATAGAAGGGCCAGTGGCAATGGGCTTGCTTGAGAGGTCTGGCTTTTTGGGGCTCTGACTGAAGTTGGGGCCACCGGAGACAACCTGGTTCTTCAGGGGACTCTGAGCTCCAGGTGCCACCGGAGGATTCCCCTTTAGGGGGCTGGAGGGGAGGGCTCTCCCCTGACCGGATGGGTAGATCTTCTGGGGACTGGCCACAGGTGAGGGCAGTCCTCTGCTTGTTTGTACAGCAGGCTTTGCCTCAGGGACCACAGTCATCTGGGGGCTTGGCAGAACCACTTGGCTGGACTTGACTGGAGAGTAGATGGGCTGCTGGAACAAAGATGATACAGGACCCTAACTGATTGATTGTAATCAAGTGTCCCAACACAAAACACACAAAAAAAACTAATTCAATGCTTAGCAGTGATTGTATTTTCTTATGGCTCACCTGACTGGAGCTAGGTTTGGGCTTGCTGGTTGTTGTATTGCTTAGCTGTCCACCATACCTAGGTCTGGTGCTAAGCACCGTTTCAGGCTGTGGTTTGTGCACAGGGTGACTGAGGTCCTCCTCCCAAGAACCGATGGTGGCCGCGAGGTTTGCCAGCCGGCCCTTCCTCCCCAGGGGGGCCTGTGAAGATGTGGGGACAGGGGCCTGGGCCACTTCTCTCTGAGTCTTGACAGGTGACAGAGGTGCACAGTCTGGGACCACCTCAGAGGTACCTGGACAAGGTAGATAATTTATTTAAAACCATGCAGGCCAAAACAAGTCAAGTGGAAACAAGCAAAACAGCAAAATTCATCCCCAAGTCCTCAAGGTTCAGAGTCAACACTAGCTAATGAGTAGCTATGCCCATACCATCAGTGTCCCAGTAATGCCTCTGCTCGGCCAGTCTCTGCAGACGAGACTTCATGCCAGATGTGGTCGGGGTAGGGGCTTCCTTGGGCTCCTCCCTGGTCCTCTGCAGAGCTGGGGTGGAGGGAGTCATGTCCACGTCCCTGCTCCCCTGGGGTACTGGAGCAGCACTCCCAGCCATCCTCTGGGGCTCTGGGGCTGGACGTAGCATCTGGGTCTGAGCTGGGGGTGGTTGTGGTACCACGGTCTCTGGCTCAGGGGTAGTAATAGGAGGCAGAACCTTTCTGTCTAGAGAGGAGGAGGAGGATCGCACGCTGGCTGGAACCACAGGGGGCTTCCTGTCCGTCTGAGGGTCTGTTGTGGCCGGGACCACAGGACAGACAGACACTGGCTCTCGGTTCTCTTCCCCCACAACTGGCTGACCGTTCTCCCCCGAGCATCTTCGCTTTGACGGAGAGGGCTTGGAGGATGGGTGTGGGGCTTGGGGTGAAAGTAAACACAAGGAAAGATTATTTGGAGAATGAGACGATCAACAAGCTTCCTGACTGTCATGTACAAGAGGACGTTCAAGCACTTCCTGAAAGGCCGAGGCCACCCCACTGTCATCTGAATGCTGGGTTATTACAGATGGATTGTGAGTAAACACATTTGGTGCTGGGTGTAAGCTCACTTTTGTCAGAGACTGGTTCGATGATCAGACTGTTGGTCTCAGCCAGTGGCTCCCTGGCTCTTTTGACCATGGGTCTGTTGGCTGCTGTGGGCCTGTCTGCCAGCTTCTTCTGCAGATTCTCTCTCCGAGCCCGTGTGCGCTCCAGGAGTTTCTAAACCAGAGGAAAATTAGAGTGAGAACTGAAAAGTGATTGTAAATCAGAAAAGTGGTATTTACAGGTTGTTTGAAAGATTTGACCAGTCTGTAGTTCAGAAACATAAAAAAAAGAGAAAAAAAATATTTGAAAGATTGACGTTAAAAACCTGTTCTAAAACAATAGATGTGCTTGTTCTATCCCATTCCTCCCGCCTGCTCTTCTCATTTGCAGATGAAAACAATAACGGCCGGCCTCCCAGGCAAACAGTGAATGTGATTTACTGCCAGGCTATGGTACAACCCTCACATTCCTGCTTTTCCACTGCTGCCTGGGTGACTCTTCCAAGTGGAAAAGTGTTGGCTTGTCATTCCTGAGGAATGAGCCACTCCTGTTATGGTGTGCTTACAGAATTTGAACTCGTACAAGAGATTCTATTGGTTGGCGGAGAGTTGTCTAGAGCTCTTACCATGGACCTATACATAAGTAATGCAATGTTTTGCAGTGAGGTGATTGAATTATCTGACTGTTGGGATAGTTCTTCCAGAAGTTACAAATCGATCCCTTGATCAACTGAAAAAAATACATTCAATTTAGATTCCCCATTACGTATAGAAAATATCTGGGGTAAGTTAATAAATCGTGGGGGGGGGGCTTTGAGGCTTATTCCCTTAATTGGATATGAATGCCTACATTGACAGAAAACCTTCACACGCAGTGCAAAAGATGCTGGTTGGGAAGAACTTCTGACCCCCCAAAACCTGTTTTGCAGCTTGCCTCACACATTTAGATATAGCAAGTCTATTAACTATGAAGTTGAGACTATTGATTATTTTCTGATACTAAGAGTTATTTTTCAGCAGTATTCACGTGGCAAGGGTGTGGCTAAACATAGCTAAAGCTAGTAGGTAGGATGCTAATGTTCTTTGTCAGCATGACATTTGAAATATTAAACGTCACATATTTAGTACCGGTCTAAAAGATAATGATTTTTGTAGTTTATAAACGAGAAGCAAACATGGTTAGCTAAGATTCATATTTTTTCCTGGCACTCCATTATATTGGGCAAGTTTGCTAACGTTAGCTAGACAACTTATGCTATAATAATAGCTGAGACGTAGACTAACTCCAGTACTGTAGCACAATATCTCACTCACCTCAGTAAACGGATCCATTCTGGGGACAGTTTATCCCTGGTTGAAACTAGTAAAGAGCTGAATTAACTATTATATGTTTATCTAGAACGAATTGCTAGACAATGACAGCTTGTGGCCGTCGCTACTCCACATGCAGATCTCGACACTCTTTCCTTTTCTCGTTCCTTAAACATCTGTTCAAATTTGAATTTCAGCGCTGAGCCCAGTGCGCACACTCTGACGGTTGGTGGCGACACGAGAGCCAATCAAATCGGTTGGTGGCGAGACGAGAGCCAATCAAATCGGATAAGCGGATTATATCGTCAGCGATTGGCTTGAACCCAACCAATCACGTTACAGTCCACTATTTCGTGTGTGTTTGCTTGGTGTGTGTATAACTGTTTTGATTGCAATCATAGGAAATACTTATTGTCTTGACAAGTCCAGGGTTCAATACTGCAGTTATTATTTGTATCAATTTGTGTTGGATGAAGCATGTTGCCAGCAAACACAGACAAGCTAATAAACGCTTTTTGGGGACTTGTCTTGACCTTCTAATGTGAAAATCTTCATGAAACGAATGCCCAATATTTATTCACGGTCCTGTTACCCACAGATATGGAATGCCCAATATATATTCATGGTCCCTCATTACCCACAGATATGGAATCTCCTGTGTTTTCGTTTGAGATGCATGCCATGTCATGGTCAAATACTGCAATCCCCCCCCCCCCCCCCCCAATTCAAGCCTACTATCTCCACTTCAGTGTGGGGACTGATGTTTTGAAGAGGGATTTAACAAAGGCAAACTTTTTGGTTTGTAAATGAACGAGGACAATGAATGCAATGTGATTATAGACTCTGTTATACAATCTTAATTAAATGTTCCATCATTAGTTTCGCTCTGGCCAGTCTAGTTACATTTGAGAGGACTTCATATCCCATCAACACCCATCGCTTTTGTGTGACGTAGCCTGATTACCATGGAAACAGACCGGAGCTTTGTCAGTCCAGTCCGAGTCTCGACTGAAAGAGCAGCACAAGTTGATGTCGGGCAATGATAAAACATCATGCCATTCTGCATGATCTTAATTCCAGCTATCTACCATCTTTTATAGATAGCTTGACGTTTTAGCTATTTAAACTAGTTTAGCAAGCTAGCAAGTATTTGACAAGGTAATACAGCTACTGTGGTTCCAAACATCAAAGTGTGAAGTGTCATTGCCAACAGTAGAAGATGCTGGAATCAATTAAAGTAACTGGTAAGTCCTATAAGATAAGTCTGACTTCAGTCATTGTAATGTTTGTCCCTGATGTGAGTGAAGTTGTCTATCACTGTATCCCTTCTATTAGTTTCAGCCTTGAGGATTAGACAGACTTCTTATCTAACTCAAGACAACACAGTAGGAAGTTACAGGATGTTTAACTATTAAGCAATTTAGAAAGCTTTTTTTTTACATTACATATTTACATTTACAATAGTTTATAATAGTATAATGTGGTAATTAAAATATTAATTTGGCTAGCATTGCACTGTGTATTCTACTCACATTGGATAGACTACATACATTATTCTCAGTTAATATTTCAATGAAGTTGATTAGTTGGGAATGACTAGGAATGATTAGTTGGTGTACAGTCCATTGCCTGTCCTCCTCCTGCAGATGGGGTTGGTTGGTGCTGCAGTTGCAGGGCTTCCACATGGTTGCTCCTGCCAGGGCAGGGCAGCTGTGCAGACTGTGATGGCGCTCCAGGTCATTTCAGTGACTCAGGTCACGAGGCTCTGCACCGAGAGTGCCATCCTGTCAAACTAGAGACATGATGAGAATAATGGGGTCTAATTCATGGACAGTGCATGGGATGAAATGTAATGAAGCCTAGCCAATGAACCTAACATGGAATGGTAATATAATTACTTTTACACTCTAGTCTAGAGGAAACTGACAGGTATTGTATAATGGATTGTTAGGAGTTTGTAACTAACAGTAAAAAAATATAGATAGTTTGTAACTAATGGAATAGTTATGTTATAGTTATAGTATAATGGTTATACCATTGCCAACAAAAAGCACATAGTCTATAAATGAGGATTTATAATGTCAGTATACCGATAGATTACTTGTATTTACTGTTATTAAATTCAGTTTCACATCTTGTAAGTTATCAAAAAATAACCACTGTTAGAAGAACAGTGCAGTAGAACTCTGTTCTTTACTGGACGCTTAATAGGATTAGTCATGTCGCGACCTCTTAGAAGTCTGCTGCAAGTGAATGTGAACCAAAAATAAGCTACTCAGAACCACTGCCCTCAGTATCACCTCTGCTCTCTCCCCCTGTCTGTTTCAGAAAGGCTCCACTGGCCAGAGCTGGAGCTGTCAAAAAAGTACATCCTGAGCCCGACCGACAAGCCAGTGAGTCCCAGCCAAGTGTGCCTGGAGAGGGTCTCATCCAGCGTTCTCAAGGACCTCTTCACCACAGGGACCAGCAGCTTCAATGTGTTGCTGCAAGCAGAGGAAGAGGAGAGACTGAGCCCCAAGCACTCCTCATACAGGAGGCCCAAGAGGACCGGGAGGTGTGTCTCCATGTCCGGCCGGGGAGACAACCGCCATCCATCCCTCACCCCTGCTATGCTGCTGGGCCAGGGAAGTAGGAACACCAGGCTGTCGCACGTCTGCTCCCAAGGCAGCATCTATGGCGGCACCAAGTCAGCGCCCACCATCGCGGTGCTGGGCAGCCCCATAGGCCTGTCCCCTCGCCCCGTGATTCGGAGCAGGAAGATCTGTTCTAGCTCATCCCGCACCAAACTCCCCTCTCTGTCCAAAGCTGGAGCGCCCCCGGAACGGGACAACTCCAACAAGAAGCTCTGCATCCTCACCGCCATCAAACCGTCCAACGTGGAGAAGGAAAAGGCCAAGTTTTTCAAGTCAGGCTACACCTACAACCCCCAGTTTGAGTACAGCAACCCTCTCTCTCCACTCGTCCTGGCTCGACACAACAACGCCTCTGATCGCTTCCTGACCCAGGTAAGGAGCAGGTGGCTTGATGGGACGTTGGAAGGAACAGAGCTGAGAAATCCTGCGAAATCAGGAGGCAGACCAGTAAGGGGGTCTGGTGTTCAAAAGAGGTCTCCACTGTGCCAGAGGTCAGGCTCTCAGAAATGAGGTGAAGTAAATCCGTCTTCAGAAACAAGCCATGTTAGACCAGCGTAGAAGGATAAGCTCTTGGAAAGACCTTACAAGCTTAAAAAGTTTGGGGAGAGAGTCTAGCTGGATTGTGACAAACATGATGCCTCTAATGCACTATCCACACTCCTATTCTGGGCAAACGTCCAAGAAACGTCTCTGGCCCCACACAGATCAATAAGAGCAGGTTAAAAGCCACATTATGTTGTGATTACCCTGGCAAAAGAGATGAGGAACCAGACATGGAAAAGGTTACTGGATACATTAATGTGAGTACAGCAGTTTGCACATCGTGAACCCTGACACCATAGCCTACTGTTGGGATCGTAAAAGGAATATAATCTATAATGAACACTTTTCCTATGCACCTTCCAATAATCAGCCCTCTAATACAGGCACAAGGCTTTTAAATGGCCTCTTGCTTGAAAACACAAGCGTACTGTAGTTTAGCAGTATTGTTCACTAGTGTTTCCGAGTGAAGCTAGGCTTAAACCTGTTGGTTCTGTTGCATGCTGCCTGGGTAACGAGCACACACAGCATGGAGGATAGAGGGTGTGTTTTGATGAGTGAACTCCACAGGCAGCCACAGTAAAGCGATCTGGCGGTGGATGCTGCTGTTTGTGCTATCATGTTTTCTTTCTTTTTCTCCCGACTCTGCTCTTGTTCTACATGTTCTCATTGTGTAGTCATTCACTCTGGTGTTGTCAAATAGGACTCCTTTTGTGTGACCGGTCATCAACTATTCATAGGGCATCATTTTACAAAACGTGGTGGACAAAGATAGTCTGGGGCCTAAATCTTGACAAGAATTCATGCAGCTCTTTATCAGCAACCCTAACCTTGACGTTGATAGCGTGGGATTGCATAATAACTGCAGGGACTCTACATTCACTGAGGGGGGGGGGGTCTCATTTCCAATCGGAATCGTCACAGTCTATATTCTATATTCTAGCGTGTTTGCTCAGGCGGGCAGTCATCCTATAGGACAGGCTCTCGGTTCAGGAGTCTCTGGCTAATTACATCACTTCACAGAAAGTATAGAGAACATTCAGATCCAGCGAACAGACCAGAACATCTCCCGAGCGAAGACCTTAATACCGAACTATCCGCCCGAACATGGGACCGTTTACGTAATCATATCAAAGATGGTTTTTTACATTTGCAACTCGGCTGAAGGCTGATGCGTTGTCCCATGTCCTCAGGCGGTGCGGATCATGGAGATGGCCCTGCAGAAGTATGGCAGCTATGAGAAGTTTGAGCAGGCCACGGGGGGCAACCTGCTCACCAAGAGTCGCATCTGGTACAACGTCAAGAAGTACATGGAGAAGGAGGGCTGCGTGGGGGAGGTGAGAGAGAGAGAGACCCCCACGGCTGCATGAAGGCCGCTTCCTACAACACAGACTTTGTTCGATTCAAACAGAGAGCAGGTGTTCAATTTACAGAAACAAGTTGAAAAGGTGTGGGTGGGTGTATGCTGTGGTCTGTGGGAAAGAGCACAGACAGCAATGAGAGCCCTAACCAGCCTGTGGCCTTCTGACAGATCGTGGTCCACATGACGGACGACCTGCTCTCCAGAGCCTCCATGACGGTGGTGAACAGCCGGCCCACCCTCACCATCAACATGTCCACGGCCCGCGAGCACTGGCTGGAGGGCATGCTCCGCCATGAGATCGGTAAGCGCTGACTCAGCCACACACACAGGGACCTCACAGTCATTAGGAAAGGAGACCAGTCCACTGTACTAGATGGTTCCCAAGACTGCCTTTGATCTACAGATGGCCCTGGTCATGGAGTTGCAACCCTAGTCACAGTTCATTTACTTCACAAACGCTGAACATTTCCTCTAATGTGACCTCTGCAGGTGCCTCTGCCCGAGGGAGTCTTTCTAGAGCCTATTTTACGGCTTGATGCTCTGTAATGTCTGACAAGGCAAAGGGTAATGTGCTGTAGAGGTTTTCTCCTAGACCAGACAAATTACCCAGGGGGCCTTGGGAGTGACCTGTGTATAGGGTTTGGAGTCACCAGTGAAAGCTGTGCACATCCAGATAACAGCAAGCATTAGTCCAGGACCACCCAATAATTGAATCTTATCGCACAGTGATTCTAGCTTGGCTTTTCACCTTGATTGGATTCACTAGCGGCTGCAGCCCTCAGCTGTGCTAGTTCAGGTCAATGGTAGTTTAATCTCAACTACTTCTGAAACCGCGTTGGATTTGTATTAAATACAGCAACAATATCAGATACCCACTTAATATGGATATAACACACTATCAAACTTAGCCTGAGACTGTATTCTGCCAGCTTGCTAACAACACCTCAGGTTTGACGCTGTACTGATGAAGAGGTTTGGTGTTTGCGGTCCACTCCCAGGCACGCACTACTTCCGGGGGATCAACAACAGCCAGCAGCCCTGGGGCACCAGCGTGGGCAGGAAGAAGTTCTGCCTGAAGCCTTTGAACCCCACGGAGGAGGGTCTGGCCAGCATCCACAGCGTGCTGTTCAGGAAGGACCCCACGCTGTGGCGCGCCGCCCTGCTCTACTACACCGTCTACCAGGCCAGCACCATGTCCTTCTCCCAGCTGTTCAGCAACCTGGGCCGCTTTGTCCTGGACCCCAGCACACGCTGGGACTACTGCGTCCGAGCCAAGAGGGGCCAGACAGACACCTCCCAGCCAGGTGAGCAGAGATAGAGCCACTTACAGAGACATTCCCCCCCTGAGGCAATTAGGGTGAAGTGCCTTTCCCAAGGACACAACGTCATGTTGGCACAGCTGAGGTTCAAACCAGGCACCTTCAGATTACTAGCCCGACTCCCTTACCGCTCAGCCACATGACTCACATACAAGCCACATGACTCCCCTACACAGACACACACACACACTAACATGGGTCAGCCAGCCTCCTGTTAAAGGTGTTTGTGAGACTGAGGGGGGGCTTGTTGTGTTCCAGGCTGCTTCAGTAAGGACCAGGTGTACCTGGACGGCATCCTCAAGATCCTGAGACACAGGGACAAGATTGACTTCCCTCTGCTGATGGCCCTGGGGAAGGTGAGAGCTAGTAGAGAACCTAGACTGACTGAACGCACAGGAACAGACATCAGAACAGATGCTGCAGTGCATGAGAGGAGTGACTCCAGGCAGAGACTCCCACAGGGCCTCCATCAGACATCATTAAACACCCACAACATCTGACAACCGTACTCAAACGCTTCTGCCTCCAGGTGTCGTTCGAGGACGTGGACCGTCTGAAACTCCTGGCGCAGACGGAGCACGTGCGCATCCCCCACTTCCTGCAGGACCAGGCCAGCTACGCCGAGCAGCTGCAGAAGATCATGGAGGTGAACCAGCTGACGGATGAGGAGCTCCGCCTCCTCCTGTGAGGGGGGGGAGGGAGGGGTGAGGGGGGGGGCTAATGAAACCTTATGAAGTGAATTCTCCCATCGAGGACAGCCCTGCATCTTTCCCCCTGTTCCTTACCACCGTCTTCCCCTCCTTCCAGCATGGTAAAGCTGTGGGACGTGGCCTGTGCTGTACTGTAACGTCTGTGGAGATTCTCTCTCCACACTAAGTGTACTTCTATTTCTGTGTCTAGTGGTCGACGGTGTGTTCCCTCAGAGCTCTACCCACAGACACACTCTCCACACACACTGACGCTCGCTCACTATCTGCACTTTGAATATTTCTGACAGTAATTTCTACAAATCTTTCCTGCATTTGAAGGAAATCCTAGTGTGTTTTTATTTTAATTTTATGCACTAATGTTTAAGTAATTCAAGCTCCCGCAGTCAAAATGATTGACACGTCTAACTTTCCTGCTTGTCATACTCGTTTGAAAACTGAACGCTGTGATATTTGGTAACTGCTGACCTTTTGCACTCAGCTTGTATGCTACTTCATGGCTGATACCACCTGTGATATGATCCCATGTTAAGCACTGGCATTTGGGTGTTGACGTGTCTGTACTATGAATGCCTTCTCATGTTCGCAGACCCTAAAAACCCAATTAAAGCAGACTGGAGTTAGGCCTCAGTGTGTCTATGGTACATGCACAGT
Organism: Neosalanx taihuensis; assembly: GCA_030340665.1. Classification (NCBI taxonomy): domain Eukaryota; kingdom Metazoa; phylum Chordata; class Actinopteri; order Osmeriformes; family Salangidae; genus Neosalanx; species Neosalanx taihuensis. The sequence goes on from CM059306.1 coordinate 3,229,186, forward strand.
GTCTAAGAGTGAAGTCACCCTGCGCAGCAGTCGATGTTGACCTTCCACTGGTTGACCCACATTCTCGCCTGCGACAGAATGTGACCTACGAAGAGGCAGGTGTAATGATATGTGACGTTTATCCACTTGTAGACAGCTACTGTGTGTCCAGCCCCTCTCCAGCTCCTGTTCCTAGGGGGAAATGTCACCATAAGTCACTGATGAGAGCAGTCCCTGTGTAACCAAACCCCCCACCGGATTCCTTCTTTCACACTCACACACAAGCACCCACACCCCACCGCCAGCATACCACCTCCAGCTCCTGTGCTGTGCCGGATCCTTGCTAGCAGGCCTGAGGCCTATGGGTGTCTCACTCACTAAGATTTAATTCCCTGGTGAAACCAGACTCTGTGAGAGCCTCCTGGTGATTGGCAGCTACACAGCCCTGACATGCAAGACTAAAGGGTTCTGTTCACACACATGCAGATAAGGAGCTTAAGCTACTCATCCTCTCTCTCGAACCCCACTCTGCGTGTCTCACTGGCCCCTATACAGAATCGGTGACTACAGGTGAACTAATCGTACTGGATGGCTTTCCTCTGTTCATACTGGGGCTGAACTTCAGAAACTTCGAAAAAGATGAGAAATCGATGAGCTGACATTGGTGTAAGACAGGCCATAACAATATATTTTTCATGTCTTGGATCCCCATAAATGTTTAATATTTCCCAGCACATTAATGTTTCATATTTGGTCGTAAGGCAGAGCAAGGCAGGGGGAAGCTGTAGTGGTGTGTGGACATGGAGCTGCAGAGGCTTTGTGCTGCCACTAGAGGGCAGTCACACCTGCTTCCCTCACTCCCTCTGACGCAACCGACTAGTGCTTATCTTGAATCCTGTGTTTTATTCACTTTAACACTTTAACAACAGCAACTGCAGTGATCACATCTGACAGATTAGACTATTGAATTACAAAGTTTAATGTTCTGTTTTTTTTTGGTCTCCTGAGGATTACGAGATTACTTGCAGCCATTGAAGCTGGTGTTGCTGAACGTGTCATCATGATGTCAATGATTCTGACCATGTTATCTTGCTGAGGTACCTTCCTCCAGGTCCAGCTGTCTGGAACAATGGAACTTTATTAATCGTCCTGTGAGATGTTCTGTTCCAAATACAGGCATCAGGCTTAACTAGGTTAAAGAGGGTCACTTGCGTAGGTCCCATGTCGTAAAACAGCTTCATTATGTCAACAGAGGCCATTGTCTGTCATTGCAAAACAAGCACAGTACAATGCGTTGTCCTGGGACTGGTTTAGAAGCCTGTTTTCTCTCCATAAATAGGTCTGAGGCAGAGGAGATCCAGGGTCTGAGGGCCGTTCAGCAGCCTGATCTGACCCCCATAGACCCCTCCAGGGTAACCTCAGCCACCCTCACTGCAAGGGTACATGGACGTTAACTGTACATGTACATGGACTGTACATGGACGTTAACTGTAACTATTACCCAACACATACTACCATTTGATGACAACGCAATACCTACAGTAAAACATTGCAGTCATATAAGTAGTTAATGTAACCTCAGTGTAAAGTGTTGCCAAGAATTATAATGACAATTAAAATGCAAATGAAAAAGGCTTACGACAGGAGAAAGTTCTACCAATTTAATTTTAATTAATATATATTTATAAAATATTGTGGCACACTTACCATATCTATCACACATATATCTCTTAATTTACAAAAGAAGAATTCTACACCATGGATCTACACAGACCAACATACTCTGATGGAACAAGAAACGAAAAAGGCAATCTCGGTGCATTTCAGGTTTGTCAGGTAACCCTTTGCTCCACTGCAAACCCACCCAAAGCAGGTTCCAGGGCAATCTGCCTTCCCAAAGTCATGACTGTCTCTATGGTGACAGTGACGATGGTCACCGCTCGTGTTTGGGCATGGCCTCTCCTCGCTCCACCACCGCCACCCTGTTCTTGCTCTGCTCTTTGGGAGCGATGTCAACAAAGAACTCGGCCACGACGGGACAGTGGTCCGACGCTACACCTCCCCAAGACCAGTTGTCAGGGATCCAGGGGTTGGTCAGGCCTTCCCGCACCACTGTGCAATGGCCTGCAGGGGGCAGCAAACACAAGGATAACCTGAGCGGTGCTGGCCAGCTTTAGTAACCAGGCTTGTTCACGAGGCGCCTGTGTGCTGAGCTCATCTCATAGCTCAGACATGCAAATGTAGCAGCGATGTGCAAATGGTTCAACGGGCCATACTTCGTAACCAAAGTAGACCGAACACGCTTGTTTGGAGACGCTTGTTTCGAGTGGCGCTCACACAAACATAATCTGCATCCAAACCCACCTGAGTAGATTTTCTTGAGCGAGCGGCTGACCCAGATGTTGTCCAGGCAGTGGGAGCCCTGTGGAGAGCGAGTGCTGATGTTGGTGAAGTTAGAGCCAGGTACCAGAGCGCTCAGCTTCTCCCTGCGCAGTATCTCCAGCTCAGGGCTCTGGGGGGGCAGGCCAAAGTCCCCCACAACCAACACATCCTTCACCCCTGCAGACAGACGAAGGAGGAGATCAGTCAGTACACTCACCCTCAACCCAGACCCTACAGGGGATGGCTTTAGCTCAGTGGTTTAACTGCTGGTTCAAATCTCATGAATCCAGAAGCTCAGGGGTCAAGTTGTCCTGGAGCTTGAGTGATGACGAGCTACGATATCCCAACCGCTAAGCCTCCAATTGGGTGACCTTTATGCTGACCTTTGAGGGTATCCTGTATACTGGCAGACATGCGTCGACCGCCATCGTGGTTCTTGCCGTTGGGCTCTCCTGGCTGGGCTGCCGTCACTCTCATGTGTACGTTCACGATGGTCAGATCAGATGAACCGATCTAACACACATAGGGATGAGTTCAATTCTGACACGTGCACACACACACGCAACTAACACACACAAATGCAGCCACAAATGTCCTGGACAGACACACTTGTCGTGCCAGTCCTGGGTAATGATGCATCACACTCACGAGGAAGTGAGCCAGGTAGGGCCGGGAGCAGACGTGCTTTCCGTTGCCATTGATGACGGAACTTTCCAGGACGGCGGAATCTTTCAGGTCGATCCCGGAGGAGCTGTCCCACAGGAAGCCCGAATAGCTGTATCCCTGAGAGGGAAAGAGCAAAGGATGATGGGGGTGGGGGGGGAAAGCTTTTGTGTTGTAACCCTAACCTGATGTAAAGTCATTTCTAATACAGGAAGTCAAGGCGCCCCGGTTCCTAATTTCAGACTGAATGCAAACTTCCTCCTTAAGTGCTGCAAAGTCATCTCTCATTATAAAGAGTCTGGGGAGTCTGATGCTGGCCTACATGGTGTTTGTGACAAACGCCCTTAAACCTGCCTCTGAACGCTTCTCGGAGCACAAATGAGGCTTCTTTGCTGTTAAATTAGGATACAGTAGCAGGGGGTTATGGGTCACAGTAGAGGAGAGGGTGACCAGTCTCTGTGGCACATGATCCACTTTGCTACAAACACAGATAAGAAGTAGAGGGCATCTAACAAGGACACCGCTGCAGATAGGAATCCAACTGCTACAGTAAGGTATTCCTACAGCTCATTCAAACTCTCTTGTCCTCCGATGCACACTAATACACAGGCATCATCTACACACACACACACACACTTATTTTCTCGTGTCCCAGTGGCCACACAAAAAACCTCCCTGGGCAAGAAAGCTTTAAAACTGACAGCAGCAATAAAAGGGATTCAATGGAAGAGGGTATCTCATGGAGAGAGAGAGAGACACACACACACACACACACACACACAGCATGACTATTATACAACAAATCGAATTATACATACTGATCTTGCTCTCCAGTGAGGAGGAGAACAGCCTAGAGAAGAGTTATGGTGTCATTTCAGTTCACCTCAACAATATAGGCCCGATGAACTACAGCGCCTGCCAGCAGTGGGGAGGAGTTTTACGACTCCCCTCCCCATTATCGAGGCCGTCCGTCTTACGTGACGGAAAGCATCGCTGTGTGGAGAAGCAACCCCATCTTAAGCTGATATCGGGGCTTCATCTCGTGGATGGCTTCCTCTGTGAGTAAACAATGGCCTCAGTTTGCTCAGAGAACCTTCTTGATGTTAAGGGGAGATTACCGAGGAAAAGAGCCAGACATAAAGTGTTAGATAAATCAAGTAGCTTTATGTTCTCTGGGACCTCTGCTGCCTGGATCCCCCCAGGGAGGAGCCTCCCCTTCCCCTCCCCAGGACAGGGCACACTGCGCTACCTCTCCTCGTGGAACACTGGCTAATAGCAAAGCTGTCTGAGAGATGTGTACGGCGTTAGTGATCTTCAGGACTAGCCGGCGTAACTCGTCTTTGACCTGAAGGTGGGTGTTCTACGACTGAGGCAGACAGAGAGAGAGGGATGGGCGTCACAGGGCTACTTCATACCGTACCTTGTCCGTCTGTCCGGTGGGTTTTTCGGACACCGTGCTCTTCCACAGCCCTCGTGGTCCTCTCCACTTGCGAACGCTGGCCAGCGTGCCCTGGTTGAGCTCCACACAGAACTGGAACACAGTTCAGGAAGAAGAATTACAACACTATCGACCGGAAGAAACCATAAACTGCCACTCGCCCTGTCATCACACACCATCACAGAGCTCAATAAAAACAACGTAGAACTCATGGATCACAATGTCTCCACTCTTGTATCGCCACCTTCCATTCACCAGTCTATAATGTGGTGGCATACATGGAGCCTGCACCCTCTGCGGTCGAGTGATTTACTTTATGAGCTACACCTGTCTCATAACGGTCACCACACCGTGTTGGCATGACAGGGCAGAGGTGGCGGTGGGTGGTGGAAGGTGGGTGGCAGACGGCCGGGTGATGACAGTCTGGTCATAGCTGGGGCTATGATTGACCCCAGCCCACAGACAGCTTCCCTGTGGGACACTCTGGCGCTGTCTCCCTCCCTCCTTTGCTACATCGATCCCCCAGTGACCCAGTCTGTCACCTACACCGTACACGGTGCCCAGTGACATCCATTAACCTAGCTAAACCTACCCACAGGTGGCAAAGTCATTAGCTGGTAAGTCAGTGAGAAGGCTTCCCGGACGACCGCTGGCCCAGGTCCTGCCCCTCCCCTCCCGACTACTCAGACACCAACCTCACCTCGCGCCGACACGGAGCTGACGAAGCAATAAAGCGACATGACTGGACTTCAAAATGTCAGCCAGTTGAGATAAGCCCCATGGGATTGGCCTCCGTCCTCGTCAGGGTCCCTGGGTGCAGCCTGGCCCACAGGGGATACAGGGGATAATGACTGGACCTCTCACACAAACACATCCATCATTCAGTGGGTGGTGAAGACCAAGGGGAGGCCAGGTCCAGTTCTGAGGCCCTGGCCTGCTGCCAGATCTTGAGGAACAACCAAGCGGGGGCAGAGTGCCTCTTCCAGCTAAGCCTGACTCAGATAGAAGGAGCCGGAAACACTCCAGCACATTTATTAAATGACACGGAGGCCGACTTTTTACTGCCGCAGATTTAATTATCTAATTAATGTAATCTGCGTTAATCAATACCGAAGACAGAAGGCCATAAAACACTCCACCTGGTCGCCGTGGAGACCTGGAGTGAGCAGTAAAGCCTGAGGACACTGCAAAGACAAATCTCTTTGGGTTCCAGAATATGTTCATTGTAGATATCTGAAGCTGTGTGTGTGTGTGTGTGTGTGTGTGTGTGTGTGTCTGTCCATAGGCTACAACCACAAAGACAGTTGTGTGTCCACGTGTGAGCTATATGCTGCAGTAACATTTGAAACCTGAGCATGCAACACTTCACACAGGGAGGGAACAGTTTGTCAAAGTAACGTTTCTCCCATTCCAAGGACTTTGGGCAGATACGTTTCTGATGTGTGAAGCTCAACACTCTTTCTAAAATGGCTCCCGTGTCAGGACTACAAAGAATAGATGAACGATGAGGACGCACACCTCAAATTTGCCCATGTCCGCACAAACACACACTCGCACAACTTCAAAAATGTTTTAGCAGCAGCCAACAAGATGATAAAAACCCTTTTCTATTGGGGACTTGTTATGGGGGGAAATGCAAATGAATACCCACCCAATTCGTGACATTCAGTTCCAACAACAAACCAGTTAAAAGGATCGAAGTTCAAAACCAAAATGTGCGTTTGTATTTGTGTATGTTAACAATAGGCTGGGTTTGTTCCTATATAGTGATGGTCAAAGTGAATGCTAGCAGCTAACTGTAACTCTACTGCATCTGATAAACAAGCAGAGAAGCAGATCTACTTCCTCCTATTTAAGGAATGACCACGAACCGCAGAAGGTTCCTTGGATACAAAACAGCAGAGAAAACAGAGCTCATGACTGGTACATGCGTCTAAAAAGACCGGTGACTAAGCACCCGAAAATGTCCAACTGTTAGTAAAACAGTCAACTTCAGTTACACCATGGGAATTGAAAGCTGCAAGCTGTAGTTGGCCAGAAACCCCCTCAAAATGTGGTGGTTTGAAGTTGAGATGATCCCTAATGTGGAGGTGGAGGAATGTCATGAGGGGGGTTCAAGAATTCCTTCTGGGAACTTGAAGCTAGTGTGACAGGGGCCAGCTTCAGAGAGACTCCTGCTGGACATCCCTGCTTCTGAGAAGAACAGGATGAAAGAGAGAGAGAGATAAAGACAGAGAGATATAGGGAAAGAGAGACGGAGAGGGTGAAAGAGAGAGAAAAAGGGCGAGAACTCCCCTGGTTCTGGGCCGCTTAACCCAAACAGGTGGGCCCCAGGAAGCGTTTTGCAGTAAAACATGCTGAGTCTGAGGGAGGGAGCTTCTTGATCTATGGTACCATTTGGTGTTTGGCATGTTCAGGGATAAAACGGTGCGATGCTCTCTACGCTTGTGTGTGTGTGTGTGTGTGTGTGTGCAGAAGCTCTGCTTTTGGTCTGAGCATGAAATCAGAACCAGAATCAGCCCCTTGTGACTGACTGCCTGCACTGCACAAAGAGGAAGAGAGAGAGAGAGAGAGAGAGAGAGAGAGAGAGAGAGAGAGAGAGAGAGAGAGAGAGAGAGTGTGGTTCATCTCAGGTCCCAAAGTAGAGCTTCAGCCTCTCCCCCACTTCTCTCTTTCTTCTCTCTCTCCCTCCTGTCTCTTATTTCTCCTCCCACCCTGTCTCTCTCTCTTTCTACTCCTTTACTTGCTGATGAGACACTGGTCTGCTCTGACCTACTTATCTCTCCAGGGTGGCAACAAATTCCAGGTCAGAGTACACCCCCCCCCCCCCCCCCCCCCCCCATCAGCTCCTTTAGCTACCAAGGACACGACCACAGCTCACACACACACGCGCACACGCACAATGGTCAATGCCATATCTCTGCCTGTGTCCACTGACAAAGCACGCGATCACTGAAAAGAATGTCAGTTAATGGACGTGTAAGCACTATAATCATTGGTTATCTTGGGTGTCAGCCCTACGGGATCTCCAATTCAGTGCAAATGCCATCATATTGATTAGATACAATTTGTACCTGAGACACAGATTCAACTGTTGAGTTTTTGTAATACAACTGATCTCTATTGAACAACGCTCATGGCCAAATGGAGACATGGAGGATCCATCCATTCTCTGACGTGGAGAGGAGGTATGTGCAGTCACAGAGTAGGGGTTTAAGTTTACCACATACCATACTAAATACCGGGCAGTGTCCCCAATGTAGCCTGGTAAAAGAGACACTCTACACGTAGCAACCACAGGCTTATTTTTAGCCATGAAAGCACAGGAGAGTGGCCACAGTTCAAACCCAAATACAAGACTGGAAATAGAAGACACCATTTCCACTGGAGGGTGACAGGGAAGAGTAAGAGGCAGAGAGAGCGAGAGAGGAAGCGAGAGAGGATGAGTGGGAGAGAAAGCATTTGCATAATGTCGACAAAACGAGTAGTGGGCGTGAGGAGGCAGAAAGCAAATGGTTCGCTAGAATAATTTCCTGTGCATTGGCTGACATGGCTTATAGACAGGCCCGTCTAGACTGACCACCCAGCCCCTCATCGCTGCCCTAGCGGAGGTCTGCATGATGGGAGTCTTTGGCTCTCCAGAACAGAAGCACTTTAAAGGCTGAAATTCAGGTCTCTACTATACCTTGTCCAGGGCCTCCCGGTCCAGTAGGTCCTGAACAGCCAGTAACTTGATGCTGGAAAGGACGAGAAGAGAGGGAGGGAGGGAGGGAGGGAGGGAGGGAGGGAGGGAGGGAGGGAGGGAGGGAGGGAGGGAGGGAGGGAGGGAGGGAGGGAGGGAGGGAGGGAGGGAGGGAGGGAGGGAGGGAGGGAGGGAGGGAACAAAGTGGTCAGAGTAGCTTGCATAGCATGGTTGAAATCCTTGCTGGTGTGCAGACTGAACGCCATGACTTCTTGTTGAACATACAGTAAACCTGGCCCTGCGCCACAGAGACATCCATATTGTTGACACAACAGATAAGGGCAAACAGAGAGACTACCCAATCAGGATCTTGTCTCCCAAATGAGATGGAAGAGAGGGAACAGAGTTCCTATCTAGGGCTGCAACCATCCAGGGTCTAACAAACACATTATTGCACCGTGAGAGAAATCGTTACGACCCCATAAACATTTATTTGTTTGCTTAAAAATAACTTTCCAGGCCACTAGTCGGCACAGGGAAATCTAATGTATGCCATAAAACACAAACTGGAGGCCAAGCAGAACTGGTCTTCATTCCATTTGCTGCCTGAATAGGCAGTCTTCACAAAGCCTTTTCACATTATAATTACATAGCTTTTTACATGAATTTGTTGCGAAACATTCTTTATCTGTATAACAGGGTTTAAAGTGGCAAAACTGTGTTCTGACATTCTGGATGTGAATGTGTGTGCCATATTTAAGTACAGTTTCTAAAGCCTTAATGAAGCTTCAGATGCACTTAGACTGTAGGAGCATTTCAGGAATCCATCTTTCCCTCCCTTCCTCAATCCCTTTCTCTCCCCCCCTCCCTCTTCCTTCGCGTTTGTCCACATCCAGTTGTTCTCTAAACCACAACCCATTTGCAATAAACTAAATAAGAAGATGTTCTTTATTCACCGAAAAAATGAAGTCAGTCAATATCTTGCATTATAAGAAGGACCAAAGGAAATCAAGAGATACTTGGCAACAGACACCAACAGATATTTAGAACATGCAGCAGAGCACACCCGTGCAGGACGCGCACACACACACACACACGCACTCTCTCATTTTCTCTCATACTCATCTCTTAATGGAGCGGTACTCACTGCTCCAACACTACAGTGTGCTTCGACACTAGCCTTCAACTGCTCCAACCCTGTAATCCTAAACTGAGGAACAAACCCAGGTTGCGTAACATTCTTCTATTTGTTAAGTACTGTCACAGTCCAGGGGAGACTGATCGCACATGCAGTCTGCCATGATAAAAGCCACATCAGACTAGGGCCATTCAGTGGTGTTTAGCCAAGTCATTTGGCTTCTTCACTGCCTGCCATGATGACCTCTTTTAAGATCTCTCTGAAGCGCACAGGACACCAACCAGACTGAGTCAGCTCTGTAGCTGATACAAAACTAGAGTCATTGAGCGAATGGTGAGAGTTTGCTAGAAGCCAGATGGACGGCTGGTGGACGGCTTGGGGCTGTCAAACTGAGTGACATCACTTCCTCTCCGATCGTCTGCTCCATCAGCTCAAGCTGTTGAAAGACGAGCCACTTAGCACAGCCGTGACGAAATGACTTCACCCATTTGTAAACCACTTGAGATGCCAGAGAAAGAGAGGGTTTCGGTTAGCGCGGCATCAGGGTCTATCTGGCTTTCGATGGGTTTGTTTTCCTCATGGAGAAGCCATTTAGTACTTGGTGTGGTATATTCTTTTGTGGGAACTGAAGGAGGTCCCTGGAGAAAATGATCTGGGTCCACATGTATAATTAGAGGATAGGGAGATAGAACAAAACCAATGTCAGTGCTAGGTTATGCTACGCTAGCGGTTGTGTGCTGGTGTTCAGAGCTCTGTTAGAACTCCCCACAGCTGCTGGCCTGGGCTTCAACTGGGCCTGAAGAACTGACAAGCTCGTCCTTTTATCCCCCAGTGTCTCCACCAGCAGAAACACGTCCTCCGTCACCAGCCCAGCTCGCCTCATCCTCCCCCCTCACAGATCCCGCATGCATCATGAATATGGATCAGCGAGCGCTCGGCCTGACTGGTATTCCTGCGGCAGGCGACGGCTGAGGACAGAACCTCTAACTGACTGACAGATAAGGGGCGCGGCGGCACTGTCAACACATCCTGAGAACGTATCAACTTCCATGAGAATGACATTTCGCAACACTCTCAACACCCTTTCTGTCGTTTTTCTCTACAAGACTGTTTTTAGTTTGTATTGCGGCAATCAGGCAGCCCTTGTGTCCCCCCCAATTCATCCCCAGCCATAACCACTTGAACTCCAGATGAAAAACAATGTTTTTAGTGGCTGGCAGATGAAGAGAGAGAGCTCAGCACATGCACATATTTGCAAATCTTCACGCAATCGCAGATTGCCCTGTTGTCTGTTTTGAGAAGAAACAGGTCAGGGGTCAGAGTGACACCGCCCTCTTCCTCTGCTGTGAGCGATCATGGTCATAACCACAATGAGAGCGAGAGGACCAGACAATAGCTCCAGGAGCCTCCCAGTCATCAGCAGCATATCCTGTCCCTCCCCCACAGAGCCCCAGGCCTCCTCCTCCTCAGGCCTGCTCCAGGCTCCCTCCAGGCCAAGGTGACATGCCGTCCCCACTGTACAGGGGACAGCTTAACGGTGAGCGCAGGCAGAGGCTCAGCCGTGGGACGTGACAGAGCGCCCATCGCTCGAATCCACACCCCCCAATCAAAGATGAATACGCAGGCTAACACACCCTCCCTCGCTCGCTCGCCTTTACACAAAAGAGTGAGGAAGAAATTCCCATTTCCGTTAGTGAACACAGTCCAGTAAGGGTGAGAGGCAGGAACACACAGATGAACCCCTCACCTACTCTCTGGTGCAGAGGGGGTGAGTAAGCATGGCTCTGTTTAGCTGAGGTCAACCAAGGTCCCTCTCTGCAGCAGGAAAAACAGAACACAATCCCTCAACAACACCACCACAAAGGAGAGGAGCAGTTCAGACAAACAGATTCACCTCTGGTCAGAGGGCACAATGTCAGGGAAAACAAAAAAACAGATCTGAATCTCAGTAAATCTGATCAACATGATGTGGTGAAGCGATCACTGCTTTGTCTAAAGGGTTGAGCTGCAAGCGAAGGTGATCTTGGATAAATGTTGGAAGTGTCTGGAGTTTTTGTACACTGGTTTTAGGGGACACAGGGTACCACAAACATACTTGTATTTTGATGATAATGATTGGGATATTAATGATCCAGGAGTGTTGTTGTTCCTGGACTTGCTGTGTGTAGAGGTCCGTGCTGGTCAGACAGGCACCTGGGTCTGGGTCCTGCTCTGCCACTGACATTGGCAGGGTTAGCTCCTCGCTCACTGTTCCCCCTACAGTAAAGTGCTGCGCCAACGGAATTTTCCACATGAGTGCCTTCCCCTCTCTGCCTCGTCCTAACACCCTGCGTCAGCTCCGACCTCTGCTGCACCCCCGCCCACCCCGCTCATGACCTCAGCATCAATTCTGGGCAAAAATCACAACCCCCCCATCCCCATCCCCATCCCGCGCCATCGATCCCCACTCTTCATTGTAGATATGAGGCACCATATCAGAAATTATGCCTTTTCGCAGCGTGGACTTTCATCAAAATGTCGTAGGGAGGTTTGCGTGTGCGAAACGCGTTTGAGCTTGCAGGGGTTCTCTGACAGCTGGGATCCGGAGACGGGCTGTGACCTTGGCGCACTGCTGCACACTGCAGCCCCACACGCAGACGGATAAGAGGGCTGAGTGGCACAGCGGACTGGTCTGCCTCGTTATTCAAGCGCTAGACTGGGAGGGAGGGCTTTACTGCAGCAGAGTACAACACCTACACACAGGCAGACGCACAACACGCACCAACGCACACGCGGTAAGGCACACACATCTTACAAAGCTCCGGGCTGTGATGGCCAAGGAAGCCAGATTGTCAGAGAAGAGGGATTCGAGCAAAGGTCCTGACCGTAATGTTGTTAACCAGGGAGCTGGAACAGGGATCTACACCACCGCCATCCACATAATGATTGTCGCCATCATCAACAGAGAACTGGGTTAGTGTCTGTCGCCAACATCTGCTTAATGTCATCATGTCCTAATAGAGAACATGGAGGCCATATATTAGATGTGGCTTCCTTCTCCTTTCACAAGAGACCTGCGAGATGTATTCCAGACCTTTCAGTGCTTCTAACAGTAGGTTAACATCCTGTGTTTGATTTGATTGAATCTGTAGATTATTTACTCAGCTGATTGAATGGTTCCATTTTCTTCGGCCATCAGACACAATACACATCGTTTTCTTTGGACCTGGGGTTCTCTCTGTCAAAGAACGGCCGAGGGATGATAACCTCATTAACCTGCAGAACCAGAAGAACATTCCAAGAGGATCCTGAAGGGGGAGACTTCAGTGTCTGAAGGGGATCTTGTGTTTCCACATTCTGTCCTTCCCTCCGTCCATCACTCCCTCTCTTTCCTTCCCTGCCTCTCATGTGAGTGTGTGTATGTCCGGGAGTAACGTGTGTGTGTGGTTTCAACAACAAGCAAAGCCTTTCCCCGTCAGCAGCCCAAAGGTCAGGAGTTGAACAGAAACATGTAGTACCAGCCAAAACACTCCTACACAACAACATCCTAGGGCAGAAACCTCACCTATCCTCACCCAGAATCACCAGTCACTTGTTTGAAAAAAACCTCAACAGCAGATCCACAACTGAGACTTGACTGCTTAAATGAGCAATACCACAAGCAGACATTCACTACTCTGCAAAGCAGATTACTACCGCTCCTTTCCCCTTTATCTAAGCTTTTCCAAACGTACTGAAGTTCTGAAGCTGTTTACCTCACTGTCCTCATTAGATTGCAAAAAAAGTAAATAGAGCTTTAGTTAGTTTAGTTTAGATGTTCTTCTGCACAATCTGAGCGTTGAAGGGAGCAGAACTGACTCAGAACCATCTGACAGTGAATCCGCAGCCTTCCAGTCTGTGTCAGACACAAAGCTACTTCACATTACAACTAGGAGAATTTGTTTTGCACTGAGCACATGAGTCACCCCATTCCGTGTGTGCTAGCTTTCCACCTTCCCTGTTCTGTTGAACTATATTAACCCTCCTAGCTAGCCAGGCAGGTCATTTCCCCTTCTCTAGCCTTAGTCCTCAGACTCAGCTGTACTCAGTATGTCTGTGTGTGTCTGTGTGTACACTGACTGCTGACTGAAACTGCTGACTGGTGGCAAATAAATAGAGAGCTCCTCAACACTGGAAGTGCCTGATCTGGCTGGCTAACCTTTGGTAAGCATTTCATCCCAGAGTTCATTGAACTCCAGTGACCCCACCCCTTTCCTCCCCCTACCTGTCCCTCCCTCCCACCTTGGTGTGGCTGAGCGCCAGGTGACTGTGTAAACTCAGCCTCCAGCCTGGGTGGGGGGGCTGATTATGGGGGAGGTACTTACAGCAAGCCACATCAGCCATGTACAAAAGTTGTTCATGAACCTCTAAACTGCTTGCAAGCTGCTTATTTAGTTACATAAGGGGACTGTGTTGCACCCTTGGGTATGATAAGGTGGGGTAGTAAAGGTGTAAATGTTTCATGGCCCAGCTCATGTTTGTATTAGGCATGAGAGGAACATGTGAGGGTGGATCGTGTTTGCATGGCAGGAGCTGCTTGTTTCACACACAAAGTCGGTCTCTGTCCTGTTAACAACGGGCTGGGAAACGTCCCCCCAACGCTCTGCCAGGACCCCAAACTGCTCCCAGGGTGTTACGTAACAAAACCCAATGAACCTCACCTGCTGCCAAGGCACTCTGCCGGCCTAACTCATACAATGTGTCTATGTGTGTCCGTTCAGAAAACATGCGAGGCTTGACTAGATCAAACAGTGCACCTCTGTCTCTTCAGATCAATAACTAGGGAAGGTCCTTAAAGAGAGGCTCTCCTGGAGTGTGATAACAGTGCACACTGTAAGCTGAGAGCCTAGCTTCCTTAAAAGGCCTAGAGGATGGACAGAGCCACCACAGGTTTACTCTATAGATGTATTCATTATTCATATACTGTCTTGTCTTGGGTTATCTACACCTCAGAAAAACTATTTATTTAATTGCAATATATCTATTAGCTTCTGACTTCATAAGGGCTGCATGTCAAGAAAATATTACATAATTATCCAAGGTTACACTAGCCCTGCACTACTAACATGAGTGGCATACTTGAAATAATTGATGGGACTGTGATGAATGTTGGGCTATACTTACTCATTCTCCAGAAGGGTCATACACACGACCTCCTTCACCCCTGGGTTGTTGGCCTTCTCACAGGAGCAAGCCTGCAGGTTCCAGGTTCCCACTCGCACCACGGCTCTCCCCTCTCTCAAGCCACACAGAGGCTCCACGCTGGGCCGCACCGAGACGATCTGCGCCGGCCCTCCGGGCGGAAGGTCAAGATCATCACTTCGGAGACTGAAAGAGGTCGGGCTCGGTTGGGATTTGGTGGTGTAGGTCAACCCGCCGTTGGTGTTGGTGGAAGGTGTTCTGGATCGTTCCACGAACACTTGGAAACGGATTTTGTCCAACAGGGACGAGTTGATGTGGTTGACCCTCACCAGGTCTTCAATGCTTTTAAACGGGCCGTTCTCGGCGCGGTACTCTACTATGTTCTTGGCTATTTTCTCCGTGATGCCCCGGATGCTCATGAGTTGAGCCGGGGTGGCGGTGTTGATGTTCATACCTGTGCAGGACAGGTGCTCCAGGTCTTTACGCAGCGACGACGGAGAGTGTTGGGATGAGCTGGTCCGACTCGACACGCATATTTCCAGTTTGATCATCTCTAATTTCGTCGCCCCAATCCCGCTAACCAGCGCCAAGTCTTCCACCTTTTTAAACCCCCCTATGCAGTCACGATACTCCACGATACTTTGCGCAACCGTGCGGTTCACCCCGGGCAAAGTCATCAGCTCCTCCTCGGTGGCAGTGTTGATGTTCAGCCGCTCCTGGTTCACTAGGATGTTGCTGAAGTTACAAGCTGCGCTGAATTTACGCTTGCAGTGCCCAAAATCTGCTGGGTCTTTGGGGATGGAGCGGTGGCAGCCGAGGTTTCCTCCCATAGTTATGGCTGGAGATCCACCCGCTGCTCGGAGGAAGTCTAGAGCGTCTGACAGGCACAAGACGTGGGGAGGAACAGCGTGGTTGATCGGCTACTGCGAGGAGGAAACATGCCCTGCATGCAAAAGACGGAGGTGGACGTGAAAGTATTGCAAAATGGACTGGATGTGTTATATCTTCTTTGATCGTTAAAATGTTTTTTTTTTTAAACACGCCCGAAGCGATGCTCCTTTTTGATTGTTCTCGCACGTCAAATTATTTGATAAGTTCGGCTTTTCCACTGAAATGTCTGTTGACCTGTTTCTTAAATACGTCCTCGACCTATAGGTTCCTAGTACAGACAGAAGCAGTCAGTCTGGATCTTCTCACAGACTGATCAGCGGAGCTGCAACGCTCGCGCATCAGATGCAGCCTGGACTCCTCATCACTCCAGGGGGCGTGGCTCCGGCATGAATGACATCTTTTCTGTTGCGTTTAGAAATGGAATTAAACTCGCAAACTACGAGGGTCATTCAATAAATAAGGTGACATTTTCTTGAAAAAAATAAGCTTCTATCTGTATTAGAAGTCCTTGTACTGAAAAATTCACCTTATTTATTGAATGACCCTCGTACATAAGAAAAAAAGTGATATATTCCTCTAAACTCTAATACGCTAAAACAAGATTGACTAATTGTCAAAACATGACAGTGTTTTTAGTGTTATATTAATGGCAGAGGTAGGGTGGCCGGTAGATTAAATGACTAATCAACAGAGTACAACTGGGAACCTAATAAAACTACTCAAATAAGAAATCTCTGGCAAAATAATCCCTTCAACGTCCAGCTGCTGGGATTCAGGTTGTTACACAATCCCCCAAAATATCTTGATTAAATAGGCATCAGTCAAACCATAGGCAACAATACAATGTTGTATTTGCAAAGACTCTAATGAGTCTTCTTGAAAAGCTGTCAGTCAGATTTGAATTTCAAAGTGGTTTCTACACACTCTTTTGAAACCTTTCCTGAATGAGTGCAGCCTTTCAGGTTTACCTACTCAATCATGCAGGCAAAACAACCAATAGATGTGCAAATCCCATTTTGATGAATTTAAAATGACAAATTACACCTCTGCTCACAGAAGCAACATGACAACAGGTGTATTAGGAATCCAGTCTCTGCAAACTCAGCACAGTTAAGACTGCAGGGAGCCACGGATCACATCACACCTCTGTGTTTAGCATCAGAGTGTTTCCAGGGCAGAACTCATCCACCTTTGCCTGAAACCCCCACTTACATAACGCCATGGGGTGTGGGATTACTGAAGACTATCAACAGGTGATGTCCAAGATGCAGACTGATAACAGGAAACCCATAACAGGATGGGTTCAAACATGATGACCTCAGTCAAGGGGGTCAGAGTTAAGCAAAACAATTCTTATGTAATTACCGGGCAGTCCAAACCACGTAAGAGGATTAGCTTTCATGAAGAGATATGAAAGTGATAAATGTGCTGATCCAGGTTCCCTGTGCTGTACCAGTTTGTTCCAATATATCTGTCCTGATCTCCCCTGTTGAGGCAGCACAGGTCTGGCGGCTGTGCTTGGCCTACCTATATGATGATATGACGATAAAACATTTCATAGCCAACTCACGATTTAAACCTGCACATGCTCAAACACACACATTAAGACTTAACTGCCAGCAGGGCCTGTGGTGTAATGGGATTTCTGGCTTATTGCACGCTAGTCTCCATGGCACCGAGCACAGGTGGAGAAATTCTGAAACAGCATAAAACGTTGACCCTTTGTGGGTCCTGTGCCTTGGATCACACTGTCTGATTGGTGTGCTGCGCATCCCTGTTGTGTTGCCTAGTGTGTGTGTGTGTGTGCGTGTGTGTTTGTGTGTGTGTGCATGTGCAGGTTTGAATCACGTTTGCATGCTGTCCTGGAATGCATTGTCTCGTCGGTGCTGTGAAGCCAATAGCTCAACCAGAAGAGGAGCCCAAGTATGTTGACAGCCTCCATGGTAAATCTTCCCACCTTTTGTGTGTCTGCTTGGGCTGGGTCCAGCTTCATCGGACTGCAGACTCAAGGAGGTCATTGTTAAACGATTAATCAAGCAGCCAGAACAGACTGTGCTAGCCAAGGGGGCCACGTTTAGCAAGAGGTCCCCATGAAACCCATAGCTATGGGGGCTAGGAGTTTGGGAGCCGGCAGTGCTGGGAAGGCGTCAGGCATAAGAGATCAGGGTGTTGGAGAAAGTTACATAAGTCAGCAAAGAGCCCAGCTTGGTGTTAGGAGGAGGTCTGGGGCCTGTGACAGGATCGGTAAGCAGTCTTGCATTCCACCTCGGGAAGGGTGTGTTGGGGGAGAGGGGGGAGGTCTCAAGGGGAGAACAGAGAGGAGATATCGTACAGATAACCATGAAACTGGATTGGATCATGGGTTTTTATCAAATCAAGATTACGGGAGACCAAACTCTGTGTTGTCAGAATATCTGAAGGCTGCTTTCAGGGCTGAGGCTGGGCTGTCTGGGCCACACTGCAGGTCCAGCAGGCTGCCATGCCTGAGCCTCTCCACCCTTTTGTCCAGTTTGACTTGGCTGAGCAAAAAGCCCTGGGCTACTTGTCTGTTTCCAAAAGGGAAAGAAAAAAATCTTCACTTTAGCAGACTAGGGAATACAACATCAGAGAAAGCATCACTGCTTGTGGCCTCAGCCTCTGAAGATTTAGAGCCCCCTTCTGATTGGTTTATCTGTATGACCAGGCTACACTTTCAACCAATTGGTGGAGAGGGGTTGTGGTGGACAAACGTGGACTTCTGACAGGGGATCTGTGGTGTGGTGCCAGAGTGACGTGGGCAGAGCGTCCCACTCCGCTGGGAGGGAAGTCCAAAGGAGCATGTTTGTTAGAATGACAGAAAGATGGTAGGGGAACCAGGCATACTAGGAAAACATTTAAAGAACAGATTCTAGGCATTTGGAACATTGGGAACTTATAAAAGTCAAGAATAACATCTGCATGAAACCTCAGATCAAGGTTATGATTTGTGCTTCATGGGCTACTGATGGTTTCATCCCTTGATTGTCCCGCTATATCTGAATCTAATCTAATCTAATATGAAGTGCGTCTACAAAGGAAGACTTTGCAGTAGTCTGAAGAGGTCGGGCTCAGTAGGTGAACTGCATGAGAAAAGGTATGTGGAGATAACGTACACTCTGGTCAACTCTGGCCCAGTTCACCTTTCCCTCTAAGATAGAGGAGTACATAGTGACCAAGCACTTTTTAATCAAGTTATAGTCCAGAAGGTCAGGGCTCACAGACAAGACAGGCAGGCCTTGATACTAGTAATCCATTCTTTCCTGGAACGCAAATGGGACTTGGTAAACCAGTGGCCCCCAACCCTGGTCCTCAGGGACCCCACTGTCCTGCATGTTTTTGAGGACCAGGGTTGGGGACCCACTGTGGTAAACGGTTGTCTGGCCCCCTCTGCTGGTCAGACATCTTCCTAACATTTCCAGGAAGAAACACTAACATGTCCTTTTTATCATCACAAGTTTATTATGTGACTTTGTACAGTAAAAATCAAATAAAAGACATAAAAATACAGGGATGCAATACATGAACAGAGCTAATTGTGAGGGAGGCTGGCTGAGATGGCAGGTCAGCTGATGCAGTCAGGTGACCCAACATGTCTTGGGTTCCCTCAGGGGAGTCCACTGATTGGCTGACAGGGCTGTACTACAACAGTCTGCTCAAAAGCAACCCACACCCCCCCCACCCCTCATCCAACAGGGGGTTTCCCAATCCTAGTCCAAGGGGTTCGTCGGCGCACCTGCACCATTCAGGCTGTGGATGAGCCATGGTCAAGGCTCAATGCAGCAGAGATCTACAGCTGTGTAAACCCACATACAGTGAACACCATACAGGCTTGTTGTTGATCCCTAGGTGAGTAATGGCCAGCATGAAAACCCCGTGGGACAGAACTGGGAAACAATGACTAAAATATTTGAAACAAAACGATTACTGAAGCAGGGCCAATATATATATATTTTTAAAAAATGAACACAAAAATTATGAAAATGTTACATGACTGATGTTATACACTGGGGTCCATGGATATATAATTTAAATTACAAGAGATGGATGAAAATAACAGCTTGAGGAAAAAAAAAACATGAAGCCTTAACTAAACTAAAACATGTTATGAATGGATGCCTGAGGTGAGCTTCTGCCCTATGCGCTCTGACAGCGTGCCTTAAGTGATAGGCCTACTCCTTAGTTTGGTCATTTGGCGTTAAAACACTAGAACACTGCGCACAACAGTGCAGTCTCCACGGTTACCTAGCAATCTACCGGAGGAGAGAAAAGAAAAAAAAAGGACTTCCTGGGCATTCTGGGTTGAAATTCGACCAATCCTGTTTATGACCACTTTCGGAAATAACTGCCTCTTGATTTGTTGACTTTTCAGTAAATTCTTGTGCTTGTGACCTCATGAAACAGGATTGTGCAACCAACTTCCTGTCCGTCTTAGAAAACAACAGAACATAGATCTTTGGGTGTAGTAAGATGAAAGGAAAGCCATGGAGAGGGATGGAGAGAACGCAGGGATCAGAGAGAACAGAAAGGGAAAAAGAGAGAGAGAGAGAGAGAGAGAGAGAGAGAGAGAGGGGAGTGGTGTCCAGGCACACAGTGGGTGCACCACCAGGACACTCCCCACCCCCACAGTAAACCCCCAGTCCACAGACAATGTCCCTCGGGCCTTCACACACACACGCGCGCACACACACAGTATCAGGTCACACAGATGACATCGTTGGTCGACAGACAGACCTACTGTCCAGGCTGGCAAATTGGCAACTAGTACATTGTTACGGGTGCTCCTCCAACGCTCTTTTAAAAGATCTTCTTTTTCTTGTTCTTTTCCAAAGTCCTGTGACAACAGGGAGAGAGAGAGAGAGGGATCAGTCATCTCTCACAGGAGGAGAGCTGTTTGTGTGTGTTGGTTAGTTAGCATCGTCCCAACAGCCACACAGCACCGGCCTCCAGTCTGAGTGCGTGAGACTATGAAAAACAAACTTCTATATACAGTGAACCCACGTTCTTCACAGGGGTTACGTTCCAAAAAGAACCCGTGATAAGCGAAATCCGTGAAGTAGAAACTTTTTTTTTTTTTTTTTTACAATTATTATACAATTAAATACTTATTATATATTAAAACCAAAGAACTAACCCTTTTTACAGGCCCAAGCATTTGTTTAACAAATAAAAGTACTGTATCCTGTAAACCGCAACTTTATTGATGCACAGGTTTGTGTTGGAGAGACTGTTTAGCCAATCAGAATGAAGTAGCGAAACCGTGAAAAGTGAAACGTGATACCGCGAGGGTTCACTGTATCTGATCTGACCACCTTGCTGCCGTGTGAGCGATGGTTGTTGTTCTGTTTGTGTTTACCTGGAGGCGTCGAGTTTCTGCTGCTCCAGCAGCCTCTGCTGGGCCTCCCAGTTGGACTTCTCCTCGTCGTGCTGCCTCTTCTTCTCCTCCAGCTCCTTGTGCTGGGCCTCCAGGTTCTTCTTCATCTGCTCGTGACGTCGCTGCAGCTGCAGTACCACAGGACAACACCGGGGGTCAGTCAGGTCAACACGCTCCACAGACGTCACCACAGCCTGGAGGCCAGGTCTGAGGTTGTCTGACCTCAGCCTCGGTTGTGTGACCTCAGCCTCGGTTGTCTTACCTCAGCCTCTGAGTCTTTCAGCTTCTGGATCTTCTCCTTGACCTTCATCTCAAACACCTGCTCCATCTCCATCTCCATCTTCTTCATCTTGGCAACGTGCTCCCTCCGTTCCTCCTCCATCTGCGCCAGGGGGCTCCTGCACATGCACACACACGTATACACAGACGTACACACACACACACACACACACACACACACACACACACACGTATACACAGACGTACACACACACACACACACACACACACACACACACACACACACACACACACACACACACACACACACACACACACACACACACACACACACACACACACACACACACACACACGGAGCAAACATCCACACACACACACAACACAGGTACATTAGTCTGGAGTCCCAACAGAGTATCTCTGACATCTCTTCTTCCAGACAGGGACCTGTCCTTCCTCCGCACCCAGGCACCAGGCCTGGCTGTGCATGAGGAAGAGGAGGAGGAGGAGACTGAGGGGGAGGAGGAGAGAGGAAGGATGAGGAAGGCCCAGAGTTAGTGACTGCCAGCAAGCAGAATCGACTGAATTAGCAGAAACAAGGAGCGGAGCATATTGGTGGCAGGCAGAGGATCTAGAATTTAAACCTTGTGGGGAAACTACTCTTACTGTATTTTACCCAATGTTGAGTAAAGGTTGCCAGATTTGTTAGAAATATTTGGTACAGTCCATTTTCAGCATGGAAGGGGGGGGGGTTCCAGACACAGACAGCTACACAAGGCAGTGAGAGACACAGGAGAGAGAGGGGAAATGAGCTAACCTAACAACGTTCATGAGGAACTGAAATGACACTTACATGCCGTCAACTGAGTCAGATCTAAAACAAAAACAAACATATGTACAACTTAGCATGCTGCAATGACTATCATGCGTTAGTGAGCTATTTAGTGCTGAGTGAATTGATTAAAAGCGCTACTGATATGTGATTGGCTGAGTCTATGGGTAAAGTGGTGTGTGAGGTGCCTGTGCTCTTGTGAGGCCTGTGGCTGTGGTCTGTCAGTCAGTCAGTCAGTCTGTCAGTCTGTCAGTCTGTCAGTCTGTCAGTCAGTCCGTGCTAGGTGAGGGTCAGTGAGCGTCTGCAGTGTTCTGGCTGGTTACATGATTGTGGGTTTTAGTCTAAGCATTAATCAATTAGTCTGGCATGACCTTTGACCCCCTCCTCTTTCTCTCCGAGGCAGACCTGAGACTCTGAGACAGTACGTGCTGCCGCTCAAGAGATTCGAAAGGTCAGCAATATCTGGGGGGGGGGGGGACCTGTGTGTGTGTGTGTGTGTGTGGCATGGGTACAACTAATTTAAACGTTGAACGTGACTTTCTAAAGACAGAGTGCAGTACCAGGCCCAGAGGTCTGAGCCGTCAGGCCTTACTTGGTGAGCTGGCCTTTGTTTTTGTTGTTGTCCACGCCTCCGTTGTACGTGACGGCCGCCAGCTTCCTGCTGCGGTAGTTCTCGTAATGGACGTTGTTGGTCACGTCTTTCAGGTCCTGCATGTGGGTTCTGGAACGTCACAGAGGCCGGTGAGAGCCGGGCAGCGCTGAGGGGCTGGGCACTGTGCCGCCTCGCTGCCATCTGGTGCCCACGCTGCCTTTATCAGGCTGAGGCTTGGCAGGCATGGCTGGCATGCGGGGGGGGGGGGGGGGGGGGGGGGGGGGCACGTGGCTTGTGTGTAGTGTGGTGTTTGGTTTCGCTAGCTAACAAGCGCTATGTGGATTTTCATGACTGGAATGTCAACTGTCACTTTTAGAACCGTCAAAAAACAAACTGGTGTCGCTAGCAACCACATTTCCCCCCCAAGAAAGCTATTAAAATAACTGTAAATTAAAATATCTGTTGACGTAATTTGTGTTGATGCAAATCTTCCATGGATACTGAAATGCTACTTTTTTAACACGTGTGAATTGGACTGAATGTTGGAGATAAGGAAAGATGTTAGCATACCTGATGAGCATGTTCCGCAGGATTGTGAAGTCACAGTGTTCGCCGTTCTCCACTGAAAGACAAAGAGCAAGAAATAGAGATAGTTAGAACGACAGAAAAAAGATAGAGAGATAAAGAGAGATAAAGAGAAAAAGAGAGAGGGGGGGGGTTAAAAGTTGACAGTGGTTGTACTAGTGAGGAACTGTGGCAGGCCCACACCCTGGGCTGAGCCAGGAGCAGCTTCCTGTGCTCTAGCTGTTGGAGAGAGAGAGGGAGAGCTGGCCTAGAACAGCCCCCGGAACCAGAGCGAGGACTGGGCACAGGTCCAGCGTGCAGCAGGGTGTACGGGCGGGGTGTAATACTGAGAACTGCCAGCAGGTGGTGCTTACACGCCAGCCTGCTCCAAGCTGGTAGTATGACTCCCATTCAGATGACTGGCTGGCTGGCTGACTGACACACTCCCCTGGGGTGTATCTGGAGTGGAGAGCTTAGCTGCAGAGTGGCCTTGCCCTCACCCTCCCGCCCTTTCTCCTTCAACCTGACACGCTCTCACAAACATCTGAGGTATTCCGAAACTCACTCCCATGGGCGGCAGACATGCCATACTCATCATAGTACACACACACAGACACACACGCACACACACAACACAGACACACACACACACACCTGATAAAGCGGTTGAAACAAAGCAGCAGTCCCAAGACAGCAGTTTGTTATGAGCAGACACCGCCTGCTCCTGAGAACACACGCTGACTTAGGACCTGAGGAGGACTGCTAGGGTCAGGGGTCAAAGGGGAACATTTAACAACACTTTTCAACTTTACGTGAACAGAAACCTGGGCTCGTGTCACCCAGAGTAAAGCCACACATACACTACATTACCAAAAGTATTTGGTCACCCATCCATCTGATCATTTGGATAGGTGACCAAATACTTTTGGTAATATAGTGTAGCTAAATCAGACTAGAACGTCCAGGAGGGGCACCGTGCGGTTCACTGGACCTCAGAGGTCGACACCCTTCGAGGAGTTCCACTCCTCATCAGCCACATGTCTGCGAGCGTGAGAACTCACACAGGATGCCTTCACTGGCTATGGAGAGGAGTGGAAATGTTTGAGGACGACGTCTTTTCACAGAAGCGCAACTTCCTGTCTGGCGATCAAAGAGTACTTTCGCATCCTGTGTTCTAGAAACGTGTGCAGAGCCACACACTCTAAACTGAATGAACGGAACGGAACTTGATCAAGTTCAGTTCTCAGTTTCAATTGAGTATTTGGTTTGGGATCCACTTCTGATTAGAAATTGCTTCATGGTTTGCCAATTACTGACGCTGGGAACGAGATGGAACTGGAGTGGCTGTACATTTGCAAGCCTGCATTCCTTGGTCGTTGTGTCAAGAGATAAGCTCTGCGGTTGACGGCATTGGTCAGACACACACAAACACACATCCCCCTGAGAGACAGAAAGACAGACAGACAGACAGAGAGAGAGACTCAGAGAGAGAGAGACAGAGAGAGACAGACAGAGAGAGAGAGACAGAGAAAGAGAGAGAGAGAGAAAGAGAGAGAGAAAGAGAGAGAGACAGAGAAAGAAAGAGACAGAGAAAGAGAGAGACAGAGAGAGAGAGAGATAGCGTTGGGTCAGCCAGATAACCCAGCATGCTTCAGAGGTGACTCCATCGGTCACATGTCAGCTTCACATTAGGTACAAGGGGAAAGCTGCAGTTCAAACACATCTTATCTCTGTGACCCCAGCGGAGAAGAGCATGAAGGCTAGACTAATGCAGCCAAGACACACACACACACACTCTCACAGCCATCTGAGCGTGTGTGCCCACACACAACCGCGTGTCCTCCACCCCACAGTGGGTCATATTACTGCAGGACTACAGCTGTTTGAGTTCCTGCTCCTCTACACACCAAACTGGAACCCACACAAGTGTGTGAGGCTCAGCCTCTATTGAGCAACACCCTGAGGGTGCTGTGTGTGTGTGTGCGCATGTCCATCAATATTCAGAGCAAGGCGGAGCCCGTGACCTCTGCCCTCTCACCTTCTGCCACGCCCCAGGGGTACTGCCTCCCCCGCACACGCTTTCCGTTGACCTCAATGATGGTGTTGCTACCGACGACGGCTAGTGGTAAACGATCCTGCAAAGTGGGAGTTAGACCAACACAAGAGTTGGAACAGCTGACACACACACACAGGATATAAATACACTGTTACACAAGGCTACACATTCATAGTCGTACAGCCAGACACAGATGAGCTGTATGTTGTAGTGGTGAACACACAGGAGTAGGACTGAACATTAGCTCAACTCTCTTTAGGCTGTATCTTGTTTTTCCACTGGTTACAGTTAGCTAATGTTGCACATGACGTGTGTGTGCGTGTGTGCACTGTAGAAAGTCAGGCATGGTAATGTAACTGCAAAGCATGCTGAGACAGCACGGGTCATGTGCTAAGGAGAAACCAGTTCTACCTCGAGGGAAAAACTCCTCTCATCAACATGTGTACGGCTGGTCGCTCCAGTCTAGCCTGAACTGGAAACTGACAAGACGTCCGCCACATCTATAGACATGTTCTGTAACAGGATGTGACGCATCCAAACCTTGATTTTCTTCACCAACTTAATCTCTTCCTCATCATCAGTCTCTGGAAACTCGTATATCTTGATTTTGTGCTCTTGAATTTCTTTCATGATCTACAAAGAGAGAGAGAGAAAGAGAGAGAGAGAGAAAGAGAGAGAGATCCAGCGTTATCCATCCTGCTCTCTCTGGGGGGTGTCTCTGATGTAGGCCAGAGCGCATCACAAACATCAATTCTTCCACAGGAGGTCAGTCAATATGAAGAGGAAACAGGGTGCTTATCCATCACACACACACACACACCCACTGTTACTGCATGCATGGGGTGGGAAATAGGCACCCACAGACTAACAGAAAGAGTGGGTTTTCATTAGCTATGTACACACGCACACACACACCTATATATAAACACACACACACCTGCTTCTTGAACTGCAGGCACTCCTCAGGAGTCATTGTGTCGGCTTTGGCGATGAGCGGGATGATGTTCACTTTCTCATGTAACCGTTTCATGAACTCTATATCAAGAGGCTTCAGTCTGGAGAGACAGAGAGGAAGACGGAGAGAGAAAAGACAGAAAGAAAGAGGCGGTTTAAGGTTTCATCAAGGGACTTGAGTTAAGTGAGCGCTAGAGGGACCAGGTTAAGCTTTCTGGCTCTGAAGCAGGTCTGCACGAGGCAGGGTTCCTCTGCCTGCCCCCTGGCTCTGAGGCAGGGTTCCTTTGCCTGGCCCCTGGCTCTGAGGCAGGGTTCCTCTGCCTGGCCCCTGGCTCTGAGGCAGAGTTCCTTTGCCTGGCCCCTGGCTCTGAGGCAGGGTTCCTCTGCCTGGCCCCTGGCTCTGAGGCAGGGTTCCTCTGCCTGGCCCCTGGCTCTGAGGCAGGGTTCCTCTGCCTGGCCCCTGGCTGGAGAGACTACTGGAGAGGAAGCCAGGTTTCAGTGGCAGGCAGGACTGCTAACAGCACATCTGGACCAAACAGCAAACACTGTAAATCTAAATCACTGTAAAGGGGGGAGAGGGGGTAGGAAGGATTCTATATCCTTGGAAATGTTTTCTCTGTCTCTGCTCCACTTGAGTTTGTGAAACAACATTCCAGAACAGCATACACAAATACACATACACACACACACACACACACAGTCCGGTCTTCTGGTCGCATACAGATTCTGCAGTGAATGGAGGCATACGGCGCCTGTGTCCTCATGAGTGAGCACAGACAGCAGCAGTGACAGACACACACACACACACGGGAAAACAAACACACCAGCTTTTGTTGTGGGGAGCACAGAGCCGTCCAGTGTGCGAATGACCACAAGGACAGCTGTGTTAACAGGGCAGAGAGTCAAGTCACAGAGAGCAGCAGACTGGAGAGCTGAAGCACATTATACTAATGTTTCCTCTGCCTTCGACAAGCAGCCCAGCAGGGGGGGGGGGCTTGGTGCTGATTCATAAGACCCTGAGGTGACGCTCAGTACCGAAAACAGCCACAAGTGAAATGGTGACCTCTGCCCTGCCACTGCTGATGACCACCAGGCGCTCCTAGGATCTACCTACCCGTGTCCAGAGGGGGCGATGAAGTACAGGCAGCAGTGCACTCGGTTGTCCGGCATTTGGCGCCGGTTCACCCTGGACTCGGCGTTGAGGTAATCCTCAAACTTGCTGTCGATATGGTCGATGACCGGCTGCCAGCTGGGGGAGGGGGGGGGGGGGGGTAGAAAGAGAGAGAGAGACGGGGGGGTCACACAGCAGCAGCTACGGCTGAAGGGTTCCAGGGAGTCGAGCGCGCTCATCTCAGCTCACCAGTTGCTGTTGTCCACGGCGTCGCCGAACCCCGGCGTGTCCACGATGGTCAGCAGCAGCTGGACTCCTCCCTCCTTGACCAGAACCTTGGACTGCTCCACCTGGGACAGAACACGGGGGGGCCGTTAGGGTTTCATTCAGACGCTTACATGCATGCAAAGCAACACGGCTGGTGCAGAACTCCCAGTTTCAGAAGTGCAGTTCTGAGTGGTTACTCGTTAGTGCCAAGGAACAGTATTACCGAGACACACAGGGCAACAGATGGACTGTTTGCACACCAAACACTACAATAACTCTCAATCTTAGCACATGTATTTGTCTTAATTGAACTAAAAACATCTCATTACACTTCGACAAAATCCCCTACCAAGCAACATTTTAGTGAGAAGCTTGTTAGAACAACAGTGGCTTGTTTTTGGACGATGCATCGGGCAATAGTTTAATTACAGTTTGTGTTAAGAATGGACCATGTTGTTTTTAGAAAACGACTTAGGCTGCATGACTTATGCTGAAATGATGATCTTGAAAGGCCTAAATATCGCATTATTTCAGATGATTTTCCCTTGTTCCATTAGCAGCCTCCTCCCTGCCCCTGCTCTGATCAGGGGCCCAGAAGGAGTGGAGCAGTAAACAGCCTGGGGGTCCAACACTCGTGATCAGCAGATGATGCAGCACCTCTGATTCAATCAGCCGGCTCATAAGAGCCTCAAGCACGCTCCCTC
Source organism: Neosalanx taihuensis (assembly GCA_030340665.1). Lineage (NCBI taxonomy): Eukaryota > Metazoa > Chordata > Actinopteri > Osmeriformes > Salangidae > Neosalanx > Neosalanx taihuensis. Next base: position 3,257,228 of record CM059306.1, read on the forward strand.
AGTCCAGGACCAGCCTCTGACACGCTCCCTCAGTCCAGGACCAGCCTCTAACACGCTCCCTCAGTCCAGGACCAGCCTCTAACACGCTCCCTCAGTCCAGGACCAGCCTCAAGCATGCTCCCTCAGTCCAGGACCAGCCTCTAACACGCTCCCTCAGTCCAGGACCAGCCTCTAACACGTTCCCTCTGTCCAGGACCAGCCTCAAGCATGCTCCCTCAGTCCAGGACCAGCCTCTGACACGCTCCCTCAGTCCAGGACCAGCCTCTAACACGTTCCCTCTGTCCAGGACCAGCCTCAAGCATGCTCCCTCAGTCCAGGACCAGCCTCTAACACGCTCCCTCAGTCCAGGACCAGCCTCAAGCATGCTCCCTCAGTCCAGGACCAGCCTCTAACACGCTCCCTCAGTCCAGGACCAGCCTCTAACACGTTCCCTCTGTCCAGGACCAGCCTCTGACACGCTCCCTCAGTCCAGGACCAGCCTCTAACACGCTCCCTCAGTCCAGGACCAGCCTCAAGCATGCTCCCTCAGTCCAGGACCAGCCTCTAACACGTTCCCTCTGTCCAGGACCAGCCTCAAGCATGCTCCCTCAGTCCAGGACCAGCCTCTAACACGCTCCCTCAGTCCAGGACCAGCCTCTAACACGCTCCCTCAGTCCAGGACCAGCATGTGTGTCAGATAAAGGGGCTGATCTGCAGGAGCATGCCTTCCAGTTCCTCTCGTTTAAGACGCCCCTCTATAAAAGCAACCTCAAATATGTCCTGAACACCAGGGAAGCGTCTGCTGAGGATGGGATAGCAACACTCTAGTGCTGTTTTCTCCTGACGTGAGATAAAGCGGACTGTGACAGACTAGTGTAATTTACCATTTGGTAGAAGAAGAAAAAAAAGTGTCTTGATGCCAACACACAAAGGCAGGCCACACTTGAGTGTAACCTCAGCTAAACTGAGCCAGCGCCGCAGAATGCCCGTGGTCTGGGTAAAGGCAGAGGCCATTATGAGCCTGGATCCTGAGGCTGGGCTGATACAGAGGCTGGGCTCGAGGCCAGCAGCAGGGTAGTTCTCTGGTACGTTGCCTGCAGGGCTAAAGCCCCCAGCACAGCCCTGCGACACACGAGTGCCAACTGTAGGCAAAACATGTACAGTGGAGGGAAAATGGCAGGCAGTAAATCTGCCTGAGTCACTCATATCCAGCAGCCGTCTGGAATGCACCCAAGCCTTTTCTTGGCGAGCATGACGACACACGTCCGACCAACCGACCGACACCTGGCGTTGGCGGGCTGACGGATTCCTCCTGGGGGATGCTGTCCTGTTGGTGTGAAACTCTACGACCATCCATCATATTCTAGAACGTCCGAAGGGAGAAATACCAGTGAAAAAATCAGTCCAGTTCAGTGCTGTAGAAGCCCCTGATCTTCTGAAGGGTTTACAGGAATGCATCAGACAGAGCAGCGTGATCCTCCTCGCGACCTATTGACCCCCCCAGGCTGCTGGTGGGCGGAGCTTCCCAGAAGAGGTCACGTGGGCCCAGGGAACGCTGCTTCTCAGTGCAGGGGTCCGCGTACGAGGACCCACACCCCTCATTGTCAGTCGAAGCTAGGGCAGGGGTGCACTTTTACAATGGCATGAATGGGAGCAACGAATGATGAGCTGACATGAAGCTTGGCTTGCTGAATTGGCAGAAACAACATCCTGTGACGGGCCTGCGTGTGAGCCCCTCCCCAGTCTGGCATGAGTTAGACATGTACACATGGGCTGGTCCTGGGGGGGGGGAGCTGAGCTGGAGACCAGGGGGACGAGGAGCACAGTCCTCTGTGATTCCCTCTCTTGCTCTTCCTCTCTCCAGCCCTCCCTCTGTCTTCCTCTCAAACGTATTTATCTCTGCTCAGATCCCAATGCCCACCTCTCTGTCTCTTTGTCTATCTCTCCCACTCTCTCCCTCTCTCTCTGTCTCTGATAAACCACAGACCTCAGCCATGCTGGTTAAGTTAGCGACCGCGATGAGCTCACAGAATGGAGGATGTGAACTGTGAGCGCCCTGCTCTGGCCTGGTCAGTCACAGGGGGACATGGTGCTGTACTGGTCTGGTCAGTCACAGGGGGACATGGTGCTGTGCTGGCCTGGTCAGTCACAGGGGGACATGGTGCTGTGCCAACACTGTGCTGGTCTGGTCAGTCACAGGGGGACATGGTGCTGTGCCAACACTGTGCTGGTCTGGTCAGTCACAGGGGGACATGGTGCTGTGCCAACACTGTGCTGGTCTGGTCAGTCACAGGGGGACATGGTGCTGTGCCAACACTGTGCTGGTCTGGTCAGTCACAGGGGGACATGGTGCTGTGCCAACACTGTGCTGGTCTGGTCAGTCACAGGGGGACATGGTGCTGTGCCAACACTGTGCTGATCTGGTCAGTCACAGGGGGACATGGTGCTGTGCCAACACTGTGCTGGTCTGGTCAGCCATTCACTCTGAATTGTCCAGTACATCTCCATCCTGACGTGGGCCCTAGACACTGCTCTAGTGAACGCAGAACACACAAACACACTCGACTTTCCAGCCATGGCTCATGCATTCAACGTATACAGCTCCCCTTCCTACTCCTCCTCAGACCTCCAAATGCATTCTGGGACTGTTTCCCATTAGCAAATGCATTCCTCTGGGTTTCATCCCATCCCTCTGCTACGACTTGGAAACAAAAACCGGCCGCAATTATTTGAAATGTAATTAGTTTGTGGTTCCTGGAGAAATGGGGGGGTGAAGGGTGAGAGGTGGGGTGAAATTCTATTATACGCCCCACCCCCTCAACCCCCCACACAAAAAAACGTTGTTATCCTATTCATTCTTGATATTCCTCTTCTGGCTCTTGCCAAGAATAAACAGGCAGTTCCCAGCATGCCTTTGGGGAGCAGTCCCAGGCCGGCGTTATCAGCAGTCTGGAGAAATCATCTGCAGTAACACCAGTCCAGCAGCAAAAACAAGCAGGGAAATCGAACTAACACACCTGGCACACACAAACCAAAAAGAGCCTTTTAATAGCGGTTTAAGATGGATAGTGGGTAGGTAACCATGCCCAGGTTGTGGGTGAGAAGGGAGCAGCCATCGAAGAGAGTCGCTGTTCTCTCTAGAGATTACAGATTTACCCGATGGGGGGAGAGGAAGCAGCCAATCAGAAGGCAGACAGGAGGTGAAGCCCCTGTACCCTCGACACTGTGAGCTCAGTGCCTGTCACAACAAACACACCAACACTAACTGCTCTAGTAGCACCTATAGCCTGACTTCCTGTTCCCAGTTCTGCATGGTGGCCTGGCACGGCGGGCTTGTGGTAACAGGTGCGGGCTGGGAGCACGTGGGGAGGACTTATGAAGCCACGCCGATCTGCACGGTGCAGCATGATGTTCAGTCTACCTCCAGGCTTGGAGCTCCTCACACACCCACACAGCTCAGGCGATTGCTCAATCTTTATACCATTACACCGACAACACACACACACACAAAAAGAAGGAATTCCCACACTGTGGATTCCACAGCCGTGACAGCTCAGCAGGGGGGTGCGTGTCTCTCCCCTGCCCTGCCCCAAAACCTGTCTGCAGCTGGGCGGGGCTCCTGACTGACACCCTGGACGGCATGTCAGCCAAGCGACACAGTGACACTCATTAGAGGCCTCATTTACACCTGCCACATGCATCCCAGCAGGGGGCTAGTGATTACCTAGCTGACTCAACGAGGATAACAGATAAAAGCCAGATAGATATTTTAACTAGATCATTTTATCTCATTAACCGGATAAAATATTTAGGAAAAATCCCCCTTTGAGTGACCTCTGGTGTTCTAGTGCTAGCAGGAGAGCTGTGCAGTGTGTGTGTGTGTGTGTGTGTGTGTGTGTGTGTGTGTGTGTGTGTGTGTGTGTGTGTGTGTGTGTGTGTGTGTGTGGTGGAGGGATGGAGGGCTTCAGCCTGATGGGAGCAGAGCAGCAGCATGCCACTGGGACAGTGATAAAAGACAGCCACGTTTTTATCCCCAGCTCAATCGCCACAGGAAACTGTCTGTTTGGAGCACGGGGGGCGCGAGGAGAGCCAGAGCCTGTCCCAAAGGCACACACACACACTCACACAAACATTCACACACACAAACAACTCACAGGCTGTTTACACCTCTCAACACTGGGCACTGGCCAGCCTGCCATACTTGACACATTAAATGAAGTGATTTAGAACAACTGTCATCGACATGTGGCTTTATACAACAGCAGAGTCTTTCCATGACTAAACCTCTGTCTGACTGTCTGACTGACTGACAGACTGACTGACTGTCTGACTGTCTGGCTGGCTGTCTGGCCCTGGGAAATCAGCCATGCAGCTGACACTGCACTGTACTGCACTGCATTGTAAACGGACACATCTTGTAAACTAGTTCAACATGACAGTGTTGGGGCCAAACAGGCAATTAATTCATTATTTATGAATGAATGCTAGAAGTTTCTCTCAACACCTTCAGAAGTGATGGAGCAGGAGACATCTTCCAGGACAGAGGAGGGGGACCAGTAACGGTCTCCCATCCAGCCCCAGCCTCCCTAAATATTGTGGTGGAGGGGAAATGGTCGGCATGCAGTTTTGGCAAGCTCTGGGCTGCCTTGGGCCAGGAGGTTCATCACTGCTGCTGTCAGCATGCTCACATGCATGCCACACACACACACACACCTTTCAGTCTCCCTCACTAGCATGCACTCATTCAACACATTCATCAGGATCCAAGCCCTGTCGAACAGACACGTTTTTCTGCTCACTTCTCTGACTCCAACCATCAGAATTGAGGGTGGTCTTTTCCTCTGCAGTCATTCGCTAGTTTCACATTCTAGCCACTATAAGGTACTGCCTCATTCCATCAGAAGCCCACACATCCAATGCTTTCATGCTCACACGCTCAAACACACACACACACACACACACACACACACACACACACGCAGGCTGCCAACTCACTCCTAAGTCCATCCCTACACCTAATCCATTCATGCTGCTTCGCTTCACTTGCCCGCGCTTCAAGTCATAACACGCACCTCCAGCCCTCACACCAGCCTCCCTCTGTGCCACCTCCCTCTCCCCCAACACTCAGATCAGGCCTCAGCAGAGGAGGAGAGCTCCTCTGGGGGGATGGTCCTGTCTGACGCTGGCTGGCTGTGTTCAGGTGGACAGAGGGCCCAGCTCCTTACACTCGGCTGGGTGTAATGTGTTGGCTAAAATCAGAACGGCTGCCATGCGTCCAGATCAGCCCTGGTCTGACTTAATCCCGGCGATATTGAGTTAATCCTTCAAAACACAATAACCGGGTCACCCACAGACAAGCACATCAACAAATTGGAGAAAAGATGAACAATTACTTATATTAATGATAACGCCACCACCATAACCCAACAGAATCCCACAACACTAAATATATAAAGACTTCAAATACACAGAAAAGCCATCTGGCAGCCTATTCAATCACTGTCCGAGAGACCTATGTCCAAACAGATTGATTCAACAGGGAGTTCTTTCTGGAAGGGGGTATCCATTTCCTAAACGGAGTCACGCTCACTGCCTGGCTGAGCCGAGCAGAGGGTCACATTGCGGTCAGGTGTGATTAGTTAACTGGTCCGCAGGAGTGACGAAGGAACACATACTGCGGCCTGACAGGGGCTTGGCAGCGCGGCTAGCCAGGCTAGGAGCTTCAGCCTCTGGGGTGGCTGTTTACTGGAGCGGGCTGTCCTGGTTGGTTTACACGGCTCAGATATAGGAGGGCAGTTTCAGACACACAGCAGAATGACTGTGGTTTGTGACCTGAAGGATCCACTCCACTTGTAAGTATACACACCAAGAATCGCAAAAAGAACGTTCAACTCAAGCTCTAAAAATTGTCTTTGACCATGCAACACAAACAAACAAATCCTGTGACACTAATAACTACAGTATTGTGTATCATTTTGGTTTCGAGTCAATGATGGGTGAGGCAGATGAACAGGTTGTTTTGTCTTCCACAGAGATGGAAACAGGAGACAAAGGAGAACATCAACAAGCTAGCAGTTACTGGAGCTGGGGTGACGTGGAAGGCTGAATACGGGAGAGGCTGGGCACACCTGTGTTCTGATAGCCTCAGGCCCAGACACTTCATCCGGCCAATGTCACGGCAAAGGTATTTCTGAGCTGGGTTAAACCTCCCTGTAACAGACACCCAAACACCCCAAGCCTAAACCCCGGTAGCCCACCTACGTATGGTACAAGCTGTTCGGATTCTGTAGTATTAACACTAATCTGGCAGCCTGATTCACCATCAAATAGGCCGGAGAGAGAAACAGTGGCCTTAAAGGAATATCAAATTGGCTCTAGCACACAACTACTACACACAACACACACTCACAGAGAAATGAAAAGAAGCAGTCTTTATTTTTTATTTTTTACTAAGGCTAGTGAGTTCAAATATTTTTCCTCCGAAAAAGAGAAAGAAGATATTTCCTTTCAGGAGAAGGGAATATGTTTTTATCTGTTTGACAGCCCACAGAGATAGGGGTGTTCATCAGCAGACAGACAGCTAGAACCATTGAGACACAGATGACATTGCTTACCTGTACAGTCTTCTTGATTCTGTTTGAGGGGCCGGGATATTCAGGGGAGTACAAGTCTGTCAGGAACAGGGAGTTGATCAACGTTGACTTTCCTAGCCCAGATTCCCCTGAGAGAGGAAGAGAGGGAGACAGAGCGATAAGAAAAAAAACAGAGAGAGCTTCAGTGAGTTCTTTGAAATGTGTATTTCCCGCTGAGCTTGACTTCTAATCCTTTGATTTCATGCCAACTTGAGCAACATGGCACAATCTCTCCAGATGTCAATGTGTCCAAACTCTGAAGCCGTTTCTGCTGTTTAGAATTCTTGAAATGCTTCAAATTCAATACTTTGTTTACATTCAAAACAGGAAATCAGCCCATCGGACTTTCTGAAAAGAGACAAGCTTAAACATGAGACGAAGGAAGAGACGCGGAGGAATGGAATCTCTTTCCTGTCTGCGTTTCAGGAATCTAATCATGGATTGTTTGGATGGGGAAGGAAGCCTGAAGAACCAGAGTCATCATCTCTTCTGTCTCACCCACTACACCAGTGACCAGAGAGTTCCTGTCCTACACAGACAAGCCAATGAGCTCACTGGCAGTGGAGCAGCCTGACCCCATAGCTAGCCAATTTTTAAATGAATGGAAATTGACATACTTTACAGAAGGCCAGAGCAGAGGATGATCAGAACAGCCTAGGGTGGGCTAAAACAGTAGGAGCAAAAAGCTTGTGTGGGGGCCAGGAACATAACTGACTGGAATCAGAGGGTTTCCATCCATGCATTTGCTTTAGATGGACTTGAGAATGTGCACTGGCGTTCAGCTGGGAGCATTCCATCCACTATAGGCTCCGTTTCCACAGCATGCCGGAGCAGCATTGTCAGGGGCAGCCCCGGAGAGAACAATCCCAGGTGGCTCCTTGTGTGCAGCCGTGGTAACCCAACACCACCGGCAGTGTGCATGGCAACGGTGGGGAGTGGGGGGCCAATGAGGCGCCTGAACAAAGGCAGCAGTGTGGAGGGGAGAGGCGGGCCTGCACTGGGCCTGGCACTGAGCGCGCTCCAACGCTGCACTGGGTAGATCCTGACCTTTGAGAGAGCAGCCTTGCTATGAGTCCGCCACCACTGCCAATTAAGAGAGGAAGGAAAAAACACAGCCACACAAAAGAGGCTCACACTCTCTCCCTCTCTGTCTCTCACTGGCTCTCCCTCTCTCACTGAAAAAGAGCTTTGCTCAACACGCCCTTTCAAAATTGTAAATATTTTCCACGGGGCGAGAGCCACGCTGACCTCACAATCAAAACTGAACCGTTCGTGTTAGTGTCTTAGCTGGTCTGCACCAGAAATCTGACTACCATTTGGTCTGGATATTTCTCTTTTCCCTCTACGCCTGAGGGACTTGAGGCTGGTTCTCCTGTTGAACGAGAGGGAGGTGGTCTTGTGAAAACAGCGGGAGAAATACTTGCGTCTTAAAAATGTCAGCTTGAATTAGGAAAACTCTAAAAGTTGACACAATGACAGGGCCTGGAGGATGCGGGGGGATGCTCTGCTCAGTGTTGGGTGTCAGAGAAGCAGACCAGGAACCTGGAGAATCCCTGGGGAGGAGAACAGGCTCTGTCCTCAGGAGAGAAGAGCCAGAAGCAGCTCCCTCCTGCTGAGAGGCCAGCAGAACTCCCCATACACGCAGAGTCCAGTCAGATCTGGAATCCCTTACATGCAAAACAGGGAAGCATCTCTGCAGTCCTAAAAGTTAACAGAGAACTTCAGACAGTGTGCAGGCCAGAGGGCTCTGGTTTCTGACTGCAGCTCCACACTCATGAGGATGACCCTTTACCTAGAACCCATTGTTCAGTCCCATTTGACCGATTCCCACTTCGTGGAGTGCCCGAGGATGAAATCTATTCCTGTGCACTTTGGTGCAAGCGACTAATTGACTGGTTTTCTGAAGCGAGACGAATCAGAGCTTCGAAAAGCTGCATGAGCCAGGACCCAGGGGCTGAATGAATTGAATTAACACAGAGATTTCACCTTTTTCTAGGATTCAGTGTTAAATGATGCAATCCTAGAAGGCAATCACTGCTGTGATGTCATGTCATCAGGGGCAGTTCTCTGGGTTGTGAGGGGCAGTTCTCTGGGCTGTGAGGGGCAGTTCTCTGGGTTGTGAGAGGCAGTTCTCTGGGCTGTGAGGGGCAGTTCTCTGGGCTGTGAGGAACTCACCAGGGCCCTCTGCCTTGGCCTGCTCAGTGGCCAGCACACTTCCTTTAAAGGAAATATCCAGCAGCTGTGTAAACCATGGGGGCTTTTTCAAAGCAACTACCCACTGCATGCGAGGGGCTTGTGGAGGGGGGGAAGCAAGGAAAGTTTAGCTTACAGGGGGAGAGAGACAGCTCCACGTTAATTCATTTGACTGTGCTAGCACAGCGACATACACACCAAAAAATAAAACACTGTTGAAATGAAAAGCGTCTTGTTCTGTTCTGAGAAAGGGGGAATTCTACATAGTAAGAGGCTGGGCAATCATTCTACTTTCTCTGGTTTTTACCTTCTGGGTACGCCTTGAAAGAGAGGTCCCTTATGGGGATTTTCCCTCCAAAAAAGGTGAAAAGCCCATAAAACAAGTCTAACACACGACAGAGGTGTCTGTCGAATCTATTTATTTTAAAGATGGGGCAAGTCACATCCCAGGAATTTTCTTTATAGGGGGGTGCATTCTTGGCACTGTATTTATAACTGTTTGGATGAACTGAGGGCCCAACACAATGAGCTTCCTCCAGCCAGCATCCAAATCAGTTCTCGTCGACGGGGAAATCTTTACCAAACACTGACCGTTGCCAAGCATCAGACCTGAGACCACGGCACCCACTTCCCCATCACAAACAGGCACGCTGTAAAACCTCTCAAAAATACACCCACACACACGGGACGTGAATGCACACCGCGGTGCCGACAGCAAAGTATCAGAAGCTGCATCTCTCTCAGCATGACCTAAGATCAACTTTACCAATTACCCTGCGGTTCTAATGACATGCTGCAGGCAAAATTGCCATCTAACAGCTCTAACAGCCTCTTTCCTGAGAAAGCACTGAGAGAGAGAGAGACAAGAGAGAGAGACAGTGAGAGAGGCAGTGAGAGCGTAAAAGTGAGAGAGCAAGAGAGAGAATAAAAGAGACCGAGCGAAAGTGTGTGTGTATGTGTGTGTGTGTGTGTGCGTGTGCGTGTGTGAGGGAAACTCCAGGGTGGGACCACATCAGTGTGCTGAGATCAGACAAACTGGGCTGGAATGCCAGTCGGCCCCTCTAGCCCCTCCCCAGAGGCAGGTGGGCATGGGCCGGCTGACCACTGGCAAAGTGGACAGGAAAATGACATCACAGGGCAGGGACATTTGCAGACCAGCCACTTCCTGCCCAGGTGTCTGTGCAGATTTTTCAGGGGAGAAAATGGCGGAATTTAACCACCAAGTCTATGCGTCTCTGCACTCGCCTCAGGGACAGAATAGCAGGAAACTCCTAACTATCTAAACGTTGCAGACATACATACTCACAGTCTCACGCAAACACTTTGGTCGCGCACACACAGGACATGCTGACACATCAAAACGCATTCCATGATACAGATTGTGGAAGGCAGTTGCATATAAGGAAAATATTTGTTTCCCAGACTCTCATTTTACGTGCAAGTTGTCCTCCTATTTGACTAAACCCCATGGCTAATGCATTTAAGCAACCAGCTGCCTCTCTCCCTCCATGACTGCCCTCTGAAATGTAATATAGCTGGACACATGACAGTGAATAGTGGGGGGGGGGGGGGGGGGGGGGCGGGCAAACTACTTCGTATCCACATATGGGTGCAGATGTGTTCACAACATCTTTTCAACACTTCTGATTGACAATCACACATTTTTACAGATTTCAAGGATTTGTTTATTTATTAATCCACATTTGCATGTCAACATGCCAGAATTAGCCACAAGGCTATTTTTCATCTGTAGTCCCTGGACAGATGTTAAAATGTCACCCTAAACAATATGTAACATGCAAATAAAATGAAAACTGCTTCAACAGAGCAGTGAAAGTGTTTACTTTCTTTTCCCAAAATTAATCTTCTTTTTTTCCTCTCAGGGGGACATAACATAAAAAACGGGCCACAGAAATCAACTCACCCACGACCATGAGAGTGAACTCAAAGCCCCGTTTCACCGACTTTCTGTAAACTTGGTTGGGAAGATTTGCAAAGCCAACATATCCTTCCAGGTTCTTCTGCTGCTGTAGACCAAAACCAAACACAGTTAATGCTTTTCACAAATGGCAGACCGGTAACGAGACAAAACAAAACGAACTGGCCACTAATAGGCAGACCCTTGAGGCACAGGTAGTGTTGCAGCAGCTGGAATATTACTGGCCACGCAAAACATTCTAAACTGACAGGTGGGTCAAGTCCCAAACAAACTGGAGTTTAAGTGGTTAAAATGTCTCCTGAATATGTTCTATTCCACCAAGTCCCAACTAACCCATAGCCCAGAGGTTCAGGGCAGTGATGCAGTCAGTGATACTACTTACAGCTGTGTTGTTGGTAGTGCAGGTTGTAGGTGGATGGGGAGAAGGACGGTCACCAGAAGGGAAGCAAACACAAGAAACAAAGACAGATTAGGCTTGAAAACAAGGCAGAATCCACTCATCATTTCAATTCACAACTGTAGGATTACGAAAAACTCTCCACTCTTTTCAAGTCCGTTTCGATTCTATTTGATGAGAAGCGAGACTTTGATTGACAGAGTTATGTGTCAGTTCTAAATGAGAGAAGACGTTAAACTATGAGACGGATCCTGAAGTCTGGAAATCCAGCTGGAAGCCTCCGTCTCTTTTACTGCTCTCCAGTTGCCAGTAAACTGACATAAAAAGATCCCCGAGAACGGCTCTTCCCCTGAATGGGACAGCAGTCGTTACAGAAGTGTAGAGTCAGCCAAACAATGCATTCAGCTCACAGAGGAAAATATCATCTGCTAGCCATCTGAAGTCTACTGTAACTAGGGTCACAGACACAGTTTACACAGAGACAGGAAGAAAGCTGCTCTGTGATCTTGACAGCCATTAAAGCATGACTGTTCATCACTAATGTTGCCACATTCTCAGATAAAATGTGAGCTAAGTATATTGGCTCCTGGGTAGACGGAGTGAGAGACAAGTCTACCCAGCCTTTGCATACACTTGCCTTTAGTGCTTCCTGGTTCCTATTGTTGCTGTTTCTGGTGAGGGAGTACTGATCTTTGGAGGATAGGCCTGTCACGTACACAGTCATCTGTCCCATTTAATGTCCCAACCACACTCAACACTCTACAGTGATTCTGCCACTCATGTAAGCTATTATATAAGCTTCCAGGAGGTAAAAGGTTTGATAGTCACTCCAGGAGCCAAAAACAATGTTCAAACCGTGTTTCCTTACGCGCACTGAAGCGTAGCATTAAACCACTACAGGAAGTCAGGCCATATTCTAGGCAACACCCTTGAAATATTTGAAATACCATTGTCAAGGCCAGAATGAGCTTCCACACAGTCAAGTCAAGTAAAAAAGATACCCTGATAGTCATCCATGTATCGACTACCTCAGCACTGTCACGACGTTGGCTAGAAACCCATCCAGCCTTTTATTTTAGGTTGTTATTCAGCTGTGGGTAAACGACAGGAAGAGATGTGGTTAGACGCTTGTCTGCTTTGGAGGGCCTGAGGTTAGAAGGAGGCGTGTCGAACTGAGCCCAGGGCAGGACCAGCAGCAGAGTGACGAGCTGGAATCCACCACTGGCTCCAGACCTCACCAGGATTTCAACTGTGAGGAAACACTGACCCATCCCACGACCCAGCTATGCTGCTAGTTCAACAGGCTTTTCTCTTAAGTACACAATTCACAGTGCGCTCTCCCATCTTTCTCTCGTGTCACCAATAATGGTACTGCCACACCCCCGTCCCTCCCTGTCTGTCTGCTCAGCCCCTGAGAGAAGCTGGCACCTGTACCAAGCTCAATGCCAGGCCCAGCCAAGGACTCGTGTGGGTCATCATCACCAACATCATCCGAGCGTTCAAAGACGTGCCATGTGTAAGTCTCTGCTGTATCGCTGTAGGAGACATATAGTACAATGTGTAACACATTTTATGGATTCTATTGAAATGACTTGGTTTAAATTAGGCCCTATTAAAAAAAAAGTTGTCATAATGGCAGTGTGTAACTGTGTTTGAAACTTCATGTTTTAAGTAGCAACCTTGCTGATTAGTGTTTTCGTCTATTGAAATACATTTCAAGTGGTTTAACTTGGAGGACACGGTGGTCTATATCTGAAGAAAAGAAATGTCATAGAAGTCTACCTAGATAACATGTAGAGATTTGGAGATGTATAACTTCATCTGTTTGACGCTGTCTTTACCAAAGACTAACTTGCATTATGTAGCCAAAATTTGCTGTTACTGTTAGTGATGATCATCAGATAATAAAGAATGATATGGACAATGTCTGCCACAAGGAAATCATATCCAATGTGTGGGATCACTTTCATTTGAGGCTTCAATCAAGTTGAGAAACAGAATGTAGTACTGAGGGGAAACTGGTTTACATACTAGGTAGTACAGTCTATAAGTTCATAATCATTTAAACGACAGCAACACTGTTGGACTGTAGCATGATGACTGACCATATATTCAATGCTCATGAGCTAATATTTCTTGGACAGACTAAACTTCATTTAAGAAGAAAGAAAAAAGAAGTTTAAATGCAGGAAAGGCATCAGCTCGCGCGCTGGATAAGCAAGCTAGGCTATCTTAACTGGGCTAAGTTAGTGGCTCTAGTTAGCTTGGCAACTTCTGGACCTCATTCGGGAGGATTTCTGGTCGTACATTTTCAAATATAAGTACACAAATATAAAAAAAAAACAACTATAAACATGTTAGGTAGTTAACTCTCCAGATAGGACACGCAACTACACTTCCAGCACTGTCCTACTTGATGCGTTCAGCCAAAAAACGCTGGACTCACCCATTATGTTGCCGTTCCCAGCCACCTCAACCGACGTTTCCCCGTTCGACATTCCCTTACAAACCTCACAGAAGTCCCAACTAAACTCAATTAAATGGAGCTACGCAACTTATTTCGCGTAATGGCAGAAATGTTGATGGTCTAGCTAATGCAAGTAGGTCAGAGAAAAATGCGTATGGGGACGTTGGTGAATAACCATGGAACGAATCAGTCAATCATCGCGAGATTCTCCGGCGTCATTGGAAGAAGTGGGATGAGTCACGCGCATCATCCAGTCTCGTGAAGAGGGTCTAATTTGACCCTCTCTAGGTCTAACCAGACCCCCTCTAGGTCTAACCTGACCCCCTCTAACAGACCTGACACTGAGACACTCTTGACTTCACACATTGTTAAGTGCGAACTGGTTTATTTCACCCCCAAATTGCATTAACAGCAAATCAGTAATCCAATAAATGTATGGCATATAGATTAATCACTATATGCCCTGCGTATAAAGGTATTAAACAACGCAAAACGAACGGATTTTAATATTTAGAAAACATTTGCATGTGTGAATTGGTTTGGGGATACACAAAAAAACAAAGCTAAATGTGTGGTTAAAAAAACATTAACCATACTATGTACTGTACCACACGTTCGTGAGCGATAATATAGACAATGGTGCCATCTATCGGTGGACATGATCACACTGCAAAACTGTGTAACAGTTGTAGAATGGTTGCTCTCTTAATGAAGACTATCACAATGCCAGGCTTCAGGATCTGCACATTTATTTTCTATAAAAGAGCAGTGGAGGGCACAATTAGCATACACACAGGCAGGTAGGTTCTCCCTCTCTGTTAGTCCCCCTAACAAAAGTTCTCCAATCTTTTTTTTTTATAAAGTAAACATAAACACTATTGTGAATAAAATAAATTCTCTTAAAATAAATAACCAAAATAAATTAATTTCACATTCAATGCAGTCCTTATAAGTATAAACAATCATTACAAGAAAATGTTTCAACAATGCAACATACCTATAAAAGAGCAGTGGAGGGCACAATTAGCATACACACAGGCAGGTAGGTTCTCCCTCTCTGTTAGTCCCCTTAAACAGACCAAACGATATGCAAAACAATTAACTAAAATAACGGACCATTTAACGGACATTAGAAACGTTTCCTAGCAACAACTTTTAAGTAGACACCTAGCAAAACATTACATACAATTTCGCCAAGATTAAATTACTTAAAAATGCAAAGTTAGCAAGAAACGGGAGAGCGCAACAAACACATCTTACCCTAACAAAAGTTCTCCAATCTTTTGCCGGGAAAAAGCAATGACATCACCGATGTGTCTTGCTGTGTGCAACGTTAATTAAGACCCCCCTTACTGCAGAGTAACTCGGAACTATTTAAAACACCTCTCATCATAAAAACAGCGATATCAACAGACATGTAAATGGTTTTATGACAAAAAAATAACACATACAGGTTTTGAGAATGTTCACAAAAATAAAATAAAATAGGCAACAAATTGACTCAGCTACATACACCCCCCTGAACTTCACAAAACAGTTCCAGCATGAGGTAATAGCTAAACCTTAGGTAACAGTTATTCTCTAACACACAGCCCTACGTGCAACATGTAAGCTTCCCAACCTAAAGGGAAAGTGACATAAAGAAATTGGCCAGATTTCTATACTGTCAACTCGCTGAAGAAAGTGCCCAAAACACAATCTTGTACTGATGATAGAATAACTCTTCCAACTTTCGAGCTTAACAAAAAAATAAAGGACTGTACATTCACAGTGAACAGTCACATGGCTATCATAATGACAACCATCTATGAGTTACATGAATAAAGCTTTGGCAAAATCACTGACCAAATTGCTTGTCTGTGTGTTTCTCTGCGTCATGTTTTGGATCCATCTGTTAACTGGCTTAACCAACCTGCCCACCCTTGTCTTAACACGACCCATTGAGTCACTCTGTGAAGGCTGTAAGACAGTTATTTCTTCTTTGGCCACCTGACTTTCTTGCTGGCTATCGCGTGATTTAGGCCGCTCTACACTAGTCGCTGCTGTGATACTGCTGGCCCCATCTGTCTCAATACAAAGATCTGTATTGTCTCCAACACTCTGACTCCCTCCAACATTCACATCTAGCCCTGTAGTCTCACTTAGAGCTACCACAACACTGTCACTCTCTGATGACCCCTCCTGAAAGTTAGACTCAGGGTCCTCATGGCGCATTAGAGGGGATTGAAGCGTTGGTTGCTTTATCTCTGAATAACTAGGGTTTGTCTCTGCTACCCAGTTGGCCGTGCGTTCTGACCGGTCAAACTCAGATCCAGTCACCAAGAGGCTTTCCTCTGCTTCACTGTGTTCTTGACTTGGGTTGGAACTACTGTCAAAGGACGAGGTTGTCTCATGATCCACCTCCACTGGCAAGAAGTTGGCTTGCAAAATCCGGTTCCTGTGGACAATTTTCTCCTGCCCAGTGTCGGGGTGCTTGATACGGTAAGTGTGACACTGAGAGTCTATGGAAACTACTGTGTAGAGGACAGACTCCCACCTATCAGCCAGTTTTCTGCGACCGCGTGCACACCTGTTTGCCACAAGAACCCGATCTCCCTCCTCAATGTCTGTGCCTTTTGTCTTTCTGTTGTACAGATCTGCCTGACGCAACTGACTGGAAGTGGCATTGACTTGGGCCAACATGAGAGCCTCCTTGAGATCGTCTTTCATTCTCTTAACATAGCTGCTGTAGTCCGTGATATCATTGTCTCGTTCGACGTTGTGAAACATAACATCTACTGGCAGTCTAGGAATCCGTCCATACATCAGATAAAAGGGAGCGTAACCAGTTGACTCATGGGCTGTACAGTTATATGCAAAGGTTAGCGTTTGCAACATCTGTGGCCACTTCTGCTTATCCCTGGGGGGTAAGGCCCTGATCATATTCCCCAAGGTCCTATTGAATCTCTCAGTGTGGCCATTCCCCATGGGATGATACGGAGTTGTTCTTGATTTCTTTACACCAGCAATCTGTAACAAGTCCTGAATCAGCTGACTTTCGAAGTTTGCACCCTGATCTGAATGGATTCTTTGTGGGAACCCATAGACACAAAAGTACTTGTCCCACAACTGGCGAGCAACTTGCTTTGCAGACTGATCAGGGCATTTGAAGGCGTGGGCCATTTTAGTAAAATGGTCGGTCACCACTAGTACATCCACACTCTTCCCCTTGGAATCTTCTGCAGACCAAAAGTCCAGACACACCAGTTCTAATGGTCGTGTGGTCTTGATACTGTGAAGCTGGGCTCTCCCCTCAGGCTCCAATGTCTTACTGACAACACAGCGCTTGCAGCATTTCACATGTTCCCTGACATCACGTTCCATCTCGGCCCAAAAGAACCTCTGCCTTGCAAGGTGTAAAGTCCGACTCTGCCCCTGATGGCCTGCATCATCGTGAACGCCACGCAGGATATGTCCGACAAAGGAAGAGGGAGCAACATACTGGTGACATTTTCTTCCCGTCAATGAATCCTTACGCACTCTGTACAGCACACCATCAAGTATTGTCAATTTCTGCCACTGCTTCAGGGTCTTGAGCACCTGCAATGACAGTCCAAATCTTTCTCTTCGTGATGGCCGTCTCCCACGAGTGACGAAAGCAATGACTTGTGATAGTGTTATGTCATTCCTTTGTTCATTTTGGAGCTCTTGTAGTGAGAACACAGGCAGACTGTCCTGTCCTGGTGGGACTAGCTTCTCCAAGTCTTGAGTGAGCCAAGAAACCACCCGTTGTCTAGAACCCAGGTCCCATTCAACGTGGCCTTCCAAAACTGCAGACACATCATCATCAGTAAGAGAAAGACGATCCAAGCTCTCTGATGAAATTGGGAGTTTGACACTCTGAAGATTGGCACAGACCCTGTACGCCTCTTGGACCACATTCTCTTGAACTTGTTGAGACTCATCCACCAGCACTTCATATGGCTCCTTCATGAGCCTCTGACAGACACGGTATTGGGCAAAGGGCTGCCTGCTCAAAGCATCAGCTACAATGTTCTTGCTGCCAGGTATGTACTTGATGTTAAAGTTATACGGTGCCAGCTTGGATATCCACCTTTGCTCAACTGCATCGAGTTTAGGCTTTGTAAGAATGTACGTGAGTGGATTATTGTCCGTCCAAACAGTGAAGGTGTGCCCTTTAAGCCAATGGCTAAACTTGTCACAAACGGACCACTTCAGTGCCAGGAACTCTAGACGGTGAGCAGGGTAATTTCTTTGAGCCCGGTTGAGTGCTTTGCTGGCAAAAGCGATGGGACGTGCCTTACTTTCGCCCTCTTGAACCTGAGATAATACAGCACCTAGGCCATCTAGAGAGGCATCTGTAGACAGAAGGAAGGGTCGGCTGAAGTCAGGGTGTGCAAGTGTGACAGATTCCATAAGTGCAGTCTTCAACCGTTCAAATGACAGACTGTGCTCTGATTCCCAATCACTGGGATGTAACTTTCTGAATGCAGCAGCACCCCGAGCATTTCCTTTCTTTCCTTTCGGTGCTGCAGTCAATGCAAACAAAGGCTTTGCAATGCAAGAACAATCAGGTATGAACTGTTGATAGTACATGATCATACCAAGGAATGACCTGATTTTCTTCTGCGAAGGTGTGACGCCATCCTCCATCATGAGATCAGCCTCCGTCACAGAAGCAATGGCATTGACCTTCTCAGGGTCAGTTGACACGCCACGTTCGTCCACAATATGACCCAAGAATTTCACACTCCTCCGAAGAAGTTGACATTTCTTGGGAGCCAACTTTAGTCCATGTTCACGAAGCCGGCTGAAGACAGTGTCAAGTCTCTTGAGAGCTTCGGCTTCGTTTGGGGCATACACTAGCACATCATCCAAGTAGCAGAGAAGAGTCAGAAAGTTCTGGTCACCAAATATACTCATCATGAGACGCATGAAGCTTGCAGGACTGTTACATAGACCCTGCGGGAGCCTGTTGAACTCATAGAGCCCCATGGGTGTGGTGAAGGCTGTGAGCTTCTTGTCTTCCTCTGCCATGGTGACGTTGTAATAGCCAGAGGTGAGGTCCATAGCACTGAATATGGCATTGCCTCCCAGAGCTGCCAGACAGTCAGATTGATGGGGCAAAGGATGCGCATCCTTGGTCGTACGGGCATTTAACCAGCGATAGTCCACGCATATCCTGAGGTCCCCATTCTTCTTCCAAACAAGCACAAGTGGAGACGCCCACTCGCTGTTGGACTTGCGAATGAGCTCACGTTCCTCCATCTCTGAGAGAACCTGTCGGAGCTTATGATATTGCCCTGGTGGCACCCGCCGGTATGGGAGTCTGAAAGGACGCTCATCAGACAAATGGATGCGATGGACGAAATCCTTAGCCAGCCCACAATCAAGTTTACCCCTTGAGAAGACGTCTTCGTACTTCTTGATCAGTTGCAGCAACTGTGATTTCCAGTGATCTGACACCTCGCAGGAATCAATATCCAGATCATCCAATCCGATGTCGTGCAGACTGTCTTGAAAACTGGGACATGAGGGTGGGCTGGGAATGTCAGATGTTTTACCATCCACTGTCTGGTTCTGCACTGTGATTTTATCGGCTGGACTTTGCTCAGGGGTCATATTCAGATCCTCGATGGCTATGCAGGTGGACACATCCGCCACTTTGGTGTTCCGCTTTAACGTGACAATCTTGTCAGAGGTATTTAGAATCCTAACAGGGACCCATCTGTCACCGTTCATGGAGGCAACCGACCTACAAACCATTATGTTTTTGTTGTGAGTTTGTACTTTTGTTGGCTCAACCAGAATGGCACTGCCTTCAGAAAGAGGTGACACTGCAGGTAACTTGCTCCAGACCAGGTGTTCTTGCTTTGGGAGAAGAGTCACCGCCTGTGTTAATTTGGCAGTCCCAACAAAGTCTGGTAATGTAGCACCCCTCCATCTGTTGATGCCAGACAACATGTTAAGAAACTGCATTATCTCAGGTGCGTTTGTGGACTCAGGTCTACTCAGAACTTGCCAGAAGTGGGGGGACTGTTTGAACTGTGTCATAAGGTGTTTGATGACATTTGTACCCAGGATCAACTGGTCTCTCTGCCCAGGGACCACCAAAGTAGGCACACTGAACACGCAGCCATACACTTCCATTTTCAGGTTGTGGATGCACTTTGGCTTGACTTGAATCCCACCACAGCCAACAAGAAACATATCAGTATGAACACATTGGGGCTCTGATGCTGCTCCAGCATCCTTAAGCAACTGTTCAGCCTCTTCGCTAATGGTGCAGGCCATCGAGCCAGTATCTAGCAGAGCTTGCAGTGAAACCTTATCATCCACTTTTGCACTGACGTAAAACAGACTGTCAGCTGTATCAAGCTTGGTTATATTTTGGAACAATAAAACAGTACCAGGAGGAGCAACTTTTATGCTCTTTGCATACAAAGATTGCATGTCATTTTCATCTCTGGAGTTGAGGGTTTTGTCGCTGTCACTCACACTGTCCCCTCTCAGGTGTGAGTGACCTAGTTTCCCTGGGCAGGTGCGCTGCCATCTCTCTGCCCAACAGTGGCTTTAGGACAGTCCTTTCGCTGATGTCCTACTTCCAGGCATCCCAGACATCTCCTCTCTCTCATGCAATGTGTTCGTGTCGCGTGAGAACTGTTACCACAGACTCTGCATGGGGTGAAACGGTCTGAAGGGGAAAATTGAGGTCCTGCAGCCCCAGCAGGCTGACTGGTACGCTCTAACACTTTCTCTAACATGCTTAAGACCCGTTCCAGAGCACCTTGTTCGGATGCAGTTGCTTCACTTGACTTGGTTGGGTTATTGGTGACGCACTTGGCTGTGTTTACTTGAGCAGCTTCGGGTTCTGGGGCACCAATCGCTGTTACAGCGGTAGCTACTTGGAAAACATTTGCTTTAGCCGTGTTCATGTTTGAAATTTCTACTTGATGTTCCCTTTGATGTTCATCTATCGCCTCCTGCACCTCTATGAGTGTCCATCTACTTGTTGGCTTACATTTGAAGACACATGCCAGACTAGAATCAGGACAGGTGCGGATGAACATCATAGCTATCTCTGAGTCAATATTGTCCATTTTGCCTCCCTGGCGCTTCAAGTGCCTATCTGCCGCTTCAGCAGCTGTATTCAGCCTGACCCAATAATCAACCACTGTTTCCTTTGCTTTTGGTTGAGTGCCATAGAAATCTGCCAGTGGTAAACAGGAACCAGGGGCTTCGCTAAAATAGCGTCTCAATATACTATAGATAGTCTCAGGGCCAGACGATGAGCTGCTTTTTAACCCCACTTTGACAATACTTTTTGCTTTGCCAAGCAGACGGCTCAGGATCTCGTCTTTATGTTCATCGGGGGAAAACCCTTTCTTAAGCAAGTACCGCTCCATTATGTCAATCCATTCGTGGATCGAATATTTGTCATCTTTATCACCACGATACATGGGAGGCTCCTTGATATCAGATTTGACTACCAGGTTTACTTTAGAAAGGTCAATGGTTGTGTCTGATGCCTCTACTCTAACTGGTTTAGCTGGGAGAGGCTGCTTTGGGGTAAGTGGAATCTGACTGGACAGCAAGCGGCTGGCTATTGATTCACCTATCTGACTTCCCAATTCACCAATGAGGTCACGTAACTGTTGGGTAGTGTTCTCATTGTCAGCATTAGGGGTGGAAAACTGAGGCTCAAGTGGGGGAATATCAGTGACATCATCTAATGTGTCCTCACTGGTAAACCTTACAGATCTACTTTGAATCGCCCCATCTGCATTAAACCACCCTCTTCCTCTCCCCACATTTGGTGTGAAAACATTAAAGGTATCTTGGCCCCTGCCTGCCATATCTCACAATATATAAACAAGAGTGTAGCAAAAAAAATAAAAAAAATTTAACATGCAAATATGAATATTTTTGCGTAAGGAATTGGTTATTCTTAACACTGTGTTTAAACAAAATAGCTTATTAGCAATCCATTCAGCAACTAACAAAATCCACAAGTCTACCAACTTGGCACCTAAGAAGTCACGAGCACACAGCTGACCCTCGGCGATCGGCGGCGGCTGACCAGTGGATCCGGGTCACGGCACCAGTTTTATGTAACAGTTGTAGAATGGTTGCTCTCTTAATGAAGACTATCACAATGCCAGGCTTCAGGATCTGCACATTTATTTTCTATAAAAGAGCAGTGGAGGGCACAATTAGCATACACACAGGCAGGTAGGTTCTCCCTCTCTGTTAGTCCCCCTAACAAAAGTTCTCCAATCTTTTTTTTTTATAAAGTAAACATAAACACTATTGTGAATAAAATAAATTCTCTTAAAATAAATAACCAAAATAAATTAATTTCACATTCAATGCAGTCCTTATAAGTATAAACAATCATTACAAGAAAATGTTTCAACAATGCAACATACCTATAAAAGAGCAGTGGAGGGCACAATTAGCATACACACAGGCAGGTAGGTTCTCCCTCTCTGTTAGTCCCCTTAAACAGACCAAACGATATGCAAAACAATTAACTAAAATAACGGACCATTTAACGGACATTAGAAACGTTTCCTAGCAACAACTTTTAAGTAGACACCTAGCAAAACATTACATACAATTTCGCCAAGATTAAATTACTTAAAAATGCAAAGTTAGCAAGAAACGGGAGAGCGCAACAAACACATCTTACCCTAACAAAAGTTCTCCAATCTTTTGCCGGGAAAAAGCAATGACATCACCGATGTGTCTTGCTGTGTGCAACGTTAATTAAGACCCCCCTTACTGCAGAGTAACTCGGAACTATTTAAAACACCTCTCATCATAAAAACAGCGATATCAACAGACATGTAAATGGTTTTATGACAAAAAAATAACACATACAGGTTTTGAGAATGTTCACAAAAATAAAATAAAATAGGCAACAAATTGACTCAGCTACAACTGCATTTACACGTTACATACATTTAACAGACGCTTTAATCCAGAGCGATTTGCAGCAAGTACGGGGATGTTCCCCCGAGGCAAGTAGGGTGAAGTGCCTTTCCCAAGGACACAACGTCATGTTGGCACGGCTGGTATTCGAACCGGGAACCTTCATTTCTTTTGACTAAAAGAGTAGTCATTGATGTTCACAACACACCTGTTATATGATGGGGGGAATTACTAATGATGCATCTTGCAGGGAGCACCAATGCAATGGAGGTATATTGGAAAACAGGTACTGTTCAACAACAACAAAAAACCTGACCTACCAGACAAATAGATTAAATCGAATGTGGCACAGAAGGGAATGAAAGTGTCACTTCACATATTAGGTACGAAGGAGATCTGGGTACTGACTTTGTGAGCTCCAGGTGTGTCACTGCTCTTTAATGAACACAAATTTGATCAATTTGATATTTGATATTAGTTAGTTAAACATTATTAACAAAATACATTGTTAGCAGACCTACTAAAAATATGTACCGGTATTTGTATGTGTTAGTAATGGCATGTAACTCACACAAGATGTCAGTGTTAAGAATAAATGAACTGCCACCATTGGAGGAATGAACAGTGACAGCAAAACATTGAAATGTGGGGCTAGAAATAGGCCCACATGCAGGCGGCATTGCAAGAGTCTTAAAAACCGTATTCATTCCCAGCAAGCGTGATGATGACTCATTTCAATATAATCTCTCTATAAACCAGCTCTTGCTAATATTTTCACACCATATTCTTCTTCAAAGGGAGACTGTTAATCTGTCTTGAACATAAGTCAAACACATATCCTAGAAGCAAGGTGTCAACGTGGGTCTATCATTTGCTGGAAAACATACATCAGTGTAAACAACTCTCCTTTGGTTTGTTTTTACAACCAGTATCAACACCCACACAATAAATTGTTACGCCTCCAATATATGTCTTTGTACATGCATAGGACTTTGAAGATTGAGTGTCAGAACAGGCATGTACATGTGACTTCACACAACCGTGAACATGGCCCTGTGTGTGTGCGATGGCTGGTGCTGTAAGAGACTTACCCTTTTCATCTGAAGCTCATTAAGAGGTGTATGGAAGGCTCATGTTTAAGACAAGATATGGCCAAAGAAAGGGCATTGCCTCAGAGCAACATCACTGAAAGCTCAGATGTCTGTATCCCCTGGAACCTTCCGGTCCCACAGAGCATGTTAATGTACAGCACCACAAAAAAAAAAAATCCCTTTAATGAAGCGACAGAGGCTGTCCTGTCAAATGCTATACATCCAGCCTAATATGCCCACTTAAAAGGATAAAAAAAGGTTTAACCCCCCTCATGATCCACTGAAGGTTTTTTTTGACAAACGGACTACAGTACAAACGCTATAGTACAATCAAGCCTGACTCAATTTCTATCTGCAAATGGCGTCAAATTGACCTACTGTTTATCTGCATGGAATGGTACCGAGGGGTATAAATATGTCCATGTGTTCTCACATGAAAGCAACACCTCAGTGTTATGTGAATCCAGTTGTCACTGCGACATAGTTCACTCTCTGTAACCAGTTCCTACTGCATCCCTTTGAAGTTCCCCTGGGTGGGACTCTGAAAGCCTGTTGTCATTATTGATTTTCATTGGGAGTGTGTTTTTTTATATATTTAGTTCTGGCATCCATAGTTAAGGGATTCCTTCGGTTGGTTTTCCTGAGGCTAACCTTCCTGGTATCAACCTTGTAAATACAGCTTTTTTTGGGCCTTCACCTGACATTACTAAAATCAAGATCAAATCCTTAAAAACCTGAAGTGGGCCCAGCCACAAATACTTTACTTTACAAAGGGCTTTTGAAACTGTTGACTGTTTCTGAACCTCTGGGTTCTCCGCCTGAGTGTAGAATAGATACCTGGAAAGTGCTTTAGTTTCTTTGAAATCACAATCTCTGTGCAGCCATTGGCCTAGAATGCTGTTGTGATAGATGTAAGCCATGAGCTCAGTGCTGACACAGGGACAGGCAGAGATTAGCATGATCCTGTTTTTTTTTCCACCTCTTCATGGTTCTTTAATTTGAGGCGAATGTTAGCATGGTATGGTAATGTCATCTGTATGCTCTCACACTGCACTATATCCAGTGCATTTGCCTGCAGACACATTCGTCTAAACTTGTAAAAGATGTCTGCAGAATACAAATAAAGACATGAGATTTCAAGTAGGCAGTATGTTAAAAGAAATGTGTCAGTTGTCAGTTTTCTTGAGATATTGGAAGTCTGTGAAAGCTCTTTATTAACTGTAAATTATGCTAAAATTACCCAGTCTCCTGTCTGTAAATCAATTATCAAGTGGGGGGAATAAAACTTGTCACCAGAGTGCAGAGGTGTCTTCAGAAAACAAAAGCTAAATGAGAATTTGGTTTCTAAAGAAAGTCCTTGCACAACCAGTTGGGTTTTTCCACCATTTGTGTGCCAACTGCCAAAGCATTCTGCTGCTTAGTTGTTAAAGCTTTCCACTAACAAGCTGGCTAAATCACACATGAAAGCAAACAGAAGGATTCCTCCACAAATAGTGGCCCTGAATTTACATATTGCTCTTTGGAACCAACCAGAGTCTGTCAGGAAACTAATGATCAACAAACTAAAATGATCCCTCAAGACAACCCCCCACCACTCACACACAACACACAACATGCACATACACAAAAAAGGGCTTATTTTTGAGAGGGGCTGTCAAAGCAAGGCTACTCACAACAGAGGCTTTCGCTGCTTCTGAACGAGAGTTTGTTAGAACTGTATATCTGGAAAAGAATATCAGCGTTCTGTACATGTTCATTTATTTTATACTGTATCTGAACAAAATGTCAGACATCTTTACACGGCCATTTATTTGATCCTGTGCCCCTGGATACTGAGGCAATGTGGAATTCTATATAAATACACCCCTTTCAGGCATTTTGTACGAAATAAGATTATTTTCCTAAAATATAAATGGAAAGACATAAATTCCACATGAGTACAACATTCTTGGAGCTACCTATTAACAGAGGACTTCTTTATGTTTTTAAATTATGACTATACAGCAACATCTATCATGGTGGACCTTATGGGTCCTTGAGGACTGCTGAGGACTGCTGCAATATCTGCACAGAATCCTTTCATTTGTCACCTGTAGAATGTACACAGACAGTGAGACATAACAATTATGAAATGCAAGTTATGAAATGTGTGTCCTGCTCCTGTGCAATGCCCCTCTCTTATTTAGGAACCACATCTTAACATGATGTGGTACAATAAACTACCTAGCTTCCAAGACAAGGTACCCAGGCAACAGCATTAGAACTCTGCAGGTGACAAATAGTACAATTTAGTAGCGGCTGTCTGTAAGGAATGTCTTTCTAATTGGTCCAGTTTAAACAGTATTTTGCTAAATACATTTATTGGGCATGCCTTTTTTTCTTTTTTTCATAATGTAGCCAAATAAAGCAACGAGCATATAACAAGATTCTATGTTGAGTTAATTATTTTAATGAGGTTTCACACCTCTTGGTTTCCCCTGGAGTCATGGGAGTTTGCAGAGATGAACATGAGAGGGTGAGAGAAACCCGTCATGTTTGCAGTCAGCGGGTGTGAAAACCACAAAAAAACGTCTCCACTCCACTTAAGGTGCCTTGCTGAGGATCTCCATGGTCAGTAAGCTCCCAGAAGAAATTGAGTGTGCAGTTAACTACAATCCCAATTGAATGATTCTGAGAACCCACGAGAGGAAAATGTACAAGAAAATGTATGCATTCCTGCTAAAGATTTTGTGTGATGTCCCTGACACTTTTGCCATTGCACCTGACGATATCAAGATCTACTCAGCATGACTGATAAGAAATGTTTGTGTTGGCATACCAATTTTCCTTTGATCATGAAAGATTCAACCAAAAAATCCTGCTACCTATTTCATAAAATGTAACATTCTGAACAAGCCTGTGGACAAAATTAGAGTTAATCTGGTTTGATTGTCACACTGTCACAGTTCAAGAATAGATGGTTCTTGTCTTATATTGTAGCCTGCTATGTTACAGAGTTTATAAATCCCAGGTATAACCAGCATGTAAAAAGATCTAATCCCCGCTCCTCTACCTGCCTCCCAGGCATGGCCCAATGACGGCTCAGACAGACAGGGTAAGGCTGTGCTGCAACACTCTGATAAGGTGTGAGGAGAGACACTTTGACTGCGTATTACATGATGACTTTCATCTTTTTTATTTGAAAGGCTCATTCATGCTAATTAAAACTATGTTTTTTAAGATTCCACCAACTAACAATCCCCTGAAGTTTTCTTTTTATATATATATCCATGGATATCACCTTAATACTTGCACTGGTTTAAACCAGGTACTGTGATGTGTGTTTACATGATAGAAACCAACTGCTTGAGGTAAGTCAACATATCTTGATGTCATCGAGGAAACATTAATTAAATATACGATAAATAGCAACTTGTTCACTTGTCTTGAAAGGGAAATGAAGACGTTAACATGTTGAACTGTTAGTTGCAAGATTGAGGAAAAACCAGGCTGTTCCTTGATGCTTTGGAAAAAAGTCAAATGCAAGGTAAAGACTAGCAGTATATAACATTTTGTCTTTACTATGTATTTAGTCTGAAATTAGAGAAGGGAGGTAAAATTAGAGTTGCAGTCCTAAATCAGAGAGCATGGTTTAGAACAGCACAGCACTCTGGGGAAATTAGTTATGCATCCTCAGTTCCCGGTGAGATATTAAAACAACGGATAACGGAATTAATGAAAACTCACAGTACTGCCAATTCACATGAATGAAAATGTCCTGAATTAACCTTATGCCAGAAGTACATTCACATTCAAGATAATGACCAAATGTTACTTTGGCAGACAAGGACATTAGGTATAATCAGTTGAGCTATTTAGACTATTCATGAGGTAATGAGCTGAATTAAAGAATTAATCTTACTGCACCATAACATCATCATCCAAAAAGGTTCCCTTTGGATCTGTAAACAGTAAAACACACAGTTCTCTTGGCCACCTAACAGCTTGCCATCAACTGATAACAATCAGATGAAAAGCAATTCACTCTTTCTCAAAAACCCATTCATATTCTGTTTTATGGGCCATAGACATAGCCTGAAAAAAATTATTTTGAAATGAACATTGGGAGAAACATTATCATGATTAGATCATGTCCAATGATTACATAGATTTGCCAAGAAGAACACATTTGACACACAGTACAATTCCTGTGGATTCCTACAAGATTTCATGACTGTACAATTCCGCGCATAAAAGGACATCTTGAGTCTGGGAAACTCAGGTGGTTGGAAGGTACTGTGCTGAAATAAAAGGGTGGAAGAAAAAAACGTAGGCATATGATTTGACAACCTTTCTCACAATGTAGGCTGACCATGGTAACCAGAGGCCATGGTGTCACTTACCAGGCTTCTAGAGGCTCTGTGTGAATGCCAGACAGTGCCCAGAGGAGCGGTATTTAAAGAGCACAAGTGACAGGACCTGCTGCTGGCTCCTGGCCCCTAAGAACCCTCTGGAGCCCCCAGACCTTTGGCCCCTCTTTACTGGCAGTGTGTGTGATTATGCATATACAGTGCATGTTCCCCTTAGCAACACACTGGGAGACCAGCCGGCCCTGTATAAAAACCAAACCTTGTTCTGCAAGGGACCACGGCTTATATTTGTCCATTCAACCGTTTCTCCATTAGTCTACATCAATGCCATTCATCATAGAACCATACATCATAGATGCCATAAACAATAATTAGTAAAGTGTCATGTAAATGCTACTGTTTTAACAAACAGGTGAACTAAAACAGTGCTTTACGGATGGTAAAGTCGTTTTTTAAAGCAAAAGTTCCATTAGAGTAAAAACAAACTATGATGGATCTAGGCTTTTTAAATTGGCTTCCATCACTATCATGAGCTTGAGAGCTTATTCATCTCTTTAGTTTATTTAAACTCAATTTAATAATATACAGAGACATCAGATCCATGAATCAAGAAGACAGCCACAATGTAGCGTTAGATTGTAATACAGGTGGAGAAGAAGAGATAGGGAAACATTGTTAATAACATGAGGTGCAGAGTATTAGTTTAATAGCTGAAGTATGGATTTAATCTCTTACGGAAAGGTAACATTTTCACATTTTGAAGTGACAAGTTCACAAATGAACAAACCAGAAGAGGTTTCCCACCTCTTCACTGTCTGAACACTCTCTGCTGCTTAGTACACAAGTGTGCTTGGGACCTGCTAGGGACTATGAAGAATAACTCTGGGTAAACCTCCTCTTGGATAAAAATAGGTCTATGGTCTAAATTTAGCCTGGTGACAGTTTATAATTCAAGAGACAATCCATAACAGGCTGCCAGGTTGTAACAGCTGACAGTGGAAGGTAATTGTACAGATGTACCTCTGTCAAAGAAAAACACAAGTAATTGTTTTCCAAGCACTCATGTATGGCAGCATTGGAGTTTTTAGTCAAACCTTTTGCCACACATCAAACACTATTTTCTTCATAGCAATTCACCACAGATTGGTTAGTTATCAAGTATTCTTGACATGCCTTATTCATGATGTCATACTTTTGTTTATTGCGACCAAGATTACTGGTCAAATGCAAATTGTCAGGACAACAAAACAAGCAGGATCCCTAAATTATTCCAAAAGAAACATTGTGTTAAGCTGAAAATCAATAGTTTTTCTTCAGAATGGTTGAATTACAGCAACAATGCAGAGGGCTGTGCAGCAGCAGTAGCTGAATAATGCAACAGCTATCTTCTGTAATCACAGTGGCCTGATGATCAAAAAAAGGATAGGTGCTGTACATTCTAAAGTAAATCACACTACCTATAAAAGTATCTGAGTTCATAATGTATATCCTTATTTTGTTAGAGTTGGTATAGAGTAAGGTTTAATATCATGTTTAATTCATATTGAATATGATTACGCCCCCAAAACAGAATGAAAAATATATAATAATTAAATAATGATTTACACATTTCCTTTATTATTTTTTTGCTCTATAACATGCCTTTACAATGCATGGATGGAAGTTAGTTCCAGGTCTTAAATATGATCACATAATGTCTGCCTACTGAAAATACTGGTAAAAAGACCATCCCAATGCTGCTTTGATGTGACAAAAGAAGACTTAGCTGTGATATGATGTGATGGTCAATTTCAGAACTACAGAGCCATGAAGTAGAACAAATTAATTTACTAAGTCTGTGGGATGGATTGATGATCGTGGAGAAGATAGGATTCCAAAATGCACGAACATTTGCCAGTAAAAGGCTGTGCTTTCATGTTCGAGAAGGAGGAGGAAGTAAAATGAAGTTAGGTTGAATGGAAAGAAAGAGTGTGAGAAAAGTATTTCAGGCACTTAGAAATGCTCTCAGGTTCTTGGCTACACTGTGCTTCCTGTGCAGAACATGCGATAAAGCACCCCCTCCTGAACCCTTCCTGGACATGAAGAGGTCACATCTGCAAGACAAGGCAAATGTCTATAGCACATTCAAAAACAACTATTTAAAGGGTTTTTCAAGTCAGTCACATGCCTACAATTTTTCCATTTACTTTTGCTCTGTGTTAATATGCATTCTAGCTATGTATGTTCATGCTGACAGTCTGTAGCTCTTCAAGCATCATAACTGTGGAGCAGGAAACTCATCTCACAGGTTGATGACATCATTGTAGACAACAAAAAAACGTGCTCTAGAAATACTCAAATTATTGTTTGCGTATGATCCCCACAAAGACTGACCAAATGACGTCCAGCTAGGCGTCTTTTTTTACCTAATTTATTTCTCATGATCACCTCATTCTATTGTCCTCTTTTGCATTGATCTTCAACTCATTTTTTTTCTCTCTCTCTCTCTCCCTCTCTCTCGCTCATGTTCTCTCTCCTGGGTGTGTCTTACAGAGCTTGTAACTGTGAAGCCATTACAAAATGACAGCTGCAATTTTCTTTTCATACTCTGCCTGGAACATTACTGTACACACAGTGTTATTAAATGCAAGGTAAATGATGCGTGCATTTCTGCAGGGCTGAATATATGGATGGAATACGGATGTTGATATTTCATAGCTGAAATGATTACAGTCTACAATCTCATTCAAAAGTCTAACATTTTCTGGTTGTGAACAAATTTATGGTGAACCTTAATATGTGAAGTTGATTTTCTTTCACAGGAAGCATTGCGGTAAAAGTGAACTTCAGAACAATACATAGGAAAAGGCTGCACCTTGTGTTTCAGTATTTCAAATGCACTAACATGTAACAATTAACACCACTGATTCTCATTGACTTAGACTGGAATAACCACAAACATCAAGAGTTTTACTTCATACTCCTTTGGATGACATTTTGACATCTACCATAAACCATTGTGCTTTGTCGTGTGACCATCACACATCAACAAAGATGCAACAGATTATCTCTGTCATTTACAGACAACGAGAAAATACAGTACAGTTTGTTAACTTCACGAAATGAAGGAAGAAGTGCATTGTACTGTACATCATACCAGTGTCCTGCTGCCAAACTCAGCGAGGTCATGAATTAAGCATGTAAACCATTCCTTTCCCTGTTATATGGAGATTAAAGGTAATTTCTTTGTGTTTGGGCCCATGGTTTATAAAAGTAATTTTACTGAGGAAGTGCACGGTAACCTACAAGTGTGCAGGTTCTGCCTTATAAAAGTTGTCGTCAGATAATATATTTTTTTCCCAGAATTTGCTATTTTGAAAAGGTTTACGACTTTACAAAGATACAAGTTCAAACCTGAGATCATTCTTTTTTTTGAAAGCACTCCAAAATCTGAGTTTAAAACATTTTAGAAATGTTGAAACGTAGATAATACATTTCCTGCCATTATCTCAAGTGAATCAATACATCATTTTAGAGAATTTTCTTTAAATTTAAGTTAACGCTAAAAGTGGGTATGTCTCTGAAGTCATCAAAGTATCTCAACGATTTATAAATATTTTTTTGAATATTGTACCGCCCAGATTCCCAATTTAATTTGTATCATATCATACAACAGTGAGGACAAAACAACACAATTTGACAGAAGACTGTTGGTAACATTGCTAGAAATGTGGGTCGTAGCACATTCTAGCTCCTTGTGTAGGGTTCATTTGACAAGCGGTCACGTTACGTGACGTCACACAACTGTGCTGATATCTTCTGCCTCGTCTGGTTTCTTGGGCTTGCTGGGAAGTGACTTCAGGTACTCAAGGTGGCGGCGGGCGTCTTCCTGGTTTTGACGAACGTAATACACCACGTACGAAATGACCATCGCAAACCAGCCAAACATTGTCACCAGCATGGCGTAGTCAGTGGTTCTCTTGGCCAGGTTACAGAGGTCAGTGTCCACTGCCAGAAAGGGCCGTCCCTCCTGGTCACGAAGCTCCGAGCTCCGACAGAGGACACGGGCGGCAGCCTCATGGTTGTGGGCCATGCCGCCCAGCGCCTGTTGAAGTGCGCAGTCACAGTGCCAGGGGTTATCGTCCACCAGAACACGAGCTTTGAGCCGGGCGAAAGCATCCTTGTGTACGTTAGTGATGCGGTTGTGCGAGAGATCCAGAAGCTGCAATGTGGCCTCCACGCCACCGAAGGAACCCTCCCCCAGGGTTTCCACGGCGTTGTAGGACAGGTTGAGCTCCCGCAACAGCCTCAGGCCCTGGAAGGCGCGGTCAGGGACAGCGCTGATCTGGTTGTGGTCAAGTCTGAGGAGCGCGGTGTCGGAGGGAAGATCTGGGGGGATCTCTTTCAGCCGGGACTGGCTGCAGGTGACGTTGAGTCCATGGAGGAGGGGGTCGGCACGTTTGCAGGTACAGCCCTTGGGGCACATGCTGGCCGAGTGGAAGCACAGGGCCATGAGCACCAGGCTCTGGAGGAGCAGGCACATGGGAATGGAGCGTGACAGCCACAGGTCCAGCAGAGTCATACCGACCAGCCGTCAGCATCCCGCCAGGGGCCTGAACCCCTGTACAAGCCACTGGTCACTCATACACACCCCATGCTGGAGGCGAGCGCTCACCGTATTCCCAGTGTCGCCGGGAAAGCGTGAGTAGATGATGTCATTCCGTACGCCTGCCTGAAACAAGATGGGCCAAAATCAACAGGGCATAAATCGTTGTGTGATTATGGCAGTGAATGGATGCGATGACAAGTATCAGCAAAACCCGTTTAGCATTCAGCATCTTAGATTATGCATCCCTATTAGGGCATAATTAATCTGGAACTTCAAACATCCATTGTCATGGAAACATTTGCGTGCAAAACAAGCACCGTTATGATATGTAGATGAATACTGTAAGAGTGGGTGAAGTTGACATTAGGGCTCAGGGACAGGAAGTTTGACATTATGAGGACTCCAATGTTTACTTATATTACCATTCAAAACAATCCTACACAGTGTGAACAGGGAAATCAAAACATGTTATGTTGGTAAGAGCCTCTGTGCAAGAAAGGTGCTAAACATGGCTAATCAATTTAGCCACTTCCCCCCTAGCTGCTATCTTTGACACGTACACATGTCACGCAAGTCACAGTCTCCAAACAGCCCCCGGATGGCAAAACCATAAAATGACATCGGAATCCACTCCCTGAGTTTAGAAACATCCCTATTCATTCAGGAATGGCTGCGTGCCTCCTACTATCTCAGCTTCACCTTCACCTAAAATGTTTTCTTCACATTTGTCACTGAATTTGAGAAAGATGAAATGCATAATAAATGGATTCCTGAAAATCTGGACAGCGCTGTCACCTTTTCCATTGGATTAAAACAGTTGAGTCACCCTGAATTTGACATGGTATCAACCATGTGTGTCTGGGACACTCGCTGGCCCTTGCTGCTATTTTGATTACTATGCTATGAGATGAAGGCAGGATGGCAGGACATGATATGGGGAGAAGGCATTGATGCTGTCTGAGGCATTGTTTGCCATGGTGGTTCAGGTGCTGCTCTGGCCAGCGGGCAGCTGAACTCCAACCGGAAAAAAACAACCTTTGAAAACCTCAGGAACATTCTACTGGTTTTATTACAACCGGCACTGTGCTTTTGTACGAGGTACTCACTGTTCAGTAACAGGGACACCTTGGGCGGCTCCTTGTGTGACCAACAGTAGTATATGTTAGTTGGACACAGGTGATATATTTTGTTTAGAGCAAGTCCCTGTCAGCATTAAAGTGTCCAAAAAAGGCTTAATATAACTGATTTGCAGACTGCACAGTGGTCAATTGGACCATTGGACTTCTTTATGGTATGTGAATCCATTCATAAAGAGCCCTCAGAGATGGCATGTAACTGTCACCAGTGGTTTAGGAGAACTTTCACGTCTAGTCCAACCAAAACAGTCAGTTATTTCAGAATAATGTCTGAAATCTCTGGCACAGAACACCTCACTGACATTTCAGGGGCTTTTGAACACATGTAATACTTTGCTGACAATTAACAAAAATATGTGATAGAGTTGAGGGAGAAATGTGGTTTCAGAGAAAGCACTTTGCTGCAAAATTCAGACAATTGACCATGCTTTAAAGAAAGACTTTCAAATGCAAGAAAATGTCTGCAATCATAATCAAGATCTGAGCCATCTACAACATTGGAGAATCCAACAATCTAGTGTAATCAAGCATGGTGTTCAGAAACACTTGAAAAGCTACTGTGTAAAATGTGTCCATTCTTTGCTTGGTATTTCCCTATCCTTTTAAGGAATGTCAACAAAAGGGTTGAATCACAAGGTAAGGAGAGGTGGAAGATAAGTACCATGCAAACATATTTCAGTCATCAACAGCTGAGCCTCTCAACCCAGGGCAAACCATTAATCTTTATAAACCATCCCTGGCAAGTTCAGAAAAAGCATGCTTTGTTTTGTGAACCCCAGATGAGGCCAGCAAGAGCCACCTTCACCTCAGGATGTCTTTCAGGGATTATAGGGTCTATTTATATTCCTACTTACATTTATTCATTTAGCAGATGCTCTTATCCAGAGCGCCTTATAGCAAGTGCAGGGAAATTCCACCGAGGCAAGGAGGGTCAAGTGCTTTGCCCAAGAAAACAACATAATTTGGCATGGCCAGGAATCTAACTGGAAACCCTCTGATTACTAGCCTGATTCCTTAACTGCTCAGCCACTTGACTCACTACTTGCTTTAAAA
The DNA here is from genome assembly GCA_030340665.1 of Neosalanx taihuensis. Classification (NCBI taxonomy): domain Eukaryota; kingdom Metazoa; phylum Chordata; class Actinopteri; order Osmeriformes; family Salangidae; genus Neosalanx; species Neosalanx taihuensis. Next base: position 3,291,986 of record CM059306.1, read on the forward strand.
GAAGCCTATGGTATGAATGAAAGCACCATGCAATACTGTACGTTCAACTCTGTGAGGTCCATTACAGACTACACTGCAGTTGCAAGAGTCAGTCGTGAGTTACAGTCATGAGAAATGTCTTAGCAATTGATTGTTGCTCCAAATTTTCCCCCCCCCAAAAAATATACAAATTATGTGACTGAACTAATTACATTGAACTTCTCAGATTCCTAGTGTGCACTGGTTAGATCACTGCAATTGACCTTAACTCAGTTTCCCTTCATGTGGACATTTTGCTGCTTTTAGTTATTCCTTGCCATGTCGTTGAGGACATTGAATTAAATCACATACACAAGGTCTGAGGTGTCTGAGACACCTCGTAACCAAGGTGAACTCGTGTAGCAGATGCAGGGGCATCCCTGCTCGTCTTTCTGTTCAGGGGAAACGCATGTCTGCTATTTCATTGCTGCATGGTTGACACCCATGAAACTATTTCTGTTTCGTTTGTTTTGCAAGAGCAATTGGTATTTGTACAAATTTAACTCAATAAAAAAATACACAGCATTAATATCAATGACATAAACAACAAAAGACGCTGATATAGACATGACGAACAACATTTGGCTGAATCAGTTGCTGTGACAGTCCATCACACAGATAAAATATTCTTCATGCATTAGCTGGTATAATTTTGCATACGCAAACAGTCTATTTTTTCTGATTTGGGCTGTAAAAATTAACCTATTGTATCGTCACATTAAATACAAATAAGGAGAGAGGGAGAGGGGGAGAGAGGGAGAGATAGAGAGCCAGTATGAAATGATTATATTCAGCTATACTGTGTAGGAGCGAACGAAGCAACAGGCGACATATGTTTCCTCACCTGCAGGAAAAAAACAGTCATAGACGGCGGAAATCCAGACGTTGATGGTACACAGCCTGATGATTTGAACGGCGTAGTCTTACTTACGAAGTTGAATCCTACCAGGCAAGATGTGGATAAGTCGCAGTTGGATTTCACATGTTCATATTGCTTGTTGGTCCTCGTATTGGTTCTTCACACTAGAGGAGTGCCCAGTCTGAAGGGAGGGGTCATGGATGGGAGGGGTCCGCTAGACGCGCTCAGGCGCGGCGCGATGTTCATCCTAGTGCGACGTATATTCCGGACAAGTAGCCTACGTAGGTATTGCCCAAATTGTGACTTAATAAATAATGATACGGATAATCCCTCAACGTTTACCCACTTTAATTATCCACGCCTCATCTAGAATGAGCTGGAACTTATTTTATAACCATGTATTGATGATGGCATGTTGATGGGGTGTGTCAAATACTATAACAGAAAACAAATGAGCACAATCTGTACTAGTTTTTACAACAAGAAAATGAATACGTTCTGTAGTGTTACTCTTTTTTAGGTTGGGCTAAAAGTGTGGGAGTGGGAAGATGAAGGGTAAAGAAGAACAACTTTGATGTTACCAACATTGCTGCCTTGTATAGAGCTGTCATGCTGCTGTGTGACAAGGGGCCTTGACCTGCTACATGGTCTTCATTCCAGTCAGTCCAACCCAGGGCCAGAAGTCATGATGCACTCCCTCCTGAATGGATGTATTTAGGTCTCAATTATTTAGGAGATACATTAATTAGGCCCACTGAACTGTGAGCTGGTCTCACTGACAGTTGTGTTCAGTTCACATTTATTTTTAAATCTGTATTAAGTCACTTAGGCCTTTATCCAAACAAATATTCATTCATCCATCATCTACCGCTTATTAACGGTGCCACTTATTTTTGTTAGGGGTCACAGGTGACTGGAGCCTATCCCAGTTACTTTCAGGCTGTAGGCGGGGTATACCCTGGACTGGGGCCAGCTAGTCGCAGGGCCCAAACATAGTTTCAATAAATTGTTATGCTTGAAGAATTTGGTCTCTTGCTGATGTTCAAACAGGTACTACTTAAACACTACCCTCTGTGTTTAATAGTCCTGAACACAGTGTGAAGTGGAGGTATACGAAACACTTACACAAATCAACCAGTGATTAACTTAAAATGACCTGCCTCTCTCACATTGCCACTGTGAGTTATTTTCTTTCCATAAAATATCATGCTTTGGAAAGACTGTTTGCATACTGAGCCATTAATTACACACCAGCCAGTCAAATGTTTTCCATTACAGTTAACTGAAGTCAGGAAAATGTGGAATGATAAAGACATTTCTCAGATGAACGATAACTGTATGGTTATTGCAATGTTTAAAACCAAATCTGTATTTCTAGTCCTATAATGCTTGTTTTTCATCTCTGATACTTTCATTGCCTCACATTTTAACTGTCCTCACATTTGAAAATACTACTGAGGAACAGTTTGGTAGCTACTTGCTTGGGCTCTAAGGATTAGTTTTTGTTGCTGTGAGACATGTTTATGACATTATTTTACAGCCTGTTCAGTGTCTCATAGTTATTATGTTTAGTTGCAGCATTATAGCATTCAGATTACTTTTTAAATTCATTTGAGTTTTTACCGAAAGTTCAGGCTCCTTGATGTAGTGTGTAAGCAAGAGTGTGATGACTAAATTGTGAGATTAAAAAGTCTGAGCTCTCAAACCAGCCTGAATAGAGGCCTCAGCTATTGTGATCATTGAATTACTTCCTGTACCAGAGGCCTGTAAACCTTTCCTATTTGGACAGATCCTTTCAGTGAACTTATCCCAGATGGCCATAGTCTCAAAAATGTACCATCTGAAAAGTAACCAAATGTCCACCCCCAGCCTCAAAGAAGCTACGTTGATGGATACTGCAAGGCTAATGTCTTTCATAGTGTACACATAATGATGACTAAGGGGGTGTGAGACCCCTAGTAAACAAGACATACTGGAACAATTTGTCAGTTGGGTATCTAGAGAGCGTCTACGTCAATAACATACACAGCACATTTGTCAAACCACATGCCCATTTGTCTTGAATTGAATGCTGTTTTGAAACAGTTAGAAGAGATGTGTGCACAGCCCATAATACCCAAGACAGAAACACAGTTAATTAAGTGGGCTATATTTTGGTCTAGAATACAATGGATCGGCATGAACCTACATGGAAAATGCTTTGTTAAGACAGGACTTCCCCTAGGAAGTACAGTACCTACCAATGGGAGACATCTACTCTCTCTCAGACACACACACACACGCACACACACACGTACACACACTCTCCCGTGTGTGCTTTCATTATAGAGAGCTAAAATTGTACCAAAGCTCATAGAGCAATTAAACCTGTGAGAAGACATGATTATCCAAGCATCTCACTTTACAATCTAATCCTTCCTCTCCTCTGGGTAGGCCATGCATTATGGAACATTTAGCACAACTGTCAAAGACAGGACATTAGGAGCATTGTCCCTTTTTTTGTCAAGTAAATCCATTAGGCCATTCTTTCTAACTGAAGTGCCTCTGAAATTAAATATGAGAAGGTAAAGAAATAATACATTCGAAGTCGAACACATGTATGGAATTGCATTATGGCTTGTGACAATGATTGTCAATGAGTCTATAATCTATTGATTTCAGAACTGTCGGACAAACTGTTTGCTTTACTTCATGTACCGTATATATAAGTAAGTGTATCTACTGTATGTGTGTACATATGAACGTAGATATTATCAGACCCTTTTCTGTGCTTGTGGTTCTGAAGTTGGAACGGCATTTAAAATGCTTTGAAACTAAACTTAGCTAATGCATGACTGCTCTTCACTGCCACGACTGAATCTATTCCATTAGGGAAGATCAAATAGAATTGGCAGTAAAACATCACTCTTGAGTCACTCCAGAATTTCTGGCAGAGTGGTATCTCATTTTAATGGACAATCCACATATTGCTATTGCATCACAAATGGTTATTTCACTTCAAACGTCCATTTGAGACAGTTTGCTCACTCTTGAAACATCTTAAACCCTCATAACCACTCGACACACATGTAGACAATCGCCACCCTCAGTCATGGAGTGTATCTTCTTGGCTGATCATTTAAAGTCAGTTGGGCTTGGGTTTTTCCCTGAATATCATCAAGTAACATTCTCCATATTGACTTTACCCTGAGCGCCAGCTGGGATCCCTCATCTCTTCTCACCTGCATTAATAAGACCTGACATTCTTTCATACTGCAGGCTCCTTTCACAGCTGGGGGTCTGGCCTGAATACTCTGGATATTTCAGACTGTGGACATGTACTCCATTAGCTTGTAGAAGAGGAATTACATTACTCAGTGACGTGATGTTATGTACGTGGTAAACATCTGGACTTTGGTTTTGATCTGAAACCTGAAAGCATGATTCATCTTTACAGATGGAGGGACTAATAGCTGTGGATATCCTTGTCGATATTTCACTAGTAAAGGAATGTAGAGTGTGGAAACAGGATGGGAATGAAGTTTTGTCAGGTGAAGAAAAGGAAAGATGGGAGAAAAAAAGAAGGAGGGAGCCACCAAAGAAAAAGAAACTAAATGAAAAAGCTACTAATTTGCATGGGCGATAAAGAGCAGAAAACTGACTTTCTTTCACCGTTACATGGAGAATTTAACATTATTGACTCATTTAAAATCTGGGATGAGGATTTCTGCTGCTACAGTCATCTCTGAAACTTGTGCCCCATGCTGCCTCTTTTGAAGTACAGTGCTATCCAAGTTCCCCATACTTTTACTGTACCCTCCTCATTATAACGTCACCTTGTTCATCCGAGTTTGGCTTTATCAACCTTGGAAACATAAGAATTCTGTCTTTACTGATACTGATGAGGGGGTCATAGCTGTCGGCTGCATCTCACCACAAAATGACAAAATGCAATCCGTCGTCATCTCATTTACAATCAATTGTCTGCAAGGTATCCTAATCATTTGGAATCTGGAAACCTGGAGAGGTTATTATCTCAGTCTCAGTGTACAGACATACTCAAACGCTCTGTGAATTTAGACTCTGATTACGGTAGTAAGACAATCTATCTGAAGGCAATTTCTTACCTGACATGAGCCTGTCACATGCTATATGCATGTTCATGTTTCCTTGGGATTGCTGCATTATGAACATGACTTTTTCTTAAAGGAGAAGAACAGAAAATTGAGACGCTCATAAATGCTGGAGAAATGACCGGTGATCCAGAGACGCAATTAAGAAGAGAGTGAACTGCTATAACCTGAACGACAGTGGCAGTTACACTTTGATGTGGACTGCAATCTCTAAAGGCCACAGTACATAACTTTTATAATGCTATGATGTACAAAGCTTACTTCTGTCCACTGGCCTCAGATAACAATGAGTCCAAAAAGACTTTCTGTTCTAGGTAGCAGGGAGGCCTTATTTGGTGCTTTAGCAGGAGCAAACAATGAATAGCAACAATAACAGTGTTGACAATGTATCCAATATATAACTCATTCTGTAGCTTCACAACAGACTCAATAAGAACATTTATTGTACTGCCACTTTCATCATTACCCTACATAGTCAGCTTTTAGAATGACTACTTAGAAGTTCAATATCTCTGAACTGTAACAGCTATATACAGTTTTTAACTTCAGTGTTACAAACCCAATGTTTTCATATTTAGAATGTAGTGACCTCCGGGAGTTCAGAAACCTTGTGTGATAATGTAATTGTGAACAGCCATCCAGATCATTGTGAGGTATGTGTGCAGAACTAATGTAGTTTGTGCTACTCAACAGGAAATTGCTTGCTGTTCTAACGGAGACATCTGTTTGGAATGAACGAAATAACCTTCATCCAAGAATCGTGAGTCTGACTCAGTGGTACTTCCTGTTCTTCACTATACACACAAAGAACATAACATTTTATACAGACAGCTCCAGGTAGACAACTACAGAACCTGATTTGGAACATCTATGAAATCTCTGAAGGTTCTGTTGGCCTAACTAGGGAGAGGATGAACAACTGGGTGTCTCATTCCATTAAATTAAAATGACTTTCAAACCTTGATGTCTTGAGCAGACAGAACATATATAAATTCCACCCAGGAGAGTGATACGTAGGTCATACATGGAAGGATGGTCAGGGGGCCTGTAGTGTATAAATTACTTAGAATCTCCAGAGACCTGGTGGTTCCATGTGAAAGGAAACACGACCAAGTCCTCTGGAGGGTGACTCACCTTTGCCTTCTAACTACAATCTGCTGGCCAATTATCCAAGGTGGAAATAAGAAAGATGTTTAGAATGGAACTCCTACCGTACAGGACCAATTACTCAATTGGGTTTTACAATCCACGCATTGAGCTTGTTTGGGTTAATTAGGTGGTGTTTACTGAGCTGCTATGCTTACACAATCTATTCTGCTGTTCGATATATCTGTGGTTTAGAATGACAAGACAGAGGGCTAGCTACTCAGTAAAGGTCATGGCTGTGTGATTGGAGAGTCGGTTGAACCGAATCAACAGGTGCTGTTAGAAAGCGAGAGGTCTTCTGTTCTAAGCCTCCTAAAACCCCATATCACTTAGTAACTTGGGTTTTGTATGGATTGTTTTGTTTGAAAAGGGTTACGTAAATTGCAATACATGCAGCAAAGGGAAATGGACAATATTTGTCTCTGCTCAAACAAGTCTTAATAGGAGAAAAAAAGCACTTGACGTTTGCAGATTAGAGAATCACCACTCTGATCCCTGGAAGGAAAATCACATTCTTTCATTCCAGTCAACTGCCCAACATAAAGTTAACAATGAAATGGACCATATTGGCCTTATATTGTGAGTGTGTGTGTATCTACGTTTCTGTGGGTGGAAAGCCGACCAGCACAGAGGCAACAATCTGAACAATGTCTTTTTTAAATGCAGGCTCCCTGTTGCTAATGCGTTCGGTATAATGTCGGTGACTTCTAGCCCTATTGATGCGATGCTGTGATGGTTGCCAATGACAATAGCGGTTGTCTCTCTTGGTGATCATCTCCCCCATCCTGTGGAGTCCATTACTAGACCATTGGATTGACAGCCATGCAGTTATACCCAAGACAGTGAGGGAAAGAGACACTCTAATTTCATTCTGCTGATAAATCCTGCTTCCCTGTGGGACAGGATCATATCAAAGGGAATACATGCTGACTGTTGCCATGGTGAGCGTAATTCATCTTAGATGTCTCCTAATTGGATAGCCGTGGATGTAAAAAAAAAAGTTAAAAGAAATAACATGAATCGAAGTCATCATCATTAATGGAGATCAAAACTCCAGGTTTGGGTGTGGCAGTTATGATGGAGACTGTATGCAGGGAGATGGGGGGAGGATTAATGGAGGTTGTTACTGGAGGTGCACAGAGGATGCAGATCAATGAAGGACCATCCACTTAAGATGATGGCGCAGTGCAGAAAGGCCAGAAGAATTCAGAGAAAAGCAGAGTGCCAAATTTACAGTACGTGCCAATGACAGCAGACAATTCATATCCACCAATGGGAGATATTTGAAGAATACGTCTGTTCACATATCATGTTGTTTCCAAATGGTACAAGAGTCATTGAGAAGTCTCCATGAAATATGAGCAGACACAAGCTCTGTGTTTACTTTCCTTAAAAAAGATGCAATCTAAATCTCAGAAAAAGCCCCTTAAGCTTCAGGTCAGCTTCAATATGCAGATCCAGGGCTATCCTCTTTCAACCCCTCCTCCACACCCAGCTTCCCCTTGAAATGTCATTATCATTTGTCCCTGTCAAATAATTTCACCCAAAAAATGAATGAATTATTCATTTCTTCATTAACAGAATAGGACATCCGTAAGAGTTAATAAAACACCATCCCTAAAAATGGCCTTTAGAAAAAGACTTTCCCATTCAATTCATCATACTTGTGTCATATTGCATCTGCTATCCTCCTGAGTCGTGACTGAACAAGTACTCAAGAGTTCCTACATTAAACAAGCGGGCAGGCTTCAGCCAGAAAATAAATCTATCCATGCCAAGATCTTACATATTTGTCACATCAAACACTTTCCCAGTGGTTTGAAGGGAGGATGAACACATGCATACAGTATATACAACATCCTAGTCCACAACTCAACATCTAACATCCTGTAGGGAATAATACAAGAAGAATAATGCCACAAATAATATGGCTTTTTCTTTGAACAATCCCTAACAAGCGTCCCTATGTAGAAGGCTCTAGAGATGCTTTAATTTGAAAGAAAATCTGGGCGTTGGTCACCCATACTGATAGATTACAATTTCTCCATCTCTTTAATATGTTTGTGACATTTCTCAGTTACTTCAATATCCATTCTGAGTCAGTTTCTCCTCTGTTAACAATGCCAATCACTGAACTCTGTTTTATTTTGAACATTTATTGTTATTACCATGGTAACTTAAACGGTCGGAATCTAAAGATAAATAACTGAAATCGCACTGAATATCTTGAAAAATATTTAATCAACAGGTCACTCACAATAAATTACAATGTCACACAAAACCCAATAAATCCTCACAATGCTTTCAGTTACTGCTTCTAAAGCTGCAGTGTGAATAGCAAGCTGACTGCAGTATAATACCAATGCTTCAAGGTTGCAGCATGAATTGAGTCTGGCTACAGTGTATGTGAACACCCCAGGTGGAGAAGAAGTTCATAGAAATGACACATGACAACCTCAAGTAGTTTATTATAGTTAAGCAGAGGCTCTCAGTGAGCCAGCGCCATCTGCTGGTCGCCACTGTCTCCAAAGTATTTGGCATTAACTTTCATGGGATGGGCTCAAATGTTGGGTTTTCTTCTTCTACACACTGGCAAGACAAAGGGAGGCATTTGTGCCACCAAATCCAAAGGAGTTAGTGAGAGCAATCCTCCGCCCCTTCGTCTGCCACTGCTGAGCGGTACAGGGCACATAATTGAGGTCAAACTCTGGTTCTGTGTAGTCCAGGTTGAGCGTGGGAGGTAGAACTCCATGGTAGCAGGCCAGGGCAGTGAAGGCTGCCTCCAGGGCACCTGCCGCACCTAGCAGATGCCCCGTAGCTCCCTTGGTGGAGGAGACGGCCAGGGAGCGGCTATGCTCCTGGAAGAGCCTCTTGATGGCAGCGTTCTCTGCAGCGTCCCCCAGTGGCGTGGAGGTAGCGTGTGCGTTCACGTACGTCACATCTGCAGGATCAACGCCTGCGTTGCGGAGGGCTGCGGACATGCACCTGCGGAGACAACACACACGAAACTAAGAATCCTGTGTGTGTATCCAATAATGTACTGTAATCTGACAGTTGACATGCACTGTTAAGACTTGTAGTTTAGGATATCTATGTATACGCTAACAGTTGCATGGGTCTTCTGGTGTTTCTGTGGTGAAATAGATGGCTACCTAAAAGCCCCGTCTCCATCTGCAGTGGGTGCAGTGATGTGGCTGGCGTCCCCTGACAGGCCGTATCCAAGCACCTCGGCATAGATCCTGGCACCCCTCTGCTTCGCGTGCTCCATCTCCTCTAGCAGCACCACCGAAGCCCCCTCCCCCATCACAAAGCCCTCTCTCTCGGGGTGAAACGGCCGCGAGGATAAGCTGGGGTTGTCGTTCCACTTGGTGGCCAGGGCCCGCGCTCTGGCGAAGCCTGCAATCGCCAGAGGACCAACGCAGGCCTCTGTGCCCCCGGCCACCATGGCGACGGCGTCCCCGTAGGAGATGAACCTGGAGGCGTCCCCGATAGCATGCGCCCCTGTGGTGCAGGCTGTGGAAACAGCATGGTTTGGACCCTTCAACTTGTGTTTGATGCTGATGTGTCCGGCGGCCATGTTGACCAGGATGCGGGGGACAAAGAAAGGACTCACTTTGCTGTAGCCTTTTGCTTGGAAGGTGGCAGAGGTACGGGCGATCTCTTCTAGAGACACCATACCCATGCCCACAGCTACACCTGTGTTCAGCTGCTCCTCCAGACTCTTGGGGTACCACCCAGAGTCCTCCAGTGCCAGCTGAGCAGCTCCAAGTGCCATCACAGTGGCTGGAGACATACTGTTGATCTCCCCACGAGTGGCAAATCTCTCCCCTTGAAATTGCCCCTCCTCATCTCCTTTGGGTACCATGGCTGCCACTTTACATGGGACAGTTCGGTACTCCTCTGATTGGAGAGCAACAATGCCACTCGCACCACTGATTAGACGCTCCCACACAACTGCAGTTCCTGTTCCAAGAGGGCAGACGAGGCCTATGCCCGTGATCACAACTCTCCGAGTCTTGCCAGATGTGTATTGTCTCAAGGGTTTTAAGGAGCAGGAGCTGTTTTTTAGAAGTTTCCTGCTGGTGTGCTGTGATGTGACCAGCAACTTTGTCCAACATGAAAGCAACATCTTCAGTCTGTTGCTTCCTCAGTCGAGCCTATGGCGAGGAGGAGTCATAAGCTCATCTCAATAGCTTGGGAATGTACACAAATATATATTATGAATGTCTGACTGTAGCCAGCAGGCAACTTTGAGCTTTGAAGATAGCTATTTCATTGAACTGTTTGAAGTCACTGTGACACAAGCACAATATGGCTTCAAGACACGGTCTCCGTGTGAAAAGTAAATTTCCTTACGCAGGGTATTTGTTGAGAAGGCTGCGATGTATCATGTCTGTAATAACTACTTACATAGTCGTTGTGGATGTTGGTGTTCAGAATACCAGACCTCATATGCAAGACCTTGGTGAAGTGAATTGCCTGTTTTTCTACACGTTGAAATGACAGGTGCATTTGAAAATGTTTTCATACCAAAAAAAGAAGCTATTTTAACCTTTTTATTTTTTACTTGTCTCAATAATACAATAGGCTATCAATTATAAGAGACAGTCGTATAAGAAATGCTTACAAGTACTCAGGCTTTGAAACCATGGTCGTTTTAAGCCCACTTCGTTTGAAGTAACTCGTTTATGTTGTTTAAGCAAGCCCGCGGTACACTGAGCCACATAGCAGATGGCGAAATCGGGCTGATGTCATGTGACTCCTCAGATCCGGGGAGAGCCTAAACAAGGTGACTTGTGTGACGTATGGGTGCGTATTTTACACCAGGAAGCTTCAGGGGGACTTTCAACTGATTTTTCGTTTAGGCTTTTATCTCAATAACAGTATGGCTGGATCACAAGGAGTCTCTACGTTATGCGAAAATACTAACGACGTATTCTTGGACGTTGCCAAGTTGTTAATTAAGTATGCTGACAACATCATTAGGTAAAATCTGTGTAATTTATGTCTAAATGTGAAAGTAAGCTTGCAGCCACCAAGCAGGCTGAACTCTACTCGGCAGCTTGTTTATGAAACTGTCGTCAAATCTTATTTTTCTGCATGTTACCTAGGAGAGTGTCTTGTTGCAGAAATCGTCATTCCATTAATGATTAAATTCAATGACTCTACAAAAATAAAGTTAACTTTCACTTGTCTGTCGTTGCAGACATCCAGATGAAGACAAATACAGATCTATTCGTATTGAAAATGCTACATTTTCCACTAAACTTTTGCCAGTCAGAGGTGCAGTGGAATGTCTTTTCGAAATGGGGTTTGAAGAGGTAGCGTACGGTTATAATTGGAGTACCTATAATAATCAGTCAAGTATAGTGTTGACAGATTAACAATACATAATATTAAAAAATGAAATACCCTTCATAAAGTTTAAATATTTGTAAGCATTGATCATAATATCCCTTCTGTTCCCAGGCTGAAACTCACCTGGTGTTTCCCAAGACTGCATCAGTGGAACAGTTAAAGCACATACGAGAAAGCATTGCTGCTGAGCGGGACCAGAGACTAAGAGCGAGACAGCCTGTGCTGTCTCCTCAGACAAACACTGCTCCTGCCTCTGCAGAGAGAGCCCCTGTGACACCCAGCCAACCAGCTACACAAACTCCAGTACAACCACCATCCTTGGTAACGCTTACGTCTCAAGAACGAACACATTTGTTCATTCACTTCCAACTTTTCTTGTTGTGATCTCTCATGTTTATCCTACATTTCTCTTTATCTCTGGCAGGAGAACAGTATGAGTTTCCTCAGAACCCTTCAAGCTAACTTCCAGCATGTGATGTTGTATGAGAGCCCTGAGCTGCAGATCAAGGCTCGGACCGTCATACCACACCAGCAGCTGTCTACCACTGCCAAGGAGAAGTTACAGCAGGCCAGACAGGAAGATCCAGGTAAAACCTTCACAGATCTACCACCATTGTTCAGTCCAGTAGAACTAGTTGTACTGAACAGTGGCTGAATACAAAAAAATATTATTTACATAGTTGCCATGCTTAATATGTAACTGATAACCATCTGACAGTACATTTGAAATCTATACAGAACTTCAATTATATTTCTTCTTGTTTTTAAGTTGACTGGATTCCTACCTTTACTTTTATCAGAGTGCAGTTTGAGAGAAGATGACCTCCTGATACTGGAGCTGCTTCGCTGGTTCAAACAGGAGTTTTTCACCTGGGTCGACAGCCTTCCATGCAGTCGGTGTGGAGGTCAGACCCAGTCTTCTGGAGCCCTAGCCCCGTCTGTTGATGACCTGCGCTGGGGGGCTCAGCGGGTAGAAAACCACTTCTGTCCTTCCTGCAAACTGTCCACCAGATTCCCCAGGTCAGTTTAGCCAGTCTGCGCATAGGTATACAAGTCATATACAGTCTGAGTGCCTTGGGGTTACAAGTACCATTGTCATTACAGGTATAATAATCCTGAGAAACTGCTGGAGACCAGGAGGGGTCGCTGTGGCGAGTGGGCCAACTGTTTCACCTTGTGCTGCAGGGCCATAGGCCTGGAGGCCAGATATATTTGGGACAGCACAGGTACTGTTTATTCCATAAAAACTACCTGTTTGTCAGAGCATGTCTGGTGGAGAACCTAAAAATGTCATTTTTCTGTTCATTCCAGACCACGTGTGGACAGAGGTGTACTCTATCTCCCAGCAGCGCTGGCTGCACTGTGACTCCTGTGAGAATGCCTGCGACAAGCCTCTGCTGTATGAGATTGGCTGGGGGAAGAAACTGTCCTATGTTCTAGCTTTCTCAAAGGACCAAGTACGTAAAACATGTAGCCTTCTTAAAGCATTCATGGTTCGTGTTGATTTTTTAATTGAAATAGTTGCCTCTGGCCTGGTGCAGGTGGTCGACGTGACCTGGAGGTATTCCTGTAAGCATCGGGAAGTCCTGTCAAGGCGGATTCAGGTTCAGGAACCCTGGCTGCTACACACCATAAATGGTCTCAATGCTGTGGTATGTCTGTCTCACATACAAACATCTGCTGTGATATCCATCCTGACACAGCACTCTGGAGAACAATATAGTAGAGATCGTTACACTATATAGGGAATAGCATCAAGTGACTATTGAAACGACCCCACCAATAATTAAGTGGAGGAAGAAAAAAAGGTGTTGAAACTCATCTCACGCTGTTTGCAATCTCTCTCATTTGGCTGTTTGTCTGCAGAAGCAGCAGTCCCTCAGCCCAGACAGAAAGAAGGAGCTCTTAGACAGGCTACTAGTAGAGCTGGTGGAGTTTATATCTCCTAAAACCCCGAAACCAGGAGATCTGGGAGGGCGTAACTCTGGGTCACTGGCCTGGAGAGTAGCCAGAGGAGAGGTTGGAGCACAGCCCTCCCCACAGGTAAGTTACTGTGATGCATGAACTTGTTTTTTCTCCCTATGGCATAGATTCTCTCGTAAGACCGAGTATGTCACAACAAAATGTTGGTTTTCCCCAAAGGCTACAGGGTTTGTGTTTGTTCCCACTGAGAAAGAGAAGAGTGGAAGGACGTTCCACCTCCGCTACAATGCAACAAAGGACCGGTACTGCCGGGTGTCAAACGGTGATGAGGACATACCCGGCTGGGAAAAGGGGGTGTGGAAGAAGGAGTCTGTTTTCAGGAAGGTGGAGAACGACTGGCAAATGGTTTGTTTTTAGTCTATTATTTGTCCTCTGACCTCTTGAATATAAAGTGTTTACCTCTTCCTTTGATGTTGGCAATGACGTAGACTAACAATTAGTCTGAGTGTAGTTGTTTTATCTTCAGCTTCTGTCAGTAAGCATGGTCTGTGTTCTCAGGTGTACATCGCTAGAACGGAGGGCTCTGCCTCAGGGAGCGTGAGCTGGAAGCTTGACTGCGCTCCTGTGGGAATGAAGATAAAGACAGTGTCTGTCAGAGCGTGTAGCCACACCTTTCACTCAGGAAGGGTCGGCTGGAGCCTGCGCTCAGGACAGAACATCACAGAGTTCTCTGGAGGTACGCTATCACTGTGGGGGGATTGGAAGGGGTGTTACAGTTAGGGATGTGGCAGCTGAGAGGGTTTTTAGAATTTCATGGGTGGGTTGCCTTTACCAGCCGATAGTTCAAAGAAAAAGTGCTGTCGGATTGTCAGAGCAGAGACTCTTTCACCCTCTCACTTGTTTGAACATGCAGACGGGGAGATGCTTTCAGTTCCAAGTCTCTCCGGATCGACTGAACTGGTCGTGGAAGCGGAGCTCAGCGGCGGGGAAGGAGAGTCGTCATGGCAACACACCCAGCTGTTCAGACGGAGTTTGAAGGAGCTGGAGGAATCCTCTTTTGAAATCCTCATAGACCTAGAGAATGCTTGATGGTGGAAGACTTTGTGTAGAGTCTGAAACTGTTTTTCTTTTTGTGGATGTATAGGTTATTTTTGCAACACTTCCACCAGAATACGGATGTGCTCTTTGTTGAGAATATATTAGTAGTATGTGTGATCAATTTAAAAATATGCTGCTTGGTTTTAAATTATGAATGCCAGTAAAAATATAGGGCATGTCCCAGAGTCATACCTAATTTATAAGCCACAGACATACACCTTGTAAAATCATATATCAAGTAAAAAGGTCAAAAGACTATAATGAATATAAAAACAAAATAACAAAATCATATGGGGTTGTTAGCTGTCATAATCCATGGTGTCTTTGTCATATGTTATTATACACCCCTAAGCAGTGTCTAATGTTGACCTTGCGTGTGTGGTGCATGGAACCTCAAATTAACTTAAAATTGCGCCATCCATGTGACATAAAATATATCCTTTTTTCTTCGTGTATCCAATGTGCAATAAAGGTCATTTTTACTAGTTCATTGCGTTCAAGCTAAAAGGCAATTTCATGATGGGACGAAACAAAGTAACAAATTATTGCAGCTTCTGGGGACTCTATCGTTTACACACAGCAAGTACAGCCGCCAAATCTGTTTTCCTATTGGTTGATCTACCGGCGCCTCTCAAAACGAAGCTAGGGATTGGTCAGTTCGGCGAAAGGAGGAGTGTCTTCGACCGTGCGGACTTCTGATGGCGGAGCCGAGAGGAGGCTTGAACCGGCGCATTATTTCTGAATGAAAATATAAACTACTGAAGTGAAACTGCGATATAAGGCCATTATTTGTACAGTAGCGCATGTGTTTTTTGTATAAATATGAAGTATTGAGTGTTTTTTAAATGTGTACAGTATTTATACTTAATACTTATAGGATGCAAGCTTTGCCTTTGTTAGAAGTTTAGGCCTACAGTGTTGCCACCGCTTGTCGATTTTAACAATAGCCGCGATCTGCTGCCCTGCTGGTCTGCAGGGTTTTGATGCCATATGAAGATTTCACGAAGAGAAACATAAACAACTTAACACATCTAAATGGGATTTTAGTATTTGAGATACAATTTCGCATATTTATGGACACATTTTCCGCTGGACAAGACATAATCTTTGCAAGGTACAGACGGTACATCTCGATTTAGTGAGACACAAAAGGACGATGTCCAACGGCGCAGCAGGAAGCGGGGGTCTGACCTGGGTGGTGAGTTACCATGTTTATTACCATGTTACTGGACTGGACTCAATCAATAAGCAGATATTTTCAGGCAGAAATATGCACACGACATGGTGTGATGGACAGGGTTGTCTTTTAGCTTCGTAGCCTGACTAGCTCAACCCCTGTCTGCGCTACACGGGCCATTAATACAAGCCAATGGGATTAATTTATGATTTTAGTAGAGGCTCAGTATGACCGTATAACCTTTGACCATCAAACAAGATAGTTGTCGTGATCACGTCGAGTTTTTAAGATCACAAATTTCAATTTAGTTAATTTCCTATTTCATCTTGCATGGTGAGAAATAGTGAATGCTTTTGCTCGCCAGACAGAAGCGAATTCAGATTCAGCAAGCTGCAAAAAGTTCTTTGTCATATATATACCGTATATATAAAGCCACTGGGAACTATCTATCCAGCATCTATAACCAAGCTGACTCTATACAGCTGTAATTCACAATCTAGATAAGGTCTAATGACATCAGTCAAACGGCTGTCGTTTTTAGTGTTCAAAGTAACTATACTCACTTCAGTCAGTGGCAGCTCAGCTCCTCAAATCAACATTTATGTGTATAACCCTTTTTACAAGCAATGTCACAGAGGGCTTCACATATGCCCATAGAACTGCCCCTCAACCAACCTAACCCCCCAAGGAAGACAAGGAAAAACTCCCAGAAAAACTCACTAGGGAGAAGAAATGGAAGAAACCTTGGAAGGAGCAATTCAGTGAGGGATCCCGTCTTCCAGGGACGGTTGGCGAAAGTGAGGAGCAGAAAACAGGCTGAACATTCATATCTCTAGAGAGAGTTCATAAGTTGTTGAAACATCAATAGTCAATGCTCCTCTGCACAATGTATTAGAGCCTCTGTCACTTTGCTCTGATCCGGTAACAATACTACAGTACAATACTACTAGTACTACAGTACTACAATACTACTAATACTACTAACAATAGGCCAGCTGGACAAGAAACCATATGTGCGTACATACAATCGAGGTTGTGCAAGGCTCTGTCTAGCAAACGTAAGGGATCAAAGACGTATAAAATAAATCTTATAAAAATCTATTAAGTTACACGGAATCATTTAAGTCTCACGGTTCGGTAAAAGTGGCTTCTGTACGTATAATAAGTATTCCTCAGAACTGGTGAACTTAAACTTAACACACCGCCAAACAGAATACAATTATACACCAAGTACTTTTTTTAAAGTTACACCATTCAATAAAATAAAGCTTGACCAGGGTCCTTGTAAATTAGACACCTCGTTTTGGCGACAACGGATCTGACTGGTACATTGAACAAACACTAAACACTTTCGATCCTCTCCAGCCAAGCAGCAAACCAACCCATAGAGAGGAGCGGTGGTCAATCCTGTTGGTAGCTCTGCTTATCAACTGCCACAGAGTTCAGAAATTCACCTTTTAGTGTTTTTTAACAAAAGTTGTGCGCATGTGTCTAATAACAGACCCTCTTTGAAAAGAACAATGCCGCCAAAAAAGAGGAGGCCAACGGCAGAGGAGAGGGGGGCAAGAGTGAGAGCAGCAGGAAGGATGGCTCCAAGAAGATCTCCGTGGAGCGGGTGTACCAGAAGAAGACCCAGCTGGAGCACATCCTGCTCCGCCCAGACACCTACATCGGCTCTGTGGAACCTGTCACTCAGGTAGGCCTGGACACCTGCCTGCAGGACTCCCAGCTTTCCTCTCCCATGTGACATTCAGGAATATGTCAGTCAGCCTGGTCTGAACATCCATTGCCTGTTTTCTACCTTTTCTTCCAGCAAATGTGGGTTTTTGATGAAGATATCGGAATGAACCAGCGGGAAATTACTTATGTGCCCGGATTGTACAAAATCTTTGATGAAATCCTGGGTGAGTCTGTTGTTATTTAGGTCATTTGGAAGTTCATTGTGTTTGTGTTAATAAGTGCAACCCGTTGGTTGTCTTTGCACCTATGGCGGTTGAGTGGTCTGAAGGGGCCTGTGTGTGATTGGTTCCTGCTCTTTCAGTGTGTTGTCCTGGCAGCTGCTCCAGTCAAGGACGGAACAGAGGGCTGTCTCAGTGGACTCTTATGAGATGACACTGGATCAGATTAATACTAATATCCCTGTCTCTGGCTGAGCCTGGGAAATGTTTGTTTGGATGGTCCACTAATAGAATATTCAGGGACCAAGATCATTATGCTACTTACCTGCCTTGTTAATACTTGACAAATTACTCGACAAAACTCATATTGGGTCGGCCTTCGCCAAAGCAAAAAATATAATGGGCCAAGACGTTGGTGTTAATATAAACACAGTAGCTATGTTTAAATCCATCATGCCTCAGGGACATTTTGGCAGTCCTATTGCTTTCCTCCATACCCAAATATTCAAACCACGTCTATGTAATTACAGCGAAGATGAGCCTGAATTCATGAAGTAGATCCACTCTGAGCCATTACCGACAAGCTCAAACTAAACCATTAGGAAATGATCCTGATAGGTCCTTGGTAGCACACACTTTCTTATTTTGACATTGCTGTCCCCCCCCCACCCCCCACAGTGAACGCGGCAGACAACAAACAACGGGACAAGAACATGTCTACCATCAAGATTACGATCGATCCGTAAGTTGCTGGGTTGCGGGGGTGTGTGTGGAAGGCTTAGTAAAGATACCAGGAGAAACAAAGAAGACACAGAGAGAGGGGGAAATAAATATAGAAAGTGAGGATACTGTGAGAGAGAGATCAAGGATGAGTACACTGTGTATGTAGGGAGAGAGAGTGAGAGAGAGAGTGAGAGAGAGAGAGGGAGAGAGAGAGAGGGGGGAGAGATCAAGGATGAGTACACTGTATGTAGGGAGAGAGAGAGAGAGAGAGGTAGTGATGGAGGGAGGGAGAGAGAGAGAGAGAGGCGACAGGCCATGGAGTGCTGATGTTTCTCCCAGGGCTTTAATGAGGCTGCTCTGGAATGCAGTCCTCATTCCACATGCTGTTCACCTACACTGGCTGCATCCACAGCCGACTGCTAAAGCTGTCTCAGCGTCCTTCACAAGCTGCCCTACAGGAGGCTTGCTTTGACTAGCAGGCCCTCTCCACAGCCATGACGTCAATGAGCCCGACCACCCTAAGGGCGGTGGTTAAAGTGGCCGCCTAGGAATACCAAAGACCTTCTCCATAGATGACCTCATCAGAAGCTCAGGATATTTGTTGTATGTGCTGTCTTATAATTATAGTTCTGTCATTTGCAGTATGACAGTGTCTATGCAGTGTATGTGGCATCACAGTAAACTTGCGGATGGTTATTTAGGTTGTGAGCTGAGTGGAGGTGTACCTTATTTATTGGCATCCATCCATGCTATTGTTCCCCTTGTATTCCTCAGGGAGTCCAACACCATCTCCATCTGGAACAATGGCAAAGGAATCCCCGTGGTAGAACACAAGGACGAGAAGATGTACGTCCCAGCTCTCATCTTCGGACACCTCCTCACCTCCAGCAACTACGACGACGAGGAGAAAAAGGTCACAGGTCAGCGAAAATGAGGATTCGATCAAATTCGATCAGGTTGAAGCATTTCCTTGAAGGAAGGATTGCATTTGGCTGCATGTCACTGTTTGAAAGTACAGCCGCTCAAACTTGACATCAGGATTTTGCTTTCAGGTGGGAGGAATGGCTATGGTGCTAAACTCTGCAACATCTTCAGCACAAAGTTTACAGTGGAAACGGCCTGTAAAGAGTACAGACACAGCTTCAAGCAGGTACGCATACACCTGGCACATGTGTGACAGTATCTGATCTGTCAGTGACTCTGACATGATGTGTAGTGTTGTCAAACCTTAGTATCAGTTGCTGTGTTGTAGGGTCATTTGTGAAGTGTAGGAGACTGGTAAGTAGCATATTGATCATCACAGTCGGGTGTGGTCTCTGTGTCCTGGCCAGACAGAAGCTCCTCTGGGCATGTGGGTTATTTCTGTGACCTGTCATTTATCACTTCCAAACTCCAAACCAAGTGTTCATGTCATCATTTCCCTCTTTCATCCGAGAGTTCATCTCATTGTCGCAGCATTCCCCAGATGCTGAGTGTGCCACGGTCACATAAACACACTCTCACTCTCCCTCTCTCCCCCCCTCGTCTTGCTCGGTCTCCCTCCACCAGACTTGGCAGAACAACATGACCAAGACAGCCGAGCCCAAAATCAAATTCTTCGACGGGGAGGATTTCACTTGCGTCACATTCCAGCCGGACTTGTCCAAATTCAAGATGGACAAGCTGGACAAAGACATAGTGGCCCTGGTCACCCGGAGGGCGTACGACATCGCCGGCTCCTGCAAGGGTGTGAAGGTCATGCTGAATGGGAAAAAACTGCCTGTAAGTGGGAACCATCCTCCCCTCTCTCCCTTCCTCCCCTCCCCGCCTCGGTCACTTGGAGTCCCAGGTTCTGTCAGCGGACTCTAACTGGGCCCTGCTGGCGTCTCTCAGGTGACGGGCTTCCGCAGCTACGTGGACCTCTACGTGAAGGACAAGCTGGATGAGACGGGCGTGGCCTTGAAGGTGGTCAACGAGTCTGTGAACGAGCGGTGGGAGGTGTGTCTCACCATGAGCGAGAAGGGCTTCCAGCAGATCAGCTTCGTCAACAGCATCGCCACCACAAAGGTAGCTAGACACCTCTTCTGCCGGCCTCGAATACCTTGTTGCATGTTCAAATGCACGCGTCCTGTGCAGTACTATGGTTGTCTCTTCATTTGTCAAGTCATTTTTGTCCTAATGTAATGCTGTGTTTGTTCAGGGTGGCCGGCACATCGACTACGTGGTGGACCAAATCGTTTCCAAGCTGATTGAAGTGGTGAAGAAAAAGAACAAAGCTGGAGTTTCGGTCAAACCCTTCCAGGTAATGACCGGAAGATGCCAGCATGTGATACCTCTCAGATGCCAAGAGCCGTTTGTGTTCCTTTGTCGGCGCTGGAGTCACTCCTGTTTTGTTCCCATTTCAGGTGAAGAACCACATCTGGGTGTTTGTGAACGCGCTGATCGAGAACCCCACCTTTGACTCCCAGACCAAGGAGAACATGACCCTGCAGACCAAGAGCTTTGGCTCCAAATGTCCCCTTTCAGACAAGTTCATCAGGGCGGTAAGACCATCTTCCAGCACACACTTTCACCACCTTCATTACTTCAGCTGTTCTTTATTTAACTTGAGCCGGACTGCCAGTTGGACTGCCACTGAAGTCTCCATGTTTCCTCCAGGCTACCAACTGTGGAATAGTGGAGAGTATCTTGAACTGGGTGAAGTTTAAGGCCCAGACCCAACTGAACAAGAAGTGCTCCTCTGTGAAGCACAGCAAGATCAAAGGAATCCCCAAACTGGATGATGCCAACGATGCTGGTCAGTAAGATGGAACGTCCTTCTCCTTTAAGTCATTCAATAACAGTGTTAGTTTGAGGTCTTTTTAAGGTGTGGTAAGATATCAAACACAGTGAAATCTAAAAGTGTTGTGTTTGTTTGTGATCCAGGTGGGAAACACTCGTCTGAGTGCACTCTGATCCTGACAGAGGGAGACTCGGCTAAGTCTCTGGCCGTCTCAGGCCTGGGTGTGATCGGACGAGACCGCTATGGAGTCTTCCCCCTCAGAGGAAAGATCTTGAATGTCCGAGAGGCCACCCACAAGCAGGTGGGACCACAACCACCAGCCTACAGTCATGTCTCCTCAGACTGTCCACAGTGTGGCAGTGCTGTCAATAAAGCTGATCAAGTTTGACGGCACAGTCTTATTAATGTGATAAGTTAGTAAAGAACAACGTACACACCCCCTCAATTCACTAAAAAGCCTTTCTCTGATCTGATATTTTGCCTCCTCTTCCCAGATCATGGAGAATGCTGAGATCAACAACATCATCAAGATCGTGGGGCTCCAGTACAAGAAGAGTTACGAAGACCCAGAGTCCTTGAGGACGCTACGCTACGGCAAGATCATGATCATGACCGATCAGGTCCAGCACCCATCACTTCAACACTCTTCTCCTTCTCAGCTCCTCCGTCTGTCGTCCAGAAGGATCATGTTGTTGCCTTTGTCCTTTCTCTCACCCCTCCTGACAGGATCAAGACGGCTCCCATATCAAAGGTCTGCTGATCAACTTCTTCCACCACAACTGGCCGTCTCTGCTCAAGCACACCTTCTTGGAAGAGTTCATCACACCCATCGTCAAGGTAACGCCCAGTCACAAACACGGTCACTGGTTTCCTCCAAGCCGCGTGTCATTCTCGAAAGGACATCTTTGGGTTTGCCTCGAGGTTTCCCCTAATTCTCTTTTCCCACGCAGGTGAACAAGAATAAGCAAGAGTTCGCCTTCTACAGTATTCCTGAATTTGACGAGTGGAAGAAACAAACAGACAACTTCAAAACCTGGCATATAAAGTACTACAAAGGTTAGTTCCTGATCCTTACAGGAAATGTTCCAAACTTTGCTCTGACCAGATGGCCCACCTTGAGCTTTGTGATGTTGTTTTACATGAGCTTCTAATGTGCTTCCTCTTGTGCTGCAGGTTTGGGTACAAGCACAAGCAAAGAGGCCAAAGAGTACTTTGCAGACATGGAGAAGCATCGGATCATGTTCAGATACATGGGCAACGAGGACGATGCTGCCATCACGCTGGTGAGAAACCTCCCTCTCCCTCTTACTCCGCAACATCCACACCTTGTGTGTGGATCTTTGGGGCCATGCTTCTGTGTAGGTTAGTGTGGATTAGCCCAACCCTTCCAGCTCCACTGACTGTGCCGTCTCTCCGCAGGCCTTTAGCAAGAAGAAGACTGACGACAGGAAGGAGTGGCTGACGAACTTCATGGAGGACAGGCGTCAGAGGAGGCTGCACGGCCTGCCTGAGGTGGGCTGAGAACTGGGGCTGAGAGCTGGGAGCTGGGAGCTGGGGCTGGGGTCTGAGAGCTGGTGCTGAGAGGACCACAGACCAGGCTGATGGCATTCCTGTTTAGATGTTCCTGTTCCGTCTTCCCTGTGGAGATTTCCTGGACTGCACCTTCAGGGTGCAGGAGAGGGTCCTTTTCCTGTGATCTGCTTACATTTGATGATGCGTGTAGCATTCCCTAGATACGAGCGTTGATATGTTAATGACCCAAATAACCATCCCTTCGTCCCAGTTTTGTTGACGTTTTCTTAATATCACTGTGCAGTTTGTTGTTGCCATAAAGCAGAGTTGTTTGTCCCATGGGAGTCTGTTCAGACAAAACACTGATTAAAACAACTTCGTAGCGGTGTCTGATTCAAGTTCCTTCATGTTTTTTAATATATTTTTTTACCTTTCATTCCAGCAATACCTCTATGGAACCCAAACGAGGCACCTATCCTACAATGACTTCATCAACAAAGAGCTGATCCTCTTTTCCAACTCCGACAACGAGAGATCAATCCCGTCCTTAGTTGACGGTGTGTATCCTCTGCCAGCTCCCAGGACGCCTCAACGCTCTTTGTAGTGTTCATTCTGTTTGTTTGTTGAGACAGGCCTTTGAAATGTTAATAGCAAACAAACACACCAACAAAAAAAAAACAAAAAAAAGAGGGAAAAACCCCGCAAAGTGAACTCTCTACTTCGCCCTTGATGTCCTTGGAGTTTGTGTGTGAGTGTGCGCATGCTGCGGTCCACTGTTGATGAGGTTACGTGTCTGAACTGTGCGTGTGTTGGTGTGCGTGCAGGGCTGAAGCCAGGCCAGAGGAAGGTGCTGTTCACCTGCCTGAAGAGGAACGACAAGCGGGAGGTGAAGGTGGCCCAGCTGGCTGGCTCTGTGGCTGAGATGTCCGCCTACCACCACGGAGAGGTACCCTCACCCTGCACACGCTCTCCTCTGTCCTGGGCTGGGGGGAGCTGACTGGAGGGAGTCCTCAAACCCTCCACGGACTCATGATATCCTTTGTGCATGTCTTTGTCCAATCAGCAAGCCCTGATGATGACCATCGTGAACTTGGCGCAGAACTTTGTGGGCAGCAACAACGTCAACATCTTGCAGCCTCTGGGCCAGTTTGGTACCCGCATCAACGGGGGAAAGGATGCTGCCAGCCCTCGTTACATCTTCACCATGCTCAGGTGAGCTGACCGCACATGTGTGGTCAAGTTTGGTACTTTTTCCTCTTTTATATACTCATTTATACTTGTACATTATATATTTATACCTCTCTTTTTCTCTGTTTCTCCTTCAGTCCATTAGCCAAGCTGCTGTTCCCGCCTCTGGACTCCAGCCTGCTGAAGTTCCTGTACGATGACAACCAGAAGGTGGAGCCAGAGTGGTACATTCCCATCATCCCCATGGTGTTGGTGAACGGAGCGGAGGGCATCGGGACAGGCTGGGCCTGCAAGATCCCCAACTACGACGTGCGCGAGATCGTCAACAACATCTACCGCATGCTCAGCCACCAGGACCCCCTGCCGATGGTACGCATGATCTGTCACCACGTCTTGGATTACAAAGAGCCAGTAATCTTCGTTTACTAATCTGTCCGAACCCCCGCTTCCCCTCCCTCTGATTACCTCTGTTCTCATGAAGCTCCCTAGCTATAAGAACTACAAAGGTGTCATCCACGAGTTGGGCCAGAACCAGTACATGGTCAGTGGGGAGGTGTCGGTCCTGGACAAGAACACCATCGAGATCATCGAGCTCCCAGTGCGCACCTGGACACAGGTAGGCTCACCGTACGACAGCCCGCCCCCTTTAACTGCCAATCACACGAGTCCATGGCAGTCAGAAGCCAGACCACCGGAAGTGTTGTTTTTTTTGCCACGTTATCAACTGTGTACACCCCTCCTCCCATCGCCCCCCCCCTGTGTGTCCAGGCCTATAAGGAGTCTGTGCTGGAGCCTATGCTGCAGGGCACTGAGAAGACCCCAGCCCTCATCAACGACTACAAGGAATACCACACCGACTCCACCGTCAAGTTTGTGGTGCGCATGTCCGAGGAGAAGCTGGCCCAGGCCGAGGCTGCTGGCCTCCACAAGGTTTTCAAGCTGCAGTCCAGCCTCACCTGCAACTCCATGGTAGGCACCATCTTGCAGCCCACGTTCAAAGCCTCAGTGTTCTCCAAGCCTGACTTGGGGCATGTTTAAGTGGTGGACATTTCTAATGAAGACTGTCTTTCTCCCTGTAGGTGCTGTTTGACCACATGGGCTGTCTGAAGAGGTACGACTCCGTCCAGGACATTCTGAAGGAGTTCTTTGAGCTGCGGCTACAGTACTACAGACTCAGAAAAGACTGGCTGGTTGGAAGCCTCGGCGCCGAAGCAGCCAAACTGTCCAATCAGGCACGATTCGTCCTGGAGAAGATCGAAGGAAAGATTTCCATTGGTGAGGACGATACAAAGGCTGCGTGTCATCGACGGCTGAGACCTTTTCAGATGTGTCCTGAGGAGACTGGTATGGAACTGACGTGTTAACATTTTGTGTACCCGCAGAGAACAAGTCGAAACGAGAGCTGATCAGAATGCTGGTTCAGAAGGGCTACGAGTCAGACCCAGTGGCTGCCTGGACTAAGGCCCAGGAAAAGGTGCTTCTATAGGGGGAGGGTACAAGGACCATTGGTCCAAGGGGGTCATCATGTTAATAAATATACAAATACACCACAGTATCTGATAAACACCTAAGGTTACCTTGCTGCTAATCCAGTCCAGTATTCCGCTAAGTGATTGTTAGAGATGGTGCTTCTATCCTGTGTTCTCATTGGACCTTGTGATGTTCTGCGCGTCAGGCGGTGGAGGAGGACGAGCGTGACGGGAATGACAGCGACAGCTCGGTGGACTCGGGCTCCACGACGGGACCCAACTTTAACTACATCCTCAACATGCCGCTGTGGTGCCTGTCCAAGGAGAAGGTGGACGAGCTGCTCAAGCAGAGAGACCTCAAGGTACACTCTCCATAAGTCACCCTGTTAGGGACCAAAGGGTACACTCTCCATACGTCGCCCTGTTAGAGACCAAAGGGTACACCCTCCATACGTCCAGCTTCTATGGTTTTGTTATGAGCAGTAATATCACCTTAAGTGAGACGTCAGTTAGGAGAACAGATGAGGATGCCGCCTGACCTAGCAATGACTTGACGCTGACCACGCGTGTTTTTGATCCCTAGAAATCAGAGCTGGGTGACCTGCAGAGGAAGACTCCGGACGACCTTTGGAAGGGAGACCTGGCTGTGTTTGTGGAGGAGCTAGACGTGAGTTCGGTTCTCCACGTTCTCCTTTCTTAAAGAGGGATGTTAGAGAGCAGGATGTTCTTTGGTTCTGACTGAGCGTGTTTCCCTACCAGCGAGTGGAGGCCCAGGAGCGAGAGGACCAGAGCTCAGGGAAGGGTGTGAAGCTGGTGAAGGGGAAGGTGGGCAAGCCCAAGGTGAAGAAGATGCACCTGGAAGAGACGCTGCCCTCTCCCTACGGCCGCAGGGTGGAGCCCACAATCACCCAGGCCATGAAGGCAGACGCCTCCAAGAAGATGACCAACCGCAAGAAGAAGGTAAGGCTGGGTTATGGGTTAACTCACCAGATGAATCTCCATGAGATGAGTCTCCACCAACCACAGTAAGGCCCTGACTTCTTACCTCCCTCTGGGACCAGACACGGCCCCTATCACTGTGGAAGTGGAGAATGTGTTGTTAAGGGTTTGGGCCTGCGTTCCAGGGCGACTCGGACCTGGGGGTGAAGATGGAGTTTGATGATGAGACGGCCGGTCTGGGAGCCGAGGGAGGGACGGGAGAGAACTCCCTGAACTCCACCACCGGCTCCGCCAAGCCCAAGGCCCCACGCGTCAAGAAGGAGAAGAAGGAACCAGGTCAGTGTGATGTGAAGAGCCTCCTGGATCCGCATCACTGTCCTACCTGAACTTCTACCTGATCTCACTACTCCATGAACTGATTACTACACAAACTCACTACTCTAGGAAGTCAGTACTAAATGAACTCAGTATTAGATTAACTCAGTACTAGAGGAACACAGTATTAGATGAACACAGTATTAGATGAACTCAGTACTAGATGAACTCAGTACTAGATGAAGCCAGTACTAGATAAAAACACACACTTGGACAGGAAAGCACTGCACAGTCTCTGATTTGAGGTTCACTACCATTGTTGGTAAGAAGACGCAGCAGGAAGTGAAGGCTTGTTTCCTTGTCTTGCCAGGTGCCCCCAAAGCTCCCAGGAAACCAGCAACTCCCAAAGGAACCCCTGTCAAGAAGGGGAAGAAGCGCAACCCCTGGTCTGAGGACGATTCCAAGTCTGACAGCGACATAGAGGAAAGTGAGCCTGTGGTCATTCCCAGAGACACCAAGTCCCAGAGAGCATCAGGTACACAACATTCCATACCACACCATTCCCCAACATACCCTACAAACTTCAAAACCTCTTCTGGGTTTTATCAGGCTGACAGCCAGGCTGGTGCTGGCTCGATTGGGGCTGGATACAGCAGCATGATGCAACCCCCATGCAACAGAAGACACATTATTCCATGGGTTTGATCCTGCCCCAGATTACTGGGATCCCACTGAAAAGCCAGTCGATCTGACGGTGAACTTTGTGCCCCCTTTGTCAGCCGCCAAGCCCAAGTACACCTTCGACTTCTCGGAGGAGGAGGATGAAGACGCAGACGAGAACGGGGAGGACGAGGCCTCCTCGCCCGGCCAGCCCTTCAAAGACAGCTTTGCTGCGTCTGAGCGGACGAAGAGCCGCTACGACGACGACGACGACAACAACGAGGAAGATGAGGATGTCTACCCACCTCCCAAGCACTCCACCATGACGTGAGACGACCCCCTGCCCCTTCCCGGGCCCTGACCTCGCTAATTACACCAAGGGTCCCACAGAGACCATCAGAAATGCTTCTTCTGCTGTTATTATTTTGTTCCTGGCTCCATTAGATAGCACTAATGGCTACCGTGTTGCTCACCCTGAGCTGTTCCTATCTCCCTAAAGGTCTGTTTCTGCTGCGAAGACAAACAAGGAGGCAGACATCTTCTCCTCCAAATCGGCATTCTCTGAAAAGAGCAATGACAGTGGTTAGTATGATGCTCACCTCCGCAGCTATTTTTAGAGGTAGTGATGTCACTGCCTGTGCGGCGGTAAGAAAAGTAGAATCGAAACAGAATGTTTTTAAAAAGGCCTTGGAAGGGTCTGTTCTGTTCTTTTCAGTCTGTCACCTGACGCCCTCCTAGTTATGACAGTCGGTTCACTTTGTTTTTCAGACGGTCCAAAGTTCGATAGTGACGAGGACGGCGACATGCCCATGTTCTCCTCCTACTCCAGCAGCTCAGCCTTCGACAAACCTGCCCCAGCTAAGAAAGGTGAGACCCGTACCCACCACTAGGGGGCGGCTGACACACGCCAAACTGTTAGGGCCGGAAATAGAAAATGGTACATATGGCTCACAGTAAGAGTCTGTTAACCTGAGAGAATTGTGGGACTCTCCTCAGAGTTTCTTGGTTATGAAATCTTTGTATGCTCATTAATGGTGGTTATTTGTGCAACAGCCAAGAAGCCATCCGACACAGCTCCCAAACCCAGGAAACCACCGGCACCCAAAGCAAAGAAGCCCGACAAGTCTGTGTGGGACTCGGACTCAGACACAGGCTCCAAGAAGCAGCCCGCACCAGCACTCAAAGGTACAGCCAGGACCCTGGAGTCTGCTGGGGGGGCGGGGGGGGGGGGGGCTCCTGATGGAGGGGATGTGAGTGTAACCTGGGAATGTTGGCCTCCGCAGGAAAGGGCAGGGGGAGGAAGAGGAAGCCATCTGGCTCAGGGGAGGATGACTACAGCCCCATGAAGAAGGCTGGCAAAGCCCCCACCAGCAAAGTCAGCGTGAGTGTTGAATTCCTGTGGTTGCCTAGTTACCAGCCAAGGTCAGTTTGTTGGTCGGCTAGCAGCTCCTTAAAGCCCCGTGTGTTTCTGTCTGAGTGTAGAAGTCTAAGAAGGCAGCGCCGAGCCGGCCGGCCGTGTCGGACGAGGATGATGTAGACGGCTTCAGCCTGTCGGACGCCGCCTCCCGTGACCGATCGGGCCGCGCCAAGAAGGAGGTCAAGTACTTCGCCGAGTCCGGGGACGAGGACCAGTATGACATGTTCGATTAGACGTCCCCCCCATTGGACGTCCACATAGACACTCCCTTCTTGTGTCGTCCCCTCCTGTCCTGCCTCTACACAGACTTTTGTACATTATCAACTCTTCTTCATGTTATTTTTCCTTACTGGTGACGTTCAATGCTTTATACTGTGTAGGTGTTTTACACTTTTTATTATACATATAGTTTTGTTTTTTTATTCTCATTGAAATGTTATGTATTTGTCCTTAACGGCTTTTAGAACTTTAGATCGCTGTGCTTTAGCACATTTTAACTGTTCAAAGTAAAATACCTATGTACCTTTTTTGACAATGAACTTGGAAGTAAACAATTAATTGTAAATTACCTTTTTGTCCTTTCGGAATGTCCTCAAATTCAGCCGGTCTCTACGATGCTGAGGTCCGCCCTCAGGAATACAGGACACAACAACCGTACAGTCGACATCAACTCAAAACAGATCAACATCGTTTGTATTTTAAAATAAATATATATTTTTATTACTTTGCCAGGGCAGTTCATGGTAAAGTTAAACATTATATGAACATAAAAAGCATTGTTAATGCACAAACAAAGACAATATTGAAAATGTTGAATGGAACGGAGAGAAGCTCAAACCGCAGAGCCACACCGCCATCTTTAAGAGTTTTTTTTCCTTCGGGGCAGAGAAGGGGCTTCTGAGACAGTAGCTGCCATCGAGCCTACTGCCCCACAACCTCCATGTCCAATAAGACAATTAGGACAAGAAAAATTATTTGATCATGTCTCATAACACAATAACTTTACAACACTGCATAATGACGGTGAGGTTTACTAAGACTGGTGAAGAAAGGCGAGCAGAGATCCTGTGATGGTTACTGACCGACGAAACCTTTGGAACAGATCCTTCAACAGAGCTGCTTTCGAGATAGTAAGTCTGAGGCTGACGTTCCTATCCGGCACCTTCCCACTTCTACGAGTCATTTTGCTTAGCCATAACCAGACTGCTGCCATTTTGATTGAGTTTGATTGAATGGCGACAGCGTCTTGGCTTTCTGGTGCCAGAGGGAGAGCAGCTCTGTTGGGGTGGGTGAGCCAGCGGGGAGCTTGACAAGCCAGCGCTTGGGGCCTGAGACGACTGCTCATCCCCACCTGGGGACCAGGGCCCCTGCTGGTTCGTCATGTCCTGACCCATGTGTGTGTGGGGGGGGGGGGGGGGACGCCTTGGCGCTGCACTCCACCGCTGGAGGCTGTGACTATGAGATGACGCTCTCAAGGATCAGCTGACGCAGCGTTGCCATGGAGCTGCAGGCCGGAACGCAACAGCACAACATGTCGGCAGCAATATTAACAGTTACATCGGTACGACATTCAACAGAAGATCAAATAAAACCTTGAGTAATTATTCAGAATGTTTTTAGTTGTTTTTCTCTTGTGGAATGGATCGATTTTCCATCAGGGGTCCAGCCAACCTTCAGAGGTGGACATGAACATTCTTCAGCCATGAAGGTCTTTCAGCTTCATAGACGCAGTTCCAGCTCTCTCAAAGTCTCAGGTAGATGGCAACAAAGAGAGAGCGCTTTTTTCTTCTCTTTTTTTTTTTTTTTTACAAGATGTATTGAGTTACAGATAAAAAGCTCCTTCAAAAGATGTAGTCCTTACACTGCATATCATAGCATTTCTATGCAATTTCAAACATCTTCACATTCAAACATGGTAAAAAAAAAAACATGAACCGGTTTTGTTTTCCCTTATGATATGTTTGAATGTTTCCATGATGGAGATGGAGGTAAATGTGAGCAGAAGATAGCGGGGCATTTCTAGGAGTCCAGAAATGTGAGGTTTCGTGTAAAAAGAACATTATTTTGGAACCTCAAATCATCACCATGTTAGTATCATTCAGCCTTAATAGCATACAAGGTTCATCGTTTACAGTATAAGTGCTATGATCAGAATCCCCCCACAACCCTTGGTGCCCAACAGCAGATTCACTGGTCAACATTTGAAAAACAGCCCTCGTCTTCCAACCACAAGGGTTACTAACAGGCTTAAGAGGTCCTGCTTCTACAAATTGAGATTTCTAGTTGGGGGGGGGAGAGGGGGGTAAAACTCTTTGTGTTAAATATAATCTCTGACTTTATCTTCGTCTCTGGAGAAAAGCAGCTTTTCTATGATATCATTAATATGAGGAGGAGCATGGTGGTCAGTGCCAGGCGTTAAGTGGAGTCCCCGACCCCTGAGATAAAGACCTCAGTCGGATCTACTTTCCTAAGGGGAGGCAGCGTGCCTGCCATACTGCACTGTGCTCAGAGGCGGAGGGATATCAGAAATCTCCTTAGCATCATTGTGGTCAGTCTTGAGAAGCAAGGCAAAAAAATCTCACACTGCTTGTAGTGGATCTTTCCCCAATCTACTAGGGGAGAGAACATTAGTGTACAATCTTCCCGGCAAAGCGGTTCGGTCATGAATATGTATTAAGGATTGCAATGTCCCGCGTTCAACCTTAAAAATAAAAAAGACACTTATGTAAAGGAGGGGTAGAAGTTCTAAACATACAGCTTCCTCTGAAGGTATGTCTTAGAGCCCATGTGCGCTTTGTGTTACCCAGTTGCTTGTAGAAGCGTTCAGCTATAGATACACCTTCATTAGACTGAACCTGCCAGGCAAAGTGTTGCAGCACGCAGTGGAGATTTCATTTCACCACATCAACTCAGTCTTAGGACAACTGACTGAGAAAGCTACAGTCATTTCCACCTAAAGTTTAGATCCTAAACCTACTCCACCGAGTTTAATCTTTGGATTTAAACATTCTTAATCCAGTGATTTTCGGTCATTTTCGTCATTTTTCTTCTTCTCAAGAAATAGTGATTATTTAGGCCTGCACAGTTTTAAAAGGTCAGATTCAGTTTTGCAAGGTTGTATCTATGGCTGTCAGTTGGGCTTCCCTTTGAAGGAGCAGCAGGGAATGTTCCACTGCTCATGCAGGAGGGAAGCCTTGCATTCTGGCGGTGTGAATGGAGACTCATTCATGTACAAACATGAACAGAAGAGCTATATAAAAGACGGAAAAAAAAGATTTAAATATAGGAACATAGAGAAAATATTAGACTTCCATACGGTCTATATGCAAGAACATTCTATATAACAGTTTTTTAAAGGACTTCCAATGGCCCCTCAACGTATCGCCTCAAACGATAATATTTAAGACAATGGAGAAAAAAAAGCACCACAAAATTCATCATTTAAAAAAAAGAAGTCTAACCATACAATGGTATGTACAATGTATGCCGACAATACGAAAAGATTGAAAGAATGAGAGAGAGATTAAATCCACTAATCAAACTCTGAGTCCATCATGCAGGTAGTCATTTACATAGGAGACCTGAGGAGTATCACTGTGTACAGGTGGATGCCAAGGCCAAACCCACCATACCCCTGTCCCAGAGACGCAACGTCAATAAGAGCTCAATTCAGGATTTATACACAAAGCACTGGTCCTTCTAGGCTTCTGTGTTGTTTTACAGGGAAAATAAGAGAAAGAGGTACAGGATAACGTAAGAGTAACCGAAGGTGAGTTGCCACAGGCAGGGGACAGAGAGAAAAGGACTAGGGTCCACCTTCTGGCTGTCTACCTTTCTTTTCTGTGCAAAGAAATGTCAGAAAGTCTGGGAGGCCCCTGGGAGGGGGGGGTCCCTAGGGTTCCTCACTAGGGGGGCCTGTGGCCTCCTCGCTGTCAGATGACCCAGGGGACTCCGAAGAGGGCTTGTCCTCCTTGTTGCTCTTTTCCTCCTTGTCCTCCTTGTCCCCCTCCTCCTTGGCGCTGTCCTTACCCGGGCTTCCCTCGCCGTCCTCGGGGCCGCTGCTGCTGCTCTGGCCGTCCTGGCCCTCCGAGTTCTCCAGCATCTCCTGGATGAGCGGGGGCATGGAGCCTGGGATCTCCATCTTCAGGGAGATGACGCGCTCCGCACCTGCCAAAGAACACGTGGAAACCAGGTCTCATCTACTGCAGGTACTAAGTCCCAGCACCGTCAGAGTCCAGCTGACCGTCAGTCAGCTTTTAGACATTACTGGATCATATGTACTGGATGTGTGTGCAGGAAGGTGTGTGTTCCTGTGCGGAGAGAGGTCTGCAGGCAGGCTACCTTTAGCGCTGATGCTGCGGAGGTCGGTGATCTTCATGAGGGTCTTGGGGAACATGTGGGGCTTGCTGGGCCTCCTCTTCCTCACGTAGATCTTCAGGGCCTCCAGAAGAGGCTCCTGCAGCTGGTCCACCTTGGAGGGCTCCTCCAGGTCCTGTCGGTCTGGGGCCGCACACACACACACACACACACACACACACACACACACACACACACACACACACACACACACGGCATAGAAGAAATCATTAGAAGCTATCATACAAAGGTTTATTTACTGTGAATATGAGCTGGTTAGAAACAACAACAACCAAAAATCCAGCAAGTTATTAATAACTTGAGTTGTTTCATTCCCGTCGCCTGAAGTGCCTCTAGTGACCAGAGGGTGGCACTGTGTGCGCGCGCATGTACACGTGTGTGCGTTCATGCGTCAGTACAAGTCATCAGCTCATGCTGTGGCAGACCCCCGGGCCCCTCCCAGCCACAGTGTGGGATTCAGCGCTCTCCTGGATTATGCAAGAGCATGTAATATTTGGCAAAGCTCTGGGGATTCACGCCTCGGAATGGGAACTTAGCCCTGATACAGCAGTGACACACCTCGCACAGACAGGGGAAAGGAGGTGGGGTGGGGGGGTGGGGGGGGGGGGGGGCAGGCGGGCTATAATAATCTGCACTGTCTCTGATGAGTTGCTTATGCCTTTGGGTATCCTTGAGAAACATTCAGAAGAAGAATAAAAAGAAATAAAAAAAAATCATTTCCTGCGAGAGTAAGTATTTTTACACGCAGGGAACGCTGGGATGCCCGCGCACCGCACGCACACCACGTCACCGCATTCTCGAACACACCACATCTTACACGCACGTCTCGCACGCGCACGCACCCCTTCTCACACACAGATCATGTCTCACACACACCTTGTCAGCTCCCACACATCACACTCACTGTGTATAATCGTGTCTCACAGAGAGTGACCTTAGTTTGACCGGAATCCAGACTCCTCCCCCCTCCAGGGTCTACAATGGCTCTTATCTGCTCTCTTTACAAGTCCTACTTTACTGAACAGCTCCTTGGTATACACTTGTTTAAGGCTGTACTATGATCCCTGGGCGTATAATAAAATCATGATTATCGCGTGTGTGTGTGTGTACGTTTAAACCTTCAAGTGTAGAAGTGAACCAGCAGACTGGCTTTCATATTCACTGTCAGACACAGCTGTTCCAAACTTCTTTTTACCCCCCCCCCAAAGTGCTCACCTCCAGAGATGAGACAGATGGCGCTGAGGAGGCCTGTCTCTGTGTCGTCCATCTCGATGGGCAGCAGCTGGTTGGCGAAGGTGAACACCAGGTCCGTCAGCGGGCCGAAGCCGGCGTTGTGCATCTGAGTCCGGTTGAGGGTCAGCCCGTCTGAGAAGGTCATGGTGTCCTGGTCTGGGGTGTAGCGGGTACAGATGCGCAGGATCTGTCAGGTGGGAGAAGGACAAGGAGGAGAGAGAGAGAGAGAAAGAGAGAGAGAGAAAGAGAGAGAGAGAGAGAGGAAGATTGAGAGAGAGAGAGGAAGATTGAGAGAGAGAGAGAGAGAGAGAGAGAGAGGAAGATTGAGAGAGAGAGAGAGAGAGAGAGAGAGAGATAGAGGGAGATTGAGAGAGAGAGAGAGAGAGAGAGAGAGAGGAAGATTGAGAGAGAGAGAGAGAGAGAGAGAGGGAGAGAGAGAGGGAGAGAGATAGAGGGAGATTGAGAGAGAGTGAGAGAGAGAGAAGAAGAGAGAGGTTCTTTAGGAAAGGAAGTGGATAGACTCAAGCTTTCGCTGCGGCTCTCAAATCCTGGACAAAAAACTACCTGTGGAGGAAGTTAGACGCGCGGGCTCACTGGTACAAGTCTGAATAACCTTTGAGTTTGCATTGTTTTCTAGTCTATGTCTGTGAGAAGGAGAAAGAGACAGTCTAATGAAGAGAGACACTGGTGGATGTGATGCCT
This sequence comes from Neosalanx taihuensis, assembly GCA_030340665.1. Classification (NCBI taxonomy): domain Eukaryota; kingdom Metazoa; phylum Chordata; class Actinopteri; order Osmeriformes; family Salangidae; genus Neosalanx; species Neosalanx taihuensis. The sequence goes on from CM059306.1 coordinate 3,326,871, forward strand.
ATAGCGCTCTTTGAAGCCAGTTGAGTGGGCTGGCACTGACAGTGAGTGGCAGGCGCGTCCGCAACATGAAACAGAATAATACATGACTGTTGGCGGTGACTCACACCGGCTGGCCGGGCCTGGCATAGCACACACACACGCACACACACACACCATACACGCACGCACACAGCACACATTAGCACACACATACACACGTTTGATCCTCCCTCTCACAACTTAAATCCAGCTCTAAAGCACAATAGGACGACCATGCCCTTCACTATAGTATTCTGTCAGTGTGTGTCTGTCAGAGTCCTCTGTCAGATCATCAACTTCTCACCTTGGTACTTCTGAGAGTTCAATTCCAGTTGGCTCGTCACTTTTGACAATATCACATCAGCACAACTACCATTACAGCAAATCTCCATATCTAATCATAGCGCCCACAGAGATTATCGTCCAAGCACACACACACACACATACAAATACACAAGCTCACACACAGAGAGATAATAACAGGTCCAGTTGAGTGTGATTCATAGCTTTGTCATCCAGGCCTGTGTGCTTTAATAAGCCTGGGAAGTGATACCATCAGAGCACAAAGCACAAAACCACAGCAGCTCAAAACAAATACCTAGAAACAGAGAGAGGGACAAGGAAGGAGATTATATATACTCTGTGTGTGTGTGTGTGTGTGTATATATATATATATATATATATATATATAGGGAGAGAGAGAGAGCGAGAGAGAGCGAGCAAGAGAGAGAGAGAGAGAGAGAGAGAGAGAGAGAGAGAGAGAGAGAGAGAAAGTGATAGGACACCAAACAAGATAAGGGAAGGGCCCTCTCAGGTCAGCCAGAGTGCTGGGGGGACCCCAGCTATGAGGAGTGAAGCAGGTCAGGACACGCTGACTGGGCTCCGGAGATAAGGGCAGATGATATAGAGCTGAGGCAGGGCACTGGGGGAATCACCCATAGGGAGGGAGACAATACTGGTCGTACTCCACCCCTGTTTCTGTCTCTGTCTGTCTGTATGTTTCTGTCTCTCTCTCTGTCTGTCTGACACTCAGTGTCTCTCTCTCTCTCTCTGTCTTTCTCCCTGAGAAGAGCTAATCAAATCTCCTGGGTCTGGAAACGTTGCATGGATGAGATCCCAGAGAGAGAGAGAGAGAGAGAGAGAAAGGAGATATAAAAGAAAGGGGGGGGGAGATTGGGGGCATGGGGAGAGGGGGTGGTAGGAAAGGAGGGAGGGTGGAGTAAAGAGAAACAGCCGCTTCTCTTTTCCGTCTCATTACCGGAACTGCATTAGTAAGTTAGTGAATCCTCAACAACACCCAAAAATACAAACAAACAGACGCTCCGCTGCTGGCAGTTCATTAACTACTGTACTGGGCTGGAGTCAGATGGGCTCAGTGGTTAAGGCGTTGGGCTCATGATCGGAAGGTTGTGAGTTCGATTCCTGGCTGTGGCTACATGACGTTGTGTCCTTGGGCAAGGCACTTCACCTTACTTGCCTCGAGGAGAATGTCCCTGTACTTGCTGTTAATCGCTCTGGATAAAAGCGTCTGCTTAATGAATAAAAACGTAAACCCACCCTGTTTCAGACTGCTCTTCCACAGATACAAGAAGCACTGTAGTCAGTCAATCTCAAACCAAGTTAGAAGCTGAGAAATGTCCCAGAGTCAGTTATCTGTTCACAGATGGCTACGTAAAGATCAGATAATCTACACAAGGATCGACTGCAGGGATCAATTGACCCGTTTTCCCATTGGCTGGCTAAGAGAGACGTCCAATAAGACCCAAGAGAGGTGGATCTGAGGTGAAGTCAATTCCTGTCAGGTTTGAACTTATTGGCTGTCTAACCACTGAAGCTCACAAATGTACTTAAAAGGGATTTGAACACACTAAACATGACGGACAGTTAAATTAGACGTCATTTAAAACCGAGATCATTGTGATCAAGTGTTGTTCACCCACCAGAATGTCCAGGCAAGCAGCTTTAAGCAGCGTGATCTGGTCAGCGATGGTCAGACCGGTGAAGCCAGGCACTCGTTTGGCAAACTCCACGATTTTGATAATGCACTTGGTGGCCAGCTCGCTGAACTTGTCCCAGAGGCCCAGGTCCAGCCGCACACGATGGTCTGCACTCGAGTTCTGTAACACACACACACACACACAGACAGAAAATAAAGAGATACTCTGTTAGGTGAAGGAGTGTCTGATGCCCTCAGACACTGAGAGCTGCTAATGATCACCCACACACTCCCCCCATCTCTCTGCTCCATATGTGTCAAACTTTTATAAATAATACCAGCTCCAGAAGACTGCAGCTGTGGAACAGTGTGGAAATAGTTAGTGTAAATAACACTGAGGAGCACGGCAGGAGAGGCTGGGAGAGGCTGGGAGGCTTGGCTGGGGCTGGCTGCAGTAATGAGTGATTCTGAGTGGGATGTCTCCGCCATGATAGGAATCAGCAGTAGAGTTGTGACAGGTAGCACTGAGGGCTTTGAAGTGAGAGACACCATTAAAAGAGCCAAACTATCTGTAGGGGCCAGACCCTATGCAAACTAAGACAGGAAGAGGTGGAGGGAGGGGAGGGGGGGGGGGAGGGGGGTGGGCTTAAGAGGGAGACATAAACAGAGGGAGGGGAGAAGTATATGATTGAAAAAGAGAAGGGAGGAGGGGAAAAAGAGGCTCTATGGTGAGAAGCAAGACAAAGTGGGAGGAAGAGGGGAGGAATGTGACGGAGAGGTGGAAAAGAGAGAGAGAAAGAGAGAGAGAGAGACAGTAGCGAGAGGGCCCGACACAGCGCACGTCTCAGGAGAGGTGAAAGTGTGGGTGGGTAAACATCTCTCCATGGCCTTGTTATAAAGTTGTTCAACTCAGCAACTCTTGATTTTTCCATTCTAGGAGGATTTCAGTCTCTCCCACGTATTGACAGTCAGATCATCTCTAAATACTGTATTCATATTTGCAGTTATTCTCTCAGGCCACCATCATCAGCAGTTTGTCTTTGGTGGAAGTCAGCCGCATTAGAAGGCCAGAGAAAGTCCAAACTCAGCAGACGAGATGAAAACACCCAGAGCAGAGCTGGGGAACCAGGGGAGGATGGACAGAATGTGGGACCGAGAGACAAGATGAGAGAAGCTCGGCGTCAGAGATAAGCGAGAGATTCAGTCTAGGAGAGAAAGACACAGAGAGGGAGGGAGGGGCGAGAAAGAGAAGGGAAGACAGAGAGGAAAGACAAAGGCAAAGAGAGAAAGCAGAAGAGAGAGAGAGAGAGAGATAGAGAGAGCATCATTTGGGGAGCTGGCTCCATTATGCAGGGAGTGCTGGATCTGGGGCTGTCTGCTCAGCAAGCCTGTGGATGGAGCAGCTGATGATCGTTTGTTTGTTTTCCGTTAGTTTACATGAAATGGCCCATCTGTTCAGGCTGACTGGGCCTCCCTATGTGTTCATAGCAAGGGCACACACACACTCTCTCTCACTCTCTCTCTCTCTCTGTCCATTCCCCACTCTCTCTCTCCCTCTCTCTTTGTCACTCCTTCTCTCCGCCTGTCTATCACTCTCTCAATCTCTATCACTCTACAACACACGCACACAGGCAATCACACGCAGGCTGTGTAAAGCCATGCCACTCTCGTTAGCCCCGATGGGGAACAAAAATTAAGACGTACGCGTTTGCATGCGTTTGGTTGATAACAGTTTATATACTGGATTGCGTTCTCTAAACAGGGACATATATGGTGGTAAATATGTTTCTGTTCTGTCCCCAAGCCGGTGCGCCATCAGCTGTGGTTGGAAGCGGAGGCCCGCCATTTTCCCCTTTGACGCCTGACTAATCCAAATTCCTGGATGGGAGCCGTGCCATCTCTGTGCCAGCGGCCTGTCTCCAGCCAGACAAACAGAGACATATTCACCCGGTCACTGGCTCTTTATAGTCTGAAGAGCTTGAAGAGAGCATCTCCCTCAAGCACAACACAGCTCATTGTAATGGCCGCCCATATAGACTGCCCATTGTGCTCCGCGCTGCATCCATCCCCTGGGGCTGTTAGCGCCAGCGGTTAGCCGTAAGCAGGGAGCCTGGACACTGGAGAAAACAATCCATTGTCTGGCCGAGAGAGAGCGAGAGAGATAGAGAGAGATAGAGAGAGAGAGAGAGAGAGAGAGAGAGAGAGAGAGAGAGGCAGAGATAGGAAGATAGACAGAGACACAGAGAGAGAGATCACTAAATATGATCTGGGGTTAAGTGAGAGGCGCATTAGGGCTGAGTTTAAATCACTGGCAACGAGCAGCAGTAGACAGTACGCCGCTGCGGACGCACATCGTCCTGACAGACGCCTCCTGTGAGGGGGAAGAGGAGGCGACGCGGGGGGGGGGGGGGGGGGGGGGGGGTGTGTGTGCAAGCAGTGGAGGGCTGCGATATTAAAGTCACTCGTCTTGTGTCTCCCCTGGGCGGAGGGAGGGAAGGCAAGCGAGAGGGGGAGGTAGGGAGGGGACGTTTCACTGTCAACCCTCCCTCCTTCCCTCCCCCACCCTAATACCCACCCCCACCTTCCAATCTCAGTCAATTACCCGAGTCCCATAATTCAATAGAGTGAAACAAGGAAGTGGCCGGGGAATTCTAATTTCATTTAAGAGCATTTATCCAAACAAATTAGACAAGTTGCAACATTATAAAATAAGCTGGCAGTGTAGAAACGAGGAACAGCTTAGTTCATCACCAGGGTGCTATGGCTTGGTGTATGGACATGCAAAGACTGAGAGAGATATAGAAGAGGATAGAGAGAGAGAGAGAGAGAGAGAGAGAGAGAGAGAGAGAGAGAGAGAGAGAGAACCACAGCTGTACGCTACCTGTGAGGACTGATGACAGCAGAGTCTAGCTCTAATATAGCTAATATCCAGCAGCTCATCCACTCAGCAGACACCTCCTTGAGGCGAGGGCCACAAATCCCTTATGTTCTATTTTGTCTTTTAAACTGCCAGGGTCGTTCTTCATCATCATCACTGTCAATGAAGCATTATTCATTGTCAAACTAAACCCCTCTCGCTCGCCCGCCTATCTCCCCTCACCCAGCAATGAACTCCTAAATCACTGCAGACTAGGATTTGAATATTTCACCGCATAATTGGAGCTTTAACCTAATCTAGGGGCGAGAGCGCCCCTCTTCTGTTTCCTGTGTGGAGGACTCAAAAGGCAAGTCAGGAACCAATTGCTTGTAATAATGAGGAACTTCTCACAGTCTGTGAGCAAGCATAATTACCACTGATCCAGATTAAGGCTTTATCGGGGGGGGGAGCCTGCTAGCCCACATGGGCTCCTGTCAAGACTAGGGTCTTCCTTTGTGCAAATGTATTTCCTCTTGGTTTCCATCTCCAACTCAAAGGCTGTTCGTTGGAGTTTGATGGGTGAGACAGCGGTGAGGCGGCTGTTTGTTGCTCGCATCAAATTCAAAAAGGAGACGTTATTATCGAAACACACGATAAACCCTCGCTAGAACTGTGCAAATATTTACTACCGCGATTTAGCTTCGGCACAATCTGGTTATCTCGCTTAAAATAAACGAACTGAGAAAGTAATGGGGAAAATCACAGTTAAAAAAGCAACACTTCCAGAGAGGGTTCTTATTTATACTGTTGGGCTGTTTAAAACTGCACACAGCCCTAACAAAGGCTACAAGCCTGACAGTCATCATGAGACTTGTTTAATCCTGCAGACAAGGGGAGGGAAGTGTGTGTGTGTATGTCTGCATGTGTGTACCACATTATTACCAACACACATCTCCTCCACCATGCTTCAAAGTATTCCCGACAATCCACTCTTTGTGTCAATCACCGCTACCTCATGTCGAGCGCTATCTGTATGTAAGTCGGTCTAAAAAAAACAAAAACAGATTAGACTGTCAGTGCTGCGCTAGTCTGCCATACCTGCCTGTCAATCACAGCTCAGCTATCTGCACTTGCTATCAAGCCATCAATCACAGCCCACTTCCTGCCCGTTTACCTGTCAGAGCGTCCCAAAGCACTGCCCAGTAAGGTTACACAGCAGGGCAGTCTACTGTATCTCCCTGTCAGTCTACCTGCTGAGAGGAAGTGCATGTTTGACACAGGTATTTGCTCCAGAGGGTTTTTTCCATGCATGTTTTCTTCTCGTCAAACCTTTACACCGTCAAGAAGCCTTCCCAGCGCAGGAAGGTTCCTGAGGCTACAGGCCCTGCCGCCTCCATCCTGTCCACTGACACCGAGGGTCAGGCAGGGGAGGCAGGGGAGGCAGGGGAGGCAGCGCCATCATAGGAATATAGAAGGGCATCCGTCAGACGTGCCAGGACTTGCCTGATGATGTCTCACTGTAGAGAACGTAGTTTGAGGCTGTCTCAGTGGAAATACAGTGAACCCTCGCTATATCACGGTTCACTTTTCACGGTTTCGCTACTGCATTGTGTTCTGCATTCTGATTGGCTAAACAGTCTCCCCAACACAAAGCTGTGCATCAATAAAGTTGTGGTTTACAGGATACAGTACTTTTATTTGTTAAACAAATGCTTGGGCCTGTAAAAAGGGTTTGTTCTTTGGTTTTAATATATAATAGAGTATAGTATAGAGTATTTAATTGTATAATAATTGTAAAAAATTTATACTTCACGGATTTCGCTTATCACAGGTTCTTTTTGGAACGTAACCCCCCGTGAAAAACGAGGGATCACTGTATAACCTGTGCTGAGGCAAACCTCACTGTTGACAACCTGACCTGAAGTCAGATCTGAGGTCAGATCTGCACGCACCCTCCCTAACAGAGCTTTTATGGGCTGGTAGCTGGCGCACGACCAGGCTGGACGAGCAGGGGAGGATGGTGGAGGGTGGGGGTGTGTGGGTGGGGGGTAAAGGACAACAGTCTTGTCCCAGGGCTGGGGGGTGGGGGTGTGTGGGTGGGGGGCAGCGTGACAGGCGTTTACTGTGACGGACTAAGCCCTGCCGCCCGTCAACACCTCCCACTGCCTTTGATAACGACGCAGACGAAACAGATTACGACGCGGGCTGAGTGGATCAGCCTGCAATCATTCTGCTTTTCCGAGGTGGCGGGATGGGAGGAGTCTCTCGGGCTGGCGTGATGGATCCTATGAAGACACGCCCACCCAGTCGTTGACACTTCCCCGGGGTTCACGTTTGATGTCTGTCTCCCCCGCCCCCCCGGTCGCCCTCTCCTGTCACTTATTCTTAATTTGTTGCAACGTATGAAACGCAGGCGTGAACATGCGGAGCCAGTCACAGAGTGTTCTTTACCAGTGTTCTATCTCCTCATGGTGGACATGCTGTCCAGCAGGACTCTGATTCCAAGGTCCCTGTTGAGATTCCCCTTGTACATGCTTCAGGGAGTAGCTCAGTGCTAAAAGCAGCTGGAACACTTGCAGCTCCACTATTTCAAATATCAGCTTGCTAGGATGTCTGATCTGAGTTTTCCCTCCAAATCGGTGATCGCATGAACGGAGGTGTGAAGGAGTGAAAAACGCAGAGTTCGATACAGAGGATTTGCTGCGATGCCGTCTCGTAATCGAGTGCCCCACCTGTATTAAGGGGGAGGATTAGAAATACAGTAGATGACATTGATTATCTGTGCAGCCTCCAGTCCGAGTCACTCTAGCAGGCAGGAATCCAACACATACACGTTCTGCCGTCAGAGGAGTCGAAGGGGTCAAGCGGAGGTCGTCGAGTTGGGTTGAGACTTCCACGTGATCGGACGCCAATAATTAGATCAGCTCTGAAGCCCCATGAACTGAATCCATACACGCACAGCGTTTAGTGTCCACGGTGTTTACTGGAGGGGCTGTGCCGTGTGTTAGCATGTACCGGCGTGGTGCGTGTACACACGCGTGTTTGTGTGAGCACGTGTGTGTGTGTGAGACAGAGTGTGTGTGTGTTCCGTGGCCAAGGTCTCACCGTGGTGTATTTGCCCAGCTGACAGAGAGAAGGGAAGGTCTCCTGGTGAGCCTTGCGGATCTTCTCTATGATGGCCTCCAGCTCTGCTGTCATCTCGTAGCTCTCGGCCAGCTCCGCTTTGGGACTCTCCTTCTTCTTCTTGTTCCTGTCATTCCGAACCGCTGGAAGAGGAAGACAAGAGGAAAAGAAGGGTGTTGAGTGTCCACAACCTCTCACAGTTGTACAAGGAAAATCCCCTTCTTTTTTTACCTGACTACACAGACTGGTCAGGACTGATATCAGGGTTGTTTGGGCTCTGGAACTGCCAGATTACCATCATGACATCACAGGCTTGCGATCAGCCCCAGTCACCCCCATAAGATCCAGGACTGAGTGGGAGAACAGGGGGCCGCTGACGGTACCACGACCCCCCCACCCCCCCCAAAGAAAGCTCCCTGCAGCCTGGGTACACAAGACAACACCCGCATCTTCCTCTGCCCTAGTTTACAACAAAACAATCCTTTCATATTCACAGAACAAAGCTGGCGTGCCAAACCATAAAGGAAGATGAAATAAAAAGACGTATAGTCAAATATATTCATGAGCGCTGTTATAAGCACTGGCCTAGATACAGAATAGGAAAAACGTAAGAACTTTCTAAAAGGGTGTGATGCCTCTAGAGTAAGCCTTTGAAGACACAACCGAGACAATCCCGTTTGGATAACCTCAGCCTATACAAAGCCTGAGACGGTCAAACGGTATAAATAAACACAATATACAATACAACACAATGCGCGCAGACTTCCTAGACCACAACATCCACATCAGGACTTTACTGGGCTGCCACCGGAGTTCATTATCTCTGCATACGTCTACGAAACCTGTCCCCTGTTCTGTCTTCATAAGCATTTAATCCCTCAAACCTGTCAACTCAATCACCCAAATGGCTAGGTGGCTAGGGTCTTTCCGGGAGGCACGTGTTTAGGTTGGCAGGGTGGGTGCAGGTGTGGGGGTGGGTGTGGGGGTGGGGTACCTCTACGTGGATTAGTGTCACTGTAGAAGGGCAGTGACATCCCCACTCAGGCGATTAAACAATCCATATTGTATCTTGACCTAGATGTGTCAGGCGTATGTGTGCATCCTGTGGAAATAACTGACCCTGAATGAGAACCTTTCACTGTGATCCGTGCGTAAGGGTCATTTAAAACGAACCCTGATGATAGTGATTCAACTAATGACTCTCCCGCAAAAGGGTGGGAGGGATTCGAGCGCAGTGTCAGGGAGGCGCTAAAACAGAACAACGCACCTCGACTCTGACCTCTTTAAAGTAGGTGGCGTAAGCCCGGCTGACACACACACAAACGCGCACACACACACACACGTGTGGAGCAGCAACATTGACAGCAGAGGAAGAGAGGCACTGCTGAATCCTCCACAGTGCGCTGTACTGGTGTGTGTGTGTGTGTGTGTGTGTACATGCGGGTGTGAGAGACAGGCCAGGGCTGATGGCTGTTCTTAATGCTCATCTTCAGCATCTGAGACACAGCAGAAAGTCGCTGTGTGGTTCAAGAGGTAAACTGTTGAAGGCTCTAGGCCTCTCAGGGAGGGACTAACCACTCTCCTCTCTTGAGGACGCCATCTGTTTTGTCCTGCCTGGACTTCGTATGGGAAGATGACCATAGAGAAATAATACACAAGGACACAAGGCTGTATTTCTGGATCCCACAGGGATCGCAGATGAATGTAGAGCTTTGGGTGCACTTTCTATCTGAACAGTGCAAGGTCCAGCGCTGCCAGGGCTGGGGGGGAGGAGGCCTGCCTAAGCAGAGCTCCTCCGGCTGGAAGGACGGGCCTCTGTCCAGCCTCTCCTGGGCTCGCTGGGAGGGAAGAGATGCTAGAGGACATGGGTCACTGGCTTCAGCCGTACGGGCCTGGGATCACGGTGTAGAGGGGCTGGGACTGATCCCCCTTGCCCCCCCCCCACCCCCCTCACACACATGCACAAAATAACAAACACACATACACACAGGTGAACTTCTGCACACAGACAAACACACATCTTCACACAGATGGCGGGGTGGGGGTGGGGTGGGGGTGGGGGTGGGGGGGGGGGGGGGTGACACACTATGCCTGGCTAGCTGGATAGAAGGCTTGGTGGTGGTGAGTGCTGGTTCAGGAGGCTAGTGAGCCGGGGTGACATGATTTAGGAAGAGAGGAACGTTACGGCCACACACCCCCAGGGCAATCAATTACCCCTGCACTCCCAAGAAAATGAGCCACTGCCAGCAGACACATCTAAATGATGCATCAGACAAGGGGTCATGGAAATAGATGGCTTTTTAATTCCCACAGACATACAGGAGGGATGAATGGAAGTCACACAGGGATCTCATCTTGATGACTTTCCACCCCGGGAAAACTGCTCCTAACGTTCTAACTGGCAAACTATTTTTTTAACCCTTTCTTCTGCCTTTAAATTTGTGCACAAATGATTTGTATTTACACGTCCGTACTTTTCTGAAATACCATGCCGAGGCAAACTGGACGGTTTCTCACTGACAAAAATGCGTGTTAATCCGTTTAGAACATGAACACCCTCAAGTTTTGCTGTGGAGGGCCATTGATCTCAGGTTTGAGTGGTCGGTTAACAGCACCACTTCAGTGCTGCTCTCAGCGCCCGGCATTTCAAAGGACGCTCTTTACTGAAAAAATGTCCCCCCTCCCCTCCTCCCCCTCCCCTGCCCTCTCTCTCTGTCTCTACCCCTCTCTCTCCCTAGCCGTTGGAATATCCTCCAGACACCTCTCTGGTCCGCTGATTCTCCGGCGATTGCGGGGACGACGATGGATGCTCGGGGAGGGAAACTCGGCAGCAGACGGCGTGGATGGTGGCGGACGCCGTTTCCCCGAGGCTGCGAGGCCTCGGCCATCTGTGCTCGCCGCTCTCCGACAGATGCACCAGGAAATAAACACGATATTTCTGAATGGCATGTGTTCCAGCAGAAGCCAGTCTCCGTGACACATCGTGTGACGGCTTCTAACAGAAGCCAGGTGCGTCTGGTGAAACGATGCATAATTCTGTGGTTGCGGGCCGAGGAGAGGCTTTAACCTGATGGCCCTGTTGGGGCAGCTGTCCACGGACACCTGCACTCTGACAAGATGACCTTGCAGCAGGAGAGTGATACTAATACAACAACCTGTGATGAGCTGGCTCTGAACCAGACCTCGAGCTCTGTCAGAGGAACGCAGTGTGCGTGGGTGTAAAAGAATGATTGTGTGTCTGCGTGTTTGTCTATTTGTGTGCGAAAATGTATAAATTTTTGTGTTTGTTTGGAAATGCATGCATGCTTGAGGGTGAGTGTGAGATTGAATGTTTGTGTGTGTTTGTGTCAGACACCAGTCAAAGACCTCAAGAGATCAGCGGACCAGTCGTTCTGATGCTTGTCTGAGAGCAGGGTCCTGGCTGCGATGACAGCTCCTCAGCTCTCCCTCTAACATTCCACACTGGGCTGGCGCCAGCACACAGAACACAGCAGCAGCCTACACACAGACCAGTCCCTTCAGTCCCCTTCTGTCTCACACACACTGACACTGACACACACACTGACACACACACAGACACACACACACACACACAGACAGCCACCCTCCTTCACAGTTTCACCAGATACATTCTGGATCATAGCAGATCTCATGAGGCTCTGGGCCTCATGGCTTCCTATGAGAGAGATGATGTGAACAGATAACAGAGCAGCTGGACACACACACACACACACACCTAACACACAATTCCTTCCTTTGTTCTCGGGAGTCGTTATCTGGAGATATCTTGCACATGACAGCCCATCAGCAGGCCTCCACAGAATGCCAGGCCCTCTTCTTACAGAAGGTTGGAGATGTTAGGGACGCAACATAATCACCCCCCCACCCATGACGGCAGGCTCTCTAACTCACAGCCCAGTGGGGGTCTGAGAGGGTGGGGGGGGGAGGTTGAGGGGTATTAAGACATCACCTACTATGTCCTGTTTTTACCAGCGGGGGAAGAAACGAACGGCAACAAAGGAAATAAATTGTTTCTGGCCTTGGGCCTAATGGAGCATGAAGTGGACCTGGGCGGTAACTGCTTATGCAATCAAAAGGCGCCAATAACCTGTGAAATGCAAACGGTTCCTGTGGCTAACAATGGACTGGAGCCATGTGAGCACTTTTGACATTAGCAAGCGACTCCCTGCTCCGCAGAAGGAATGGAACATTCTATTCCGATAACGCTGAGGACAGTCCTGGCAGTTTGTACACAAGATGCCACTGTGTTCTATGGTGGCACAATACTGTATTTGATCATTGTTTTTATGCTGCCCTGAGCAAAACAGATATTATACTTAAGGTACACTTGCAAAGTATAAGTACAAACAAATATTTACATTGTCATGAAGGATGTGAATATAAAAAAACCTGTACATTTGTATAAGTTTTTAAACTATAATTAAAATGTATTAAATGCTTATTTGACCTATTTTCATTTGATTTCAGAAAACCCAAGGGCCCTTCTTGGGGCCTTGCTTGGGGCCCTCTCCTCTCCAGGTCAGCTCTAGAAAGGCTCTTAATTTACGGTTCAGAGTTTTACCATGACATATCCTTTGTGCTGGGTCTATGTGGGCCTGTCTCTGAGGGCCAGCACAGAGAAACTGACGAGGGCCAGCATATCAAGAGCAACAGTCCCACAGTCATACTGTAGTGTAGAGCATGATAACAACCACACACACACACACACACACACACACACACACACACACACACACACACACACACAGAGAGAGTCAGTGGACACACAGAGTAAATGTCATATCACTCAAATAAAGATTAGGTTAGAACGGGGAGCCAGGTGGCTGAGCGGTTAGGGCGTTGGACTAAAGTGATCAGAAGGTTGCCAGTTCCAGTCCGGGGGGGGGGGGGGGGGGGGGGGGGGCGGAATGTCCCTGTACTTGCTGTTAAGTCGCTCTGAGCGTCTGCTAAAATGACTCAATGTAAAATGTCTTAATCCACAGACCACTCAGGGAGGGCAGGACGCTGGTGGTGTGGACGTGCTGGAGACAGTCCCATGTGACTGGGAAGGTAGGGGGGCTAGGAAGCGGTGTGGCTGGGATTAGGGTGGGATTAGGGACAGAGACTCACACTCTTTGGACATTCCCACTGCGAAGCACTTCTGCAGGCGGCAGTACTGGCAGCGGTTCCTCGTCACCTTGTTGATGATGCAGTTCTTGTCCCGGTGACACGTGTACACCATGTTCTTCTGGATGCTTCTGCGGAAAAATCCCTTTGAGGGAGGGAGAGAAAAACGAGAGAGTTAGGGAGGGTGACATCATGGAGGGGTGGAAGGGGAAAGGCTGAACAGGAAGAGAGAGAACAAGTTATCATTTGATGGGTTTTTTTCGTCGTCCCGATCGTATTTTCTCCTAAATCTGCTGTGGCTACACCACGTCAACAGCTAGTTTAGTGTGTGCAGTCCTAGTGAGTCTATCAGACCCAGTCTCCCTTAGTCCCAGGTGTTATGCTAGGTGTGTTCTGCCTTGGGTCCTGGGTGAAGGGGGCTAGGGGGGGTAGGCAAGGTTTTAGCAGCTTTTCATGGAGAGGAACGTCAAAGGAAAGGTGGGTTCCTAGGAGGCAGGGTCCTCTTGATAATGGACTGGAACACAGAACACAGAGACACCTAAAAGAATCAGGACCTTGAGAGAGTGGTGCAGGATGGGAGTATGAGTTTCTATGCTTTGGTTCTGGTGAGTGTGGGGAATAAGGGTTCTGCATGTCAAGGTGACTTTCAGCCTCTTCCAACTCCCTCGCACAGAACTAGGGGACCAAAGCCGTTCAAAGCCTCAATTTATCTTCATTTTTATTATATATTATATATTTTTCCTGTTTCTACACCCAACTTTAACCATACAGACACCTTTAGTATTATTTCAACATTTATCCCTCAGGCGTATTGGTGGTTGCACATTTATTCTTCTCCGCCCAAGAGACACACAGTGACAGGAAAGATATTTTACAGAACAAGACCCCCACCCCATAATCTAATTTACTATTATGAAGTGACTTTCCACAGTACCGTAGTTTTTGACTGTCCGGAGGAATAATTATACTGAATTCACAGCACACTACATGCTTTTCAGATCAGATCTGGAGTACAAAACAAAAGAACAGGGATTGTCTGTGAAGTTTTAGCAGCACTGAGGAGGACGAAAGATGCTGGGTTAGCAGAGAATGAGGCTGCTTCTTTTAAGATGTTTCAGTTGTGATTCATTAGATTTTGCCCAGGGGTGTTGAGCTATGATCATCCATCATTCAGGCCTTTTTGCACATATTTACAGAAGTCCATCCCTGTGCCTGAGGTGATCTGCGGAGAGGGTTATCGTGTGTGTGTGTGTGTGTGTGTGTGTGTGAATGGGGGTGGGGGGGGGGGGGGGCTTACATTTCCATTTCCCATATGCGTCTGTGACTGATGGGACCTTGCGTTTTCATTAGAGGAGCAGAGTGCATGATGGGTAACAGATTAGATCACAGGGCTGAAACGGCTGACTCTGGAGCCCATCTGGGACCTGCCTCCTGCATCCGTCAAACGCGGGACCGCCCCCTCGGCGCCACGGACAACACGTCCACCAGCCAATCCCGTCTCAGCCCTGACGGCATGTGACCGTTCCGAGGTCACCTCCCCCAGCTGGGCATCACTCATTTTCTTAATAGAGGCCTTTATCCTGGCTGATGTAAGCTGAGCGAATTCTTATACATTCCCTCTTAGCAGTGACTGACGGCCGCTGCCGGGCATCTGTGCATGTTGCCGTGCATGGTGCTGCGGTGGTGCTGCGGTGGTGCTGCGGTGCATGGCTGCTGCATCCAAGGCTAGGCAGGCAGTTATCCTGCTCAAACCTGGATGACCAATCAGGATAGACGCCCAATATCTGGAGGACAGACCAGACGCCCTTGGAGCTTGGTGTGTGTGTGTGTGTTGAGTGTGCGTGCGTGTGTGTGATGTGTTCTGGTCGGATGAGGGATCCAAGGACACTGTGATACTTTAACCCTGTTCATTTTAGACCAGCTGCTCCAGAAGCATTGTGGGGTTATGTGCATCCAATATATCCAGGTTCCATTTTTTATTATGTGGGTACACAAAAGACTTGCTTGTCAGTAAGACACAGATAGAGAGATGGAGACAGGAATAACAAGCAAGAGAATTAGAGACAGAGACCGAGAGGGAGAGAGGGAGGGGGAGAGAGAGAAGAAGAAAGAGTGTGAGAGAGAGAGCGAAAGAGAATTGAGCCTTTTTTGAAGCTATTTCTTAGCAGCAGTCCACACTAAGACCCTTCATCTATGTGGGGCCTCTAAGGAAAAGCTATCACTGTCTGTGATGACATAGAGCCCCAGATACTTTATCATATCTGCTCTCTCTCTCTCTCTCTCTCTCTCTCTCTCTTTCTCTCTTTCCACCCCTCCTCCTCTTCTATCACTCTTCCTCAGCTCTCACCATCTTCTCTCCCTCTCTTTTTTTCTTTCCCCCATACTCTTGACTCTCCTGCTCGTTTCCTCATCTTGGTGCACAGTACCGAGGGACCCTATTGAGTGGAGCACTGCGTGTACCTAGCGTTAGCGTAGCGTTGGGAATTGGGGCCTGTTGGGTTAAATAGAGGATAGAATCCTCAGGTCGCTGTGGCGACACAGGCAGTTCTCTCCTATCAAGGCTTTCGCTGCCATATCCTGGACGGAGCTCATCCGTCTCTGGAACTGTCAGATAAGACATCCTTGCTGGATGTGATGGTCAGGGGCAAGATCGCCTGACAGCCTACTACCCTACACCTTGTCCCCCCCCCCGTCCCCCCCCTCCCCCACGCCCCTACGGGGCCTCCCGGTCTCCGGAGACACGGGGCTGATCCACCGGGGAGACAGACAGGGTCACTTCCCCTGGACACCTCCCCCGCACCCCCCACCCCCCGCGCCTGATAAGCTGCATCTTATCAGGGATCGTTATCCACCATCTTGTTATCTTAATGGGGGAGGGATAGGGTGTCAGCGCGCCGGGCGAGCCATCTCAGGCCTTCTCGTTTACAGATTAAAAAACGAAAGTGCCGCTCCCCATCAATTATTCAGCCACAACCCAACCACCTTCCCCTCCCCTCGCCCCCTCGACGCTCCACCGCCCCCTCCTCCCCTCCGTCTATCCCCAGTCCCGTCCCCCCCCCCACCCCCACCCAACTGTGGTGTTTTGTGTTGCCTGAGCATTCAGTACGGGCAGAGGGGCAGAGCCGCGGATTAGCTTTCGCTCTTAATCGCACGGACATCTTATCGCCGTGGTGGAAAGTGGAGAGGACACTGGAGACCCCCCCCCTGGGAGGGGAGGTGGGGCGGGGGGGGGGGTCTAGAAAAACGAGCAAGAGAAGGGGGGGTGCAGGGGTGCAATTTAGCCAGGCTATTACTTACACCTGCAGTTCAGTGGAGAGGTGAAACACACCAATCAAAGAGGGTGGGGGGGGGGGCATGGCCAAAGGTACGAGGGGGGAAGAGCAAGGGAGGGAAGGAAAGGTGGAGGTTGTGTTACGGGGAGCGGAGGGGAAGAGGGTTTGCAGGTTCACCTTTTGTGTGAGCTGCGCGTTCCTCTGTCGAACATGGGAGAGGTGACGACCGAGGCTGGGTCCCATTGAAAAGACAGAGTAAATAAGAGAGCAAAAAAAGGAGCCCGTCTCACACAAAGACCTGCTTTGTTGCCGTGGTGAACGTGAAACCCCAACAGATAACACACACATAAGAGGTACAGGCCCTGGAGAGCTGCAGTCAAATGGATCCTGCACAACAGTGAATAAGAGGGATGAGAAAAGCCATCCAGTCACCCCCCCCCCCACCCCTCCTCCTCCTTTCTCTACATTTTTCTCTCCCTTTCTTGAATCTCCAGTCCGGAAACAAACAGCACCCGCAACCCGACCAGTTCTTATCTGCGCATCGGAGAGCCTGAAGACCACAGATGGGCCGGCTAAGCGAAGCGAGAGGGAAGGAAGGACGAGCCGATAGGGTGGGAAGGACGAAGAGGGAGGAGGGTGAGCGAGGGTCCGCCACAGGCAGGGGGGGGGGGGGGGGGGTGCAGGAGCGAGCGAGAGCAGGGGGGGGGACTGAAAGAGGAAGAAGAAAGACAGGGTGGTGGAGAGAATGAAGAGAGCCCCCCTCCCCTGGTTTCAGATCTCCCTTCCGACTCACAAACGCTTCACTGTGACTCGGACACCGTCTCCGCTGAGCTCTGAGTTCTCACCTCGGCCACGCAGGGTCCTGCGAGTAGGAGGGAGGATGAGGGGGTGGCGGGGGGTCTCTCTCAACAGCCAGCTTCCACAGCTCACTCTCAGAGCGGTGGTCTGGGATCGATGGGCTGACCCACCCCACTCATTAACTAGGCCAAACACTGACAATAACAGCTGACTGACGAGATGAATTACACGCCATGCAACTCCTACTACTGCTAACATTCAGACGCTCACTGAGCACAGCCCTTATCCTTTATACAAGTGTTCGTCTTTCACCCCTAGTACCCCCTTTCACCCCGGCCCACTAATCGGGGCAGAACACTGCTGTTGGTGTCGGTCTTCCCTGTGTTCGCTGACCCCGTGTTGGGCAGCGATCGGCTCCCGAACATGAAATGTGACGCTGCATGGGTATCGTTTACGTGCGTAACGCTGAAACTCTCTTCGCCCGACTGCCAAGACCAAAGGGAGTCAGGTGGCTCAGCGGGTTAAGGCGCTGGGCTTATGATCGGAAGGTTGTGAGTTCAATTCCCAGCTGTTGTGTGACGTTGTGTCCTTGGGCATGGCACTTTACCCTACTTGCCTGGGGGGGGGAATGTCCCTGTACTTGCTGTAAGTCACTCTGGATGAGAGCGTCTGCTAAATGACTAAATGTAAATAACTAGCCAGACATACCTGTTATATGACTGTTACAGAGTTCATAAGGTTAAAATTGCGATTTGATAACACACTTTATGTGGTAAACGTCGGATGTGGAAGGTAAACTGTAAAAATTCATTAACTGCATCGTGCATGACTTTGGTGTGAAAAAGCTACAGGAACATTATCGCACCTATTTCGCTCGTTCCAGTTCGACACTCTCGACTGTTTACATTTGTTTGCCCAGTGGGAGACTTGATAAAGAGCATTGTTCAACAGGCGGAGAGTCATTCTCTCCACACCTTCAACAGTCCAGGGCAAACTCCTCTCGGAACAAAAGCAAACAGCCCAACACCTCACTGTGGATCAAATCTCACTTCATGAGAATTTCCCACCTCAGGAAAAAAAAAAGAAAAAAAGTAAAAGAAATTCCAAACACGCACTACTACAAATAATTCTCGAACCCACGTACCGTTTTGCACACAAAGATTCAGACGCTCACATACCAAGGAAACCAAGCTTCAGACAGGCTGAAAAACATATGAAAGAATAAAATAAAGATGTTTTTTTTTGTAAGATGGCCATGAAGAGAAGGGACACAAAACAATTTCACCAGTTGAGCAGAAAATGCCAGGGGGGGGGGGGGGGGATCAGATAGGATAATCAGATCCACTTTCCGTCACAGCTGTCCGTGTGTGGAGTGTGCTTGACCTTCTCCATTGATTTCTCCCTCTATTAGAACTCAGGCGCTTTCATGTTGTAGAACGTTGACAAACCACATTATGGACTGTGTGTTAGCGGCTCCTGTCCTCCACTGAGGGAGGGTTCTACATTATTATGACAGGCAGAACAGAGTCGCACCAGAGGCAGATCCTAAACACCTCCCTTCTCTCTGTCTCTCTCTCTCTCCTCTCTCTTCCTCTCTCACTCCCTCCCTTTCCACTCCCTCCCCCCCTCCACATCTCTATCAGACAGCAGGAAGTAAGTAAAGGTATTTGAAAACACAGTAAGTAGTATGGAGAATATGGAGGAAAGGTCTTAGGAGACTGGACTACGCATAGCTCAGGGTGTGAGGTGTGTGTGGAGGGGGAGGTGGTATGGATGTTTGAGACAAAATACAGTGAAAATGTGTAGGCGGCAGTACAAAATCAGTAATGAATTTCCTTCAATTGGATTCAAACAAGATGTGGCCTTCCTCCTAGCTGCTTGTCAACCTAGTTCAGTTAAACGAATCCCTCAATACCCACGCCACAGAACGAAAGAAAGGGGGGGGCGGGGGGGGGGCGCGGCATGCGTTTTCTGCCAAAAAACTGTCAACAAGGACAGGGTTATAAAGGACTTATCGGTGTTTTGGAAGCAATTTCAAAAACATCATACCTCGATGTGGGTCTTAGGGGCTGTGAATGAAACATCAAACTGACAGGCCTTTCAAAGAGCCCCTTCGCGTTCCGTGCGGCACACTAGTCGGTTGTGCCTTCCTCAGTCACTGTTGTACGGTAATGAAACCAGATTCAAGGCTCGTTCACGCTAGCCTGAGTGACTACCGTAAAACTTTGACTTGAGGACATAAAGGAGGTTTGACACCAGCACTGTGTGACATTGGTGGACCGGAAGAGCGGAGGGGCTCCTTGGGAGAAAGAGGCCAGTTGACTTCGCGGCCTCCCTGACTGAGAGCGAGGAGGGTGCAGACTGTCTTTGCATATGCATGTGCTTCTGGAGACCCATATGTCTGCTGTCCGCTTTACCAAGTCAAATCACATGACCTCCACGCATATCAGAGGGCGCTCTCCTGTCAGACCGTGGACATGAAGGGGACGAGCAAGGATGGAAAAACCTCTAAAAGCTCAAACACGCTCACACACACACACATACATACAGACAGACAACATCAACTTAAGCTTTATTTGTTTGCGAGTGTAATTTGATCATTCCCAAAGCTCTCCAGGGGAACTCAGGAGAGGGTGTAAAAGCCTCCAGCAGTGGGAGCACGCTCCGTTGAGCCTGTCCAATAGCATGGCCCGGCCCCTTACACCCAGGACTACAATGCCTTTTTACCATGGAGACCGAAACACGACACAGTCAAAGCTATAATCCGTCCACTAATCCTTCCTAGTCAAGATGTCACAGAAATCAAAAGCTATTCTACCATGAGTTTGGCTATTTTTACATCTATGTCTCACACAGAGGGGTTATATATGCCATGAAGCCATCTCCCGTTACCCCTGCTCTCACAAGCACTCAGTCTGTTTCAGTCTGTCTATACCCTGCATGTGCCAGGAAGGGAAGAGAGGGTGAAAGGAGGGTGTTTATTGCTTGGAAGTTATGATATAGGACGAAAATGATCATTAAGGAAAATGTGTGTCTGTGTGTGAGTGTGTGTATGTAAAGTAGATGTTTACAAGCAGTGTGTAAATTTTTCTTCTTTCTGTTTTAATTGCATTTGGTTTGCCCCTCCAGTGTACCTATTCATATTCCAACTCTATGGAGTTTGACTGTGAGATAGAGGGCAGGGGTTACGGCAGGCATAAGCCAAGGCTTAAATCATTGGATTCATGGCCACCTTGGTTGCCCAGGGAGAACTTGGTTTGACCCGAAGCCCTGTGAGTGAGCTGATCACCACCTTCACTAAAAACTCCAAAGGATTTCTGGAATTCCTTCCCCTCTATAACACATGGAGAGAGGGGGACAGAGAGATAAAGAGAGACAACGAGAGAGAGACAAAGGGAAAGACTGAGAGAAAGACAGAGAGAGAAAGAAAGACAGAGAGAGCAAGAGGACATGGAAGCTGAATGAACACTTCAGAAGGTTTTTACTTATTGTTATTGCCCCCACCCCCCTATCCCTGTGTACACTTTCTAATCTTTTACCTCACACCCTTACCCTTGTGTGCTTTTGCGAGACTGTGTGCCGTTGATACGAAGGAGTTTCCCTCGGGATAAATGAAGTATTCTGACTCTGAATCTGAAGAACACTATTACATCCATTCTGAGCAGAACCTTGGTCTCTGTGTGTCGTTTTTTTCCATTGTACCTGCAGCACACGCACTTGGAGTGCTCTGTTTTGAACACCAAACTGTAGGTCCCACAGAGATTGACATTCGTAAACTGCGCTTCATAACTTAGTTAAGTTATTAAGTTATTTCAGCCTTGTTTTCTTTTGTGTCCAACCAGATTCGAATTCCGGGAAACAGCACGTTTGAAATGCAAAATATATCCTTCATCTTTGAATCTGTTGTTGTCTTGTTTTCACCATAATCTTACCAGACATTATAAAATAATACGTTGGACATGATTTAGGATGATCGCAGCGATTCATACAGTGTGTGTGAGTATGGACGCCCGCCTGTCTTGGAGGGGCTCCTAACAAGAGCTGAGAGAAAGCCTGGTTCAGCGGGCCAGCTGGTAGCTTACCTTGCATCCCTCACAGGCGCTGACGCCATAGTGGTACCCAGAGGACTTGTCCTGACACACGAAGCAGGGCTTGTAGACTCGTGGTGGGGGCAGCGGAGACGGCGGGCTGGGGACAAGCTCCTCAGAGCTGGTGCTCTGGGTCTCGATGGCTGCAGACGGAACAGGCAAGAGAGATCAGAATCAGAATTAGTTGTATTCGCCGTGTGAATTTGCACAAACACAGAATTTAGTGCAGCAGGAAGGGGAAAACTACACTGATGCATCTTAAATTACAAGTGGAGGTGTACAAGGTGGGAGGACAGTGGAGAGATCAGGGCATGCTGCTGAGACCATGGACCAGGGGGAAAATTGTTTGTGGTTTTGAGGATCAATGAGAATGTATTTCTTCTGGTTTGCGTACATGCATGGCCATGGGACCAAGGTAATTGTGACATTTCAAAATGAAACACCCACATGTATGTATTTATACTTAATGATTTTCTGGGTGTCCCACCTGGGGCCCTATTAGGATGTACTTTAATGCACAGTGGAATAGCAAGGTCTTGCTTTTCAATTTCCTAAATTGCTGTCCTGTCCCTGTGCCCCTTCCATCGATCGACACAGTCCCTTCCAGGAGGTTGACTTGATTGGATTACATTAATTCGTACTTCATCAAAGAAAACTTTGTTACACATCATTAGAGGCCAACTCCGTGCAACCCCCCCCCCCCCCCCCCCCACCACCCGTGAATCGTCCCAGTGGTTATATCCATCTGCTACTAGATCCAACCTTAAAGGCTGTTGATTCAACCAAACATTAAGGTTTGACCGCAAACATGTCATGTGAAGCAGCAGAGAGAAATATGGATGAGAGGGAAGTGTTGGTCTCTTTCGTTAATGTTTCTGTTGTTGGATGATGGTTAGCATGGCATCGCATGTTCATTAAACTGAGCCATTATAAAAAGCATTCTTGTCCTGTCAGTCCCTTAAAGGTAAAATGATTGATTTCGAGACAGACATTTATATCTGGTCAGTTTGCTGTTCGTATCAGTGCCAAAAATGGTTTCCCTCTGATGTACGTAGCAGAGAGCAGAGTGAGTGTGGAGCCTGTTGGACTCATATGAATGGGCCTGGCCCTCCACAGGGGCCTGCATGCAGTTTTATGAACCCACGCATGGGAATCATCTGTAGGATGTAAAACAAGGTGTTTTGTGTTCACATAACAGGGTTCCAGGCGTAACCAGTCAGCCAAAACACAAATGTATATTACACTTCCCAGGTGGCGTGGAGCACTGTCCTCCTGTACCTGGCCGGCGTAAAGAAAAAACAACAAAAAAAACCTTCATGTAACTGATCTCCCCTCAGAGCGTTTGCGACGGCTGGATAGCTACACAGAGGGGTATTGCCTTCAACCTATTTCACCACGCAGCTGTACAGTTCGTTTGGCTGCTGCCTATTTGAAACCTGTGGCTGCTTTTAAGAGGCGCTGTGGACACTTTCAGACAGATGGGGCACGTAACACAGTCTGTGTGTGTGTGAGAGAGAGAGAAAGAGAAAGGTTATGTTATATAGCCTGTTGGGCGCAGGGGAGCTTTTTTCCATTTTCCGAGTGATTAAACCTGGACGTGATGGAGTCAGCTTCCCTGCATGTTAACACACACACACACACACAGCGCTTTTAGAAGAATAAAGGCCAGCCACAGACAGGCAGGCGCACGGCTCAACGCGGGTGAGAGAAAACGGAGAACAATTTCTGATGGTTTCTCCTTCTGAACTCTCGGCCCCCAGCTGAACCTGCCAAGGGGGGTCAAACAGGAGAACATACACACCTCTTTGGAAGCTATTTTCTGAATTTACTGGGAGAGGAAGTCGGGAGTGAAACCAAAACTCCTGATTTGCCAAGTCCAGCATAGCTGAGGGAGCATGAACACTTGGGATGTGTGTGTGTGTGTGTGTGTGATGTCTGTGCATGTGTGTCTGTTTCTGCTTGCGGAAGAAGAAGCGACCCAGGCAGGCTCAGTAGGGGTCCGTTCAGCTCGTCCTGTGGCTAAGCACCTCCTGTCCAGCGCACCTCTTCTAATCTGACTTATGGCCAGCGACATGGCAAAAGATCCCAGTCCACCATATCCCTTCTGGTCTGCAGGACACACAGATGGCAAGGGACCTGAGGCAGGGGCCGCTCTCTGTTCCACACACCGCATGCAATTTAACACAATTATATCCTAATGGCACTGAATTAGGTCAAAGTGGCTTTAAGCAACTAATCGCAGAATAGCAATTGCCTCTGAATTCCACCATTTGCTTAGAAACGCCCCAAAACTAACAAGGACAAGCATGGTGGTACAGCAGCAGGTAAAAGGCCAGGAGCAGACAGGACAGAGCGCATGTGAAGTGCCAGTGAGTGAAAGAGCGTGAGAGGGAGGAAAGAGGAGCGAAAGAGAGAAGGGCAGAGAGAAATGTTCTGCTATTCCCCAGGCTATTTGTGTATTTGGTCTGGTCTGAGGGGCGGCTGTGGTGATATGGGTGTGGAACGGTGGGCATAGTACTGGAGGATTAGGGGTTTATTGCGCTGAAACGTTGGGATCATTGGATCCAGTCCCCCCTCCTGGACTCAGCTGACAGTTTATCCAGTCTGGAAGTGTTTTTCCTCCCTCTTCCTCCAGCTTCTCTGCAGGAGCGGGGAGCACATAGCTCACATACACCGGGCCCAGAGTCAGAGGAAACGTCAGAGTTCACCCAGAGTACACCAAATTAGAACCAGCTTTCCTCAGCACTCGCTGCCTGTACACATTTGATTGTGATTTGTGATGGATATACATAAGCCCCTTAAACACTTAAAAAGAATGGGGGGGGGGGGGGGTGGACAACAGTGAAAAACAGTCATCAAAAGTCCAGCCTGCTTTAGGAATTAGGAAGAGAGCAGGCTTGGTGATATCTATAGGGTTGTGGCTTGGTATGAGTGCTTCTGAGCAGTTTCATGGGACGCATAAAAACAAAAACTGGCCACATCACCAAAAGATAGCATCAAAGTTAAATGTTTCAACTAATCAAGACATGGGGGTAAAAGTCTAGAGTCAGAGTAGCAGAGCTGGATGAATCTCTGAGGAATGGCTCCACTCTCAGCTCTGCTCCCCTCCCTTGACTTCCATACAACCCCGTGACCTCAATATGACTTCTGCTGAAAGGTCAGACTCGCGCTGGGGGCGGGTAGCCGGGCACCCATCTCTCCCAAACTCCATGTAGCACAAGCACAGGTGTGCTTTGACTTCAAAGCTCTAATAAAGAGAGAGGGGGAACTATGAGTTGTAAAAGAAGGAGAGAGCGAAGAGGGAAGAAGTGAGGGAAAGAAGGGGGATGGAGAGTTCCAGTGGGAAGTAGGGAAATATGATAGGTTTCTTATTAATCCTTGGAAATGTTTGCCTTCCAAGCCGGCCTGTGTTATGATTTGATGCTCCCCAGCCAGAACTTGAAGTGGTAATTTGATCCTGACGAAAGCTCTGAAGTTGTTAGAACATGTCAAGTATGCTCTTTCCTAAGCTCCACACTGGGTGAGTCAGCCAACTCTGGAAGGAAGTTCTGCCTAAACCAGACTGTGTCTGGCAGAGGACCAATTAAAGACTGCAGTGGAAGGATTGTTTGGAGGTTTTGAGAATCCATCAAATTCAAATATTTACGATTCATCAACACTAGACACAACATCACCATCGACTGAATCCTTTCAGTACTCGACATACAGTTGACCGCTGTTTTTTCCGCAACACAAGCCATGAGGGGAATCTCCAGAGTAGAGTCCAGAGAACGCCACACCATGCAGATGAAGCACGGCTTGTCATCAGACGAGCTTCCTATCGTTTCAAAGTTGTCCGCAGCTTTTAACACCTCCACCCACCACCACCACCCTAGCCCGCTGAGCTGCCGTTTTGCAGGCACGCAAAAATAACTTTGTGTGCAAACTGTGCCGATAGTCTTTCAAGTCCTTATCAGAGGCACATACGCCTAGAAGACAGAGACACTCCAATTAGCCTATATCACAGACATCCACTGAACAATATATTATGCTGTTAATCTTGTCAATCTGTTTGTAACAAAGAGTGGATCTCAAATGACTGTGGGAGGATGTGCAGTTTCTTGGCCAGCCAGTGTATCTGCCAATATTAAGCTGTTGTTTTTAAGCAATTGTGTGCATACATATTATATTCAAAGGGAAATATCTCGAGCACACAATGCAGACTTCAAACTGCACTGTTTTATATGCTTGAGCAAACGCGCGCACACACACACACACACACACAGTACTCTTATGTACCAGGTCTCTTTGATACAGTAACAAAAGTGATCTGCGCGACAAAACATCCCATCATAGAGAAATTATTTGAACCCAGCTTTGTCACACCTGCAAAGTGTTGACGAGAAAGCTAATAATATAACTAAGGTACAAAGGACAGGGGTTGTTCTCTCAATAAAAACACACATTACAATTTGGTAGTATGCCAGACCTGATCGTTCTTAATTAACATCTCAGCTTAAAAAGGAAAAGTGTGTTGGAGAAGATTTCACTGACAATGTAGCTAATTAATTCCCAGGGGCTTTCCATTATCCTGAATAAATAATTTAATAAGGCAACATTTCAATGACCTCGCTCAGGAAGCTTTTCAAATCAAAGTCTAATTCATACTGTGCTTTATTCAAACATGAGAGGGCAAAAGTTTCCTGCACAATGGCACGAAGGCTAATGTGTATGTGTGTGAATCAGCATCCAGAAATAAACCCCAATCATCGCTATCTTGTTCTGATCCTGCCTCGATGATGGATTCAGTCTTTTTATCATCCTAATTTGCGCTCTACTTTTAATGGCAGTGATTTTCTAATCGCACTGAATTGCAAATCAAAGGCACCTAGGTGTCATTTATAATTACAGTGATCATTTCTTTTAATGCCGAAGATGATTGAATTATTCCTGGTTGCTTTAGCAACACACATGCTGCAGTGAGTTAACAGGGAATCCGTGTTTTCCAACATGATCCCAGCAGGGATATGCAGGAACTAAAAACACCATTCTCACGAGGCTTTGGATTACTGTGTCACCTCTAAAGTGCACTGGTATAAAAATGCCTGCAGTTACACAACTTGCAATATTATTACAGTTTTTTTTCTCTACAACAAAAAGCAATAAACTAACTAAATAAATGTTTAGATTGTTTTGTTGTAGCCAAATTGATACTAAAAACAATCCATGTATTTCTTGTCATCTATTTTTGACCTATTTTTATATTGTTATTATAGGCTTTTTAGCATCTGTAATTATATCGTTTATCATACCCATCATTTTCGCCCCTGCTGTGGGGTGACCATTAGATTATTTTCTATTTGATTAATTGGTCAACACCAATTTTCTGTCAATACATTCATGACGAGAAAAAGATAAATACCTTTTAAAAAAATCTAAGCTTTGAAAAAATGATCCAGAAAAACAGTTGGATCAAACAAATTGCTTGTGTAAAGAGCGAATGGATTGAGTAACTTATTCTAGTAGCAACCTTTTATACTTCACCTTCACTGATAAGAACCCCTCCAGACTAATGTGTGGCCCTCAAGCAAACATGTCCCTGGAAGTGGCCCGTCAGACAGCTCTTAAGCTTATCTTTAACTCAGTCCTTATATTTTCTAAATAAATCAGGGAACAGGAGGGGATAAGGGCTAAACAAACACTTCACCTGCTTAGAGTTCAGGCTTTCACAATAAGCTCAGACCAACACAGATAAGCCAACTATTTCCATATGAACCAGCTGAAACGGTAAGAGTTGCAGTTGAGCAACTTGTGAAGGGCTCTGAAAGAGACCCATTAGTCTAGTACAAAAAGAGACAGAGACAGTCTCATGAAACTAGTTCAAAATGCAAAGATTGATTTGACTTGTAGCCAAATACTTGTGGCCAGCTAATGGTTGAAATATCCACTGGACAGTAAGAGTCATGGCGGACTGTGTGGGTGACTGGCCGCCCCCTGTCATGTCTCGTGCGGGGGTGGAAGTGTCTCGTGAGGGGTGGAGGTGTCAAAGCGCGTGTTTACACTCTGCATTCCTCCCTCCGTTGTGGGGCATGGAATCAGATAAAGAACAGGTAGGCTACATCAGCAAGTTAAGGTTGCTTCCAGGGCCCAAATGTATGACCCGTGCATTAAATATGCTTCTCTCAAGAAGTCAGTGTGGACCCTCTCTTATGATCTGGTTTGTGAGCTTCTTCAATGGGTCCGATCGTCCTCAAGTTGTTTTTATATATATTTTATTGGACTCTGTACAGTGTCCATTACAATTATGCTCCTCAGGCCAGTAGCCTACCTAAAGGAGTGACACTAACTAGCCTACTACACTGTGACATGACAGGCAACTTGCAGTCACACCGTTTTCTAGCACATTATCATGATTTAATGAGCAATAAAGAGGATGGCAGGGGGCCTCCCAGTCTGCAACTTGCGTGTGCTGCAATATTTTTTTTTATACATTGCAATTAATCAATATCCCAGTCTACTTTAACAAACACTTATTAAGCCCATACCCATTTAGATGAATAATAGTCTAATATTATTTTAAAGACAAGTGTGGGGAAACACGTGGCATGGATAGTTAACCTGTTATTTATCTACTTTAAGTGGAGTTTTGAACCACTGGTATTAAGGCATGCTGTATCCTGTATACACCTGTGTGCTGTACTTTACCCTGCTGTTGTGAACTGCAATTTCAGCCCCCTGGAGGACAAATAAAGGTTTATCTAATATGCTTCATTTAGAAAATAATTAAACAAACTAAAGGCTGGACCTACACTGAGCGCTCCTGCGATGCTGCCAGTCTCTCTGGGTCAGTCCGCTGAAGCAGGCTTTCAATGCCTTCTCCTGCAGCATGCAAGAAGAGGGACCCGAGGTGTAGAAATCCAGCATCTGTCCTGGACTCACGGCAAGCACATCCATGCAGTCGAACATGATGGAGCTTCTGCAAAACTCGTCTTACTAATTTAACGTTTTTGTCCTTTAGTACGTTTAAGAGCTGCTAACGTAAGTCCACAGAACTCCATCAAACTCTGGTCCCCCTTTTTGGCACGTTTATCTCGGTGAGCACTTCTTCTTCCCCCGCGTAGAATCATGGATAACGACAGGAACCCCTGCCAAGAGCTGGATATGTATCCGAATGATAACTTGCCATTTTTTCCTGCGTTTGTCAAGTTATTGTGACGATAGTTAATAATATCCCAGCGTGTTTAAAGCGAAACGTTGTCCCGCCGCGGCTCCCGTAGGTTTACTAACACAAGACAGTCCTCACTTCAAGCCAGTCTTGAATTATTATTTTTATAAATATCATACATCGCGTTTTAAAACCACATCTTTCCCCTTTTCGATGACGAATCGGTTATCCTGCCTCCACGCTGCTCATTTCCTACTAGTTTTGAGTCCCAGAGAATGAAAGATTGAATTGCCCTAATATATGCGAGTGAACTTTCTATGAACCCTTTCCGAGGCTGCTCACCTTCAAATGACCCAAACCAGGCTGACATCACCGAGTCCCAGCCTCTCCCCCAGCCTCCAAACCAGGGGGAGCCAGGCAGACAACACGTCCTCTTCTTTGGGAAGAAATAATTTTTTTGGGGGGGAGCAAAAACATACTTTTCCTTAATTTGCGAAATATCTTAGATGTATCCCGCGAAGTGGGATTTAATCCCGTTTTACCTACAATTGACAGCAGTTTATTTTTTTAAGTTTTACATCCGCGTTTCTTACGGCAGTGAGCGCTTGCGTTTATGAAAATATTCCTAAAAAGTTAGTAGGAATTAAGTTACAACAAACGTGTTTTCTCAGTATTTTGAGCATAACTCGCCACGCGTCTGAATTACACATTTTCGATATCCAAATGTGCGCACTTCATTACTTTTTAAGTGTAGAACATTATGGTAGGTTATCGATGCTTTCTTATATTTATTATTTGAACGAACCTATGTCAGTTAATTTAAATGTTGATTATTGCATGAGAACAACAAATCAAATCTATTCTAAATTGTGACAAGTTCTCAACCAGAACAGTAAACATCCGTAGGCTTTTTAAAGATGCATTAATCCATCATTCTAATTATCATCAGCCCACATCATGTTATTATCCTTTCAGATATAATGCTGTTTGAGTATCAAGCAACTGAATAACTTCGGAGGTAAACACAGGTTTCACACCAGGGTTAACAGACAGTTTTCAGTCACAGCTCCAATTATTCCCAAATATATTGAGACTGAAACACACTATTTGGCAGACATTCCTCTCTATATGTTTTGCTCTCTCACACACACACACACACACACACACACACACACACACACACACACACACACACACACACACACACACACACACACACACACACACACACACACACACACACACACACACACGCCCTCCCACCATTCACTCTCTCTTTCCATGTCTCTGTCACAGGATAGGAGCAGTAGGAGTGCCCCTACTCACCACGACTGAGTAAACAGCCCATTACAACCCCACATGGGCTCCACGCTTGTCCAGGCTACAACCGCAGGCTGGTTTTCAGCTGATGCTCCAAAAAATAGATCATTTCCTGGTTACCAGGACAGGAGGAGGAACAATTTTGCCATGTTTCTGCTGAGCTGTACTTCCGTTAATATCTTAGAAGGTGAAAGTTGTTACTCTAGTAAGACAAACTAAGAAGCAGATTTGTCACTGACGAGGAAGATAAGTTATTTATGTGTAAGCCTCATTTTGAAGTAGACTAATAGCCGCCCTTCAAAACATTTGTAATAAATTAATTGTCAAAATGAATACAACTTTTATTTTATGTTTTTATGCTCTGCATCTCATCTCTGCCCTCCGTGGGGACTTTAGCACTGATTACATGTTCTACCCAGCTAGTTTATTGCTTGTAAGATACAAACAAGTACAGTCAGCAGCAGGCCATGTTAAGGGGGTCAATTCCAGGAAACTGATACAGAGCCTACAGTTACAATCCCAAACGATCAGCACCAGCTGTCCTACCACGAGGTGCATGTTACGTCCAAAAAAATCTGCCCAAACTGCTCTTTTGTAACCTGCCCAAATTCTCAGAACGTTCTCTTGTTGCATTAGAATGATATTACAGCCCTTGTATGAACATGATGTTTCAGAGAGCGAGAAAGAGAGAGAGATGTTCTTGTTCACTGAGGGGAGAACTGTCCTCACAGAGAGCTCATGAATACTGCAGCAGGACAGACAACGGAGCTGAAAAGGTACCCGAGCCCCCCCACGTACACCACCTGACCCCCTCTGCTCACCCACTGTAACCGTAGCCCCCCCCCCCAGCCTGCACCCCCCGATTAGTCAGTCCATGCAGGTAATGAATACACCTGGAAATACACCTGTAATTAGAAGGTGATAATGAACCCGTCCATCAAGATAAGCCGCTTTCTGGCATCAATGCCCCGCAGCTCTTGGCAGCCACTGGCCAAAGGCACTGGGCCGTGATGCTAAAAGTATACAGCTGATCATTTAATAAAGCTGGACAAAGCTTGACTTTTTTTAGTTATTTGAGAAATACATAAATATAAGAGTCTGTTTTATAGAATTGCTCATTCCTCCATGGTTGTTATTTATAAAAAATATATATTATCTACCAGTTATTCACATATACTCGGCCTACATGTAATTTCATTGAGCTTGCATGACAAAAGGTAGGATTATTCTTCAGGAGGACTTGCTGTGAACCGAGTCTCTCCCTCTCTTCAATTGGAATCATCAACAGTTTATATAAAGCAAAGCCACCACTCAATATAGACTGAATCACTGTTTCCTTACGCTTCTACCTGAGTGCACAAAACAAATGTGTATTTTTATCATCTCAAATTTGAGTTGTATATTATTTATTGAATTTATTCTAACAATTTAGCTAAAGTAAAGCTTATCATACCCAAGTTGTACAGTTGCTTGTCTTATCAGCAATGCTTTCCCATTACTCAGGTAGAATGTATTCACATTCTCCACTCTGACATCCTCTAAAGACAAACCTTCTCTTACTAGACAGTATTAAAGAGTTCCAGGTGAATAGAGTTGGGAGTGACTTGCTGAGTATAACAAGAAAAACCTCTGCATGCAGAGAACACAAACCAAATTCAACCTTTGAAAAACTTCCTCCCAAAGCTTGTGTGTGTGCACTCCCAGCAGCTTTGGATGTTCTCTAGCTAAGTTTAGTCACCAAGAGAACAATGGAACACCCTTTACTGAATAGTATTTCTCGCAATTCTGGTTGACCTTTTCACCCAACGTGGATCATCGAGTTTGAATACCTTGACATTTCCTTGAAAAAACAGCTTTTTCAAACAACACTTTTTCCAGTGTTAAACACCTAATGTCAAACCGCAGTAGACAAGGAGTGCGTTAACAGAGATCATTTATGGCAAAAAAATGTAAAGGCGTTTGTGTCTGTCCACATCTATATCTTAACGTGTCAATTTGCAATTAGTGTATGGCACAATAACACATTTTCAAAGCAGGGCAATATTAGATGCCTTCTTTGGCATTGTGAACAGACATTCACACATACCCACAGCCCTATTTTATATATATTCATATACACCATGATCAATATGTGTATTCTCAATAAACGTTTCTTATACAACTAATAGAGTCTTCCTACCTGAACCATTCACTGACATGGGGTTCACAAATCCAACAAAAGCTATAGAATTCCACTAAAAATGCTTGCATCACAAATGGTATTATTGGTCCCTCTATACAATGGACTCCTTGGACTGAAGAGAGACAGATATGTGATTGTGTACAAAGAGGTCACTAGGATAATGGACCTTCCCCTGTTATGATCAGGACATTCACAGTGACCATTTGCCTTAAGACAAAAGCTAATGAACATCGACTGTGTGGGCGATCTTGAGTCATTCCAGACATGCAGTAGCACCGGCCAGGTCTACAGAGGAGGGAACCATTACAAACTAGCAGGCAATAATGGATGCTCATTTACAGCTAACAGCGTAAGTACCTACAGCAACGACTCCCCTGTTGGAAATCTGGGTCGATGCAGAAGCTGTACGTACGCTCCAGTCTAAGGGTGCTTTCACACATACACTGTTTAGGTCGGCCCAAATGACGTGTCGCTCCGAGTACGGTTCGTTTGGGTCAGTGTGAACACAACAGCCGCACTCTGGTGCGCACTAAACGGCCGCTCCGAGACCGCTCTAAACAGGTGGTCTGAGAGCGGTCTCGGAGCGGTCTCGGAGCAACACATCTGTGGTGTGAACGCTGCTCGACCTCGGGCCGAACCAAATACAGGAAGTTCTTCACATGTCACTGAGATTCGCTGTCTACTGGATATTTGGAGCGATGATTTTATTAATGTACAGCTGTCTTCCACCCACAAAAACAGTGATGTTTACGCGGGTTTAGCAAACGGCTCCGTGAGAGTCGTAAAAGAGAGAGTCCGTGAAAGTCGTTCGAGAGTCGACCCTAAAATTTGGCATTGCGTCCTGTAATGCATCAGCACGTTCCTCTCCCGACGTAGACGGATCTCATTTTCAAACTGAACAATTTGCCAAAAGTTTAATAAACACATTATATAAAAACTAATAACCAGCGCCAGGGTAAACATACGTGCTTTGTTTATTTCCATCTCTCTAGCTTCCGCGTGTTAGGCTGGTTGTCATGGAAACATGTGGGGGGTGGTCATGGGGGTCAGAGCTGTCAGAGACCAATGATAGCGTTGACAGTTGTCACATGGTGTACAGTGCGGCGTTTCGAGTACAGTAAAAAAAAACATATGTGAACACGGACCGCACTAACTGAAAAATGATACAATGTATTTTGGAGCGCTCCAAAGCCGCACCACAGTGCGCACCAACATATGTGAAAACAGCCTAAGTGTTTTAATGTGATCGCTCCTATTGTTTACTCTTCTCCCACCTACAGTACCAAGTCTGGAGGTAGTCTGTAAGCTAATTTGTAAGCTTGTGTGTGTTTCTTAAGAAAGAGCGGGGGCAAGGAGATCATGTTTAGTTTTTCCATCGAAGTGTTTAGCACACAGAACATGAAACCCATCGTGTTGTCATATTTTGTCCTTGCCTGTCATTCAAAGCAGTTAACAGGTCTATTGTTTGGTGTATAATACAGGAAACCTTGGATCTGTAGCTAGATTCCTAAACCAGATCATCACTCATCTGTCATGCGTCCATTTTTTTTCTTCCTAAAATCAACATTCCATCCACAGCAGGCTCCCCCAAACTCGCCCGCCCGCCTGCCCTCACTCACACACACCAGTCCTGACCTGTCCTTAAAAGAGGGGCTGCCCCTCCCCTCCCTGTGGCTTCGTGGCTGATGGGAGCTACCCATCAGCGAGGCCGGCTTCTCTGTGGATCGAGGAGGGATTACCGGCGTTCAGGCGCTTTCACATGGTGAGCTCCAGCCTGTCTGATCACAGAGCCGCTCGGCTATCTCCCCACCTCGCCCCAGAGGCCTGTGATTTTACAGAGATTAGAACACAAAGTCCCATAATCTCTCCCTGCGCACTCTTACTATTGATGGCCATCTCAAACGTGCTCTCTCGGCCCCTCAAGTACACACACACACACACACACACACACACACACACTCGTAGATGCGTACATTAACACCCTCACACCAGCACATAAAGGAGAGCGAGAGACTTACGGAACACTTTTACAAAAATTTGCTCTGCTGTTGACTGTAAACGATCGAATCGTTCACCACCCAAATAAAGAGACAATTACAACCGCTATTATAGAGCATTCAGAGATTTTCTAATGGCTTAATTTGTGAACAGGGATGGTGTAGGTTTTTTCAATAATTACCCTTTTGAGAAAAGTACTACGTTTTCGCCCATTAAGTGTTATGAATGCTTCAGCCTGGTTAGTACAGTACATAATGGCGGAACACAGACGCCTAATTCAATCACAAAGCCCCAGGCCATCCTAGGATGTGTAACTACATCATGGTTAACCATCTTGATTTTATCTGAATTATAGAAAATGACAAGTGAACTTAACATGAACCAGAGTCAGGGTGGAATCTTGCTATTGGCATTTCTTAATATAGGCAGGCTGGTGCTAGGAAAATCAATACATTTCGTTGGTGCTGGTCCTGGGTTGTTTTCTCAGTAGGACTCCATCCTGAAGAGAATGGCGAGAGCTTTCTGACAAACTGCACTGATGCAGGCGGGACATTGAGTGTAGACACAGAGTTAGGAGGAGAGGGAGAGAGGTGAGGAACAGAGTGGATGGATACAGTCTGCTGTTAGTTTTTATTTTGGGGGGGGGGGGGGGGGGGGGCAGGGATTACAGCAAACTTGCGTTTCATCAGGTGCCATTAGAAGTCTCATTCAAGTCATTGGATTGAGTTCATGCAGCATAACCAAGGTGCTGACAGGAGCTGATTACCCAATAAGTCCTGCACCCTTCTGAGGAGCCTGGAAGAAGGGTCACCCAGGGGACAGGCTTGCAGGAGGGCCTTCCTGTGGGCCAACTATCACCCTACCCTGGTGTCCTGCCCAGGCCAGACCAGAGTTGGGGAGGTGAAGGGAGGAGGGGGGCAGGGAGAAACGCTTCCTCCCCCCACCGTATTTGCTCGCCGCTCACTCTCCATTTTCTTTTATCTCTCTCTCTCTTTGTCTCTGTTCAACACTCCACCCCCATGTTCCACTCCCTCCCCACTCACATCCCAGAACTGGAATCTCAAGCCCCTTTCCCCCCCCTTTTCAAAGAAGAAACACTGCACCTTTAGAGCCTTTCTAGTTCTGTATAAAAGGTACGAACACAGAATGTGTGTGTGCGTGGGGGGGGGAGGTCACTGTTGTATTGGCATTAAGCTGGCAGCGGAGATAGCCACAGAGCTGAATCAACATCTGTGTAGGAAACAGAGCTGGCATGATGGGACTACACACACTTGATGCTGATTCTGACGTCACGCC
Source organism: Neosalanx taihuensis (assembly GCA_030340665.1). NCBI lineage: Eukaryota > Metazoa > Chordata > Actinopteri > Osmeriformes > Salangidae > Neosalanx > Neosalanx taihuensis. The sequence goes on from CM059306.1 coordinate 3,362,030, forward strand.
TCAGATTCTAACACCCTGCACAGGGCGGCATTAAGGCACATTTGTTTGGTTCAGTGTAAACAAAGCCTCCACAGAGCGGTCTTCTTAACAACCATATTGCAGGATCTCTGTCTTCAGTCTGCCAGTCTCTGTCTTTCTCTCCCAACATTAGAAATGCTCTGTTGCTTGAATCTCTTTCTGCAGGTCGACATCACTCTGCTTTCAACTTCCACCCATGACTTCTGCAGGTCAAGCAATCGGCCCAGCAAATGTGTCGTTAGTGCTTTCTCATGGCGGAGCTGGTTTAGGGCACTGGGTCATGTCTTTGTTTGAGATTGACGGGGATGGGGCCAGAGAGAGGGAGATAAAGAGAGAGAGAGAGAGAGAGAGAGAGAGAGTGAGAGCGATATGAACAGAAGCACAAAGATAAGGAAAAAGACTAACTGGAGCATACAACTTTTTCAAATGTGCCATTGTGTGTAAAATATGCCTCAGAGATGACATTCTGACGAGAAACACCTTGAACCCACGATCAGTTCCATGTTAAGTTGTCCAGGCACTTGAAACAGAAACCAACTCAACGAACTTCAACCTGGGTGTGTAAAAGCCCTGCATATCCAGAGCAGGATCACTAGACATAAAATCACTGGAATCACCGTCGATGACATATTTGTTGTTCCCCTACATGGTTTTGGTTTCTATTAAGCGCTGTTGCATCCATGTAGCCATTGTATCGTCTGACCTCAGAGCAGCACGGCCATCCTCGACCCTTCGCCAGCGGTGCGCTTTTTCAAAGGCCTGCATCCCTGCATCGCCGCACAGAAATGCGGCCGCCCCGTCCCCCTCCGCCACAGAAGAACCATGAGCATAAATAACCTTTTGTTCAAGCCTCTCAAAACTAAAACAGCCCTGCCAGTCTGCTGGCCTGGCCCCAAGAAAAACGCCCTCAATTAGAGGGATGTGCTCATGGCTTGTGCGTGCGTGAGTGGCTATGCTGGGCCCTCCAGCCTCCTCGCAGAAGCACAGGCCCCTGAGAAAGAAGCCTCTATGCTCTGTCCGCAGAGGAGATAAAGCCACCTCTATCGGGCCCTCTACCTTCATAGCACACCACCACCATGGCCACATGCTTTCTGAGCACACAGGCATCTGATTGATGATCCGTGATGCTGGCTGGGGGCTATATATAACCGGGTGGTACACAAAAGGCCCAGCATTGCATGCTAGCTATGGACCAGAGTTGGGGTACACACACACACACATACACACACACAAAGTGCCTCAGTGTGTGTGCCATACCGTGACTGATCACAGGAGAGACAGAGAAGCTCAGGCTGTCTGTGGGAACCGGCCTCTTTCACACACAGCCTGCGTACGGCACAGATGATGGAATATGACGGATTCACTTGTGGAGGACTTCGTACCCGAGCACATAAGGCTCAACAGTGTGTGCGCTGTGTCTCAGTAAAGAGTGTGCGTTCTGGAGCGCAGGCTGTTTGCAAGGCTGTGCGCAACACATTAAGCAGAGTGAATCCCTCTTCCTCTCTGTAATTGAAGCTGGAGATCTTGCTGTACTTATCTCTGAGAACAGGCTGGAGCTCTCAGCTCGGTCCCACACGTTACTGTAGGTCTCAACGAGCAGCGTTCAAGAGCTCCTTTGTGAGGAGCTTTAGGGCCGTTGCTCATTCCGCAAATTTTTTTCCTTTCTTCCTCTCCAAGGCTGAATCCCATGTGTGAGTTTGAAAACAGCCTCCTCTAAACCTCCATCTCCTCTTTTTCGTTCCTTCATTCATTCACACCGGCCAGGTTCTATTCGTGGCGGCGTGAGTCTTAACCACCTTCCCCAGATGACAAGGCTAGCTGTGTGACAGCTACTCATCAAACCGCCAGGATATTTCAAAGAATGCTCAAAGAGCCTCACGTCCACAAAGAAACAACGCAGACATCGAAACAGAAAGATACGGAATCAATTCTCTGCGGCGTGGACCACAAGTTCACCGTGTCCTGTGTTTGACTCCTCTCCCCCCCCCCCCCCCCCCCCATCACTGCCTTTGGCTCCATCCCACATCTCTCGCTACTCACACTTCTACCCCCCCACCACCCCCCTGCTGATGAAATCTACCCCCCTTCATATATACCCCCATGGTTGGTCTGGAACCCCTCCCCCTCAGCACCAAGTCCACCCACTCACCCCTCCTCCATCCCCCGCTCCCATACCACCCACCTCCACCAAAAGAAAGTGTGATCTTTAGAGAGCGACCCGCATCGCCGTGGATCTCCCGAACAAAGAGATGCTCTCTGGGCCGCTCTGTAGCGCCGGGCCTCTCAGAGCAAACAGGGTGCTGAGAACTGCTTTTTCATTGTCTCATCTTCAAGGGGTAATAAATTAAACCCTGGACAGCCAGACAAGCTGCTACAGGGAGAGCATAAGAATGCTACCGTTAAAAAGGCCGGCTTTCAATCAAAGTCCATTCAAAGAATGGTCGTGGTTTTCTATGGACGCATGTTGTGCCTATTAATGAACGTACAAAAGAAGCCATTTTCTTGATTTATGTGTGGCAACCATGGAGAGCCCAGCGTGAGCGAGCGGCAGGGCCAGCCTTTACATTAGAGCCAGCTCTGGGCTTTCTTAGACTGACACAGAGGGGACAGAAGATCTGATACTGGGGTCTGTGCTGTAGGGAGATGCACTCGTTTGCTCATAGACATCTTTAACTAGTGGCCCAAGGAGTTACCAATGCTCTTCTATGTACATGAAGAGAGATGGGCGACTTAGTCAGCAACATTGTCATGATCAGAAGCCTGCTCTGCCTTCCTCTTACCCAGAGGGCCAAGGGAGGCCTGGGGACAACTGTTAAGCTCCTTAATCAAAGCACCATCATTCAAAAGTCCCTACCCACCCCCCCCAAAAAAAAACTGCTGTGTTTTGAAGGGGGAATGGGAGCACATTGTGGCCATGGGGTGAAACTTTTCCGTTTGTTTTTCACTCTGTCTTGTGGCGCAATATCATTCCAGCACGGACAGTATTTGGGGGTTTGTTGATGAGCTGATGAAGCTTGTGTCTCCAGACAGCTCATGAACTGGAGAGGATTGATGGCCGACCTCGGAGGAGGGCCTCAGAGACTCAAGCCCCTCATTAGCCCAAATCCAGATGTGTACCAGATGTGCGTGTGTGTGTGTGCTTGCAAGTCAGAGTATGTGCGTGCACGTGTGTGTGTTTAATGCGCGCGCGTTTACGAGCGTCCGAGCAAATGTGTGTGTGTGTGTGTGTGTGTGTGTGCATTTGTGCATGTGTGTGCGTGTGTACGCGAGCCATCAAGGCAGGAGAAGCTGTGTACCCCTAGGGTACAAGAAAGACTCTGAACACTCCCAGATGCAAAGGAGTTATCATATAAAATACTTATATGATACAGTTCAAGAATTAAACCAGACACACCCCCTTCAAAACTGATCCAAATGTGGGACATGGAACAAACATACTTTGCCTGGTGAGGGAGCGCCGAGCTCTTCGCAGCGTATTTACAGCGGTGAGGAATATGTAAGAAACCACTGGCCATGAGTGAACTGTGAATGAACTGTGGTAGAGGGTGCACTAAAAGGTTGAAGGAAAAAACCTCAGAGTGCCGATTCCAGGCAGCGGAGGAGAGAAGATCATGGTAGGATTATTATTGAATTACCGGGGGTAGGATATTAGCAGAACTCATGGTGGGGGTTTGTTGTTTACATGAAACAACAAATAGTTATTAGGGCTACCCCCCTCTACCACCCCTACCACCCCCCCATCCCCCCCCCCCCACCCCCACACACACACATACCTCTCTCCGTGTAGAGTGACATGCAGCACACATTCATTTGCCAGCCACTTGTGTGCACATTGATTTTCAATTGAGAGGGTTAGCACATGGTGTAACGAGCGAGCGCAGTATTATTCACCCTCTGCCAGCGATGCACACCGCACGTCACCTAACTACTTTGCGACTGATGCTAAGATCCTGTGAAGAACTAATGAAGGAAAGAGGAGACACTGAACACTGCGGAAGGGACTAGATAAGGGGATACTAGTTTGTGTGTCTATAGTCCAGGAGGGAGATCATAGAGTAAGTCAGGTCTGACAAACCCGGAACAAACACACATAATATTTTCTGAATGTTATTCAGTAGCAACATTGAACCTTTGTCACAGTTGAAAATACAAAAACACTTCCATTATGCCTTGCATGCAAAATTTGTTAATTTGATCAAATATGATTTCACCCTGAACTCAACTGAACATTGACTGGGGATAGTAACCAATATGCTATGCTATAAAGTCTATACCTCTCACTTTGAATTATCAACTTTCAGGACATTGAAGACAAACCGATCAAGTCCTTTGACAATGTTGTGTGTTTGTTTCCCAAAAAAGTCAGCTTAAAACACCGTCATTGGAACCAAGACGACCCACCCATAGTTTGCCTTGTGAAGCAAAAAAAAAAGAAAAGAGGTTGAGCGTTTTCCAGAACTTTCTTTTGATTTTTTTTCAGTATCTTAGTGTATTTCAAACCAAGAGCAAAGTTTTTCAGAAAAGTAAATAAGATTCCTCAAAGTTATCTCTGAATTGAGAGATTTCATTTCCAGGACACAGTAAAGGAAAGCTGCTCTGAGCAGGGGGGGGTTTTGATGATAGATGAGGAAGTCTGAACATTCTGTCAGATAAAAGCTGTGCTGAGCCTCCGCAGGGTCATGTACAGGTAGAGCACTGGCAGGTGGAGAGCACAGGTAACGCTCCTCCTGGCTGCCAGACGGACGGAGAGGGGGAGCGAGTGAAAGAAGCCTGACAGGAGAGGAGCTGCTGGATGGTTCCTGACAGACGGGGAGATGATAGATGGTTTAGGGAAGGCAGGAACCAGGACGAAGACTCTGACATGCAGGGAACTGCATCTGTCTTTTTTACTGTCTGTACGGAGACCCATGCATCCATTGTGTTAACTATGGGCAGATTACATTACACTATAGACAACACGTGTGTGTGTGTGTATGTGTAGGTGTGTGTGTATGTGTAGGTGTGTGCGTGTGTGTGAGTCTTGACTATGCCTTCTCTCCAACAACATATTAGACATACTCTTTGCTCTCTCTCTCTCTCTCTCTCTCTCTCTCTCTCTCTCTCTCTCTCTCTCTCTCTCTCTCTCTCTCTCTTCTAACTCACACACACACACACACACACACACACACACACACACACACACCTTCCCTGTTCACAAAGCAGGCTGTGTGTAACAAAGGTAAACCCCCTCTAGGAGAGCAGTAACTCCTGTCACAGCTGTTATGGTGTGATCAGTGATCCATATTTAACTGTTCATCACGAGGACAGGCACCTTTTAAGCTACTAAATAAATATATTTTGCAGCAGTTTTCTATTCACTCCATCCTCAGCGTACTTGTTCAGCTTCATCATGTTTATTCGTAGACACATTACCAACATGCTCCATTTGAGGCTCAATAGAGCAGTAAAAAAAGAAAGAAATCAGCAACAGCGACGCTTCCTAACGTCTTCACCATAATTGGCAGGTTATCTTGGCAAGAACATGACGTCTCAAACTCAAGTGAAAACGCTTCTAAGGAGCGAAGCGTTTCAGGCGCGGCACGGTGCGGATGATGTGTAGCTCGTCTCTCCGCTGCGCGTGGAGATGGCAGCACCGTGGGCCGAGACGGAGTGGGAGAAGCAGCAACATGTAAACAAAGCAGCTCTAGCACCTGAGTTTAATTTGCCCTGGCACTGCTGTCTCTGTGCCATCTTTACACTTCACAAACGAGCACCACGGAGCTCCACCCCCCCGCACCCTCACCCTCCCCCCAGTTCAGGCTGCCTCAGAGCACCTCCTCCCTGGGCAGGGGAAGTCAAAACTCCCCCCCGGGGTAAACCTGACAGGTGGATTTCACGTCTCAGACTTAAGTTTAAATTGTTATATTTATTGAGGGAGGGGGTGGAGTTGGGGGAGTGGGTGTTGGGGTACACGGGGGGAAAACAGCACTGCACGTTTAAGTAGGTAATGGAACCCAGGGACGTTGTCAAAATATGACAGTGGTGGAGGGAAGAAAAACATTTAAAATCACCTGGGGCCAATTACTGTGTGAGAAATAATCAGCTCAACACCCGAGTCTGTATCTGGATTATCTGCTGAGATGGTTATTACTAGATTCTGTCTGATTGACTTTCAAATCCGCCCCTCTCCACATACCCACAAACACCCTGCCCCTTCTTCCCCCTCATACTCTGAACTCTTGAAACAGAATCCCCCAGATATTTTTCTACAGAGTATTCACAGAGACGTGTTGGGCGGAGAAAAAAATCTATTCCAAATCTATTATTCATCTGTCCGTATTGACAGTATCTCACAGATGACAGACAACCAATCAGAGGGGCTCAAGATGGAGGCTGTAATGCAGGGTAGCAAAACAGGGACTGACCAACACACACACACTCCCTGATCTGTTTGGAAGATGCTTGCTCGCTCACACACAAAACCTTTGGCCTGGCTGCCTGAAACTGATTGTAAACACTTTAAATGTTAATAAGAGCGATGATCTGATACTATATCATAAACATATTGACAAGCACATTAGGCAGAACAAACAGTGGTGCTGTAGTATGCTGAGAATGAGCTGCAGGATCAACAGTGTGTGTGTGTGTGTGTAGGTATTTTTATGAGCATTGATTAACGATTCAGTAAATCACAGGCGTATTATCGGTGTAAAACTTAAGTAGAACTCAGTAGCAGAATCGAGGCTCTTTGGAAGCGTGAACACAAGAAGCCAGACCCACACCATCCCTCCTCCCACATACAGCCGAGGGACTACAATCCCACAAAGCATTGCAGCGGTGGCGGCGGGTACTGACCTGCAGGCGATGGCGTGCTGCTGCTGCTGGAGGGCGGCTGGACCTGCGGCCTGGACGGCACAGGAGGCAGCCCCAGCGAGCTGATGACAGAGGGGAAGAGGAAGGGGTAGACCCCGGGGGGGCGGTAACGCCTCATCTGGACGTGCGGGTGGGGGCTGCTGCTGCGGCGCGGCTGGGTCCGGCTGGCTGTCTTCATCACACTGCTGTGGGGCGGGTGGCACCGAGGGCCGAGGGCGAGGTGGGGAGGACGCACGGCGCTGCCTCACACCAGGGCAAGGAGGCCATCCGGGCAGGGCCCCCTGGCGGCGGGTTACTGGGCCTGGGGTGGGCTCTGCGGGGCCGGACCCTCCTCAGCCCTCCAGGGGTGCATGGTGACGGGGATTGGAGGTCCAGCGGAACGCACACCGGCTCACACACCTAAGTCAACAAAGCCCTGGAAGAGATAGACACACACACAAGGAAGATGAGGAGAGCTGATAAAACTCATGTGAGGCTCACCAGTAGTCCAGTCCTTCATCAGAAGTTTATATAGTCACGATACAGTGGCTCCCAATGTTCAATCCAGGTGTTGTAGAGAGATATCTGATCATCTGCCCTCTGCTCCTTTCCCCTGCCCCTTTTCTCTACCCTTGCCTTTATTCCTGACCCCTGCCTCTATTCCTGACCCCTGCCTCTGTTCCTGACCTCGGCCCCAGCTCTCTAACCCCCCCTCTCCTTGCCCCTACTCCCTACCTCATCCCCTTCATCCTACAGGTCGCTCTCTTGTTCCAAAGAGGGAACTAAACGAGCAGGGAGGAGCGAAGGTGTCATAGGACCCCTATTCTGAATCCTGTTTAACAGAGTTATAAACTGCAGAGACATAATGGTGGTCATAAGGCCCTAATCTGCAGTAAGGGGGCCGTTAAAGTGATGTGAAACTACACTTCATAATTAACGACCGGCGGATAATGTCTGCCGCCTTGCTGTGTGGCGGCAGACAGAGAGAAGTGGGACAGAGAGGAGAAGAGGGCAAGATTCCGGCCTTGATAGCAAATCCCCAAGCAGCACTTTTTATTTATCCATCCAGCATTTGTTCATTGAATTACATAGCGAATGCGGTCATGTATAATACTGTATACGACTTCTGGCACAATTTAAGCGGAGGCCAGGAGGTTGGTGTTGAGTCCTGTGCAAACTGCCTTTTCCCAGTGGTCAAATACACTGCAGTACATGAAGAATACATTACACTATGATATGCTGCAGTACGCTGAACCTCACCTCGCACAACTCTCCGAGGACACACAGAGAGGCAGAGGAGGAGATGAAGAGGAGAGAGTGGGAGCGCACGGAAAAAGAGGAAGAAGCAATGGAATACATTGAGAAAGACCGAGAGAGAGAGAGAGGGGGGGGTGTTGAAGCAAGGAGATACAGACAAGAGAGTAAAAAGCAAAGAGATATCCTGCCCCTCTTCCTCCCTCCCCTCCCCCTCCCCTTGTCTGGAGGTAGCTTCAATATTATCCCCTTCGTTTGAATACAGCACCTCAGATGAGAATGAGCTGACACCCAGAGCTGGAGGGAGGGAGTGTTGAATGTGCATAAGAAACAGAAGATAATGTGAAGAACAAGAAGAAGAAGAAAAAAAACAAAACAAATATGGCCAAACCAAAAGCAGAGAGGTATAGTTCTTCCTCAGTGGCCGGGCCTGAGGGACTGGTTGAGCAGTGGAGGGTGTCCTCGACACTCTCAATAACAGGTTGGAGTCGTGGCTCCTGTGGAGCGGAGGGAGCAGAGATAACAGACAGCTCGCTGGCAAGACACAGCTGCTTATCAGTCAGTCTGGTTCAGCAGCCTGCTCGCTCCCCCTGGGGTTTTCTCCTACAGTCACTTCTATTTTAATCAAGAGAGAAGAAACACACAACTCGGTTTGACTCTTATTCTACTCCTGCTTGAAAAGAATGCACGTTTTTACATTTCTTCAGGTTTTTGGTTCAGACTTCAAGACTTCCTTTGAAATGTATGTGAAGGAGGGATGGTTTGTGTGTCTGTGTGGGCGGGCGGGGCAGGGGGGAGGTGTAACTATTGTCTGTCCAGAAGTTTGCTGAACTAGCAAACTTAAAATACCAGCCTCTGATTGGTTCAGCTGAGGAGAAATAAGCCATATTATCTCCCAGATCCATCATTATACTGTGTGATTTAAAAAATAGATGAAAAACAGAAATTAGCAGACTACTGTCAGAAATTATCACCATTGCCAACCCTTTTCAAGTGGCTCCAGGGAACTTGTTGGTTACACAAAAGCATTAGAACTGCCACTTAGGTAGCATAAGATTTTAGCTATTCCCTGCTAATTCATTGAAGGCTGACTTATTCATGGTCAGACTAAGTTTTAAGTAGGTTCCATAATACTGTTATTAATTAAAAAAAACTTTCAAGGTTGTTTTCTTTATTTTTTAAACCCATTAACAGAGAGAATGATAATTTTCAGGAAGAACTCTTTACAAAAGAGCCATCCACAAGGACAAGCCCAGGGGATGTGATTTAACTTGCCCATACCAAATAATTTTTCGCAAAGTTTCCTTTCACCAAGACCACATCCTGGCATGTTTAGATCAACTTTCCACAGGAGAAGTACATACATTGTTATACTTAAAAGGAGGAGGAAAAAACTTCAGGAATTAATTCACTTTTCTACAAAGTAGCAGTCCTATGAGGGATTTACTGTGGCAGGGGAATCATTTATGAGGTTGAATTTAGAAGAGTTACGAGAGCGGGAGAAGCGTGATGCGATAAACAAATGAATCCAGGAACAAACCAAACTGACCCGTCTGATTCTGATTTCCTTTGCTGACCTCACCTCAAACAGGCATGAACAATGGCGCTTAAAAACCTAAATGCCTCTTTCTCTCTCTCTACCCCCAACCCAACCCCCACCCCTGCGCACGCACAAACCCGTTTTTTTCTTTCTTTATCTCCCCTTCAACTCTCTCTACAGCCCCCCCTCCCCATTTCTCTCCACCCCCATTCATTCCTATGTCCAACCTCTTTATCTCTTCATCCCTCCTGTGTCTTTCTCAGTCTATCCTTTTCTTTACCCCCCCCCTCTCTCTCTCTCTCTCTCTCTCTCTCCAGCAGATAGCCTGGGTCACTGCAGGAGTATCCTCTTGATAGATGGAGCATCTCTTGATGCCAGCCCTAAGCATCTGGATCGCCGCCACATTGACCCCGCCACACCATGCCACCTTAAGCTACCACGCCTCAGAAGAAGGTCAATGCTATCGAGCGGCATCCTGGGTATCGACAGGGTCATCAATCCGGGACCTGCCGCGCACACGACTGCTCCGCGACAACGATTGATCGTGGATCAATCACCTCGCGGGATCAATTACAAAATCATTTTGGCATCATTTCATTTTCATCGTTTGTGTTGCCGGATCAAAGGTGCTGGATTATAGCCCCAAGGAACAGAATACATGACAGGCTCTCACCTAATCAGACAAACTATACCACAAACACAGTTCACCTTCATTATTCAAAAAGAGACAATGGATTTTGTTTCTCTCTCCTTTCCTGCTGTGTATTATTCATCTCTGTACGTGAGTGAGGCAACTTCCCCGCCATGGTCCACATGTCTGAGGCGGTGTTTCATGTTGAACAGAGAGGGTTGACTGGAAGGAGAGGGCTGTCATGCCATCCTATGACCATGGGCTCCAGGGACGGTCTGTCAGTAGCAAATGTCAAAAAGCTTTGGCATTATTATTTCTCTCACACACACAAAAACATGCACACAGACTGCACACACGCAAACACACAAATATACACGCCGTCTACATTCGGCTCAAATGTGATGAAACTGCCACTGCTCCTCTAGGTGCTATTGTTATCTTCACAGCAGGCCTACAACCAGTAGTTGGCTTAAATCTCAACATAATCATGCTAAGTGTGACCAACCAAGCGAGACCCTCAGGGCCCACAGACAGAGGTATGGCTGTGATAACTTCTGAGTGGGGAGATTCATACACACACACACACATATATATACACACATACACACTTTCAACCCATCCAATGCTCCCATAGAAGATAACAGACCGCACAGACAGACCTTTAACAGCGCACCAACACCACACTTTCATGCTCTTTCATTCAGCCGAGGCCGGGGAGAGAGTGGAACTGAGGCCTGAGATTTCCCCGATTCTAATGACTTCACTGTGGATTAGAGCTTTAATCAGCTGGCTTCCATTAAAGCTGCCAAGCTTATCACTGGTTTTCTTTGACACAAAGAGAGAGAGAAAAAAGTGTAGTGCGGATCAGATGGCAGCCGATCATGGCAACGGGTCTGGCTTTGGCTGAAATCAAAACATGGGAACCTTAAGACGGGACTGCTGACAGACAACACAACTGGAAAAACATCCCCTTTTCTACAAAAGGAAGCAGCCAATCCACACTGCTTCCATCAGGAATCTGACATCGAATATATACGATGCATTTTGTGTGACATTTCATCAAGGGGCAGAGGGCCACAGTCATTATATAATAGCGTAATTAGCTGGGTTTGGTATGAAAACATACTCAGGAAAATGTGAAACGAGATAAGGGGATAAGACGCCAATAAAGAGAGGGAAAACGTTGGCACAGCGCGTTAACACTACCGCCGGGGGAAAATAAGCCCCTTTTAGCCTGGAGAAGGAGCACTGAAAGACTCGCTATTACAGCTACAACATCATCCAGTGTTTTCATAAACTTTTCGCCACCCGGCCTTCTCCATCCTCTCACTGAGTCTGGAGCCAGGCCAGGCACAATATTGTTTTATTTCTCTCAGAGGCTCCAAAAGGAAAGAAGACTTTGGTAGGAGACTTTCTTTTTTTTCTTCTTCTTCTATCTTTTGAGGGCTCACCAACACACAGACTGGTGTCTAATCAGCAAAGCGAAATCTCAAATCCCTACATTTCCAACGATAAATAAACACCTACGTACAATCTGACTGGCCCAAGGTCAATGTTGGGGTCTCCGGGTGTGTTCGTGTGCCTTGGAGGAGGAGGAGGAGGAGGGGGAGGGGGAGGGGGAGGGGGAGGGGGAGGGGGGCAGAGTGGGGACAATGTTTCCCACCCTGAGACAATCCAAACAGCTCATCACTCAGACAAGAAGTGTGTTTTCACAAGCACGGTGCAGAGAGACCAGGCATTGTCTGTGTTTCCTGTTTTCCCCTGACCAGTCGTGTTCGGCACTGGGAGAATTATGGGCCGCACGTCTGGGCTGTTCCACAGACTCGAGCCCACCGGTGCTGGGTACAGTCCGCTCGCCACTGGTTATCACCAGGGTGTCTTTTACGAAAACGGGGGTTTGTCGAGCTGTCAACGTAATTACGAGCAAACGTGGGTTTGTTTTATTGCGCTCTGTTCGTAGCACGAACGTCCACTTAACTGACCTGGTAAATCCACCGTCTGTGCTGCTTTGTGCAGCAGATTCATATTTCAAAGTGAAGAGTCAGACCCGGGGGCAGCAGTAACAAGCGGAGCACTCTCCACTGCACAGAACAACCAAACACATCCTTGTTAATAGCTGTGTACATACACACAGGTACACACGTTATCACATTCTTGGCTTGTGCTTTACTCTGTAAAAATACATTCATAAATGGATGTCAGGCATCTTGTGGACTAGTTGACCCTTTGAAGCCCATATATGGAACTGAGCAGGAAGGTGATGATGCGTTTTGGATGAAATAACATATCTGTGAGTGGGAAGACATGGAAAGGGAGAGGGAGGGAGAGAGACAGAGAAACTGTAGAGCTGATTGCAATGGACAGCTGGCTAGTGGCAGCCCAGTTGACTTTTGTGTATTGTTCTTAGGAGAGTTATTGGGGCTGGCTCAAACTCAATGAATCATTGGATGAAGGACAGCATGGATGGGGATAACGCAGAGAACACAGTATCTTCTATGGACAATCCAACTGGCTTGTGTGTGATCTCGGTGTTGCTGCTCCCTGCACATGTCTGTACTTGTAAGAAAAATAATGGTTTCTTCTTCTAGAGAACCCTTTGAAGGTGTCAGACCATGGAAAAACAAGACTTCATTCCCTTCCATTAAGGAGACAAAAGGAACATTAAGTGAGGCAGATGAACATCACGCCGCGATCGTAATAGCCGTGATCAAAGATGAAGAGTTGTCGAAACATCTGCACGTGCCACGCATTCCAGCGAGCGCAGTGGGTCATGCGGCCATAATGACGTTCTCCAACGCTGCTTCCCCACCTCCCTCTCCCCCTCTCCCCCTCTCCTTTTTCCCCTGTGTGTGCATCTCTCTCCTCCAATGCCAACAGCACACAATGCTCACTCATGCCCTGAGGAACAGCACATCAGCTCACAGCCAAGGCAAACAGAACCAGCGGGAAGGAGATAACAACATAATGCAACCGAGAGGATAGCCCATTTCATCAAGTACTGGGAGTTTACTATGCAGTGCACAGATAGACAGCCATTCGCTCCTCAAATCTGCCCGCTGCAATAGGTTTTGATAGAGAGACAGTGATTGTGTTTGTATTATAACTTTTGTTATTATTGTCTATCCACTTAGCCTTGTTTTTTTTTTACTGGCGTAAGTCTCACTCTTCATAGTTACTTTTCAAAAGAAAAGTAAAAAAAAATGCTTTATTTATTGTTCTAAATAGATTGGCAAAATTCTGTTAGCAGTCTGTACACCCACTGCTGCTCAATGTGTCCATGGAAAGCAATCAAGAGCCAAAGCAAGGCTCTTCAAACTGCCTGACATTTGTCTGCATCATCAAACCCTACAGTCAACTACGTAAAAAATACTCTAGGATAGGCCTATAGCTTACCCCTTCTCAAAAATCAGGTAAGGTGGACACCTACGAAAAAAAAAAAACGAAAAGGGGGAAGTCAGCATATTCTCTTGTCGAAGCTGAATATTAAGAGAAGAGAAAGAACACCAGAAGGGATCGTCGTTTCATTTCTGTCCGTGAAGGCACTTCTCGTAGCTGGTCCCAGGAACTCATAATCCGTGTCGTCTTCCATTCTGCAGCAGGAGCGGTTGGCGTATTGCGATATGGAAATAAGAAGAGCTGATCAAAGCTCTCCTCCCCTGGATGAGCTCCTCATCTGTCTCTCCAAGGACTCCCAGCCTGCCAAGCTCCACTGCAGCCCCTAATACAGACGTTTCAGCCCACACATGCCCGACCATCCTCCCTCATCCGCCATCATTAAAATTTCATACCAAACTCACATCGTGGCTACAGATTTCCAGCAGCCCTGCAGGCGCTGGTGTATCCACCTGCCTGACTCGCTAGCTGTCTCCTTTTTCTCCCAACTCCACGCTGATGAGACCAATTTCAGGGGAAGGAGAATGCACACCAGTGCTTGGCAGGGAGGTATTTGGTGCAAGGGGGGGGGGGGGGGGGGGGGGGGGGTGGGGAGCAGGTTGGAGGGGGATGGAAAGGCAGTAGTCAGGGCGTTGGAAGGCCTGGTAAAGAGGTCTGTGTTAGACGGACCCTACAGCTGCAATGGAAACTGAGTAATTAGGGGCAGAGGATAAATAGTGTACCAGTAAAAATATTTCAAATTGAAATATTCCGGAAGGTTGTTTGAAACGTTATTAATGTCCGTGACTATGAACTTTTGTTATTTCTTTAATAAGTCAAACAATTCAACAACCGTGAACGCATGCTTCACTCAGAGATTTGCCACCTAGACATTCAAAGGAAACCTCCACGCTCCCCCCTTAACAGTTCCAAAATGTTTATCTATGACAAGAAACCAATGATAACCTATCAAGCTGCTCTGCCATTGAGCATATGGGGGGAGGAGTGGTGATACAGGCTTTGAACGTTATCTCCATGCAAATTCTTGCCCCCGTGGGCATAGACACGTGGCTCCTGACTGCTCTGTGCCCTTGCTGATTGAGTTTTGGGGGACGCTGGAATGAAAACGTATCAGAGCCAGAGGAGAGCAGTTCCATCTTCCTCTCTGCCATCAGCCAGGCATGGCGGTGGGAGCGCTGAGCCATGCTGCCCGCTCCTCGCTGCCCCACCGCCTGCTCCATTGTCATTGCCTCTCTAGGACGGGAGACAGAGGAAATGAAGCGAACGCATCAAGGCAAAATTTGTGTCATCTGCCAAAACTCTGTTCCAGCACGCTACACCTCGTTTATTCAACTTGCCTGGAATCAATTGATTTAGCCAATTTTCATGCTAGCAGCAGGGGGCGGAGGCAATGTGGGGACATGAGAAATGAAACGTTAAAAAAAAAGAAGAATTTTGACTCTGATTTTTTCCTCGCATGCTTCATACTTTTGGCACAGCTAAGGCTGAACTTGATGCCTACATGATTTCGATGAGATCTGACATACATCAGATCTAGTATTCACAGCGATATTCATGCAGATCTACAGAACGTCTACGATACATTTGTATGTACTGTCAAAGCTCTTCAGACCCAGACAAATGACCATCTTAACTCAGAACCTTTCATGAATAAATAAATAAATAAATAATATACAGGTTCAGATAACCATGTAGATATATGTCCAGCGAGCGATGCATCGCTGTTCAAACTGCTGACAAAATAAAAATGAGAAGATAAATCAATAATATAAATACTTTACTGTACTACAACAGAGACAACTGATGATCATTGTATGAAATTAAAAAAAGAAGATTCCCTGCAATGCGATGTCAGGTTGACATGTCTAACCATATCCTCTCTGGACGGATGACAAGGTAATTAGAGCGTAGCAACTCTTTCTGTATGTTCCCTAAATGTTGTGTTTTTTTAACATCATGGAGGTTCCATTTATGCAGAAAGAGCGCTATGAAATGAATGAAGCTGTGGTTTTCTGTCAGAATCCCAGTAAGTAGATTCCACTCCTGGGTCTGTCTGGCCTTTGTGTAGGTCTTACTTCACTAACAACCAAACAATGTCTGTCATTGTCTGGAAGGGTGGGAGATGACGATTGTGCATGTGTTGATGTATTTAGAGAGCTTAGGGGAGCACATAACTGATTTACAAGGTCAAAATGGAAAAGAAAACAAAAAAACAAAGATGTGAATTTCCTCCACCAAACCTATCAATACCACTGGGCTCAAAAAAGCAACAACTTTTCTTCTCGTGTTGTAGGTCAAAATGCCTCAAAATTTTCTCACAGAAAAGGTCTTTTTGTATTGGACATGGCCTGAGAGAGTGGGAGAGAGTGGGAGAGACATAGCAAGAGAGAGAGAGAGAGAGAGAGACAGACAGACATGGAGAGGCATGGATTGGTATATATAAACAGGCATAGAGACAGACCTGGGTCCTAATAATGACGACTGATGAAGAGGATCCATTTGGCATGAAAACCTGAGTGAGCAGAGTGCTGTGCTGCTGTGCTGAAGCTGCTTAAGCTGGAGTACCTATTAGACCCAGTCCAGAGCCGGTCCAGGCAGCACTCGGAGGCAGGATAATCAAGCTGAAATCCTGCTCTCTTGGTAAGAGCCCTGGAGCTTGGGCCCCCTGATCCTCCCTTCAAGCGTCTATTAAAACCCAAGACCACAACCGGCCGAGGTACCATGCAGCTCAATGCAACTTTGGACCAGAGAGATTCAACTTTATTTGACATGATCCTAATGTTTACCTGCAATTACAGTCATTATTATTTTGCTTACCAACTACACTATTCTAAATATAGTTTTCAGTTACAGTTTTCATATCAACAACTAACTGGATTAAAAAGGATGGCAAATCAATTAATCCACAAAGATCAACACCAAAAAAACTACTCTGAAGCAACAAACCTTCATACGTGAGTCATACACGTTGTTCACCACAACACATTCATATAACAAAATGATTATAATAATTAACCAATTACATAATTAAAGCCAGTTTGACAGTGCTGATTGGTTTGGAGTGTGCTGGTGTCCTCTCCTTTAACTGAGCATCTGCAGAGCTTCCAGCCCACTAGAATATTATGAAACTGACCTAATTTCTCTAGCTTGCTGCAGGCACCAATGTGGCTGCTTTGTACTTTTCATTTTAGCCTAAATAATTGATTCAAGCCTCCTTCCTCTGTAATCTCTCCAACCAAACGCCAGTTTTTAATAGACTCATAGTTTTTTGTCATTATAAATTAAAGGGTATAAATACGTGATAGCTGTTGTCTCAATTCAAACACAGCTCTATTTCATCCTCTCAGGAAAATAATTTCACAAGGAAAGTTTTGGTGACAAAGAGATGGACTTCAGGACCAATCCTGCGGTGAACAAACAACTCACTGAGAAACATCGCTCAGCTTCCTCTCCCAGTATTGTTAGGACAATGATGGTTCTCCTGAATACCAAAACACAATCTAGCTTTACTTTAGTGCTCAACTGATTGCTCCTCTTGGATTTCTACTGTAGACGTTGGACTGCATGCAGATGCACAAAAACGCTTTCCCTACACGCACACTATAACAAACCAACACACAGCACACAGAGGTAAACATAACACTGTGTGTTACAAAAGGCCTCAGGACTTCACCCATTCTTTTTGACACCTTCAGTCAGCTGCTCCCCAGTAGCCCAAGGTCTGAGATGAAACATTCAGAACAGGATCCTGACACACAGCATAGAGCCTGTTCCTTTGATAAGGGTCTCCTTTCTCTAATTAAACCCTGCTAAGCTCAGCTCCAGCTGCTGCTGGAGTACAAACCTGCCAGAGAAAGTGCTAGAGCTGGCTGTTTCCAGAAGCTTCTGATATATTAAGACATGGCTGACAAGCTGGGCTCAGGTAAGCATATGCTGTCTGCCTTTTGTCCACTCGCATCGTTGCTGAATGAAAAGGCAGATGCGTGCAGTTCATGCCGGTATAGTGTGGACGCACCACAGGGCAGCCCTTTTACTGAGCCTTTCCTTCTGTGAAGTGCAGAGAGGAATAACCACGCTGACCCAAACACAGACACCCAGAGTTTAGACATGCTGAAACTTCCGAGTTTTGGAGGAGATGTTGAAATCTCTAAGACATCTTTGTCCAACAGTCTCCCCACCAGAGATGTGTGGATCCAGTCATGAACAGCACTGTACTGGATAGGTTGGTTCTGAGATCCAAAGCCACATTTGGTAAATGTCTTGTCATGTCTCGTTGGGAGACTTCAGAGAAGAATACAGGTTCATCAAGGTTGGCAGGTCTCCAATGTCTGTTCTAAAAGAACTGCATACTCCATAATGGTTTTTTATTTGCTCATACAGTTTGTGTACGGCCCAGCTAAATAGAGTCTGGAACTTTTGACAGTTAACAAATAATCTTCAATTTTGTGCAGTGAACAGGTCACTTGTATTACTCTTTTGTTGAGGCCTATGTGATATCAAATCTATGTTAATGACAAATGGCCAATCCGATTCTACAGTAGTTCTTACTTCCACACAGTCCTTATTCAAATACAAATGTTGAACTCATTCCAGTCACACAGCGTAATCTATGATTCCTGTCACTGAAATCATTTGTCGGGGCTCAGTGATGTTGACATTAGTCGTTAAGGAGCAGATTTGCACCGTCAGAGAATCCAAACATTAGCTAGCTCATGGAGGTTATTATGGACAGGCTAATTAATCATTTAACACCGCTGTGAAGTTGTGATAAATGTGTGCACGCGCATGACTGTGACAAAAATACAAGAAGCGATTTTTCACTTGAACTGCTAAGCTTGTACACAAAGGTCATGTTTATATGGACTGTTTGATCACATTTCTCACATTTCTGATCATATTTTTGAGTATCTGCACACACATCTATGCTGTAATGTGCATTTCACAACTAAAAACCAGCCATGCTACAGTGTGACTCACAAGGTCGAAGGATAACTACCATATTCTAATTTGGGAGAATATTTTGATGTTCTACAGAATTAGGAAATTGTACAGTCAGTACTGTTACCGTTGGAAATTGGCTACACTACAGTAAGCCTGTGGTATATTGATAGGCAATTTGAAATATTGCCTGTGATAAATTCTTGGACAAGGCTTCAAAATATCCTAAATAACTTCTAGCGTTTATAAATTCTCTTTGTTTCTTCTACTCTTTTTTTTTTCATTGTGTCCTCAATGTGTCAAGTAAAAATCTATCTGCCTCAAGATCCTCATAAATACTATGAATACATTTCACAGGACACATCTGAGGGATTTGGGGGGGAAAATCCCTGTTTTAAAACAGCAGGAAATGTCTGTGAACTTGTAGTTACCCTGCAAATCTAACCTATGCACATCTCAGAATTATTAAATTCAATTTACATTAACCCAGATTTTTAAAAATACAAAATATGTTTAATTATTTGATCAACATAGTCATTATCTTTTCAATGGGCTAAAATTATCCATCCTTTTAACAGGGAGCAACTGTGGTACGAACGCCACCCCTCCCCCTCCATTCACTAACCCTAACCCTCCCCTTCCTTCTCTTCTCCTCCCGCTCATTCTCTCTTTCCCTCAAACCGAAGCCAAGGCTCCCACATTACATTGAGCTCTCTCTACCCCCTGTTTCTCTCTCTTCTGACCTTCATTTCACTCCTCTGGAAGACCCATATTAACAGTAACTGAATCTATACCTTCTTTGAAACTCTATTCAGCATGGCCAGACATGAGGCTAGTGAAATGCCTCTCAAAACATGCTTTAATCTAGCTGGAATGTCCGAGATTGCTTCCATATGTGCCGAGCGCAGATCAAAGTCGGGCTCAATGTTGCTGGTCCAAATGAATTGAGACTCAAGTCTGTGGGTGTTCCCCAAATTGCCATGGTCAACCACAGTCCCAGTGGAACAAGTGATGTCACAGAACCGTCAGCAACCAACCTTGGATATGGTCCACCTGGTGGTTGCGGATTTCAGAAGTCCACAAAACACACCAAACTGTGCTCAACCCCTCAAGGCTCCCCTCTCTCCCACTGTTCTGTCACTATAGCCAAGAACACCTGGACCTCTTCTGCCACACTCTCAGTCTCAGGCTGGGAAATCGGACTGTTCAAAGTCCGTCGCCAGTCATTGGACTAGTTAACCTGTCAGCATTCTACGGTGCATCAATGCAAAACACATGTATTTCACACGGCAACACTAACAGCAGTATGGCACCAGTGAAGTGAGATACTAGTTTTAAAGTGCCGATGCTGTGATTCTACTACCAGAAAGCATGATGCTATCATTTGACACTAACATGAAGGATTGACTGTGAAAACTTGACATTTAAAATGTGCTGCAATAATCAGTTATTCATTTACATGGCTATATGAAAGAAACTCTACGAAGAAAAAAAAAAGAAATCCCAGACTGACATTTAGGATGAAATATATGAAATGTATCAATTACAGAACATAATTGCTTGGCAAGGGCAATACCTCCTCCCACTATCGATCTGGTTTGACAGCCCCTCTCATATTGACAAAATGTGGAGGGAGCAATGTCTCAGCTTGCCCTGGGGGGTCATCCATCTCCCTGCCAGTGTCTGTGCAAACCGCAGGCCTAATGCACATTTAAATGGGACACAAATCATCATCAGAGACAAATGGTCCAATCAGAGGTAGGGCCCGAGCAGCACCCTACCATCCAGCGAATGATACGGCCATGTTCTGCCCTCACACCCTGCCTCCACTGAGGTTAGCCGCACGGAAACACAATCTCCTGAGGATTGTTAGAAAGATGTTTGTGGGGGGGGGGGGTTGGAGAGCAGAAGTTGGAAAGCACAGAGTCAGCCAGAGGGGTGGGGTTGGGCGAATCAACAGCCCTGCACGCCAAAACTCTCTTTTAACAAGGTTTCTAACACAGCCACTCCATAGGCCATAAAACCAAACTGCCCCTTGTGGGGCAATAGAATGCTTTGCTCAAAGCAAAACACAGCATCTCCACCTCAGACAATTTGATCTTCGGCACCATAAAAATGAATGATTAAGGAAAATTATCCGTATGTATATTTTTCTGTAGTTGTTGTTAGGGTTCATAATTCAAACCAGATAAGGTTTCAATTGGTTTTATGGCTAGACTAAAAGCAATAACCACAACCACTATCATAGTTATAAAACCGGTTTGTACAGTCTGAAGATTGATTGCAGCCCGCTCGTCTGTTGTCATAGGAATGTATATATCCAAAGTTAAATCAAATCAAAGATTGTGCCTTTGAATCTAAGTTGCCCTGTAGGGACAACGTAAAGAGGTTCAAGTGACAGGTTCATTGGCTTGACCTCCAGGTTGCAGCCCACCATGGTAAACTGCTGTCTGATACTCTGGCCACGGTTTCCCAGTGTGAATCCAGCTGTGTAAACAGGAAGGGGACAGGCCTCTTCTCTCCAGCCAGAGGTGGACCAGGACAGAGGACCTGGTCCTGAAGGTAAACGGTGAGTGGATGTATGAAAAGGGCTGAACACACAGAAATCAAATCCATCAAAGCCTAGAGGAGAGCACGGTTTTCCCTTCCTTAACCAAGCTAACAGCCATTTTTAACTAAATGTCAGAGTCCTTCCATAATCACTAAAAGGGGGTGCTGTTGATTAGATTTAACTAGTGAATAGACAACGACCAACAGCCCTGTCTTTAATCACAGACCCCCTCGGGTTCAAACAAGGGTCACACAAAGGGTAAGAGACATAAATCACTCAATTATTTGACAAGTCATGTAGGACAGGGCTTAGATTACACATATTGATTGAAGTAGGTGAAAAAGAAAAAGAAGAGTGCAAATAGCCATCAATGTTACAGGCAAGCATAATGTATTTAAAATACTTCTACTTAACCACTTCGACTAACCCTGTAAGAAATAGGTATTAACCAACTGACAGACGGTATTTCAGTAATGCAGAGCTCTAAGATGTTAACACCCTGTTTCACCTGAAGGATAACTGATCTAAACACAAATTGTTTGAATGTAGCAACCAAACAAAAAGACATGTTTACCAGATTACGGTGCAAAGCATTCTGGGGAAAAGCCTTAGAGCACTGTAGTGACAAATGCAGTTTTGGTGGATAAAAATGTCCGCAGAGGCTTTCCGCTAGATGTGAGAAAGATCATTGGTTTGTGCTCTCATGTCCATCCCTCATGGTATGGGACAATGACAGCGCCAAAGGGGAAATGTAAGGTCACCATCAATCATCCAGTGCAATGTGTGTATATGTGTGTGTATATATGTGTGTGTTTGTTTGAGAGTGTGTTAAACGGGGAGCCTGAGAAACGGAGAAAAAGAGAGTGAGATCTATCATCAGCTGAGCAATGTCCAGTTCTACCTCCAGATCTTCAAAGAGGCTGTGTGTGAGGAAATGTATAGCTCAGTATCCATAATCATTGCAGCAAGGTCAGGGTCAATAGAATTATTGGAATTGGAACAACAGCCAGCATCTCACCTGAGGCTGAAATACAGCACTATTTTACACATGATCAAAATATTCACTAGTGGTGATCCAACATGTTAAAATATCTCACAGCTCAACATATTTTCTGAAACTACAGAGCCCTGAGGAGGTGATCATGTTCAGGTGAATGTGTACTCAGCAGTAATAAAATACGAGAAAAGGCCCTGTGTACCTTTACATGTACATCTTTATGATAAACCCTTAGGAACAACAAACTACTGATTATCTGCACTTTATCTTAGAAGGATCAAAGATAATGCTTTTCCCTGTTCCCTGTGTAGTACTCTACAGTGATTTAGATGACATCTCCCTTGCTTTGATAGGTGTCAAGACAAGTTTAAACGTCTTATCTCTCCTTGGCTTTGATACAAAAGAAGTTGATAATGAATCATGAAGCTTCTTCGATTGATCAATTCAGGTCACTTATAAACCCCACCAAGATTGTAAAAAAAGGCCACAAATGCCATCTTAGTCTTTATTTTTTATGCTTCTAAGGATTTAAAGTTACATCCACTGAAAGTGGTTTTGCAAATGAAACCCTGCCTTAATCATGGGTCCCATGTTGTAGAAAAGGCCCTGCAATCCAATGCTCATTGAAGTTAAGTAGGAAATCTACAGACAACTCCTTCAGATATTACACTCTCTTCCGCCTCTGCCTTTCTGGAAAACGCTCTGGAATGTCAGGAATCTTCTTTCCCTGGCTCTGGAATGTGGATTTCCAGTGACTAGCGAGGAAACCAGGGCTAATTAACATTCCAAAGTCCTGTGGGCACTTTGGCCCTCCTCTACTTTCCCAAGTGGCTGATCTGACACTTGAAGGATTTCAGCGCAGGAGGAAGATACTTCTGTTAATGGGATAGAGCGAGAGCAGCTAGATTCAGTCATGTAAAACAAAAAACGTTGCAGGGTTGATTTACAGTTCTCCAGGGTGGCCAGATGTTTTGTGAACACAGCTATGAAATTTACAGTGAGCAGATTGACGATAGCTTGTTTAACACTCTTGACAGCAGCTTGTCAACTTGTCCTACAGTGTCCTCAACAGGAAGCGGTAAGGAGGGGGCCAGGAAGTAGAAGCTTAAGGGAAAGAGAGGGCGGAAACAGGCTACGGCCTTGTTTTGTACTGGCTTCCATCCCAGAGGAGCCAAAAATAACCCTGGAATTTGACAGTAAATAAACAAATCTCGTGACTGGCAGTTTAATCACATGGTATCGCTTGGTGATACATTCAGTTTGGATTGTCTTCATTGAGGAGGACATTCAGGAACACACTGAATGGATGTGACTACACACACACACACACACACACACACACACACACACACACACACACACACACACACACACACACACACACACACACACACACACACACACACACACACACTATATCTGAAGAGGATTTTCTGTCCCTCTCTTTATCACTGTCTTCTTTGGGGAGCAGAGGGGGACCAGGCAGGCTGCCAGGGACGCCCCTCGCCAGACGCAGTGGATGGGTACAAACGCTTGGCACAGGCTGGCACGGGATGTGCCAACAGCCGCTCTGGCAACCAGCAACTCCTGAGGTTCAGTGAGGGGTGAATCACCACTAACACAAGCTACTAGTAGTAAACACTAAGAGCCTGCACACTGCCTGCGAGGGAACACTCGCTCACGAACAGATCTTCATCTGCTGATTCAAGCCAACACATGCACCCCCCTTGTTTAAGTGATAGCTACTGGAAACTTTGTAAGAACTGATGTTGAGAAACTGCACTGTACGGAATCAGGAACACACTTATGACCGAAGCCGTGTGCCTCGACCATTTAGATCCTATCAAACGGCCGTTACCCATGAGGTCTATCTCACATGTCTCAGATGCACACCTGCTGTCAAGGGGAGTGTGTGTGTGTGAGAAGGGGGGAGTGTGTGTGAGAAGGGGGGGGAGGGGTGCACATCTGTCTCCAATGGAGCTCTCACTCACTTTCATGCAGGAGGACACATGAAAGTAAAGGCTGGAGCAGTTCAATCTCTGACAGCTTTATTTCTTAGACCTGCCGTAATTAGAGGTTCCCAGTCGTACAGACAGGTTTTTATTTTTTTTTACACCAGAAAAGAAAGTCACGTCTGAGCATGACGTGTTTTCATCAGTTGTTAACAAGATTTATTCCGTTTGGTTCATTAAGGCCGCCTACATTCTGTATAATGAAAGAAACCCGAGTGTTGCAATTGAAAGAGGAGCATGTCCCAACGCTGTTCTAATGTGGGTGCCGTAACTACCTCAAGAAAGCCCCAGATGAGACTGACCTGAACTCATTTGAGAGGCAATGGATGAGGGGTGAAGAGGGACTGGAATAAGAGGGAGGAAAAGGGAAAAGGAAACACACAGGATCAAAAAAAGGGAGAGTGAAGATGGAGAGAGCAGAGGAGATGGGAGAAGATAAAGACGGGGGAATAAGACAAGGGAAAGGGGCAAAACCGGGAGGGGGGGGGGGTGGATTTAATCTTGGCACTTGCTGTGGTCCACAGTTTTCAACACTGTTCAAAATTACTGCATTGCACCTCTGCTGCTCTGATGATGTCTGCTTAGTATTTCAGAAGTCACACATCTCTCCAGAATGGGTGTAGAAAAATGAGAACCAATCTTAACGGGATTAAACAATGAAGACATCACGATTTAAGGGGCTTCAGGTGGCTCAGCGGGTTAAGGCGTTGGCTTCATGATCGGAAGGTTGTGAGCTCAATTCCCAGCTGTGGCTATGTAATGTAGTGTCCTTGGGCAAGGCACTTCCCCCTACTTGCCTCAGGGGGATTGTCCCTGTACTTGCTGTCAGTCGCTTTGGATAAAAGCGTTTGCTAAATGAATATTTATTTATTTATTTGTATTAATTTATTTAAACCTAACAGCCCCCACTTTGCAACTCTAGGCTCCCAATTACATCCAAGGGATGCATGCTTTCAAACACAAATTTGACGTATTCACTCTGGGTGAATCGTCCGCTGAAGTGACACGTCACTGTCTAGAATAAAACCTGGAAAGGGCTGGATGACCCCGGACAGAGGTAGCGGCCTCTCCAGGCATCAGGTGGCAGAGGGGCAGCAGAGGGGTGTTTGCCTGGTGCCACTTGAGTGTTGCGGGGGCACACCGCAGCTCAGCTCACTGCAGCACATGCAAGATGCCAGTGTTAGGTAACCCAGAGGATTATTCAGATGAGCAGCAACGGCATTTGCATTGCAAATGGTGCCTGTATTTAAAGCAGAATAACATGCCCTTCAAATAACTTCTGCTGTGGAGATGTGCGCCTCCTCCCCTCCCTGTTAAAATAGTCATAAGGCTGAAAGCGCAGCTCATGAGAGAACCAGCAGCTGCACGTGGAACTGAACCACCACAGCGAATCAGCCTCAGCATCACTCCTCCCTTTAGACAAGCCTAAAAATATCATGCATCTTGACTACATAACAGTTAGTTTAGTGAGGGGTGAGAACAGAATGCGTGATCCAGCTCATTAATCTATTGTCTTTAGGCCAACACTCTGACTCATTCATCTGCTGTAGTCTTTAGTGCCATCACTTGGAGATGAATCTGTAGAATACAGTCTGGGAACTATTTAATATCATGACTCTTAAAAAAGACTGATTTCCACAAATTCATGTCCATGAATCAGATGTTTGGATGGAGATATTTGGGCTTATTACTCTCCACAGAGCCTTTAGGGTGAGAGGACCAGGACAGAACAAGACAGAGACCGTATCCATCAATCTGACCGCTACATAGCAACTACAACCACTGATAGTCAGCTGAAGAGGATGCCTAGCTAAAGGCAAAACAACAGCGCTTATGAAAATGACGTTGCGGTGACAACGAGGCCAAGAGGTGCGCTTGTTTAACACCACCATTCTTTTCACAACACACGGACCATGGATTTAATGAGGTAAAGCAAACACCGCAATGCCATTTTCTACATGAGGTTCACGTTAACAAAATCAGTATGCCAGTTCAGTTCAGTCTTCTACTGAACAAGATATCTTTCATTCATTATTGATGTTGTGTGAAAGCAGCTATCCCCTGAAGGCACACTAGGATTCCCATAGCCAGGCTCGGCATCAAAGGCTTCTCTATAATCTCGTCTTCTCCCTCTTTCTCACCCTACCACTCACTGCCTATCCACATTACATGGTTCATCATACTCATTTACTGTTCTCCTTCACTATGATGGTTTAATCGTGCTATACCGTTTGTGAGCATGCAGCTCATGTTGCTGCGGTTGATGTGGTCTACAATCTTTATTGAGAGTCAAATTAATTAGGCACAAATACAGCGTCGCTTTCTGAGATCAAAACGGTGTACATTCAAATGGCATTGTTTAAGTAATTGGGCCTCTTGTGAATAAGCCTCCGAAAGGAAAAAGAATCCCTGACAACACTGTATGCAAATAAAAAGAAGAGAAAATCGTATCCGTCACCAAAAAAATAACAATGTTTTGACATTTCATCCGACCGTCTGACATCTCTGTGCTGCTCGCTGCCAGCCCTGAAGCAGAGTTACACCTAGCACAGCTGAGAGGGACAGCACTGGGGCCCCCTGCTTGTGTTAACTCAAGGCTGAGCCACACCAGCAGGGACAGCCCAGGGCCCCAGCCGCCCTGGAGCGGGGCAGCCATTAGCCTTGTTTCAGGTCCCCAGAGAACTCTGGTCACACAACGGTGGTCTCCACAGACACTAAACGTAACACTTGTGACTCACCCCTACAGGATATGACACTCCGGCAGTGAGTTATAGTCAGCCTATCAGGAAAGGACATTGCGCCACTTATAGGTTGTTTTCACTGTTTTTGCCTCAAAACAAAACAGATTTACATGCAACTGTTTGTTTACATGGGACTGAAATGTCGAAACACCAACATTGGCCAAACATCCCCGTAGATTTAAAGAGCAACAGGGCAACAAAGAGGACACAAGTTGTGTGAATGATCTGAAGAGCATCAACTTTCAAATGAAAGGTGCCCTTCCTGCGTGTCATTAAAAGGCAGAAACTTTTGATGGATCTCCTTTCATCCCTGATAGCACTTTGCCACCTACTGACTACAAGTGGTAATCACATGGTGAGTGCACTGTGAATACCAATCACTACAAAGAATGACCGTGAACTATCATACACACTGTTTATACTATACAACATCAAGAATTGTATGGGTATCACATTTACTTTCTCTTCATAATTGATTTACAGTATCAATGCAGCCCACCACCACATACATACATACACACACACTGAGTAAGGAGCTGTGTTTTGAATAATGTACATAATGAATTATGAAGTTGTATGGAAACATCACAAGCTTTGAAACAGGCACAAGGCTATACATGAAAGCACCACTGAATTAAAAGCAGCTAAACTGCTGATAAAATTAACAACATTATTAATGTAGACACACTTCAGGCAATTGAATCTTCAAGGTTTCTTCTTTGATATAGCTCTCAGAATCATTAATATTGCATAGCTAATATCTGAATAACTACCTAGTACACAACATCTTCACTCTAAACCAGGGATTTCTCCCATGCCTTATTTGACCACATGAATATCAATGAGAATGCCATCACATTCAACTAAGTGTGAAAGGTACACAATTTCTTGCTGCCAAGTCGTGTACTCTGATTCCACTGAACAGAGTACTGAGAAGCGTACACTTCTGTGATATCCTAGAATACAAGTGTGTTAATTAAAAGATTTATAAGTCAATCAGAGAGCATTAACATACACCCTGGTGTCTTCCAGTGCGAGCGCTTCTCTGGGAGAAACATCAAAGGCTTTCTGCAGTAAGCATGAAAGGCATTGGAAATGAGCTTTGAAAAGGAAAGCAGTGCCAAGCCTTCAGGAGAGAGGGAGAGATGGAGAGAGAGAGAGAGAGAGAGAGAGAGAGAGAGAGAGAGAGAGAGAGAGAGAGAGAGAGAGAGAGAGAGAGGGAGAGAGAGAGAGATGCACCTGGCTGGCACAGGTATACTGTTCCTCAAATTAAGTTGTTACCCAACAGGAGGAGAGGGAGGGGAGGAGGATAAAGAGGCAGGGAGAGAGAGATAGAGAGAGAGAGAGAGAGAGAAAAGGAGAGAGAGAAAGAGGAAAAGAGAGAAGGGGGGGGACTGGGATGTAAGGCAAACCCTTACATTGCTTTCTTTCCTGTTAGCTAGATGTCCATGTTTTGTTCTAATCACACCATTACAGGTTTAATATTTGGCCACACTGCTACTCAGCCTGTTTATGAATATCAAATCGATGTGTTTTTTTAGAGTAAGACAAAAGAAAATACCATTTAATTTAAACAATGTTGAATAATTTGGATCAATCACACTGCTTACATGAAGACACAAAACTCCTCTAAAACCATAGCACAATGTACTACTACAAAGTACAGGTGGCAACACAAGGGCAGTGATATAGTAGGATGACAGGTCCCAGATGTTAAATGCTTTACCCTGTTAATACAATTATCATTGCCATGATCAGTATCTTAACCCAGGTTAATCCAACAAGCAATAACAAGTATGACCAGACCTGGATTTCAGCTGTCGTTGGGGAGCAGTGTAAGAAACTAGACCATTTTAAATTTCAGTAAAAAAAAACATGTATATATACACGTCTATGATCAGACCTGTCAGCATTAACCCATTCCCCTCTTGTTGCCCCCTGCTGGACTTTTGCCTTTTGATTGTTTTTGGTTGATTGTTGTTACTTGTTTGCCTTGTTTCTGTTTTCTTTGTTATGTGTAAGTGCTCAAGGTTTGTCTGCTAACAGTGTCTGTGTATTGTATGATTTTAGAGAGATGCATTTTTACTTTGTATAGACAACTGTACTTTTACTATGTTTTACTATGTTTAGGGTGACATTTTAACATCTGTCCAGGGACTACAGATGAAAAATATCCTTGTGGCTAATTCTGGCATATTTACATGTATATGTGGCTTAATATGCACTGTCCCTGAAATAAATAACTCAATAAATAAAGTAAAATAAACACAATTTCCAGACCAAACAATCCTGAATTCAAACAGCAGTGGACCACAAGGCTGCCATCAGGTGTAGGCAGTGTTAGACATGAGTGCTGGCCCTCGGGGCTTTCTATGACCCACTTCTCACTACATTTTACCCTCATACAGGAAGGCTGGGTGGAATTACACGCATCGCTTAATGTAAAACATTTTTTATTTTTTTACTACACAAAACAACATGCAGGTGATGATAAAAACCCATTAACAAACAATGGAACAGAATAACTTTCACATCTGATTGGCGACGCTGTCTTAAATGTTTGAAACGGTGACTACTTACCCGGATCCTTCCACAGCTGACATCCTATTAACGTTCCTATTGATATTCTCCAATAAATGACGTTTTGGGCAGACGGTTTTCTCGTTTTTATTCAACTAGCAAGCGGTTTCCTGTAAAACGAAGCGAGAGAAGTCTGTGCAGTAAGTGAGGTGAAGTCCTTTGCCATGGGGGCAGGTGCAGCGAACACTGTCCGCTTGGGCTTGGCAGTGGTATGACTGCAAAGCTCTTGTAAAATGTATTTTAGGTCTGACACATTATCTTGAGAAGATCTCCATGAAGACATGAGTTCATCCCCTCCGATCCCTCCCAAACACAAGGTTGCTCTTTTTACGCACCGTTCAGTCAAAGCGTGGAATTATGGTGCTGCAATAATGTGACGTCTGTTTGAAAGCAGCTACTTTAGGGAAACATCCTCTTTCCCACCCAAAACACACACTTGGTTGAAGTTACACTATAATTTATTATTTGGTCCATAATACACAATCAACAAAATAATTAGTGATTCATTGAACATAAATACCCAGCATGAATGGGGCTGAGAAAAGACAGCACACAGTTGAATAGAGATAGATGAAGCTTTGGACAGAAAGTTGACACAGTACAGTATATTCTCACTTTTTAACCTAGTATTCTTCATTACTAGCTTGGTGACTTTAGATGGGAGTTGGACTATCCAGGAAGAGAACAGACATCTAAGAGCATGGGGGCAGGGACCCAGGAGATGCTGAAAAACAGACAATGTCAAAATGCACATTGAGGGAAGACTCCTGCAGGTGCAGTTGGCTAATGTAATATTCACATCTGCCAGGACCTTACTGAATGATGCTGTAATACTGTGGAAGGATTACTGTAGACTGCCTCGTACTCCCAGCCTCACGCTGCCACGTTCAGTCGCAAAATATGATGTTGCATCAGAAGCTGAGTGTGCATGCGTTCTTCTTCGTGTTGGACATATTGTCTCTCCCCCTCCCTCCTGCAGACAGGACATATTGTCTCCCCCCCTTCCCCCCTGCCCCCCCCCCCCCCCCGCAGACAGTCAGTGAAAAGGCAGAGCGATGGAGGGAGAGGAGTAGAGGTAGAGAGGTAGACCCCTCCTTCTGACACCTTATCAATTCACAGCTCCTTATCTTTCCCATTTGCAGCCCAGCAGACAATTACTGGAGTGGCTTTTATTCACACTGATACAACACTCAATTAGTCTCCCACAACCACAGATTCTGTCAGTGCTCTTTGGTGAAGAAGCACCAGAGATACAGCAGAGGTTCATTAAAAGGCTTGCAGATGAGTTGTCCAAGGTTTTGTTTCCATGTTGTCTTGTTTAAATTTTGCTGTGATAACAAAGGGAAAATGTTTTTATGGTTGTTGTTTTGCGTGTTTATGGGTGTTATAGTTATAGGACGAGATCTAGTTTGTTTTTCTCCCTTGCTAGTATAATTTCAATGTGTTTCTTTGTAGGTTGTATACAGAACAATATCAAAACAGAACACTGAGTATTTCAGGGGCATCAAATGCATTACCCTGCTTTCCCAGCATCTAGAAGGTAATCACCTCTATTCCTTGACCAGAAAAACATTCTTACATTTGTACTTACACACTATGATGACCAGGAAACCAAAAGCCTGTTTCCCTTGGTTACAGTTCATGTTCATTATGGTCTGACAAGCTATTATTGCAGTGCTGCCGACAATCAAATTACATGTCTCTATGGGGTCTGTCTGAGAGCATCACCTGACAAACTCCCAAACTGCTTCCACATGAAGCGCCCAGACAGGAGGTCCAACTTAACCATTGTTATGTTGATAGAGAAGTCCTCTGTGGAGCCATTCAGCTGCAACATGTGCTGTCGGTTTATTTTCTTTGCCAGTAGTGAGTCCAGGTCTCCATTATGGGGAAACATTTGACAGAAATGTCGTCATTTGTCCATCTATTGACTCACACTTAAAGTGGCCAAGAAAACTTCAGTGTCGTTGGGAAAAGCCAGAAGGATTGATGTTCTCTCCTGGCTTGCAGAACCATTCCAATCACCAATATAATTACAAAAGGTCTATTTGCTGGATAAGATCTGCTTCTGACAGAACTTTTTGATGGATATCTGTTCCCAGAGGTCCCCACCCCCCCCCCCCCCTACGTGTTGTAAATATGAGTATGAAACACTTGTCATTGTCAGCTCATCTGTTTTTGAGCTGTAAAATGTCTAAGCCTTTTTTTCTTACCACAGCATATATTTACAAGATCACATATTTTTCCCCCTCAGAGTGTGAAGTCAGCAGACTATCTCTAATGTCTTTCATATTTCAGCTTGATGGGCATCGATGGCACCACACACTCCTCTCCCACGCTTTTTGATTATTGCACTAAGCCCAGTTCCTGCAGACACAGCGATGCAGTAGGAATTTGCCACCCAGAAAGAATCTACCCCCTCTATATGCTTTTTAAACCATATATTTATTTGCATTTCAGTCCTCATCCAGGCTGTAGTGCTTTGCCTGAAGTTCAAGGAGGTTTCGCATCTGTGTTTCCTTGGAATGAAAATTATTGCACATGTGTGTTTGGGAAAGAGTCGTTGTGTGAGAGACACAAAGAGAGTGAGAGAGAGAGCGAGACAGAGAGAGAGAGAGAGAGAGAGAGAGAGAGAGAGTGAGAGAGTGAGAGAGTGAGAGAGTGAGAGAAAGAGCAAGACAGAGAGAGAGAGAGAAAGAGAGACAGAGAGAGAGAGAAGGAGAGAGCGAGAAAGAGAGAGAAGGAAAAAGAGATCAGATACAGCGATGCAGACAGAGCTCCAGAATAAGATCCAGAACAAAACAAACACCTCTAACAGCTCTCCCAGGGCTTACCTCCACATCCTGATGGACGTTCTCAGGAACACCACTTTTATCTGGTAATCAGGTAGTCCCAGCTGTCCCTCATGTTATTAATGGGCTGACCTAAGACACCCTGAGCACAGATCAATGGCCACTTTGTCATGGTGCGCTGTGAGCTCTTATTCTATAGCATTGATTGGCTGGTGAAAGGCCAGGCCCTAACAGCCCACAGCAGAGGAGCTCACACTCGTGAGATGAGTCATTATTGACCTTGTGTGAGGGGGATAAACGGGATCACCGTGGCTTAGTGAACAGATACTGTACTGGAAGGATGCCACTGATAACTTTCTGTTGGCCGTGCTCAGGCAAGAAGCTGAACAGCCAGAGTTGTGTATTATACGATGAAGGACAGCTTTGCTGCACATGCATCTCGAAGATCTTTTTCTCTAAGCTGCAGTTGTATGCACTCGGAATCACATTTAGGTTCTCATTGTGATGTGTGTGGAAGGCTGCATCCAGCAATTGTTATGCTTAAGATCTAAGCTTCAGTGACCTGAAATAGCCCCACAATTGAAATAGATTCGGCCCATGCTTATAATTCTAACTCCCATAGTGTTCTTGTTTTTTAAGTTAGACTTGACGTTAACCTACAGAAAAGAGGCTTCAGTCGATTCTCTGGGAACTTTCAACTGCAACTTTTTACCGTGGGACTGAGGATGAAGAGCACAAAAAGAACCACAGACAGCAGTGTTCCTCTAAACAGGGAGATTTGTTCTCCTATGTTCCTATCCATGGAGGCCCATGTTCTCTTCTTTCATCTGGAAATGTTTACTATATGTTCTAGAAAGTCCCTGTTGAGATCGTCTCCCAAACCTGACACTTTAGGTAAATTATATTATTCACCTCTCACTCGAGATGGATGACACCTTACGTTCAGCCTGTAGTGTGTGATTTCTCATTTCTCACCAGGCAGTGGTAGATGTACAAGAGGTTCCATCTATTTGAGTTTGCTGCACATGCATCCAGCACAGCTGGGGGGGACCAAGGAGGGGTCAACCAGAGTGCACTGGGGATACAATAACACTGAGCAGATAACAACACCAACAGTCCACTGTGAAACAGTCACCTTATCTTCATGGAGATCACATGTTGACGGAAGACTGTTGGACAAAAATGACAGACAAGAACTCCCTCTAGTGATTAAATGTTGCACATCACCTAGACAGGCAACATGAAGAATAGTGTCCTTGGAGGTTTATGAAATGGAAACCTTCACATTTTCATATGTTATGTTGAAATATTGTTGTGTTTACAACTTGTGTTTGCAAGCCAGTTTTTATTTCCGAATTTCCTCTTGGTTGAAATGGAGATCTCTCCATCGAAAAGTGTAAAATATTTTTCCAGTGTAAAATAAAATGGTATCATCTAAAAAAGTGTTGTCATTTGACAAGAATTTGCTGTTTGATCAGGATATTGTGAAACAGGCACCTTTAGGATTTGAAAGGTGCAGATGCAGTTTCTCCATATGGTCACTAGGTGAAAGCAAAGAGCTGCCACACAAACAAGCTGCCACAAACGTTTCATGATTACAAAACATTTGATATTTTTGATTGACCGTTTGTGATTTGAATTATGGAAAAGAAAAAAGAAAGATTTATGGAAAGAAAAAAAATGCATTTAAACATTCCAAACAGCTGTGAGATGAGTGGCCTGCAGATCACAGCAGAGGGGAAGGAAACCCAGTCCTGTTTTCCACCTCAAAGTGAATATGAGCAGATCAACACTGTTCTGGGCGCTGGGGTCTCACCGCTGCCTGAGACTAATCACACAGGCATGAAGATTGGCTACGGCTGCATTTCTGACACACCCATCTTAAATTACACCCAAAGTACAATACATCTATACAGTTTACATTGCATTACATTTATTCATTTAGCAGACACTTTTATCCAAAGCCACTGATCATGACAACAAGATAGCCCCAAACATCCCAACAACAGAAAATAAAGCATACATTGTGAGAAACCAAACAAGTGCCAAAGGGAAAAACCACAAAAGCATTCAGCTACAATTATAATAATAATACTTATTATAATAATGAGTTACAATTAAACAACATTAAGCTCAAACATGCAAGAGTGTACCTGTGGGAAAGCATGCAACAATAATATAGAGTACTAGAATTTCAGTAAAGTCCAGCAAATCATTCCTAAGTACCATTGTACTCTAGGAATAAGTGAGCCTTTTCTTGAAGGTGTGGACACAGTCAGTGTCTCTGACTGAGGTGGGGAGTTGATTCCACCATTAGGGGCCAGACAGAGGAAGCGCTTGTGTTGGGACTGGGCTCTTTTGAGCAGTGGGACCACAAGACGGTTGTCAGAAGAGGACCATAGGTGGCGGGTGGGGTGTCAGGCTGGAGGAGAGACTTGATGTAGTCGGATGCAGTCCCGTTCGATGCTTGGAAGGTCAGTACCAGTTGTCTTGAATCTGATTCCGGCTGTGATAGGAAGCCAGTGGAGGGAGATGAGGAGCAAAGTGACATGGGAGCATCTGGGTAGATTAAAGACCAGGCAGGCTGCTACAATCTGGATCCTCTGGAGAGGGCAGGTTGCGGGATTCACCCTAGAACAGTACCAGAACTACAAGAGAGGACACTTACAGAGTTCTCCTGCCTTCACCTTTATGGTGAACTGTGAAATACCTCATTATGTTCTATTCATGTGAGTGTGACGTGTCCTGGAAGCCTGTGTTGATTTTAATAGCGCCCGACAGCTCCCAGAACAAATGCCTCAGTTGCCAGAGGGAGAGGGCACTCGGCTGCACACCAATCCTTTATTTATAGGTGTGGATCAGAGAGAGGATGGGTTCACAAGATCATCCACCCTCAACACAAGGGTGTTTGTATTTTACACAGAAGCCCTGCACTGTTTTAGAATCTCTAAAAGTAAGAAGCTTTTCCAGACAGGTCTTCAGGGAATACAGCAGAAGTACTGTATATGGCTCTTATACAGGTCAGATTTTTGTTTCCTTATTTATTTTACTTTACACTTGACTTTACACAACATAATGTATACAATGATGACATTTTGCCAATATTCTATCATTGCGGGATTAGCTGACATTGAGGCAACATTGTATTACATGCACATTCACATACATGAACACATCCCCAGAGATCTTCTGCTGTCTAAATTTGGGAGAAATTAAAAGGCTACCAGAACACCTTTCCGTCCAGACCATCAAGGCCCTGAACAATGCATGATGAACCCAGTGACCTGCAACTGTTGTTCTGTTGTTATGGCAATCATTTACATTAGTGAACTTTTCCTCAGACTGAAGTGGTGCTAATGTGTTATGGGGGTTGTAATCTTCCATATGACACTCAACCTCTAGTATCAAGCAGAAGTAAGTAGATATTTTGTTTGTAGTGCTGAATGGTAAGAAGGCAGTTAGACATTAGAAGTGCCCCAAATGCTAGATCCTTGTTTAGGTCAATATCATAAAACCTGATCAATTGTAACAAACTATTTCTCATGACAATTTCTAAAAGGAGTTGATGTAGTTCACCAAGACACAGAAAACTATAATTCCAGAGACATCCAGTTGTCAAGTATATAAATCTTTTAAGAAGGGAGGCAGTGATGCATAATAATTTTTTCCCAGCACACTTAGCTAAGATCACATGACCTGGAGGACTGAAATGGCCAGCTATGTCCATAAAAATACATCATTAAGTGGATCAAGTGGTATGCTAAAAATATTGTACATCAATGTCTGACTGCAGCCCTTGGTTGAACTAAACAATTTAAAGTTTTTCCCCTTTTCTTTTACTCTTTGGCAACCTTTACACTACTAAGGCTGGACATACCAAGGAACTACCTCTCTTAGTATGAAAGTACAGAAGACATCCAAAGATTAGACTGATGTCAAATCAGGGACCTAAACACTAGAGAGGTGTAGCCATCCCTGGTCTCTGACTTTATGGATATTCCTGGACCAACCAGAGCAGAGGGAGGAGGAACCGAGAGGTAGCTGCAGATGTGGTTGGTTGTGTGGCAGAAGTTGCTAATGGTGCCAGTGATGGTGTTTGGATGGCCCAGTTTGACCTCCAGGCACCTGGTCTTCATGTGCATCTCCAGTATCTGACCTTCACTCCTCTCCTGAACTGAAAGGAGGTGGATGAGGTGGAAGAAGAGGAGTGCTGTTGAAAACCCTGTGAGTTCAGGAGAGGTTAGCCTGTTTTGTACGCTAAGAAGGTGGTCAAGGTTTGAGAGGAATGTGATGGATGGCTTCTGACAGGTGACCATTCTGACCTTTCACCGGCTAAGAACTTGTTATGACCTTGCAAAGTTGATTTGTCTCTAGGGAAGGTGCAAAGTCACTAATTGACAACACTGATTAGAGTATAATAAACTTTATCTTGTATATGCTTAGGCTTTTTGAATAAACCTATCAGCTTGAAGGGCCCAACTGGTCTTGGCAGGAAAATTTCAACTAAGCTTAATCAGTGACATGGCATAAGAAACGCATTCTTATTATAACATTTATGTTTAAATGTTTTTTTTATAATTACATTTTTTCATTGGATTTTTATTTGATATTATTGATTACATCTTGGGTGAAGCCCTTACATCAGTCCCCCCCCCCTCCCCCCTAGCTGCGGAGGCGTTTCTATGCTCCTCTCTGCTTTCATGTGTCAAACCCCATGCTTGTTCACAAAGACAGTCCCAACTCATTCAAAAAATAATCTCTCTGCAATATATTTTGATACATCTCGGATTCTTCACAGCGATCAATACGGGGGCTGCAGTTCAGTGCTTTTTGTTCTAAAATCCCTTTTGGAAGTTTTTGCTCTCTGACTTTATCGCATTATTACCGCTGGTTGGGTTCATTTCAGGCCAGTGCAAAACGTGACATCCATAATCTCCGTAGCTACGACGGAGTGAATTCAACTGAAGAAGGAATATGCATTGACATCGTGAGAAAAGAAACAGCATTTGACGACAAACTGCGTAGCCTGTGTGGTACGTTATTGCCTTTTCTGTTTTGAAACATGTGATAAAGACATGGACATTCGCCAAGTCGACACTGACCTAAATATACGAGTAGTGCTATGATCTTGTCTTTCTCAACTTTATCCCTGGTGTTAGTTGTCAGAAGAAAAAAAAAGAAGAAAAAACGATCGCACGTGAACACCTACACGTTTTTGAGTATTTTAGGGCAAGACATTTTAACAGATTTATGAAAATTAGGCTGTCAGATTGAACTGTTACTTACCTATCCACGTTTTATGGATATAAGCAACAGTAGTCTTTCAGTGTCAGCCTAATATTTCAAAGCGATAAGGCTGTCAACGTCAATATTGACATTATAGCCTATAAAACAGGAACATGTAGGTTACTGAGAATGCGTGCACCTTTTGAGATTAATACAGTATAAATAATATAATATAATCTAAATTTACACCACATGTGAAACTAAAAAATATGACACAGTCTCAAATACCATGCCAAGCAGGTGGGATGCATGACATCACCGGGCAAGTATTTACATTATATATAATATTTTATATCCATCCATGGGAATTGCAGCGGGAGTAGTTATTATGTGCATCTGTGCGTTACACAATAGTGAAAGTCTGCGAAATTAAGTTAGGCTTATTTAATAAATTAGGCTACGCTTGTAAAGGCTTCATACTAGCACTGTTCGTTATTGAGGAATGTTGTAGGCTACACATTGCAACCAATTTGAAGCCATGATAAAAATAAAAATAAATACTGCACGATATTAACAATTAGTGCCAAGAAGTTTACTGTTCATCGTGTGTTGCCGTAGATTAAATGTCTGTAATGTATCAGAATAACCCAGATTCCGCGGTTCTGGTGGGGTCATTTGAGGTCAGCCTGCCTGCCTGCCTACTGCCCTACGATGCCTTGTGAAAATTAAAGTAAGATTTTTGTATGGAAACACTACAGCAACTGATCTGATATTGTAAATAAACAGTGTATAAGTATAATTTACAAACATAAAAACTTTACCAGGTTTTGCTGCGAAAGAAACCTGTTTTAAAGCATGGCTGTTTTGCATTTTAGAGAACTGATTACGTAAATGTCTGTTTTTTTTGTTTTTTTTTTTTACATTAGAAATAATAAATGTTTGGTACCGTTTTCTGGACATTCATTGCGAATAATGTGTTTTTCGCTCAGTAGTCGTAGTCACTGAACATGTGAACACAATCGTGTGTAGATGTTTCCTACCACGAAATTAGATGAGCGATAACATGGACATTGAGATTATCAGGAGCCTGTGTTAACACCAGTTTATTTATGTGATGTTATTTTTAATATTATGTTGGACATTATTTGATGTATACGATTAGCCTATAGTTGTTCAGGTATTCCACTTTCCCACACATTTTTATAAAGCATAGCTCACAGTTTTTTTCATGGTTGGGGTCAAATATATGGCCATACTGCTATGACTCCAAAATGTTGCAGTTTTTAGTTTAGTTTTTTTTTTATACATACTAAATGGTTTTAAATCAGTTGGTGATCTGCATTGACCAGAAAGGATCGACACTGTAGATATTGTAACATGGTTAGAAGCTTAGAACAGTGGTCTCAGACTGTATACAGGACTAGATATGAATTTATCAGACACATTCTTCCAAAAGTGTATAAGCACTCACCCTAGAAGGCGTAGAGTGATCTGGGTGTGGAACCTTCAGAGAATGTGGGACTCTAACACACAACATATTGTGAACACTGCGCAGCACTGCAAAATAGAAGTTCAGAGTTCTTCCAAGCCGTATTTCTTGGGCAGTCAGGTGGCTGAGTGGTTAAGTTGTTGGGCTTGTGATTGAAAGGTTGTGAGTTCAATTCCTGGCTGTGGCAATGTGACGTTGTGTCCTTGGGCAAGGCACTTCACCCTACTTGCCTCGGGGGAATGTCCCTGTACTTGCTGTATGTCACTCTGGATAAGAGCATATGCTAAATGTAAAAGTATTTGTAGTTAGATATGTCAAAGTAAAAGTATAAAACTGCATTTACCTTTCGGACAAACATATTGTGTGGGAAGGAAAATAACTTTCTAGGCCTATGCTCTACCCCTTGCACTACTGCAAGTGGGTGCACTTTCCAAGCTAGTCAATGGCTAATGTTTGGATATCTGTCAATGATCTCTACATTTTGATCTACCAGGTCAGTTAATGAGTATCACTACAGTCTGTCAGAAGCACACAGTTCGTATTTCTTGATGGCGTTAAACCATTTTCTAAAATCGATGGAAAGTGAAAGAAGGAGTCAGTGTGTCGTCCTTCTGGTCATGAGATACCCTTGTTGTTTTTTACATACAAGGCAACAAGCTCATATATGAACTCCTAAGGTTCCTACTCATATTAAGATGAGAACAGTTCATATGAGGTCTTCTAATGTGTTTCGTTAGCCTAAGAACCCAAGTCCAATCTGCAAGGTTATGTCAATTTCGCTCTGACAGGTCTGGCCACCGTCCCATTAAAAAAGGTATCCCTCTGTCCTGAAAAGTGCTAAAACGATCACAGTCATTTAGATTATAGAGGGTGGGTTTTGATGCAATGACTGTACAGAAGAGCCTCGTAAAACGAATTAAGTAAAGGGTTTTAAGTTAAGGAATTTATGATGAACAAGATATGATCTTGAGCAGATTTGTAGTTGCAGCATTGGATATTTAAAGGTTTAAGATAAACCACTTTGCTGTTTTTGTCAAACATTTAGGCTATATGTGAAGATAATTCATGTAGACTTTGCATTGCAAAGCTTAACAAAAAATACAAAAAGGAGGTTTGTATTATTCATGTAGTAGACCATTAATTAGCATAAATGAAATGTTTTACTCCTGCTAGAATTTTATGAATTAATTTCAGCAGAATTATAACCTATTATAACTGCAGTGTTATACTGCAGAAGTAACCCCTCCTCCGTCTCTCAGGGTAACTGCTGTTTTATTTAAGAATGCCTTTAGGGGTATTTATGAATGACGTAACAAAAATAAATGTTGGGCAGAAAGCAAACATGTTGTTACAGGTTGGATCTCTTCTGCATTCAAATGAAGAAGAAGTTTTCTCCGTCCATGCCTGAAAAAATTCACAGATTGAGTAAATTTAGCTGAACTAAAGCACAACCCTTCAAAACTGAAGCCTTCTTGTGTAAAAAAAACCCCAAAACAAAACAGATAGAAGGCCACATCCGTTTCATTTGATTTGAGGAGAATCCGAGCAATTAAATGATGAACCCAGATCGGATGAAAATGGCTCAGATGAAAACATGTTTTTGTTCAAAGCACGAAGATGTTAGAGAGAATCTTATGTTGCTGCTGACTTCTCTGCTCTATGCTTTTTTCAAACGTTTATCAGTGACTGTAGAGGTTAGTTTTTACGTTTACCACGCAATCAGTCCAGTTCAAAAGACAGTGACAACGCAGAGCTGGTAGAGCACTTAACTCCTTATATGATCTGAATTTGTTGTTCTAAATACATTTCTGTTCTTTTAGGAGAGTCTGATAGTGGCTCTGTAATCAATGTCCTCCTCCTCTACTCCCTGCCCAAGTTGCAAAGGTCACATCGAACAGCAGGTTAAAACACCTACTGGCTTCTGTTTGTCAATCCTCAACTGTACAGCTGAAGGTTAATAATAAGTCATGTTTACCATGTAAACATAGGCGCGTACTATTATGACTGAACATTCTGAAGTTCAATGTAATTGTTCTGGGTTAGAGGCAACCCCTTTAACCTTTGTTTGCACAGCTGTCAGCTGTCAGAGTTCAATGTTCCCAGACATAATTAAACCTATGTTTTGATAAGACTTGCAGTTGTGCTAGTGATTACGAATCCGATGCACTACCTTGAACGAGCAGAAGCACTGTTGGTCGACAGTCAGATCGAACGTCACCAAATCCACGCCTTGGACTGCAGTACAGAGAAGTACACAGCCTTCCTTGTTGAAGGATGTGAATGTCTTACCATCAACTTTTAGCAACATCAATCTCTCATTTTAACTCAAAGACAAGAGGGGAGGCTGTTGGCACGATCAAAGAATGCCTACATGGAGCTTTAACTGCATGGCTGTTGTATGTCTTGAGCCACGGCCTGCAGCATGGTGGGGGTACAGACAGACTAATGCTA
This sequence comes from Neosalanx taihuensis, assembly GCA_030340665.1. Classification (NCBI taxonomy): domain Eukaryota; kingdom Metazoa; phylum Chordata; class Actinopteri; order Osmeriformes; family Salangidae; genus Neosalanx; species Neosalanx taihuensis. The sequence goes on from CM059306.1 coordinate 3,403,474, forward strand.
CCTGTGAGGGGTTTAACAGCACCCAGAGGATGCTGTTGCACCGTGTATACAGGCTTCGGGGGAAGAGGGGACAAGGCTGAATTATTCATGAAGAGGGATAGAAGGAGCTGTAAAAGCCTTCATCTTCACTGCCCCTGCATCTCTATGGTACACTCTTGGCAGCACGTCGTGCAGAGAAACCGAGCGATGATTGCTTCAGTTTAAAAAAAGACCAGAAATAAGATCTAGGAAAAGAAACAAATCAAACAGCTTTTGCACTCCATATGTAAAAGTGTCACTGAATTAAAGCGTATCATTTCCAAAACACTACATTTGGACACATTGGTACTGTAGCAATGATGTGGTTTTCCTAAACAGCGATAAAAGTGTTTTGGAATAACATGTTCTAGCCAGGTTAAAATAGCCTGCAATATGACTTGGTTGCCACAAAAGGAAAGGTCTCTGAACATTCAGGTGTCCTGTGTTGGATGGGCTGTCATCTGGAACATAGTGTCTGGCTCACTTTTGGGACATTACAGATCTTGCTTAGCGTGTCATTTGTGTACCAGTGTATTGAACTGTGAAGGGTCTTTGGATTGAGTGGTTGCTGACCTCTACGTCTTTCCTTTCTCTTAATCTCAGCCTCTCTTACTCTTTCTCTTACTCTTTCTTTCTCTGTCGAAACTGACCATCTGCTGTGCTCTCTGTAATATTGCCTCAGCAATTTTTGTCTCTCTATGTCTTTTTCTTTCAACACCTTTTCTCTCCCCTCCTTTCTTCGTCATTTTCCTCTATCAGAGAAATGAGCTGATATAGCTGCCTCTCTACCTTGTTTTTGTGCACTACTTGTCTGCTTTTAACCAACCAACCAACACCTTTCTCTGCCCATGGTCTAGAAATACTGACAGGCTGGCCGTTTGAATTGGGCCCATACAAAAGGATTACTGGTCCTGTGAATCTACTCAGAATGCGTTTTGAAGGGTCTCATTTCCTGTGTTACCAAATGTGTCCCGGGCTTAGGACAGAAAATCGGCCTACAGTTTGATTTCAAAATCACAGGGATGGGGATTGATCGGTTTGACACAAATAATTTTATTTGAACTCATGTTGGCTATTTATGTCTCCAGGCTATTTAAGGGATCCAGGCTGTTTAGCAGATATAGCCTATGTTTTTGAATATGGCTGTTTCATGTGGTACTATTTTAGTCACCTCAGTATATAATATACAGTATTTTATGCATGCATATAGTTCCTGTGCTATCTCTTTGAAATGATCTTTTGCTTGGATCAGTCCTTAGCAGGGCTTTCAAGTCTCACGCATTCACCTTGAGACATTCACGCATTTCAACCAGTTCTCATCAAAAACACAGGGGCGCTCTTGTATTCGACAATTTTACGAGCAAAAAATATTTCTCACCACTAGTAGCATCTCCCCGTGAGCCAGCACAGGTAGAGCACAGAGAAGCAACGCAGGAACAGCAGCCCTGTCTGAACACAGAGACACAGACATGGATGTCTAGTGTTCTAGCTGTGCATGCAGCTTCAGCTGGACTAGCTGTCCTGGTTTAGACTGTAATGCAGACAGAGTGCATACACCTGAATGAGCACAGCACTGGCTGCTATGGCTCACAGAAGGACAAGGAGAGAGGGAGAGGGTGAGAGAGGGAAAGGGGGGGAGAGGGAGAGGGGGAGAGAGGGGGAGGGGGAGAGAGGGAGAGAGGGGGAGAGAGGGAGAAGGGGAGAGAGGGAGAGAGGGGGAGAGAGGGGGAGAGGGAGAAGGGGAGAGAGGGAGAAGGGGGAGAAAGGGAGAAGGGGAGAGAGGGAAAGGGGGATAGGGGGAGAGGGGGGAGAGAGGGAGAGGGGGGAGAAAGGGAGAAGGGGAGAGAGGGAAAGGGGGATAGGGGGAGAGGGGGGAGAGAGGGAGAGGGGCAGGGAACAGGGGACATTGACAGGACCAACAATCTGAGGCATCACAGCACAGTGTGCCCTGGCTGGCGGAAAGTATCAATTGGGCCAGATGAAACAGAGCCCTGTCTGCTTCTCTGCTGTTGTGGAAGCATTCTGCTCTGTTTCTCTATATCATGGCCTAGATTCACCAAATTGGATGCACTTCACTTAGGCTGCATGTTATTTTTAAAGTGGCCTTAAAACATATTTTTGCACAATGTCTGAATCCCAGACATTTGTCAAGATTTTCTTTGGGTTCCTCTACGTGGAGTTTGGATCTTCAAGGATGTCGTCTTGCACAGGGGCAGGACAGCACAGGGAGGAACTTACAAGACCCTGATTATCATCACATACCATCTCTGTCTCATTTCATCGTACTTGAAATTGCCCCAAACAAAGCTACATGCGCTTCACTCTTGACACTCGCATTTCAGATCGTGTCAATAGGGCCCATTGTCTTGAATAAAGACATAAATGAGAGACATGTCTAGCTTCAGATTCAGGCAAACATTGCACAATTCTCGTTATTAAAAACACATTGTTCGAGATTTTGAGTGGGGAAAAAAACCCTCATCCATGAGCTCCTCCTCTTTTTTATTGCCCTGCCCAGTGCCAAGGGTTGTCTCCCAAAAACAAAACCTCCAGGGATAAAGAGCAGAGTGTGGACGCAGCACATGGAAAAAACGATGCGCTGCTCCAAGAGTTGGATTGCCTTCAAGCAAAAAAGAAACACAGAGGAGAAGAGAGGGAGGAGGAAGAGGGAGTTCCGAATATGAAGAGGAACTGAAGGAAGAAATGTGTGAATGAGGGAGATAGACAAGCATCTTGTTAAAGTGTTTTCCTGAATGTTTAAGTCCCAAAGGCGACAGCGTCACACTCCAAACATGCATACGCGGGCCAGAGAAGTAATTTTGTGGCCAAGAGGGTAAAGTGGAACAGGCTGTCTTTTCCTTTAGCTAAACCATGGGTAGAGGAAGCTTCCTAATAACATGGTAGAGTTCATTGCTTTTAACATGAGTATTTCTATTCTGGTTTTGTGGTCTAAATTTCTGCCTCTTTATTTTTTTTGGGACCAGTTTAAACCATCTCCCTTGGGATGTAGCTGTAGAAATGCCTATAAATGTCGAACTTCCATGTTTTCATGTTGTTTGACCTCAATAGTCACGACGGTTTCAATATTAGTATGTGTAAACATATTTGTGTTCTCGTAAAGAACATAAATCTTTCAGTAAAATACTAACTGTCTTCCATGTAGAGCATGGCAAGTAGGCCTTTTTCCACATGCACAGTGTGGAGACCGAGTTAACAGGGTTAAGAAGATGGCCAAAGCTGTTTGTTGAACAGAATGCACCACCAGGAAGCCACATGGTGGAAGTGTACAAGCCTCAGTGTGACTGAGAGCCAGCGACATGATGGGGAATCATCTTTGGATCTCTTCCATGCAGCTGAGAAGGCCTTTCTCCTCTGTGAAACGTGGCTCAAAAGTTAGTTAGATTATAAGTGTGACAGCCTCCATGTGATGGGTGTCGTGGCATCTGGCAGTGCATTGCACTGTTGTGTGGGTGGTTCCAAGTAGTAAAGATTTACTAGCTGCTGTGAAGCCAAACCAAGATGCATCCATCACAGCTGTGCTTATCCTGCTCTGGTGGGAAGTAAGCAGTCCTTAATTGATGCTGGAGTGCTCCTCGAGAGTCAGAGTCAAGGCTGGAACTGAATTATCACCAAGCTCGCAAACAGAAAACTTTTCCTTTTGTTGTCTGATCATTTAGTTTCATTTTGGTCAGGCCAGTTGGCCAATCAAACCAAAGCATTGATAAATACTTTTCACGCAAACGTTCTGGACTCATTGGTGAGTCCAAGATTCACTGTTATGAGCTACACAGGCCAATTTGTGTTTGAGTTTTTCTACTTTGGAAACCTTCTGCTGAAAATATGGAGTCTGAAGTGGATCCAACCCAGCTCTTTCCTCTTTAGCATTGTTGGCCTTGTAGTCCAGGCTTGACTAATGTACTGTACTGACGGACAGTGAAATCATTATTCACAACGAGTTGGTGGGTCCGACTGCGAGGAGGAGATGAATCTTAAACTCTCGCTCAGATGGAGAACTGTCTGCTTGCCAAATCTTTATGGTTGCAGAATTCAAGGAATTCAACCAGTGGTTTAATCAGATTGTTAATGAGTTGATTGTAACTTGTGGATTTTTCAGACTTTTTCCATGTAGGTGGAACTGTGGCCGTCCATAGACAGATAGAGGCAGTGTACTCTGCACTGTAGCCATGACTGTTGTTTTGCAGAAAATGGGCAAGCTTCCAAGGCAGCTAGCGCTCAGCTAACATGGTGTCCAGTTTTTTCTTCAATAGACAAATAGGGGGAGGTCATAGAGAGAATCCTATGGTACCAGTCACTGACCTACTTGCAATTTGACAGCTGGTTACTCTCTTTTGAGATTTATGTAAAGGAGCAGTTTTTATGTTCTCCTTTTTTTCAGTATGTGACAGGCCTCAGCCGTTGGAGTGTTAAAGTGCACCTTTTCCTAGTTCTGCAGAGCCACGCTTGCAAGAGGAATTCTTTCATGCATGATATTTCTGAGTGATAGCATTTTTTTTTGTTCTTTTCATTGTTTGCACTTAGGATATGAATACTTCCTGTGCATCCGTCAAAAAACCTTCCCTTTGTCACTGGCCCTGCCTTGGCCGCCATGGGAGCCTTGTCCTGCCCCTCCGACTGGCTGTCTGCCTTGCCGTTGGTCTGTCTGTCTGCCTGCCTGCCCAACTGGCTGACTGTCAGCCCCGTCTGTGTGCCAGTTTGTCTGCTTGTCGATCTACTAAACTGGCTGGTTGTCTGCCCTGCTCATCTGTCTTCATATCAGGCAGTTCCACTGTCTACATGTCTGTCTTTCCAGGGCATGCCTCTCTTGTGTGTGTTGTGTCCCTAACAGAATTAAAAATACAGTCCTACTGTGGTCTCAGAGACTGTCTGAATTTGGCTTCTGTTCATGTACTTGGCTGTTAGGATGTAAAGCTCTGAAAATTCATGTGTTGTGTATTTATGGACTTGTTAAAATAGACACGTCATGTTTTTATTTGTTTATTCTCTTTGATTCGTGATTTGGCAGTGTAATTAAAGGGGATTGTGGGGGAGGGCAATCGTTGGCAACAATGCCAATGGAGGTCAGCCACATGACCGTGTTACCACACAGGATATGACCAAGGCATGCGCAGTCACACACCGGCAATGGACACTGCCAACAATACCTCTGGAGTACTGAGCATATGACTCATATTGGCATAAACATAAATGTGCATAGGTCTCGTCAAAACAAGTGAGAAGCATGTGATTGGACCGAATTAGCACCCTGTCAAACACAACTGTATGATATGGAGAACTGGCAGCGTTAACTTATTCCTTCCAGGGCTGCAAGGATGAAATCATGTGAAGGCTGAATTAAACCACACGCTTTGTGACAGATATACAAGGAGAGGACGTCATGACTTAGAAACCAAGAAACCTGCCGACAATGGCAGATTTCATTTCTCTACCGCCGTATCTGCAGTATCCTGAGAGGGCTCTGCGCGTGTCCTGAGCTGTCCTCTACTACCCAGCATGCACTGCAGAAATCGGAGGCTCTGTCAGAGCTGGAGGGGTGCACAGGGGTGATGAGGGAGGGGGAGGGTTGGATGGAGTGGAGGCTGGCAGACGGTCTGATACGGATGCTTTCCCGTTCTCTTATCTTGCCGCCCCACCACCATCACCCTACCCTGTTGCCCCTGTTTTAAAATGAATCTGTTTCCCTTGATTTAATACTGTCTGAAGCTGTGCTGATGTAGATTAACAGCAAAGAAAAAAAGACCAGCCTAGACGTTGTGGAGCTTGTTGTCCTCAGCTGACCCACTCTCGCAGCGCTGAAAAACACAGTGGCTTGGATGGGAGGGGGAGAGGGAGGGAGGGGATGGAGCGAGAGGGAGGGGTGTGTGGGCGGTATTAGTGGTAAAACAGGATGATGCCTTTTAGATGATTTTCCTTTCTCTTCTGTCCTATTAGTGTAGTGTATCCTCCACACATGACTGCTTCTCCCAGCACTTTCTCTTCAGATCATTTCAGGAGCTTACTGTCTCTTAGGTTCTCAGCGTGCGTCTCATCAAACTCTTCCGTCCAGCACGCACGCACCACGCACACACACATGCACGCACGCACCACACACACATGCACGCACCACGCACACACGTTGTGAGTTCTATTCTGGGTTCATTCAGGACAAACATCCCTCATTTCTCACGCTGCTTTGCAATATGTTAAAACGCTACATCCTCTGTTGTGAGATATCATCCTATGAAAAATCAACTCAGAGGTAGAGGATCAATTCAAACAAATATTGACGAATACGCAGCCCCACCTCCTGTTAGTTAGCTAAAGTGTTGTCGACAGCACCTGGTTTGTCTTTTTGCTGGGTGTCACATTTTCAAGTAGCCATTTTGTATGACATCGGACAAATAAGCATGCTCTGCTGTTGAGATCTGTGGACAAACAGTGCGGAGACAGACTGTCCATGTCTGATTTATATAACCATAACACTAACATCTGGGCAGACTAGGAACCATCTCTCTGGTATCAGACCTGCAGACACACGGCATGCTTGGCATTCAATCACTGCCTGAAGCATAGCCACACCCTACTCAACATAACTACATTAAGACACGAAGGCCTTGAAGTTATTTCCTCCTGCCTGTTATGAGGCAGGATCAGAACACTCCGGTATCTTTTCATTTTATATTTACTGGGGACTTTTGCATGGGTTGGCATGACCAGCACTGCAAAAGCTGGCTTTCTTGGAGATTCTTTGAATGTGGGTCAGGATGTTCTCAGATCGTCCTCAGAGTTGGATGAATTGTTTTGTTCCCTTTGTTTTGCCATTGGCTCCCTGTAATAGTGAGTTTCTGTGTTGCATCCATAAATATGACTTGCTCTTTGAGAGGTAAATGGTGTTCCACTACAAACATGGCCTATATTCCATACTGATGACAAATGGTTCCCGTTCTCTTCGTCACTATTTCTTAGACGTAAATTTTTATCTTTCACTTCCTCTGTGTGTTTTACTTGCTATTCAGTGAGGGAGAGAAGGGGAAACAAACATGGAGGTCGAGAGAAAGAGACATGGGGAAGAATGACCACCTCCATTAGTCTTGTTTAGTCTCATTAAAACTGATTACTAAGTCCAGGAGCAATTTTAATAGTCTGACTTGGCTCTGAATGAATGGTTTTAACAAATCCCTTTCACTTTCTCTGTGTTCTACTTGTTCACAAATAAACATGGAGGTTCATCATTAGGCACACCTTGTACATCAAGAAGGGGTTTAGACATGAAAACGAAACTGTTAAAGGGGCTATTAGATCCACTTTTCTTATCAAGTATGTAATTGTTGTTGCCGGTGGTCAGTGTGAGCAGAGAAACTGCTTGGAGTGTCTGACAGGATAACTGAAATGTTTCCATTGAATGAATAAAGTATCTATGTTTGGATATGTCACATGTTGATGACGTGCAGCATGCCACATGTTTTCACCCTGAGAATTATTTTGAGATTTACATTTAGTCATTTAGCAGATACTCTTATCCAGAGCGACTTATAGCAAGTACAGGTAGCCACAACCGAGGAATCAAACTCACAACCTTCTGATCACTAGCCCAACGCCTTAACCGCTGAGCCACATGCTGGTGTAACAGAGTTGATTCATTCATACTGACCAGGACCTTTTCTTGTTGCAGGTTTGTGTCTGGAGGGAGCTTTATGGAGCCTGGAACCTACCTCCTGTGTGACTTCACAGCTCCCTCCAGTAAGGAGGCCCTTTGTCACTCAGAATCACACAGCCTGTGTCCAGCACCTCACAGCATACCCTACCCTACCAAAATAAATACGAGCAGATTCCTTCTACAGACATTGATTTGGTAACTTCATGGGAAACTTCTCGGCTTGGTTAATGGCTTAGTTCCTAGTATGTAATTATTTTGTGTTGGTCATTTAGATTGGATTAGGTCATTTACATGGCTACCAATCACAACTCATGAATCCCGGCCATCTCAAAAGAGATGTAATCTTATGAATTCTGCAAAGCACAACAGGAACATTGAACGTGGCCTTTTCCAAAACACAGAAGCACTGCCTCTATATCCTCAATTAGATTTTTGCGTGCGTCTAGATGCCAAGATGTTGGCCCAGTGACTAAATGAAATGTGATACGGGTAGGAAAGTCTTCTCTACAAAGTCCAATCGTTGATTTTTTCATCAGATGAATCATTTTTGATGAAAACACCATCTGCCACCATATGGTGATCTCTGTTGCCATGAGGATGTGTTCCTACCATACTGGTTTTGATCCAGCTCTGCATATCAAGTGTCAGAGAATGATTTCAGCTTAGTAGATCATATACGTAGGATGGAGCTTGACTACAAAAGGACATCTGAAACAGGGTCTGCAGAAGGGCAGGCCTGATGACGATAATGATGATGATTATTATTATTTGGATATCTTTATCGAAGGCCCAGTTTGTCTAACATGGATTAAGTCTTAGTCTCGCCTAAAACTGTTTTTTCAGTGGAGATCTTCCTAGAACTTTGTTCTTATTTTAGGACCAGGTCTCATCCATGTCTGGAGACCTGGGTGTGTATGGGTGGTCCTTAGAGTCTAGAGCGTAATGTTAATCAAGCATGTAAGAATATTCTGTCATGAAGTTTTATCCACTGTACAGAGGCTTCACTCTATGTTATATCTACAGGGTTGCCGGCAAGCTCACCACAGTCAGTCAACAGGAAAGCTCAGTGGTGTGTGCTACCTACAAACATCTTGGATTTCTCATGTATAATACATTAGCTAACCTGGCAGAGACCAGGTACAGGAGAACCCTTGTGTTCTCTCCCATGTTCCATGGGGACTGGGAAGGTCAAGTTCTGGCCTGTAAATAATGAAGAAGTTTTACACTTTTAACGTTCTTTAGAGCTTCGCTGACATCTTTTAGAAAGTCAAGTTCCTTCCCCTTAAAGGTCTTCTCCATTAAGAGTTCAAACAAGACTGTGTGAGACGGTTGGTGCACTTTTCCACAGGCAAGAGTGAAAAAAAGAGCACCTTATTGTTGAGTGAGTGCCAATTCAGCCCATTATGTTGTGGACTCTGTTCTGAACATGAAGCTGTATTGGTTAAATATATACTGATGTTACAGCTAGTTTATACAACAGTTTTTCTAGTTGACTGGCGCAGGGGATGTAGTGCCTAGTGTGATTCTTAGTTCCAATAGAAACGGTTATCGTCTGTATGAGGTGTTGCTTTGTGTATAAACTTGGTGTATAAACTTGGTGTATGAACTTGGTGTATGAACTTGGTGTATGAACTTGGTGTATGAACTTGGTGTTGAACTTGGTGTATAAACTTGGTGTATGAACTTGGTGTATGAACTTGGTGTATGAACTTGGTGTTGAACTCCCGTTCCTACTACTTCCCTAGTACTCTCTGGTAGAACCGGAGATACACCTTTGCTGTCTTTCAGAGCACCCCTCCTCTTCTGAACCCAGCACACTGTGTTCTTTTCTGTGCGTGACATGGTATTGCCTTGCGCAACTGGATCCTTCCTTGGTGTTAGAGGGTGGGGCGCAGTGGGAGGCTTTGAAGTCAGCGTTAAACCAAGCGGCAGAACAGGAAGTTGGGTCTGGACAAAGGCTGGGGAAGTGAGTGTCTTAAGAGGTGTGTGTGGAGGGGGAGGGGCGCGGGGGGGGGGGGGGGGGGGTCAGGATGCAGGGGGTCTGAGGCGATGAGGGTGAGTATGGATGCAGAAACCAGAGCGCAGGCCTGAACATTTCTGTACTCAGAGGCAGCATCAGGACACCATAAGAGTCAGGTGGCTCAGCGGGTTAAGGCGTTAGCCTCATGATCGGAAGGTTGCGAGATTGATTCCCGACTGTGGCTATTTGATGTAGCGTCCTTGGGCAAGGCACTTCACCCTATTTGCCTCAGGGGGGTTGTCCCTGTACTTACTGAAAGTTTTGGATAAAAGCGTCTGCTGAATGAATATTTATTTAAGGTGCTGTCCGGCTGCTTTCCAGCGCCGCCGTTTACTGTAGCTTGCTGTCGTCATCAAACCTCCCCCATCGTTCAAAATGAGTTCATCTTTATGTGCCCTGGGCTCCTTCAGGAAACATGAAAGTAATCTTGTGTCTGTGGGAGGAAAGGAGCGTGACTACCTACGGTATGTGATCTGTTGAACAGTTCCTCCTCCCAGCAAGGCTGTGCCAATCAGAGGAGCAGATCCAAAGATCACAGAAGCGCTCTTCTAGACTCCCTGCAAGTCAAACACGGATTTTGAAGTTTAGCATGACGCAGCACTCTGCCTAGCCCTGACCTGCGTTAAATGGAGTTGGACAACATTTCTGCCCCCCCCCCCTCCTCCTCCTCTCCCACCGTCTAAATCTGGACTGGATCAAGTGTATTTTCTTTTCATCCAGCCAACATTTTCTGATGTTATCTGTTACTCTTACACGTGTAAAGGCTTTAAAAGAGATTTACTTACAGGACAGTCATAAAAGTGTAATTCAGGAAAGAGGTTAAATGGTGATTCTTGTATTAACAACTACTTTCATCAATCTGATTAGCAGATTTCCCATTATTAATGCCCAAGACCAACCCAACTGTTTACTGGCTAACCACTTTGTAGGTACTAAATGAGTTTAGTTTGTTGCATAATGTGCTGAGATGAAAAATGGAGATTGACCAAAGCGCTCAAACCAAGCAATTTTGCCCACTGGCTTTGCAGGCCCAGATTTTCCTTGTCAAAGTTGCTTCAAATATCCTCAAAATATCTGTCTGAGGTGGAACACAACGACTGGCACCTTCAGTCACTACAACTGAAGTTGTGATTGTTGTAAATTTTAAAAAGTTTCACATAAAGTACCGATATTTGTTGCATTTGTGAGCTCTCATCCTATATTTATCTCACTGTTCCTAAGGTTACAATGAATTACATTGTCCACATACCTTTTAAACATGACAGTGCAGTTCTAGAAATGCAAGCTCAGTCATTTAGCAACCATTCTAGCAACCATTTTTCATTCTGTTTCTTTTGAAATCTACATCCTTGATCAGCAAGGCTAGGGTGTGGGCCCTTCCAGCTGTCAGTACTTAGCAGGCCAGCATACATTCATTCCCATCATATGTGTCAAACAACCTGTCTAGGTTAAATAAATGACTAAACACCCACGTCATACCAGCTATTTCCTGACTGTGGCCCCAGGGGGTGTGGCCTCTGTTCCATTAAGCCTCATAATGATCATTCATTAGAGTCAGGTGTGCTGGAGCAGGGAAACATCTAAAACTGTCAGGACAGGGGCTCTCGAGGAGCAGGATTGGACACCCCTGTATTAGGATGAGGGGAGGCTTTGGAGCGTCAACTGTGGAGAGAGGAAAAGAAACGTGGCCTGGCTCCAAGCTACACTGTTAAGAAATCAAAAACAAACATGGAGTCTTTATCGTGCTATTAGTTTGGATTTAATTATTCCTGCCATTTGCTTTGGGGAAGGGGGACTGTCCTATTTTTTGGGGGTTTACTCCAGTGGAGGCCACATTTCATGATCTTGCCTAGGTCCCCACAACTCCATGGGCCGGCACTGGCTCAGTGTTATCTTGGTGTGATCTCATTAGTTTGGGGGACTGGTTAAAGATTAGGATGAAGGAAAATACTTTTCTGTTCAGTTTTGGAATTATATAATTCTCCTGCCGGATGGTAAATTATATTTACTTGTAAGGCAAAGTCAATAAAGTAGTTGTCACCCTGTATCACAAATAGCATATGAATATACTGGCTTGTACAGTAACTATTGTCCATTTAGAGCAAAATGGCTTTTTGTTTTTCCATTTTTGGCATATGCAGGACAATTCCATTTACAATCACTAGGTGTCCTTGTCGACACATTTTACAGCCAAATCCTCCGACCATACCTCAAGCTGCTAGAGTGAACACATCATGAACTGTTACGTTGTACTTCTCACTGATACTCACTACACAATCTTCAAAAACCTGTACATGGAAGAAATCTGTTGAGATCATTAAAACATTCTTTATCTTTTTCAGGCTAACATGTTTTAAATATCCCATCTCTGGACAGCGATATTCAGCACAGAGGTGAGGAACCTTGTCATGTGTTTAGTGCTGTGTAAATCTTCAGCATTACACGTGTTGCTGTCCACCTCTTTCATCCACAAGCTTTGGTTCTCTTTGCATTTGTTCTCGTCCGTTTTACACAGGCCATGTCAAAAGTCTACCCTTGTTGGTACCTGGCTGTCTCCCTTGTCTTTAGATCACTATCCTCATGTCTGTGGAGGCTCAGAAGATGAAGCGTACACCCTAAACCTCAGCAGTATGTCAGGTAAGCATCCTATGGATCTTTCATGTGTATTAACGCATTGACTTTTAGAAGTAAGGAAGTGAATTAATTTGACTTGCGGTGTCTGTGTTGACTTGAGGTGTCTGTATTGTTTTAGTAGTAGCAGTTGTGTATGTACTGCATGCAGGAATGAAGGCAGCCACAGCACAGTCAGAAATCTTTCTCCACCTGTTCCATGTGATGTCTTCATGTGTCTATTATTATCAGAATGATAATTTTGTCCATGTGATTATAAATTTCCTGGACATTGATGACGTGTTGTTGTGAACATTGAAAGATGTCCACGGATGGACAGTGTGTTATCCAGAATATAGGGTTTTTAAAGTGGCCTCTCTGTCTATTTCAGATCCGGCAGACAATTGCACTCAGCACTGGAAACATGAAGCCATGCAAAATGGTAATATTCACCCGTCTGTCTTAATTTCACTGTTTATTAACTCAGGGTTGGGCTTTACACTGAAAATGTGTCTATTTAGGATGGAGGGGAGATTTGGCCAGTTTGAAATAAAAAAAATTATCCGAATTATCCTTATTCTCAGAAAGGGTAGAAGGTAGTTCTGACTGAATGACTTGTTCTGACGGTTGAATGAGTTGTGTCTTGGACATGGCAGCATTTGATACTTGCTGCAAGCTATTTTTATCACCCTATTTGAATAACTCATATCTGTGTCACTTTATGAATGTGCAGGGTCGTGTCTCTGTGCAGATTTGACAACCCTATCATACTCACAGGCAATCATTGAGCCCCATCCTCTGCTTATCAGTATCTGTATGTACTTATGTGGGCATGGTCACACAAGGTCACACAAGGACCTTCTATTTATTTTTCTCCTTTTGTTCTTCTTGATTTTTCAAGATCTTTATGCGCGCACACACACACACACACACACACACATAATACTACAACTGTTTGTTTATGCCTTATTCCCATATCCACAGTCACTCCATTCAGATATAGAATATCATTCAATCAGTGTCATTCCAGCAGAGCTTGAACTTCCAATAATAAAAGTTAATCTTGGGGGGTTGCGATTTCACCCCTTCAACAGATTTGACAGATGGGTCAAAGATAATTCCTTCAACCCTCAAAAAAACAGTGCATTTGAGGTGAAGATGTAATCATGTAATTTGCCGTTTCAGTGGGTGGGACTTAATCCATTCAGTCTCCTTTAGCAGACGCTCTTATCCAGAGCGATTTACAGGGATCTCCCCCCCCCCCCCCCCCCCCCAAGACAAGTGGGGTGAAGTGCCTTGCCCAACGACACAACGTCATGTTTGCATGGTCGGGATTCGAACCGACAACCTTCTGATTACAAGCCTGATAACCTTAACCGCTGTGTGCGCGTAGGGCACTGAAATGGCTAGCGGCAGTACATTTAAATTTTGTCATTCTGTTGCTAAATCTTTGTGAAGGGTCATGGCGCCTCCTGAAGCAGTATAATCTGCAACAATACGTATACTTACGATTGCTCATTTGCTCCATCTCACAAGATTTCAGATTTAAGAGGATTATGATAGCAGCACGTTCCAAGAAATTTTCCTTTATTCTCATATGTAAGTAGCTTTAGTGCATGGTTTCCCAGATGTCTGCTTGGACACCCCGAAAGGGTCAAAAAGGCCCCCTGAAACAAAGCTGATTAGGTGGGGGAGCATACAGCATTTTCCAATATTGATTCCTACACCAATGCTGTACCCTGTTGGGCACTGAAATGTACAGCCATGCTACACATGAATCTTTTTTTTTTTAAGTCTGAGTTCAGTTAAGCACATACAATCTAAATGTCTCATTGTGGGTGGGTGTGTGCGTTAAAGTTGAAATAGTTTTGGGTCATTCTGGCTCCTGAAGAGAGCACAAGTGACTAATTGTGCATCCACTATTTGGCAGTTATTTGACCAGCCAGTCTTTCACAGATGCTTGGCAATATAATAATTATAATGTAAAAAATACATAATATTAGCTAATTAGCGATATTAGCCAAATAATTTGGTTAGGGTTAAGACTTTGCTCACGGCCCAGATAAAAGCCGACCAACTCCAACCAACCAACACTGAAAACGATGTGCGCTGTTTTCCAAACAAACGCCAACTTTCTGAGAGTATGTTCCATTGAGAACTGTCTAAATATCGCATTTGGACCATCAGCACCCACAAATTAGGCCTATTTTAGGTAATTACAGATGACAGGATCTGCATGTGAACTGTTGGCAGGTGTATTATTAACCACTAGGCAGGATAAAGAGATTAGGCCATTATATTCTCTCGCTAAATTATCAATATGCTTAAAAAATGCAGAATAGATCCTGAGTACTTTGAGCATATCTCTCACCAGACCTCTACTTCACTTTCTTAAATGATAAATAAAGGAGCAAGATTAGCAAACTAATCAACAGAAGTGTCTTTTCTGTAACGTCTGAACGTTGGAACGTCATTAAAACACAGCAATATACCTGTGAGGATGGCATAGATATTGGCACACACACAGACGCACTCTAAAATACGTAATAAGATTGGTCTTAAGTCACGGGTGTCACCAGGAGAATACTGATTTCTCCTGAGATTACCCTGACCTTTAAGGGGAAGGTGACCCAAGCGACTGCCCTCCTCAGGTAACTGCGTGTAGCTAGGGAAATCTGGCTCAGGCTATTAAGTCATTTCAGGCCCTGACCTAGGATAGAGAGATTCCTGCCTTCAGAAAACTGAACATGACCGGCTTTGAACTCCCAAGACCTTAAGTGATCAATCAAGCAGGGAATAAATATGTTGCAAAAGCCTTCTTCAGGTCTAAATGGGAGGGGATGATTCAGAGTGAGGCAGAATGCTGTATTCTACACAGGGAAACTAGATATAAGGGAGCCGGTAACTGCTTTTCAAAACGAGGGATGATTCTGAGCGCCAGGCTAAAATTCTATTCGAGGATTCAGTATAGTACTATGGATATGGCATCAGGTCCATTGACCTGCTTGATCGAAGACAAGATATTGCCCCATGGATCAAGAATGGAATTTGGTAGGGCTTGGCACATTTGGTTAAGAACCTTTCAACATTGGAAATAACATTTTGAACGCTGACAGAATAACTTCATCAAAAAGAACATCCTTTGGGTGAGTTTACATCACTAATACTGGGAAATCATTAATGTTTAGCATATCAAGATGGTGTTTGTAGACACTATTTAGAATAAAGAGTTAGGCTAGGTAGTGAAAACAGTAGTTGGCATAAATGTAATTAATCAACCTTTGGATATCCTGATATCCGGAGTCATGAATATACCTTTGATCAAGTTGAATTAACTTAGTTATGCAAAAGAGGGAGTTTGAGAATATATATGCCTTCACAATGTCCTAACCATCCGTAATGATTAATTATATACAAATATAAAGGCAGCAAGGGTTGAGTGAAGGAAGATGTGTCTGGACTTTTTAAGTGTAGTTTTTATTATAAGCCAACAGTTGTAAAATTTTACTTTGTTGGAGAGAGAGTTGAAAGTACTTTTAAACAAGAACTGGCTTTGCTACTTAATATTTTATCAGAATAATTTATTTTCTTGTTCTGAAATGAAGTCAGAAGGGGCTTAATGAACGTACAATACAATACCAATATAAAGAAGTGAGAAGGTGGCAAAGTAGATATTCTGACACCAGACCAATTTAAAAGAACAGATTGCAAGGTATTGACTTGACTTGTGTCTGATATATGCTTGACAGTTTGTCTTTTAAATCCTCCAAGCATACAACAACCAGATTAAACTACGGTGAGGACGTCACCTCATTTTAAAGTTAAACTGGTGTAAGGAGCCCATTACAAGCAGATTTGCCTCAAATGGCCTTGCTATTAACAGCTGCTACGTGTTGATCGTGTTACTGTCTTAGCCACACTGTCTGGTCTGGCAGAAGACTTTGGTGTTGGAAGGCCACGTTTTGCGTCTATACCAAATTCCTTTGACCACAACATATTTATGAAAGCAATACATTGCTTGTTATATTACATGTACCTACACATATCTAAACCACGTAAGGTACAAGCGTCATAAAATGCCCTGCATTTAGGTTTAGTATATACAGACTATATGTCTGTATATGTATATGACTATATATATATATATATATATATATATATCTTTTTTTTTTTTATTAAGGATGAAGCTTTAATCCTGAACCATAATAGAGACATTTAAATTAGTTTGTTACCACATATGTCCCGGCTTTTTATTTTTAACTCTCACATAAGGCTTATCCTATGAATCATCATCAATATGGCAGAAGAAAGATGAACAGAACATTTTGAACATTTTAACAGAACAGACAATTTACTCAGATGAATCCTAGTAGGCTAGTTGTACAGTTTTAAGTGATGTCAGTGTATTTTAAAGTAGTTCACTCTTACTTAGTAGTATCACATGTTTAATACTTCAAAGTGGTTAACTGGTCTGGTACATCACCATTTAGGTGCTGTTGCTGACATGGTGAGATATGTTGAAATAAAAAGAAGTAATAAAGTTAAAAAAAGTAATAATAGTAATAGTAATTAGTTGTGTTGTCCAGGTATAATCTGTAATTTATTTTAGAAATGCGTTTATTAATAATTAGGTTACAGGTTTCATACAAGTAAAATAAAAACATCTGGTCATGTACCTTACACAGTTTGTACTTCAGTTTTCAAAGTGATAAAATCATTGTAGTAAAATATTGCATCTTACAAAAGGTACATTAACATTTAAAGATACATACTTAGAACAATGCAATAAAGCTCTGAGTTTGAGAGCTTGCTTGCTTTGTTATCTTGAATGGAGAGACAACAGGAAGTCTTCCATTGTCATATCTGTCCTACATGGTGGTGGGATATTACTATAGTAAAGATGCATATTGTAATGTCAAATAAAAGGACCTTCAGGGTCTAATTAGATGGTTGGACTAGTATACCAAGGAGGTTCACAGCCAGACCGCCAAATATTGATTACTGCACTGTCCAGACAGTCGTAAGTACCTCAATCTTCCCCAAAAAGTTTTAGCGATTGATTTTCTATTCTTTCCTCATTATATTTGCTTGGGTGACACTTGTGAGATGCAGCAAGGTACATCACAGAAAAGCTTTAATCTATGACAACATTGTGTTGTCTGTTCTACTTCCAGGATTTGCAGTGTCAGATTAGAACCTCACAGTACATCCTCATAAATCTCTTTCCCAATTCGACGGTGTGTTGGCGGGTGGAGCAGGAACTCAGGGTGTACAGAGGACTCGCTATATAAGATCCATCCTCCAACACAAGGGCTGCCTCAGTAAACCCAAGTTCCTTTGTATTGAGCATTTTTATTTTATTTATTTTTAACTTAGTGTTACAGAATCGGTTTAGCCTTTTGTTAACGCCTAACTTTAATTTCAAAGCTTTATTTTTAAGTGTTGGAAGAGTTATTTTATTAAATTTTTTTGAATACTTTTGGAAGTCTCATTTTCTTTTGCCTTTTTTAACTTTTTTTATGTGGGTGCCTTTGGCATAGCTGCGTAATGAATTACTCCATGTCTGACATGTATGAGATGCCCCATGGCGGAGTGGGGAGCTACTCAGTGCCCGGTGGGGGAGAGTACTGTATGTACGGAGGTGAGGGGCCAGGGTTCAGTCACTGTGAACCCCAGACAATGCACCATCCACCCTGTATGGAGCCGGTATGGCCACCAAGCCAGCCATACAGCTGCTCTTATCCAGGTGGGGGGCCTGTGTTTAAAAGTGAATTCTGCAGCATGGAGATCCCCCTCAGTCACTACCACCAGCCTGACTACTTTTCTGAAAACAAGCCTGACTTCTCCCACATGCAGTGGATTCAAGGGTCGCACAAGAAAGGTATGGCTGGCCAGTAGTTTGATATTCAAGGTTGAGATGTGCTGGGATGCAGTGTTGCAGTGCAATGTCTTCTTTTAAATATGTTTGTGGTAAAAGAAAGTTAAAATTAGTGAATGAATGCCCATGGCTCTATTGCCTTTTTCAGTTTAATATCTTCACAGTTGTTTTGTTATTTTGGGTTCTGAGTTACTTAATTTCCATTCACTGAACCATCAATAGCCTGCATATCTTGAATTTACCTGCATTTTTCTTCCTAAATGTATGCAGTTTAATGTCAGTTCCAATTATATCACTGATAGTTTTTGACTTACTTTGTTAACCTGTAATCCGGTACTTATGGTGTTGTGTTGTGACATAAATGAGGACCCTAGACCTGTTGAATCTTCTTTAGCTAAGCGACATGTTGACTCTGGGCAGGGGGGCGGAGCAGGGGGGGGGTATTGATTGATGCAGTTGGTGGAGCAGTCTACAGGATAGGGGAACAGAAGGCAGATCGAGTGAGCACTTGTCTTGGACTTGCTCTCGACTGATATTGATCATGTATTGACCCTGTGGCCTAGAGTCCCAGGCCATGACTCCCTCTCTTCTCTTGTGTTCGTTATTCCGCTCATTAATTCTCTTTTGTTGTGGTGGAGTCCATGTGTGAATGAAATCAGTTAAAATGAATACATTTTTCTTGCTTAGGGAATGAATCCTGAAGGTATCAAGGATCAACATTCCACACAGTGGAGACAGTTCTATCTCATAATTAACCCCCCACAATTTCAGAAATTAATTTCTCTTACCAGATTTCCTAATAACAAGTTGAATATTTTGGTTAACACATTTTTTTCTGAATGTTCTTTTTTTAAGGGTACATACCAAGTTATCTGGACAAGGATGAGCTTTGTGTAGTGTGTGGTGACAAAGCTACAGGATATCACTATCGGTGTATCACCTGTGAAGGTTGCAAGGTAAAGTGGACAAACAGTGGACATATCCCATGATATGTTTTACATTAAAAAGTCAAATGTAGTTGATGAAAATTGCATAAATATAACATAAATAGCGATTGTGACGTTGTGTCCCAGGGCTTTTTCCGGCGGACAATCCAGAAGAATCTCAACCCTACGTATGCATGTAAGTACGATGGGAAATGCATCATCGACAAAGTGACCAGGAACCAGTGCCAGGAATGTCGCTTCAAGAAGTGCATTGCAGTTGGCATGGCAACCGACTGTAAGTATTCTGTTGACTAAAATAGCTTTTTCAGTGGAACTCAGTAATTTACCACACTCCACAGCAATGCTACACTTCCATTTTCACATTACAGATTATCATTATGTGTTGCTATATATATTCCTTTTTCATGATGAAGTGTAGGAAATTAGTTAATTTACTTGCAAAAAAATATTTTTTTAGGGTCCTTGACAATATTTTCACCCCTCCCTTTCCTCGCACCTTTTCCCTCCCCCTCTGACTACTGCTCCGGCCTCGTGCCCTCCCCCTCCCTCCCCACCCCTCCCCAACAGTGGTGCTGGACGACGGGAAGCGGCTGGCCAAGCGGAAGCTGATCGAGGAGAACAGGGAGCGCCGTCGGAAAGAGGAGCTGCAGAAGAGTGTGTGGGACCGTGTGGAGCCCACACAGGAGGAGTGGGACCTGATCCGTATGATCACCGAAGCCCACATGGCAACAAATGCTCAGGGCAACCACTGGAAACAGAAGCGAAAATTTTTGGTGAGACGTCTCCTCTGTGACGCAGCGTCCGAGACTGTGCACATTCCCTGAATCCCTACACCCCTCCTCTCTGACCATCCATCCCCACCCACTCCAAACATACTCCCCAGTGTTAATATGTCCATGTTTTTTGTATCTCCTTGTAGAGTGGGGAGAATTAGCTGGACGCTGGAGAAAGCGTGTTCAACGCAGCAGCACTAATTTAGAACGGAACATCTATTCTTTCTTCCTTTAAGCAATGTCTTCAATCAGCAAAAAAATGAATACTAATAATGTATTTTTCCATCTGCTGTTTGTGTCTGTTGACGTTTAATTTCACATCTAACTCTTTTCTAATTTTGTTACTTTTTAACATTAAACATAATTTATTAAAAAGTTTAATTAAAGTTTGTCTCGGCTTTAACCATGCTGAGTTTTCATGGTGAGACTACAAATGACAATCTGGCAAAAAAAAAACGATTGAACACTGACAAACTCAGTGCTCATAACCTGTTGAAAGCTGTCAAGTTATGTTTTATAAACATGTAAAGAATTCTGTTATTAATTTAAACATTGATAGAAGTTCAACTTTGGTCTAAGTCTTGCCATGGAAACTCCACTTGCATTTCTGTTTTCACCTGTTTTTCTCTGCACCGCTTTCATCTGTCTTTAAACTTTTTATTTTTATTTTAGTTGGCTTGACATGGGTTCTTCATTGAAACTTCACAATTCCTGTTGATTGTCCAACAGGTCGAGGAAGCAATGCTACTTAATGAAATAACATGTAATTTATTCTATACCTCTGACCAGAGTGCAGTGGGGGTGAAGGATACTAAGGTAAGAAACATATTGAGTTTAACCACACCTCCTATCTGTTTGACATAGTGTAACATGCAGCATTGTGTCATACTAAGTGTTGTGTTTTTGTAGCTCTCCAACAGCTGGGCCAGATTGACGGTGTACTCAGGAGGAAAACTCCTAAGAAATTGCTATACACAGTGTTTCACCAGCCTATTAATTCAAAGCCAGAGTGACACAAGTTTGAGAGGCTCCATATCGGGTTTTTTTTCTTCTCAATCTTGGCTTCTTTGCTTTTAACCCTCTGTCTGCTTAAGCTTCTCTCTGATCAGTAAGGATCACATCAGTGGTTAACCCAAGCTTAATTGATATGCCAACTGAAATCAGAAATGATGGCTTGAATTAACTCGCAATTATCCCACCTTTAAGGATCTTTCTTTCCTCCCTCCCCCCTAAATCACATTGAGAGTGGCTGCCGTACAATTTGTTTTGTGTCCTGCTGTAACCGTTTCACTGGTCGCATGCTTAGAGGAGAAGGAGATTGTGTTGTGTACGTTGTCTGACTTGATTATTTTACTGACTGTCACCATTGGACGCCTGTTCACACGCTGAGCCTGTTCCTCCTTGTCGTTTCAGCCAAAGGACATTGGTCAAGGACCCATCTTAAATGCACCTGAGGGAAACAAAGTGGATATAGAAGCCTTCAGTCAGTTTACTAAGATTATCACCCCCGCCATCACCCGTGTGGTGGACTTTGCCAAAAAGCTGCCTATGTTCTGTGAGGTAAATATTTGTATATTTAGGTATATACTTTTTCCATGTATGACACTCATTTTATGAATCCAGCAGTTCAGTTCTTAACTGTTGACTCTGTTATGGAAATTAGCTGCCTTGTGAAGACCAGATCATCCTGTTAAAAGGCTGTTGCATGGAGATCATGTCACTGCGAGCCGCCGTGCGCTACGACCCCGAGAGCGAGACGCTCACACTCAATGGAGAAATGGCCGTCACCCGTGGACAGCTGAAGAACGGGGGCCTAGGAGTAGTGTCAGACGCCATCTTTGACCTTGGAGTGTCACTATCCTCCTTCAATCTGGATGACTCTGAGGTGGCTCTTCTGCAAGCCGTCATCCTCCTGTCATCTGGTGAGTTTCTGCTAAGAGCTCCATCATCTGTAATCTGGCCACCTGGCTGTGGATAGTCTTAAAGGTTTATAAAGTTTCTCGGAAACACACCAAAGACAGGACGTGTTCTGGTAAGACCACTATCCGTGATACCGCTGTCCATAAAACTTGAAAAAATGCTTTGAAGTTAATTTGGGGATGCTGTTCTGGGTCTCAATTTTCAATTTGTTTTATAATGTTAACCAATAACCAGTTGGAGTATAATTTCCTTATGTAGTTAACGTTGCCTCATAAATTCTTGTCTCAGATCAGAAGGAATCTGAAAATAATTTGCCAAATTAATTGCTGAATTAAGGTAATTACAAATGTGGTTGGGCATGCTGTGATGTGCAATTAAACACTCTGGGGGCTTAAGTGGTCTACTGGCCCATTTTTATGTGACAAATCAAAGCCAGAGCCAATCAATATTGCTAATCATTTGGATCCGTAGTTGGTTCAAAACGCATTACACAAATATTTAAAAATGTCACTGTGCAATATGGCTTTTCCAAAGACCAAAGAAGGGAAATCACAGAAGGCTGGTCATCCTTATTGTGCATCTACTATGAAAATCAATAGCTTTATTGTGAACATAGCCTAGACATTGTCGGTAAAGCCATTGATCTCACCTCATGCATCCTATGGCTTATTGCTATTAAATCAATTGCAAATGTGATTCAATCTGTCCATTCTAATAATTTAATCCAGTAGAGAGAATTTGTCCTTAATTTAGCTTGCTTTTACAACTTTAATTTATTGAATATGGACTTTTATCTCAGTTTACAAATTTATGATTATTGATTATGATTTTTTTACAATGTTTGATCAGTTTTAAAAACTCAAAACAGCCCAGTCAGACATTCTAACTGTTATCCTCAGATCGGCCAGGTCTGACCAGCGTGGAACGGATCGAGCGCTGTCAGGAAGAGTTCCTCCTGGCGTTTGAACATTACATCAACTACCGCAAACACAAGGTGGCCCACTTCTGGCCCAAGCTGCTGATGAAGGTGACCGACTTGAGGATGATCGGGGCATGTCATGCCAGCCGCTTCCTGCACATGAAGGTGGAATGTCCCACCGAGTTGTTCCCTCCACTCTTTCTGGAGGTGTTTGAGGACTGATCTGTGTGTGTGTGTGTTAATGTGTGTGTGTGCCTGTGAGAGCATGGGTGGAGGGAACAGCTGCACGTCTCGATACAGTGAACTTCTACCTACTGAGTGTCACTTCATTCCATAGTTTAGGAGTACCTCTTGGCCTAATCTAGAATGGAATCATTCCTTATGATGCGGGTACATGTGAATAGAATTTGGGGTCTCTGTTTATAAGATTTCCTTTTTTTCAGTTCCAATTTGTGTTTGTTTTGTTTTAATTGTACAGTGGCTTGGTGATAATAATTACTCAATGTTGACAGCACTTATTTGGTCGTAGGAATCTTGCAAATGTTTCCTTTTGTATTCTAAATGGACAGACTCCAGCCTGCCAGTCTACTCTATAGGACAGATAGCACATGTGGATATGCCAGTTTACCTGTTTCGACTAACCTGGTAGTAACTAACACTACTCAGACACTGTGTTTGCACTGTACCAAGCCTCACACATTTCTTTATAGTTTGCCTGGCATGGAACCGATCATCCACTGTCAATCACAGCTCAAGGTTTGTTTCACAGTGGGTCCCTCATCACTAACCCAAGTACATGAAAACACCCATTCACACAAATGCAGGAATTAAGATATTTTTAATGTTGTGTCTGTTTTGTGATACCAAACAGTGCCAAAACATTTTTCATCACACCCAATGATTGGGTCCTTCATTGGAAGGTCCCGGACTCAAACTGTCTGGTCCGTAGAAATGTGGTTTTCTCCCCTTGCGAGCTGCAGCGCCTACATGGGGTGGATGTCATGGAGCTAGTGTTGGGATGGTGGGGGCCAGGAACTCACTAACATAGGACATTTACGTGCGATTAAGTGGGATTCAAAAGCACTGTTGCCCATATAAGATCACATTAAGTCAGCAGATTACAGTAAGGAAGCTGTCTGGTCAAATCAAACAGTTCAGTTTGTGTTGCTTTTGTATAAAACTTACGATGTTCTTTGCAAAATGACAAAAATTATAGGCTTAATGTAAGATAATGTATTTGAACTTTTCTAGCTTCATACTCCTTTAAAGCAGCTTGTGTTTTTGTGATGCCTTTAATCAAGCGATAGACTTGCTGCAGTGTTGCAATCACCTCGACCTCACACACCACACTAACTGTTTCTACTCAAAAGCAAATGCACATGACAATCAGAGAGCGAGGGAGAAAGAGAGGGAGAGAGAGAGAGTGAGAGATAGAGATGAGCAGGGTCCAAAGAAGTGCTTTCAGTATAGATAAGTGTAACAGGTGACATGAATTCCTTCTGGAGATTTGTTTTCTACGATGAAACACAGGGACAATCATGTGAATTCAGGATTCAGATATGTATGTGTAGTCTGACAGTAAACATGTTTTACCTAGCCTGCACATGTTCTATACATTAACTGAGGTAAAGGTCAGTTTGTAGCAGGACATAACAGTTCAATATGGGCTAACAATAAAGCTCAAGCTATTCTATGATGAAATGGACAAGGTGACCTCCCTCTGATGCCAGCACCTGGATGTAGGATTGTTATTCAGATGTCATAAATTTTGAAGAAGGCATCTTCCTAATAAGACTTGGTACTTTCTCATAAAGTTTTCTTAAAAGTTACAGTTTGCATAAACACCAATAAGAGTTGCACCACAGAAAAGCTATTTTACAGTACAAAGGAAAAAGGATGTATATTTTCAGATGGCAGATTTTTTTAACATATATTGTGCATATTATGGTCATTTTACTGTTTTACATTAAAAAATTAAGACATCTTTCTTGCAGATTAATTTGGAGACAAAATTGTAGTCAGCCATACCGATCCATACCCATGTTTGTCCATAAGGTCGTTTTGAGCATAGAACTGTACTGCCAATGCAAAACAGATACAGCCACTACATATTTATAGTTACTGGTAATGAAAAGAGGAATAAACTATCTACAATATGTAAGTACATACAAACAAAACCATCCACCATGAAAAATAAACACAATCATAAGTGTTGTCATGTCTACCAGACCATTTTTTGTGATGTAATATCTGTCCTTGATTTATTTGGAGAAGTCATGTAAAGAAAGGGAGTATGTAAGGACGTATGTTTTGGGGGTGAATCAGTGGCTGGAATTATGTGGTTTTCAAGCAAATATGATGTATTATTGCACATGGCCTTGATGCCAGAGCGTTGCCCAGATTTAATGTTAAGATGGTGCTTTAGTTTGGGTACCCTGGAAAAATAAGAAGTTGCACTTACAAAGATCATTTACTGATACTTTGGTCCTTGTGAATATATTTGCACTTAATGTGAATGGGCTCTTAAGAATAAAGATGGTTTTGGGAAATGTCCTCCTTTTCTGTCATTGTTGCTGAAACCCTTGTTAATTTATGTTTTTGCTCATGGATCAAGAGATCAATGTGGGGCCAACAGGACTTGTATGCAAGTGTAACACTGCACCCTGCTGGTTGACAATGACAACGTCAGGACCCAATGTGACTCAACATACAGAGAAAATTCAGACATTAGTTTACACAGGGATGCTGTCTTGTTGACAGTTGGTCACATTTTTGACTTGCTCTCATATGCTTCTTTTCATTCCACTGAATTACCATCAAAATACTTTCATTTCAATGTGAAAAATCCTTGCTGCACATTAAAGGTACAATCATTTTAAACGGATTTAGCAGCAATAGTCTAAGAACTTCAAATGAAACAGAGGAAACATTTAACAATTCTCCAGGTAACCTGCTACTGATGTCATGTTTATTTGAACAGCTTTACACCTTTTCCTTCTAGCGAACCTGACCTATGAATCAGTTGCAGAACAGGAAGTTCATAACAGTATAAATGTATTTCTATAGCTAGTGCGCGCACACACACACACAATTGTGAACTCTGGTTTGTGTCCTTAATTTCTTGTCCAGACCACTAAGGATTTGAAACAGGGTTTCCTGATGAGCCCTTCCCTGCTGCTGACTTGCGTTTACGACTCCTGGAGCGTTTCTTCTTCTCTCCCTCAGTCTTCCCCTTATTCAGAGGCTGCGTAGGCAGCCCTTTCTTCTTCTTCTTCAGGCAGCTGAGAGGGTTAGGGTTCGACACTTTCCTCTTCCTCTTCTTGCCACGCCGCTCCCCATCCTGCCCAATGCCCCCTTCTTCCTTCAGGGTGCGGATGCTCTTCTGCTGGGCTGGGGTGACCAGCTCCCCAAGCTGCACAGCCTGGACGTGGTCTACGGATGCCTGGCTGGGCTTGTCAAGCACTATAGTGTTGAGGATAATATAGAGAAGAGGTACACCTGGGATCTTCTTTAAGCCTTCTGTTACTGCACGATCCTAGAAATTAGATATATGCTTGTCAGGGGAATTATCCAATGCACACGTTTTATAGCTAGCTGGCACTAATGCCTACTGACAAGAAATACCAAGTAGGTAAAACAAATAGCATTTCTGGCGTGGTTAAACAATAGTACCCACCTGTGTGGCTACAAAGTAATGGTGGGGATTGGTCTCTTCCAGCATAGACAGAAGGCACTCTGCAGCTGGCACTGGTTTCTTGAAGTGCTTACAGTGTCGGATCTGAAACCGTTGTAATATGAGTTTTGCTCCGTAAAGCTCTTTGCCGAGTGAATCCAGTTCCTTCATTGCGCAGCTGTAGAGAAACACACACATGCTCAATGCAGACAACGTTGCATGGTACGTTTAAAGCTACTGTTATGTGGTGAATGTGTCTTGACTCCCATTTTGCCAGTGAGGATTTTGTAAAGCTACTTACTTCGTTGTACAAAGTTGCACCTCTCCCATTAAATACTTTGGCATTTGTTCTTTAATCTGAATCTTGTTTCTTAAAGCTGCTTGACAAAATGTCCCATCGATGAGAATTTGAAAAGGTTCCCGAAAACTGAAGTTAAATTTATAGAAGCTAATTGTTTTCTTGGCTTGCTTTTGACGTTTAATCTTCATTTTAATATATTAATTTTAGATGTCCGTAAAATAAAAAAGCATATGTTTAATAACTTACAGTTTATTGTCAGTTTCTACACAATTCGCGATAAAAGTGAAATAAGACAACAGCGTGGAGACCGGAGGATAAATAACACGAGAACAATATCGTGTTACATTAATCGTGACCGTGTAGAATGTTGTCGTTAGGAAGAACTGTTCCACGTAGTTTTACAAATTCAACCATCATGGCCCAAAAAAAAGAACATATGGTGACAAACAAGACAGCGTTTAATTAAATAGATGTAGCAATAATGTTATTATTATTATTGGAAAATTGTAGTGTTGAAAAGGAAGCGTCTTTCAACTTTCAAACGTGCGCAATGGCTATAAATGGACCTACTTTTCAAACATTAAACTACAATTGTGATAAAACAATTTAAGTGTTAGATTACCGTCAAATTATTTAGCACACTAGCCTCCCCTAAGTATTTATTTAAACCCAAAATCAAGCGCATAGTGTTTGTGATGATGTTGTATCGTTATTGATGTTACATTTCATGAAAATGTGTGCATTACATGCATGTGTGTTCACTAGTTACGTAAATCATTACAATTGTTAAGATATAATATTTAATAAGAACGCTTTTTGTGTAAACAGTGTTCTTCCTCGCCTCGCACCAGCCCTGATGTTCTACGGAAACGGAAGTGGCGGCGTTCAGGTACAGTCAGCAGTCAAGCTCAGAGCTCGCGCTCGCCTGGTAGCTGCTTATCACTTTCAGTAAACAACTATGGCGGCCGCAGATCCCCGGTCCTCGAGTGACGGAGGACCGGCCAGCAGAGGAGGGTTCTCGGCCGAGGACAACAGCAATGAGCGCGACGGTCCCGGAGGAGGTAGCGGTGGAGAGGGGGAGCGCGAGCGAGACCGTGCCACGTTTGAATGCAACATTTGTTTGGACACAGCGCGAGACGCTGTCATCAGTTTATGCGGCCACTTGTTCTGGTACGAGGCGGGTAATAATAATAACAATAATAATACCTTTTATTTATATACCGCTTTTCAAGGTACTCAAAGTACCTATAGAGTTAAGGGTAGAGTTCACTAAACAACCACAAAATGTCATGTTTTGCAGAACGAGCCGCTGCGAAATGACGCCCTACTGAATGAGCTAGTTTGCCGGAATGTCACATATTATCAGTTATCTGGAACATTACTTTCCCCCAAATTTCGTAAATGATTAACTTGGTTCAGTACAGACAAACGTACTACTAGTTTAGCAACTAAGGTCACCTGACACTGGCCATACAAACACCAACAACATGGTTGCGTTGGTTTGGTCTGGCTGTTGGCTGTTTGTTGAAGCAGACTTCTTTATTCGACTGTCTCCACGGAGACATTCAACTCTATTTCTAATCATTCTAAATCCAGCAGCAGGGTGTTTGTAATGTTTCATGTTCGTTGGACAGGACTTGCATGCTTGGCTTTGTTTACTGATTTGCTGCTGAGCTTTTCGTGTGCTGGATAATCACATATCCGTAATGAATTTGGCATTCATGCCTTTTAGGACCGAATTTACCGCTTCAGACCTGCTCACAGTCGATATAACATGCATAAGCCTCAGCCGCTCGACCCAATATATATATATTTTTTTTAACTAGACGTAGCCACTGTACCCTTCACTTGCCTTCGTTATCGCCCTCGAAGGGGTGTGTGCGCGCGTGCGCGTGTCAATTAATGTTATGATGCGCGAGCCACGCGCCGGTGGCCAGGAGGTTTGGAGATTATTAGCGTGTGGGATTGGGGTCAGTAGCACGAGCCAGTACATAATGGAAGAGTAAGAATAGAAGTTGAATATCCTCAATAGCAAAGACGTTGTCTGCTGGTCGCATATGATGATTCTCAGATAATCCCATGCATGCTGTCACAGTAGTGGAGGTGTCTCTTATGGAAATCCTGTCACCTTCCCCATTATGTTATGTATTCTTGAATGTTTAAGGCCTATAGTTTGTCTTGCATTAATAAATAGGGTGTTTTCTCATTGATTTGACAGATAGTCAGACAGGTTACCCCTATCTGTTTCATGTGTTGAAAGTGTACCAAGTGTGCCAAGCCAAGCCAAATGTCCAAAACTGGATTTCCCAGGTTATGAATGTGAAATGTTTTCTGTCATTTTTAGTCTAGATTTCGTTAACGTGAACATTTGTTGATAACAAGTATGGGACATGTTTGAATGGAGACTAAGGATAACACGTTGCTGAGAACGTACAGGGTAATGCAAGATGTATTACTCATAGGTTACACATAGGAAGACACAAAGGCTTATTGATGAATGATTACAACGTTTTTTTAAGTCTGCCTGTGTTGGCAAATCCAGCTGCTTTCACCATAACATATCTAGTAGTTTTAAAATTTGAAAGCATGCTGAGAAACCTGACTAGGTGACAACTCCCTGTGAGATGAGATGAGATACATTTTATTTGTCATTATACAAGTACAAGTACAGGTACAACAAAATTGCAGATACAGTAGCTGTAGTGGGAAAAAAAGCCTGTACTAGTGTATTCTCTTCTACTCAGTACTAGCTATGCTACATTCAGTACCGCTCTGTTGTCATGGCTTCATTTTGTAGACGGCCATAAACAAATTGATCCCCTCCAAAACAGAAAAGAACATTAAAATGCTTGATCTTGATAACCAGATTGGACTACAGCCTCCAATCTGCTCTCATACACTCTGTGGTGGTAACCATGGTTTTTGGAACTATCTATACAGTGGCAGGCGTTGTGTGTACCACCCTGCCCTCACTCATCAGCAGGGATAGCATGCAGGGGAAAAGGCCATAGATACACTGACAGATGGAGGTCATTAATAGTAGCTGTGGGAAACAGAAATTATTTAAATTCTTCACCTCCGGTAGGGATTGGACAGCCAGCTGAGTTCCCTTAGCTATTGGCTGTAGTATGGCGGTAATACAATAAGGCCAATAACATATCAGATTTAAGGTATTTTACTATTGCATTAAAAATAAAAAATAAAATAAAAGTAGACAAGGTGCCTGGAAAATGTGTTTTTACTGTTGGATTATTGACATCTTTCTTTTTTTCTGCCTCCCATAGCTGGCCCTGCCTCCACCAGGTAAGCCTGTGTCCTCTGTGGAGTTTTCTGTGGTTTCTTATCAGTGGCAAACATTAGCACTAGACACTATGTGGCTGACACCAGCCTTGCTCATTGTAGGTACTGTGAGGACCATTGTTAATTAACCTGGTTGTTAATAACACATTGGCCAGGTGTGTTTGTGTTTGTAGGGGGTGAAACCATATAGGATGATTCCACACCCTCACAATATTTGGACTCTGCACTCTCCCCTCTGCCTTCCTCTCCATCCTCTCAGTGGTTGGAGACACGGCCCAGCAGACAGCAGTGTCCTGTATGTAAAGCTGGCATCAGCAGAGAGAAAGTCATCCCTCTCTATGGCAGAGGAAGCTCCAGTCAAGAGGATCCCAGGTACTGTGTGTGTGTGTGTGTGTGTGTGTTTGTGTGTGTGTGTGTGTGTTAACCGGAGAAGGAGCAGAGAAAGTTACATTTGAAGGACATTTGTATTCACTGTCTGAGAGAGGGCATAGAAGAAACAAATGTTGTTTTGATTCCATCCAGGTTGAAAACTCCGCCCAGGCCTCAGGGTCAGAGAACAGAACCAGAGAGTAGAGGGGTGAGCATGTGTATATGTGTGATCTCATTTCCTCCTGAGCACTTACACGTATCGGTAATTAAACTATGTGGATGAGTGTTTGCTGGATGTCCATGCAGCCCCCAACCCCCCCCCCCCCCCCCA
Source organism: Neosalanx taihuensis (assembly GCA_030340665.1). Classification (NCBI taxonomy): domain Eukaryota; kingdom Metazoa; phylum Chordata; class Actinopteri; order Osmeriformes; family Salangidae; genus Neosalanx; species Neosalanx taihuensis. The sequence continues at coordinate 3,434,187 of CM059306.1, forward strand.
AAAAAAAAGGGACGCTGGTAGGCATAATCAGTCCCTCTCCTGCCTCCTAGTCCCATCTGTTCTGTTTGACCTCATCTGGGTTTTTCCTCTCCTTTAGCCCTTCCAGGGATTTGGGGACACTGGCTTCCACATGTCGTTCGGGATCGGTGCTTTCCCATTTGGTTTCTTCACCACAGTCTTCAACACCAATGACACCTTCCACAGAGCAGGTACAGTAGACACACACACACACACATGCTCTTCTCTTTCAAATGCACACATGGTTTATGTGCTGACTTACTGCAAATTGGTGCATGTATTTATCTGCAGATCCTCCGTTTGCGGACGATCATCAAGGCAACGGTAACCCCAACAATGGCAACAACAACTGGCAGGACTCCCTCTTCCTGTTTGTGGCCGTGTTCTTCTTCCTCTGGCTGCTGAGTGTGTGATGGAGGGAGGGGAAACGGAAGACATCTGGAGGGATGGAACAAAATAGAGGGATGGAGAAGTGGCTGAGGGAGCGATCACACTCACACACACACACACACACACACACACACACACACACACACACACACACATGCTTGGACAGACTTTGTGTCTGGGCTTTATCAAATAAAGCTGTACCAGTATTTTGATAAGGGATAGGAAAGACTAGGATATGTGCACCCCCACATATGTGTTTGATCTGTCTCTTTCTCTCACTATCAAAGTGAGTCTTGGTAGAGAAGAGCCCTGTCATAAGGTCAGAGATGGGCACATCTCAATCCACCTTCCCTTCGTTTTTTTGGTGCACTTGTAGATGTATGCACACGCCCTCCCACACACACACACATTGTAGCTGCACATCCTGGGTGGTGGTGTTGGGGTATGGGGGGGAGGTGGAGGGGAAGGGGGGGGCTGTATTTAATAGGTGAACTGGAATCTTTGTAGTCAGTATTAAATGATTGGAATGTGTCCATCTGAATATTAGGGGAGTGTTTTAGTTGATGGCTCGCTACACTGAGTATGGCTCTTCAATAGAGACACAGAGCCTCGAGTCATAGTAACGTACAGCTTACACAATATCAAGACTGATAGCTCATTTTGCTTTTATTAATAAGTACAACAAGTATAAGATAGATAAAATCTTACTTGTATTACTTATATAGAAAGTAATATAAGATATTAACAAAATTGTGGACCCCTGTATGGGATTGTCAGGTTGAATTCTCATATATTAGTGATACAAAAAGAGAACTTCTAAAGGCCAAAGACTAGTAACGCATTTGAGTAATACTGTTTATATTGTAACCAATTATGGAAATGATGAATTGTCCATAAATAACATTCATAATTTAAGAACACTGTTGAGCCTATTGTACTGATACAACCACATTTTATATACATTCTTAACAAACTGCCATTGCACTGTGAAGCTATGCGGACAAGCTTAGTAATAATAATGACGACGAAATACACTGAGACAATGGACTACATGTGGGTATTGCTATGTAGTGATTCTCTATTCAGTAGGTCATCCAGGCATCCAGATAGGGCAGTGGGCTATGGATGGAAAAGGCTGTGTACTGTACCTGTGTAGACAGCTGGCACTGTAGGAGCAGACATCAGTCCCAGACCAGGCAGTGTTACTGTGCTGTTCACTGTTTCAGGAGCTGTAGATGAGAGCAGGAGGGGGGGGCGGGAGGGACGGAGGGGGACGGTACAGTGTTCATCTGCAGTTTGGTGGTGATGAATGCATTGTAATTCCAAGTCAGAAATATGTTGATTTTGAATGCCTGAATTTGAATGGTAATCGTGGATTATGGTAAAAAAAAATGCTTTTGTGGCAACAAAAAAAAACAAACTCTAGATATTATTGTAAAGACTTTTCTTCTAATTATGTGTCTTGTGTGACTGTGGGGTGTGTGTATATTTCTGTATTTGTACATACTAATATTGTAAATGCTGTTTCTATTTGGTTTTGAACTACCAGCCATGGATATTAAACAAGAAAATGATTCAGGGTGGGATCTCAAAAGTCTTTCTAAGGCTCCTCGTATGTCATCTCCTGAGTTTAAGGAAGGGAAAGAGGCTTTTGAGATCCTTGAACCCAGCTGAGCCAATGGTCAGACAAGCTTCTGCCAAGTTAGGTTGAACCCAAGACTACTAGCACTCTATGAAAGGCTAGTTACCCTTGTATACTCATGCAGTGCACACTAACTAGCCTCACATCTAGCGATGCAAAACATCTGATGCTTATGAGCCAATCAGAGGCTAGTGAGTTGTGTATGGAAAGAAAATTGTGATCCCTGTAAAACCCTTTTTATTTCTTTTTTTTTTTACCACTAAGAAGTACCTTAACAGCTCCAGAGATGTGGCCAGATAGCCTGACAGATCGATCCTCAGCATCAGAAAAGGACTCTGAAAGTGCAGTTTAGTCTAGACTGCTTAGCCTGAACCGTTTTAGAGAAGACTGGCTCAGGAGTTAACAGCATCTCTGTAGCACTTTACTGAACCAACATTCATGTGAGGATGGGGAATGGGTTTGCCCCTGACAAGGCACTGGCCATGATGCATAGGTGTTGGGGGGTGGGGGGGTTCATTTCTTCCATATCACAGTCTAATTCATTGATATTTGTATTAACAGTCTTTTGTGACACTAAGAACCATGAGAAGACTCTTGTATGGTGAGGCTGTTGTAGGCTCACAGTGGAAGTGTGCAAAACCAAAAGGCCATGGAGATGTTTTCCTGATAATCAGAATAAATAGTTGTTTCCATGTTGTGTCTGGTGTTGATTCAGGCACATCCTGGCTTCCAGTGTGACATGCTTTTAAAGGAGAAATTTATATATAATACAAAACCGGTAAGTGTCAAAATGTTAGCTGCACTTTAGCTGGACCGTTAGTGCAGCACATGGTTAATTGTTTCATTGTAATAGGTCATATGACCTGGCACATGATTCCAGAATTCTAAATGCAATCATTTGGTAGCTCCAGATGCAGCCGTTGAAGAGGTGAAGTAGGCTACATTAGTTCATATATTCAGTTCCCAAGTCTAGAATATCTAGTTCCTAGGTTAGACCACATCTAACAGCAGTGTCCTGTTCATACTTGTCAGAGGCATAATGGAAACGATACATTTATAATATATGTACAATAAATATCTTTATTACATAAAAAATATGCACATTTATAAATCTGTTCATTTACAGTTGGGGTTTTGTTCAATGTGCTTAGTTCCTGCATTATTCACACTGCAAAAAAACGTTTTTTAATTTATAATCTCTTGATAGTAATATTACAAGCAGATAAAGAAAAGTCACTTGTACCAGCTAGTGAGTTTACCAGAATCAAAATGATAGACTACATCCAATTAAATATGACATACTTAAAACCTTTCATGGCAACTTCTCAAAGACTTGATAAAACAATATCGACACCAGATCTGCACACCAACACACATCCACCCTACATTAAATAAAAAGTTATTCAGTTTATGTAAACTTTGGCAACTGTGACCAAAAAGCAGAGAGATGAGGATGTAGTATATTTGTTATAAAAACCTGTATCATGAGAGGGGGAGAGTTCCATCAGAGGGTCTGTGCAGTAACTAGACAAGCGATCGCAACATTGTCAGTGTTTCAATCATAAGGCACTGGGTGGGAGGAGGAGGGTAAGGAGAAAGAGAAACAGCTGTTTTGGAAGAGGTACTTGGCGTTATCAATTTGTCTCCTGTTTAGGCCGCTTGTTGGATTTGTTGAGGATTTTCATCAGGTTCTTGGACATGAAGTAGGGCTTTTGGATGCTTCCATCGTGGCGTTCCAAGTCCTCCACTGAGAGAGAGAGTCGGACAGCGAGAGAACTCAAGGTCATTTGAAAGAAACATTATTCACATCATTATGAGTTTCTGTGAAACGTGTGCAAGGTCCCTGGCTGGACATCTAATCGAGTCAAGGTCTGAGAAAGGCTACTCACAGAAGCAGAGGAACAGAGTGTCCACACCCATGTTGTAGACGCTGAAGAAACCATGAGCGATAAGGTAGGATCCCACCACAACCGTCTGGCAACAACAACAACAACAACAGTTCACCAGCTTACCAATATAGCCTCCAAAGCTACACACACAGTCCCACACTGGGAGGAGCCCTACAACCGGAACTGGATCTCTTTCACACTTACAATAATAGGCATCCAGTAGTAGTTGAGAGTCTCAGAGCGGAAGGTATCGTTTGGTAGAGGTATTCTACCTGAGAAGAAAAAGAAGGACAGGATTCCTAGGGAGGAGACAGAGGAGGGGAGGTTAGAGGTCAAGGCTTTCAATTGCCCTAAAAGAGTTGCCTTTTAGTGTTTAAGATCCGCTTTTTATAGGAACTGGAAATTTGGCGATGTGAATATTCATCCTGACCACCTGACAGTTTTACCAGGATGATAAGATGATATCCTTACCGACTCCTCCAACGACTAACAGCTTCCCAAAGAACAGCAGCAGGTCTGTCACTTTGTCCAGCACCACCACCCTGAGAGAAGCCAACATATCAGGACTAGATAGTCCCACCTGGCCGCCTCGGTGCCACTCATTCAAATACATGCAAACCAACCTCGACACACACGTGTATTCACAGACACACTTGTTAACATGCCCTGTCCTGATGATCTCAAGCTCTCACCTTATGATGTTCCTCATCAGGAGCATGAACGCATTTTTGGCCGAGACGCAGAAGTTTTTCCCGTAAATGGCCACCTGAGAAGGGAAGAGCAGAGCGGTTGTGTGATTTAAGCAGACAGATGCTCGAAATTCAAACAGCTCAGTGACGACACCATGACTGGCACACACACATACACAGACACACACACACCATGATGTAGGCATTCCTGTTGAGGAACTTGATGAACTTCTCCAGGCACCAGAAGCAGCACTTGAGGCAGCACATGATGAACCTGGCACAGGGGTTCTGGGCAGCTGGGGTAGAACACATGCAACCATTATTACACACAAAGATCACTAGGATTCCTTCATTTCATGACTGATAGTGGGGGCTGAACAAGCTGGTAGGTAGGTAGGTAGGTAGGTAGGTAGGTAGGTAGGTAGGTAGGTAGCCTGAAGTGTGCTGGTAGCTAGCAAAATCCATTTAGTCTTTGAAATCCATTTTAATCTGCCGAAAAGATAAAAGGCAGCTCGATTGATAAGATAGTGTGAGATGGGCAGACGGGGTGGAGATGCAGAAGTGCAATTTCCCCACTGAGGGACAAATAAAGGATTATCTTAAGTGGAGGCTGGCAGAGGAGCAGGCCAGTGAGATGACAGCACTCAAGCAGCCTTTCTGAATCCTGGTCTCACCTGGATGTGTGTCAAACTAGCTGCACAGTACAAGAAACTAAAGTACCTCTGGTTTTGTGGTCCAGGTACTCCAGGATGATCCGAACAACCTGGACGAGGGTCAGAATCAGGGCGCCAAATGCCAGGGAGCCAACATGGTATCTGACAAGACCAGAGGATCACAATAATCAATCACCATTCATCTCATCCATACCCAGAGCAAAACTACCTACAAACTGCTTCAAACATTCATTCATTCACTTCCGCTTATTCCCGTTAGGGGTCACAGGTGACTGGAGCCTATCCCAGTTACTTCCGGGCCGTAGGCAGGGTACACCCTGGACTGGGGCCAGCTAGTCGCAGGGCTATCACACAGACATTGACTGCTTCAAACAAATATACTCTATTTGTTTTACATTTGGACCCATTTAAATATTTACAGATATAAAAACCCGATATGCAAATAATGCGTCTACCTCAGTGTGCGGATGAAGGCCTGGGAGAGAGGGAAGGTGGGGATGTCAGCAGGCTTGCTGAAGGCCCAGTAGTAGGAGGCAAAGGCCCCAGCCAGGGTGCACTGTCCCAGGGCCAGCACAAAGTTGACACACCAGAGGAAGGCCACCACGTTGTAGATCTGCAGGTTGAACAGGTTCCTCTGTAGCAGGCCCTCGGTGTTGTACTTGATAAAGATGCACCGTGCCGATGAACAAGATTGGTAGGCGGTTGAGTTGAAAGTCTGAGGGAGACCGAGATCAAGAGAAAAAGGAGAGAGAGAGAGAGAGAGAACACGAGTCCTGACTCGTTGAAACTGACACGCACATTCACAACAATCCAAAACATGTTGCGTGTAATTTAATAACCTCACCTGATGCCAAGAAAAGGCAAGTCCAATAAAATACTTTACAACTTTCACACACTGGAGCTCTACTCACCATGGGGTCACAGTCCTCAGTGCCATTGATGCTACCACAGCCTGTCTGAGAGGAGTTGAGAGCCACCACTTTGTACACAGGCCCCCCTGATGTGGCAAGATATCTACACAGACAGTTAAGTTAAATCCCTGATAGACAGACAAGGAGAGGAGGGACTAACCCTAGAATGGAGACACAGGGGTACACAGGCAGGATTCAGAAGAGAGCAGAGACATGGCGGCTTCATAATGTACGCACACACATGATGAAAGGATACAAGGCGGTAGTGCCCCAGTAAGCCACACACACAACCAGGAGCACGAAGGTGACCAGAGGGTACAGTAGAGTGGACATCATGTGGCTGACAGCCCTGAGGAGGAGAGACAGAGAATCAGTCCAAACTAAACAACAACAACAAAAACCCTTTGTCAAAGTCTGGCATGGTGACAGATGACAAATATGCTTCGAGTGATTGGCTGCAGTGACCCTGCTCTGATTGGTTTGAGTCAAATTGACTGTGATGATGGGCTGTGCTCTAGCTGTGCTGCGGTGTGAGGAATGGGGAGCACGGTGGGCGGTCCTTCGTGACATACTTGCTGGACTCTTGGATGAGAGCGATGGCGATGAGGATCCTGGTCCGCAGGAAGATGAGCGTCAACAAAATGATGGCCTCCGCCACAGACAGGAGGATCACTGGAGGAGGGAGGGAGAGAGAGAGAAAAGCAGAGGAGAGAGGGTGTGAGAGAGAGTTGGGAGGACAAACCAACAAGGAGGAAGAACGAGGAGGACGATCCTAAATCACACATATCATTAATGTGTAGAACAATATCATCAATTAAAAAAATGTACATCATTCGACCCATGACCTAAATACATATTAACCCCTACTCACAGAAGGCCAGCCATGTCTCCTTCACCTGCAGGTAGACGTTTAAATTGGTGGTGAAGCCCACACTACTAATGGAGGCTGAGGCATAGTTGGTGTATTCCCAGTAGCAGTGCCAGATACCTACACAGAGAAGTTCCCACACAGTTAGAATACCTACTACAGTACTACACGGATCAGTCCCAGTACATGGGCCACCCTTTCCTGTCTAGGCTTTCAGAAAAACTATTGATGGTGTTGACCTTTGACCTACCGTAGGCCCCAGCTGCTAGCACTCCAAATATCAGCACCCACACCATGACTGGAGCAGTGAACCTCAGCAGCAGCAGGAAAAGCAGGCTCACCAGCATGGCGATCAGCAAGCCCCTGACAAGGAAAGGGAACCTTTCAAACGTGCTTGTGAAATGTACTGCAGTCGGGCAGCTACAGGTTTATCCTGATTGAGTACGTTATCTCAAACTCAATCACACTCCACTACTCCCCCCCCCCACCATCTTATGTTTTCGTTTGATATGTGAAGAATTCAAACAAGTCAAGGTGAAGCAGAGCTCAAGTACAAACTGTTCAACACTGGAAGGGTCTCTGTCATGCAGTTCTGCATATCAGCCAATAGGGAGCAGTGAGGAATGACGACTCCGTAGTACGGCTACTCACAGAAGGATCCACGGCCACGAGGACGCAAAGTCCTCAAAGATCCTCACGCCGACCTCCCTGGCGTTGAAGCCATTTATCACGTCCCTGACGGAGACACAGACAGAAGCCGCGTTAAGACAGTGGTCACTTCACGACCCCAACTGGTACACAAGCACAGACTTAGAGAGCTGACAAGGAACTGAACAGTCCAAACACTGTAAGACATTACTGTAGTCCAGGAAAAAAAACACAGAACACAGAAATGCGTTCAGCAAGCTGTGAGCTTGAAGCAGTATGGGCTGAGCTCCTGCTAATTACACCAAAAGGAAGGACCAGAAGACATGTTGTAGAATGACAAGACACAGGTGTGCTGACCACAACTAACCGACTGTACATCTACAGGCTGCAAGGTACGCCTACATAGCTGCCATGAGGAAGAGAGACACATGCAAGAAGAAAGTATATCTACACAGTCAAAAGAGTGGACAGCACAGTAACTCACGCCATTGGTGAACCTGAACTGTAGGTCAAAAATACAAATGGATGAAGGGTCAGTTAAAGGATTCAGAAACATGGAGGCAAACACAGGCAGAAAGGTAGGCCGACCCTCAGAGGCAATCATCTTTACCCTGTGGCGTTCCTGATGGTGTTAGCAGTCTCATTGACGGAGTTAGGCAGGCCAGGAACACTGCTGAAATTACTTGGGATATTTCCCAGAGCCGTGATGTTGGGTAAACATCTCCCCAGCACTAGACATGGAAAAAGAGCCAAGCTTCAAGAGTTGAACAATGAAAACCAGAGCTAGTGTGTTCATCACAATCAATACATCAGCGATTATCCTCAAATTTATGATACCATATGTGATAGAAGTACACAAGCACAATATAGGTTTCAATTGGTATCGATGACCGTCACATTGATTTTCATACAGAAGATAGACAAAACCTCTACTATCGATCATATGAACACTGAAATCTGTTTTTGCGATGTGAAATGCTGGATGATTGAACCTTCCTCACCTGAGGTAGTTGGACTGTAGAAGAACGGACACAGTTCTCTATCCACTATTTCTTTTACTGTCTGTCGGACAACAAGGAAAACGTACGCTTAACCTCACAGCAGACGAGTGAGTATCATGCCTCGTGTGTCTGAGACAGGCCAGATTTCCACTCACCAAGGTAGTGGTAGCAAGACTGAAGGAAGGCACACAGAGATCCTGACTGAACACTGTCTGCGGTTTCTTGCCATAGTCTAGAGGAGTCACAAGCCAGAACCTGGTGGGGCATTCTTTTACACAAACCTGTGAGGGAAAGACAAGTTAGCCTGCAACTAATTCCTTGAAGATGGTGTAGGCAACGTTGAGAAACAAATTGAATCATATTTGTAAAAATAAGCATTAAATAAACATATCTTGATAGTAACTGGCTGGCTATGCAGACATATTCTAAACAACTGAGCTACAGGAGATTGACAAGTAAACAGCGAGCAATGAATCCAGTGGTTGTACCTGTGTGGTGGGGCATTGCAGCCCGTTTAATGCGGCAGCCATTATGTTGATGCTTGTAGCACATTTTAAGATGTCAAAGTAGAACACACTAGGCAGATCCCTGAGAAGGGGGGGGGGGGGGAGAGACAGGCAAAAAGTCAAAACAACCGTTCTGATGAATACAAGTTTAAATGATTAGCTTTGAGCACATTTGGGCCCAGTTCATATGAAGTAGAGACACAAGGGGACGGCTTACTGATTGACGCCGATGCCACAGAACATTCCGGTGGAGTTCCGGGCGTATAAAACATGCCGAGGGTCCCCATAGAGCCAGGCTAAAGAGATATAAAAGTCAGACTGACAGGCCCATACCCTCCACAAACAAACACATTGTTGATAACTGGCTGCTGCGTGATTTTGCTACAGCCCTTTGTCCTCGCACAGACTTTTGCTCGGAAAAGTCCCAGAGTAACAAACCATTTTTGGATCTTTCACACTTATCATGCAAATGTAAACACAAATCGAGTGGGGTTTCACTACAGCCTCCTAGCTGTTGACACCAGCCTTAAACTGCTTTGACCTTCCACCATACTCGGTCACTTTGTTGACTCTAGCTGAGCTAGAATGGTCCTGGTGACAGGGTCACAGGGGAGGAATTGCAGAGAGAAAGGCTCTCAGACAGAGAAGGAGTGGTAGCTGGGGGAAGAGGGAGGGTGTAGACAGGGTAGGGAGTAGGTGAGGAGAGTGGGGAGGTCAGGGGAGGGTATAGAGAGGGTGGTGTGGTGTTCTGTTTGCTACCTCACTGCTGTTTAATGTGGGAGGGACTAAGTGTTCCCTGTGCATGGCTCAGATTTGCATCTGACATTCTGGTGAGAGTTGCTGCTTAGAGTCATAAAGAGACATGGACAGGCAGCGAGAGATAATGCCAGAAATCTGATGTTGTTACAGAAAGAAAACTGACAGTAAAGAGAGAAAACGAGTTTGAAAGAGAGGGTTTGAAAGAGAGCGAGACAGTGGAGTCGAGAGACGGGAGTGAACAGAGAAAATAACAAGGCAAAGTGAATGGAGGTGGCCAGTCTTACCCAGAATTCCCACGACCATGTAGCCCAGAATGACAGCCATGAAGAGGATACAGCAGATGATATCCGTGCAGCCTCTGAGAAGGAGCAGGGAAAACAGACATTCACTCAGGGCCCCTTTGTCAAAGCGTGGCCCTGGGGTCACAAACAGACCCAGTCAAACCATTAGACATTACACACAGAGAAACACACACACTTAGGGGAACGACCATGAGTTGAATTCCAGCCTGGGCCCTTTAATGTATGTCCTCCCCTCCATCTCCCCTATATTTCCTCATCCCTTTGATATCATTACTATAGCTTACAACAAAAAAAAAATGTTTTTACAGAAACTGATATATATATATATATTGAAAGAAGCACACTGACCTTTTCCGTATGGGCCCATTGAAGGTGGGGTCAAACTGGGCAGGCTCTCCTAAAGGAGAAAGGCAAGGATGTATTGACATCTACAGCAGGTTTGTCTGCAGAGTAAATTCAATAGTCAGGCTGCCTTTTCAACAATATCATGAAGCTGTCGACATTCTGAAAGTGTTTGGCCAGACATGAAGTCTCTTTCCACAAGTCTTATCAACGAGAACCAGCCACTGATGAATGAGGCTTCAGCAGTTTGAATTGAAAGAAAAGAAAGAAAGGAAAGATTGAATATATCCGTTGATGTCCCTAGACCGTACAGGTCACACAATCAAGAAGTATAATGTTTTCAGTTTGCTTTGGCCAAGGAACGGGAAATAGCGTTAGCCAATTACTTGTTTGCCTGTTTTGACTTTTTTTTCTAGTTTTATAGAGCTCTAAGATGAGTTCTAAGACGACAGCCTCAAACATACAGGGTTTATTGAGCACCAAATGCCAACATGAGTCACTTATCAGTACAAAACATTATCTGATTGCGGTTCATAATAAAGTGATTGACTGGAAGTCACCTAATCAAGGTTTATAGAGAAACGTCATGATTCCCATTGTACCATATATTTAGATATGATTATATTTGAGAAATGTTTAACAGAGTGTGCTTTTTCTTAGGAAGTAACAACTTCCTGGAGACAGGGAGGGTGTTAGGGAGAGTACAGATACATCAAACCAAATATACTGTATGTGTTATGCTAAGTAACACATACAAACATTGTAACTGTATTTTCTTTGCCAGTAATGTTGACATCAGAGGAAATATAACCTCTGTAGAGTTAGGACACTACCCATAAGCAATACCTAGCAAGATGTAAAAGAGCATTGACAACTCTGATGTCAACATAAGCAACCCAAGGTTTGATATATAGGGAAATAGTATCCTGGGTATGACTGTGCCCAAACGGCCGAACCAGTTTCTCTGCTAACTATGAGCATCAAATTACAACAGCACACAGACTGGTACTCTGAGTTTGGAGGGAACTGGGAACAGGAATGTAAACCTGCTTGACTATGACCTGCTTCTGAATCACACATTTATATTGTTCCCAGAAATGCTCAGTGTATACAATGGTGCCATAAAAACAGACTATTGAACCCTACAAAACATTGACCACCAGGAATAAAGATAGAACATGGAACAGGACTGGTTTAGTGAGAAGGGCTAGGAGGAAGTTATTGTGTATCCTTGACATCATGTCATCAAGTTACAGCAGGATTTTCGCAATAAATTGAGGCAGCTTCTCTTAAAGACATCTCTTATCTTCACAAGTATGCGTAGGTACAGATATGTGTGTGTTTGTGTGTTACTCATGTATGTCTGAAGCAATAGTCAAAGGAAACTACGGGTCAACTGGCAGGTCATATAAATAAAAATAAGTATGAGTCTGTGGCTAAAGGTTGTACACATCACATTCTCAACCACAAGAACAAAGAGGAAGATGGTACACTTGTTAAAAATACAAACAAGTCTACCAGCACAGGCTGCAACTGATTAATCCCTTCATTAACTCTCAGTAACATTAAGGAGCTACTCATTCCACAATTCCTAGCATCTCTCCACCTCAAATCACTGCTACGAAAACAAATATCACATTCATACAGATCTATTGTTGGTAAAAATGTATGTTTCCAGCTTGTAGACTGGTGACAATGATTCACAAGCTCCTACTCCAGAGCTTTGTGTCACCACGGAGACTGTTGTTGCTAACAGCATCACACAGGCTAAGGAACACACACTATAGGAGGTCATTATAGTCACACAAACATAGCAACCCTGGGGGGAAGAAGACAATGTAATAGACCTCATTGTCCTTTCAGTGTCAAGACTAGTTCGATTCATCTTTAGCCTTGGTTTTGCATTTGCTAGTTAGGCATGCAAGTCACTTGCTAGTGAATTATTTGCTTAGGATGGCTGCCAGTAAGTCTTGGTTGACTGAACCAAGTGGCCCGCGTGTGCAGAAGCCTGCATGTGCAGACTGGTGATGTGGACACATCCAGCTGACCAGGAAAAAGCACTTGTAATGCTTTACATTAAGGGAGTGGCCTTTTTTTAACAGGAAGGCACACAACAGTGTCTAGTGAATACACAACTTCAACTCAGTTTCTGACTGAGCCGGGATGGAAAACAATAACACACAATCATGAAAACCACAACTTCCTTAATAAACTTGTTGAACCATGAGCACCTGTGGCATATAAAACAGGTACAGAATTTACATGAGATGTGTTGATGAGTACAGCCCATTCAAAGGCAACTTCAATATTTGGAAGCTATTTTGTTTTGCCAAAGCCCGAGCCCATGGGATTGTATGTGTATAGACTAGGCACACCATCAATGCAAAAACCCTCTCTGTTATATGAGTCCTCTTAATAAACACCACCTAGACAACATCCTATTCAGGATTTGACATTTATGAACCAACAGAGAAAACACAGCCTACCCACAGCTTGCTGTTTGTTTGTGGGCCTGTTTAACAAGCTTTGAATGTGAGCAAACTTGCTGAAATCATGATCAACGATGCCAAAAAATGTTCAACATCACGAATACATTTTATTATGATTATTTAGCCATTGCGTGCCTACTTGAAAGCCAGAATGTAAATGTTCTATGCATACAATATGCATTAACAATAAAATAAAATTGTTATATCGCGAGATGTGTCGGAAACCTTTAGAATTCCGGTGTCCGCATGTTAATTGATCAAGGTGAACCGCTAATTAACAACACGCCAAAACAACGGGTTTTTCATGTCAAACAATGAGATGAAATACTCACCATACTCCGAGCTCTCCTCTTGTTTTTTGCCCATGTTTTCGCCTGTTCTCCCCCCCTTAACCAAGAAAAGAAAAAGGCCTACCTGGGGGGAAAAAAAAAACGAAATCTCCTAACTGTTTTTAAAACAACACATCGATAATAGAATATAAACGTATTTTCTAGCCCTGTTTGGGGAACGCAGTTGAAGTTGTTGTTCAGCAAATCTCTCCTCCTGGCTGCTGTAACTAGGTAGTGACATCACTGATGCACCTGTTGAGGATGTGCACCTGGAGCGTATTACCGTGGATCCCCTTATTGCCCTCTACTGTAGGAAAAAGAAACTGACTGGAATATACTATATAGCCACCTTACTGCCTTCCTCTCTATCAGTAAATAATCCATAATGATGTTTCGTCATATTCTATGTGAGGGTCAGATGGCTCAATGGTTAAGGCGTTGGCCTCATGATCGGAAGGTTGTAAGATCGAGCCCCGGCTGTAGCTATATGATGTTGTGTCCTTCCCAAGGCACTTCACCCTACCTGCCTCAGGGAAAATGTCCCTGCACTTACTGTAAGTCTGTTAAAGGAATAAATGTAAATATGCAAGTGAAGGTTACATTTCCAAAGCGACTTACTGTAAGCACAAGGTTGGACTAATGTTAAAACTAATCTGTCAAAATGATCAACCCATTCAACAGTCAATTTGTACTGAAATTTATTACATGTTGAACAAAACAAATGCATGTATATATATAAAAAAACATAAAGCAGACATATTGCCTACGACCCCAATGCAACCCTTAGTTCTGTCATGTAATGAGTTTCACAACAGTAGACTGATGTGTTCCTGTAGATTTCCATAAAATATACTGCACTATTTGGCACAGCAAAAACCTAACACAACTATTTCATAGTATAGCTGTGCCTCAATGATTTTTCTTGTAAAAGAGCAGAGCACCATTACAGTAAAGATACTGTATACTGTAGTTATTGTCTTAGTCTTTCATGTCCCGTACAAAGGTATGAAGGCCTCGCTTCTGCGATTCATCTCAACAGTTACTGCACACACTGACAGGGAATCTTAAGTAACGAGACAAAATATGTGACGGAACATGCTCCAGGCCTTAAGCGATGCCTAGGAGTTTCCTAGCATCGTAAGCCCAAGGTCAGATCCTGATTCTGGGCAAGCCTCCAGCCGTGCAAGCCTGCTTTGCTCCAAGGCGATGGCCTCTGCAGAGTGTTTGCATTTCTCGGATCCGCACTGGCAGGTGAAGTATTTGCTCTTAATATCCCAAAATCGGTCTCCATAGTCAAACCTATAAAACACAAAGGTGAACATATTAACATGCAAAGACAGTTCTAGTCCTGGTTTCAAACTTTTAAGAATGCACTCCTGAAGACTGTCCTTGTTTATATGAACTTGTATAAAATAAATGAGGATGCAAAGTTGGTATATATATATTTTTAAAGGATACTAAAAAAAGATCCCTGATTAAGCCCTGGAGCCTGGCTGTTTGATGTCCTGGGCATGGGTTTGGTTTGTTGGTAACTTGCAGAACACAGGTTACAGCCATGTTGGGTGTCGTGGGTCAGACTTACCCTAACTCCTGCCCTGTCAGGATGTCCCGCGAGCTGAAGAAGGCGATGCGGGGGAATCGCAGGTCCTGGTGCAGCATGAACACCCGCACCGGGATGATGTTGGGGTCGCACAGGTGGTTGATAAAACGGCTGATGTTGCCATAGTAACGAGCGTCAATGCAGTACACCTCCCCGTCCTGTGGAGGGAGACAGACGGTTGGTGAGAGAGAAGAAAAGAAAAGATGGCGCTCAATGTCTTATTTCAACGTCTCTGTGGGAATACATGAGGTGTGTTAGGACATGTTTGGCCAGCTAGGACATAACGCCTTACCTTGTTGTCCAGGTCGAAGAGATAAGAGTCGTCTTCCCTGACATCAGCCTCTGCATCCGATATCAGCTCCCCAACATATCTATGGAGAGACATAAACATTGTTGCCGTAAACAACACAGCTATTTTTGGATATGAGATCCTCAAAGACCAACACAGAAGTGATAACACACACACACACTTACTCGCAGATGAAGCTTCCTTGGGGGATGTCTTGTAAAGCTCGTACACCCCAGCCCATCTTCTCTGTCCGGTAAAGCTGCAGACGCACTCTGAGAGAGATACAGAGAAAGACAGAAAGCGAAAGAGAGGAAGAGAGAGAGATGATAAAGATTATCATTACGAGTGTGTGAGTTTATCATTCAGACAGCGCCGAGTGGACAGGTGAAAGAATGACAGAGAGAGAGAGAGAGAGAGAGAGAGAGAGAGAGAGACAGCATGAGTGCATGTGTCATACAGAGCACTGACAGCCCTGCTCTTACTTAATGCCGGCCTGTACCACTCGGTTCTTGCAGGTGCGGTAGCAGGAGCAGGCCAGGTTACACTCGAATATAAGAGGAGGCTCAATCTTGTTAAACTCCTGCAACAACCGCTGGTCCTAGAGAACAGAGTCATAACAAAGCCCACATTAGACAGATAAACAGATGTGTGCAGAAGTACTTTCCCATGGGGGGGTGGCCATGCTGCCACAGCATCTGAAACAGTTCAAACACGAATGATACACAACTTATGCACTGAAGGACAAGCATGATACATGCTTGGTTAACTGGCTGTAACTGTCGGGGGCGATGCTCACCTTGTCGTACCAGCAGCGGATACTGAGCTGACCACACAGGCAGTTACTGGAGGAGCAGTCATCTGTACAGCTGCAGTGCTGAGAGAACACAACCAGGGGAAGCACGGGTCATGCATTCATCCTGCCATATCCCTCAGGGGAGTAGTGATAGTCTATCAACTGTCTGACAAAGGACAAGAGAGATAAGCGTTCCACCTGCAAGTGTGTAATGTTGCGGTCGATGTTCATGGCTGAGGTCTCGCAGTTCTCCGAGACGTATTTGTAATCCGAGGGGCAGCCCTCGTCATCCACGGCATTCACACAGGGGATGGGAACGTTCTCGTAGCCCTGAGCCACGTCACTATGGGGAGAGGAGAAAGGGAGGGACCGTTAGAACTGCCCTTAACGGGAGAGAGAACAAAGGGGATCTTTGGACTCGGCAGCACTGGCTCACAGGAAGAAAAAAAACAACCTGCAGATGATCTTTTCTGTTCGAAGCATCCGATTGGCTATCCCCCTCCGCAGCTTCCTGTTAATCTGGAGTGCCACCCAGACTGGCGAATCAGGACGCGCCAAGGTGAGAGGCGTGTCCCCTTCTCTGTTCATAATGTCGATGTCGGCCCCCCTGGACAGAAACAGCCTGAGGAGCAGGAGACAGGAAGTGACACACCTAGCATATCAGCCAAGCTCACTGAAACCACAGCGCTCCTGCCATTAGACGGGTGTGACAGTATAAACGGGATGGACTTGTGCGAGGGCCACTTACGTGACACACTCCAGGAAGCCCTCCCTGGCGGCGATGTGGAGGGGCGTGTCCCCGTGCAGGTTGACGGAGGTCAGCGGGCACCCAGCGTTCAACACCAGCTCAGCGATCTCCACGCTGCCCGCAAACGACGCCCAGTGGAGACACACGTTCATCTCCTGACCAGGGATGGAAGGAGAGACACAAAATGAAATTGTAAGCACGTTCTCTGCTGTGATTAACCATGATTAAAACAGAACAGCCTTGTGAATGAGCTGAGAGTTTCTCCGCTGCCTGCCTTTCAGTCAGGCCAGGCAGAGACCCACCTTGTCCTTGATGGTGACGTCAGCTCCTCTGTTGAGCAGGGCTCGGATGACCTCCACGTGTTTGTGCTCGGCAGCCCAGATGATGGGGGTCCAGCCTCCACTGTCCTGGAGAGGGGGAGAAAGAGGGGGGCAGCCTAGAGGGTCAGCACTGAGCTTATTAAGTCTAGGACATTTTTATGGATGTCGCAATCAATATTAAGGCCCAACAAATAGGAGGAATGGAATGTGTTGCAGGTAGTCAGGCATCACATGTAGGTCTGATTTACTGAGGGACACCTATAGCACTGGGTAGAATCTGATAAAGAGGGTAACATTTTCTATAGCAAAATATCAATTATGATTCCAGGTTGCAGGGAAATTGCAGCAGAGGCACATGAGGCACAGTGCAGGTGATACTGATCGAGACAGTGAGACACAGTGAGATCACACACACACACAAACACAAACAAACACACAGACTTGCTTGATACTGTCACCCTAAGACCCCAGACCGTTCCCCTGTCCCTCTCCCCCACCTGTGCATTTATATCCACCTGTCCCGTCTCCAGCAGCATCGTGACGATGTCCAGATTGCCCCGCTTGGCCGCATGGTGCAGCCCAGTGTAGCCATCCTCCTCCTGGACCGCAGGAAGAGGGGCGGGAGGAAGGAGAGAGGGGAGGATGGAGGAGAGATGAGAGGGGGGGGGTGTATAATGTCAGACAACGCAGTGCTAGAGGGAGTTTGCTTTTGCACTCGAGCAGCGGTCTCCCAGGTGTGTGTAGCACGGGACTCACTGTGTGATAGACAGAGGCTCCATTCTGCACCAGGTACCTGGCCACCTCCACGTGGTCGTTGACTATAGCCTCCAGGAGGGGCGTCCTCATGGCCTTATCTTGGGCGTCTACCTTAGCGCCCGCCTGGGAGACCAGACAAGCAAATACATTATTGTGTAATTTACATCCTATGATGATAATGCAGATACTAGATGTAGATGGTGTAGATGGTGAGGCTCCAGACCTGCACGAGCATGTAGCAGACCTCCAGTGAGCCCCTCTGGGCTGCAGCGTGGAGCGCGCAGCGCCTGTTCTGGGAGTCAGCCTGGTAGGCTGGGTCTATGCCGTCCACTGACACGCAAACACACGCATAATGGATGAGTTAGTATCACACCGAAACTTGGGAGTTCCTGATCAGAGAGGTTTGGAAGACACTCACTGAGCATGAGCAGAACCCGCTGCACCTCCCCCTGCTTGGCGGCTGGGTAGAGCTGGCGGGGGTGGAACCTCAGTTTCTTCCTCCTGGCCAATCACAGAGAAGAACAGCAGCACGTGAAATCAGTACTCTCTATATCAACAGTAGTGAGGCAATAGAGGGGAACATCATTCTTGAGCAATTTAATCATTCCAATAAATACAAATAATGTTCTACCTCTCTGTGTCCTGGGTGAGAAACGCCTTCTGTAGCGCCGCCCTGCTGGGCCCTGGTGGAAGAGCGCTGGGGCAGACAGGCTTGCCATTGGGCAGGCAGAGGGAGGGTCCCACGCTGTCTACTCCCCCCTCCGCTGGGAGGGGCGCCCCCTCTGGAGTGGTGGAGCCTGGAGGCAGCTGAGGGTTCGACTGCTGCTCGGAGTCCCTCTTCACCACCCCACGCCCACGCATCCGGGCACTGAGGAGGGGGGGAGGGTGGAGGAGAGAGATAGAGAGAGAGAGAGAGAGAGAGAGAGAGAGAGAGAGTTATGATTGTGAGACAGGGTGTAGTACAGGAAACCAAAACTAAACCCGCAACGGCAAGAACCACACCTGCTATCTAAACCCCTCCTCCCTACCCCCTCCTCCTACCCCCTCTCTCATCCCTCAGTCGACCACTCCTCACCTGATGGGACCCTCAGGCCTCTTCCCGTTCTTCATGGCTCCCGTGGACGCAGCGAGGGCGGAGGGGACAGCGGGCGGGATGGATGCAGTTGTGGTCGAAGAGGCCGAGGTGGTCACCACCGATGCGGCGGTGGCTGTTGCCGAGGCGGAGGGAGGGATGGTGACCTCCTGGGCCTCGGAGGCGTCCTCGCCACAGTGGGGGCAGAAGAGCATGCCTGTGCCCATCCCCCGGGCACGCCCACCCCCCAGCACAGACACACACCCTCTGTGGAAGCGGTGGGCAATGCGCTGGTCTGGACAGCACTCCAGGAAGGTGCCCTAAGAAGGGGAAGGGGCAGAGAATGTCATGGTTAGGATTTCTAAAACATATTTTTGGACCATTGTAACTTATGAGTTGCTCTTATGAAAAAGAGTGTCTGAATGTAAATGTCTTACCGCTATGCAGAAGTATCCACAGCCAGGGCAGCAGTGGTGTTTGACCATGTGTGACCGGTGACTCTCACACAAAACCAGGAGGGAGACTCGACTGGAGGGTCGCATGGTCTCCCTCTTCACAATGATGTTGGTACAGCCCACCAACTGAGAGACACAGGGGGATACCAAACGCAACCACTTTAAAGGGTAGAGTTTAACAGAGTTTTCCCTGTTATCCGGTGTTTTCTACAAATAACAGCACCCAGCATACCAAACACACCCTCATAACTCATTCACACAGTTTATGGACACAGAAGACGTACCTCTCCGTTGATGCTCTCTGTGGCCATGCACTGTCTGTTGGCCTGCTGGTTGGCCCCATCCACACGAGGCGCTTCCATCCTGCAGCTACACAGAGGCAGCTCCTCCAGACGCTCTGTCTCCCCGCCATCACTGCCCTCTACACACACACACACTTCAGCATCACTGCCCTCCACACACTTGTTACACACATACAGTCTCTGCAACCACACTTATCTGAGAGTATACCCTTTGTCCTGTATTACACCTGAAGGCTTTTTCCCCCAAACAGCGATACACACACAGGCTGACAGACTTGGCAAACAAACGGCACAGGCGGGTTCATGTAGAATCAACCCACCATGGTGTGGGGAGAGGGTGAGACTGTCAGCAGCAGAGATGTCCAGAGCACCCAGAGGAACCTCTGTGTAGTCACTGTTCCCTCCCAGAGTGGCAGCTGTTGAAAATGCAGGCACACAAGGCGATAAAAAAAATGAAATAATTTGCGTCTTCTTTGGGCTTTCATTGGTAAACACAAGCACACACACAATCTGTCACTCACCTCCCACTGTCTCCACCCCTTCAGTTCTCTCTCTCCCTTTGCCCCGCCCTGGGTGTGTCCATGGTGACTCACTCCGCCCCTTGCTGCCCTGGCTCCTCCTCTTTGGATCAGAATCTGCAGTCTGTTGCAGAGAGGTTACTTGTTTGTCAGACTAAGGATATTGGGGGAAAATAAATATATATACATGTAGAAATGTCTCATTATGATTTCCCAAACAGTTTATTGAAAAATGGTGATGAAGTGCTAGTTTTGCGACTCACATGATCTGACTCCTCGAAACCTCCTTCATGTAGCCTTTTAACCACCCCCCCATTTTCTGACTGCCAAACAAAGAAGAAAAGACATGAAACAAAGGCTACATGATGTCTTTAGCCATTAAAAAACACTTTGTAATAGGTGCATAGGATTTGAAGAGGTTGGCGGTGGGAGTGGAGGAAGTGCCAGACCTTGCTTCCTGTGTCATCTCTGTTGTGACGTTTGTAGGCAAGAAGCTCCTCCCCATCTGCACCTTCCAACCAGCTGCATCGTTGACCAGATGTAGCCGTGGCAACCAGCTCCATCCCTTTTCCATGGGCCACATGGTTTGTCTGAGGTGTAAAAGAAATACGCATTGCAGGTAATTCCATTCAAAGACATTCAATACTAGTCCTACTACTAATCTTCATACATTGATTTACCTTCTTCTCTTTCTCCAGAATATTCTCTGCTTTCTCAGGTGTGGTGTCCGAGGCCAGGCCCAACCTTCTCCTTTTGGCTGCGGAGGGAGAGAGTCAGAAAAAGATAGAAAAAGGGAGGAAAACAAGAAAGAAAATAAGAAAAAGCCACACACAGCAGACTCAAGAGTGCAGTCTACCCACAGAGTAGACCTCCAAGACCCCCCGAATGTTTCAGAGACATGTGTCACTGACCAGTGTCATTGTCTGTGGAGAAGCTGATTGTGGGCTCTGAAGGCTGGACGGGCAGAATTGGCGACTCGATGCACCTTATCTGAAAATCAAACAGTCAGGTCATCTGCGTAGACAGTTGTTCTGTCTGTAAATTGCGTCAGCGTGCTGGGTTTTCAAACAGGAAGCTCACCTGGGACATGGGTGGTCTGTTCATGGTCTTGCGGGCTCGGTGGACCTTGGTAGGCGGAGCAGAGACGACAGGTGTAGAGGACGAAGGAGGAGGTAGCAGGAGAGCTTTACTACTGCCCGGACCAGAGACACTCATTTTAGCTCTGACAAGAGGGGAGGATGAGGACAAAGGAGAGGCGGAGAGAAGAGAGGAGGATGAGGACGACGAGGAGAGGGAGAGCAGGGAGGCGCAGGTGGATGTCTTGGCTGCTTGACCTGTTAAGAGGGGAGATGAGCAAAATACACATCAGAGAGAGTTATGATGGACGTAAGTGATAAAGAGTGAGAAGGACACAGAGAGCCCCTGTGCAGTTACTCTGCATGTTATCGGTTTCCTACCTGCGGCGTCCCTGCCAGAAGTGCAGGAAGAAGAGGATGCTGGTCTTTCGCTCTCCTCCACAGCTTTGGTTCCAAACTTTTCCAGCTGCTGCAAAGGCAACAGGGACCCCAGCTCTCCCATGATCACCGTCTTATCAGTAGACACAGCTGCTGTGTCAACTGCATCCCCTAGGAGATAGACACAGTATGCATGACTTCACTTCCGAAGACAATAACACAATTACACAACTTGCAAAGCACTTATTGCAGCCCACAAACCTTTATCCGTTGAGGCTGGACGTTTAATCTCGGAATCATTTCCAACCTCATCCCTCTCTGCCGACTCCTAGGATGAATGGAATGCACCACAAGTTAATGTTTGGATATTTCCCGCACGGTGCCATTGTAATGCACCAACTATTGTCAACTAGACGGCTGACTTGCAAAGAAAAAACACATAGGCGTAGAAAAACATCAGCCTAAGTTAGGTGATCTGAACCCCCCTTGAAAACCCACTAGACAGCTTCACAATTGTTCCAAGCATCCGTTTTGAATGGCTTTATCAGGTACAAAGAAGGGTTTTCCACGCGAGCAAATGGGCAAACTCCTCTGACCTTAAGCGGTTATGCATTTCCTACATTCTACGTTGTCAGTTTATGAACACTGAGCGTAGCTTGATCACAACTATAATTCACAAATGATTATCTTTATACCTTTATCGGTTCCTCGGATGCCGACATGTTTTCACTGTGCATGCGACGTAAGTTCACGTAAGGCGACGTCATCCATCGCGCTCAGGGAGGTTAGGTTACACGTTGTCGACGTGACCACGCCCCGCCTGTAACTGCCGTACCATGTTAACCGTAATAGCTGATCCTGCATCAGTCTCATTCCGCCTGTCTCAAAGGAGGAAATTGAAGAATTTAATTAAGAACTGAATCGAAGTCAGCCCATAGTAAAATAAGGGAAGTGAAAGGTCCTTTTAGAGCAAAACGTAAACACAGCCAGCTAACTTAGCGGCTAACACATCAACAAGTTATCGAACGAAATTTGTATGAACTGGTAAGTAGATTGAAATGAGCGATACATCTTTAAAAACGTATAATAAACTGAAAAACTAGACGACAGTTATTAACAGTTTGACGCTAGTCAGAAGCATGGCAAAAGAAACCCTCTTGTGTTCTAGCTGGCTACAGTAGCTAGCTGGCTAACGTAGCTGGTTAAACTTACTGATTATGCCTGTAACAATTCACGCCTTTTAAACCTAAGTTGCCTTGGCAAGCAACTATATTACATAGTCAGTGTAAAGTTAAGGAATTACTGTTTAGTTTAATCTTTAAATGGGGATGCCTAAGAAGGCCTAACATTAGACTGCCACTATATTTACAAACAATCAAGTCATTTGGAGAAATGACATGGAAACGTATAGTCTTGAACATCATCAGTTATTTCATATGTTAAGTAATTTGTCTAAAAAGTTGGTTGCCGTTGATTAATTGGAGTTGTTTAGCTAAAACTTTGCTGTCACCCTACCCCCCCCCTCCCCTCTCCTTCCTTTCATCCCTCCCTTACTCCCCCCCCACCCCTCCCTATTTTTCTATCTCACCTCTTCCTGGATTCTACACCCCCACCCTGCCAGAGCCTGGGAAGATGGGGATGTTGTGTTTCCGGTTACCCGGTCACGGTGACACCACCCTGAAGCACATGAACTCCCTGAGGTCCAAGCAGCACTTCTGTGATATCACCATTGTAGCAAGCGGCAGCCAGACGTTTCGGGGACACAAGGTGGTGCTGGCTGCCTGCTCGCCTTTCCTCAGGGATCAGTTCTTGCTCAATCCTTCCTCCAAACTACAGGTACAACAAATGGCCTAAAACCAGCTGCAAAACGTAGCCTTCCTAATACAGTATAGGGATAAACAGCTATAACTAGTAGTGTATCCCAATCATTCTGTAAAGCCTGATTTCATATCTAGGCAGCTAGACACAAGTCCACATTGTATGGGTTGTTTGGTATTATTTTTTAGTTGGGGATGCTAACTTAACACTTTCACCTCTCTACTTAGACCTCCAGAAGACTTTAACAGCCTGGGATGGTGTTCTAGTCTTTTATCTTTGTTATCTTCAGGGATATATAGACACGTATGTTTCCCCCTTCTCCCAGGTATCAGTGCTTCACAGTTCCAGCGTGGTGTGTGACCTGCTGTTGTCCTGCTACACTGGGGTGCTGCAGTTCAGTCACAAGGAGATCGTAAACTACCTGACAGCCGCTAGCTACCTGCAGATGGAGCACGTGGTGGAGAGATGTCGAGGAGCCCTGAACAAATACATGCAGCCTAGGAACCCCAGTCCCCCCCAGGTGAGCTGGACTCATCATCATCATCATCTTAGGGAAGGGTTCGCTGGCCTCTTAGGTGGTTTGAAGTCAACATCTGACTGAAGACAGTTTACAAGCCCGATTATTTTGGCCTTCAGACACGTGGACATTCAATTAAAAGTCTTTTAGATTACTGATTGTACTGTAGCTTGTCATTTCTCAAAATGTTGAAGTGCGCCTCATGTTCAGGTACGATTTTGACATCAGAACTGTCAAACGTACCAAAATATACATATATATTTTTTTATATTAATCTTTCACATCTTTCTTTTACTCTGACCTGTTTTCAGAGCATAAAAACAGAGGAGGGCTATTCGCTTCCTTCCATGTCTCCTGTAGACAATTCCTCTGCTGCACAGTCCCCAGGTGACACGACTGACACACACACCCAGACAACCAACGATACCTGCGGCTCACTGGATGATTCCCTCATTAAGGTGTGGGCGGGATCACCTACAAAACTGTGCGTCTGTCTGGCTAGTGCCAGTGCCATGTTCAGCAGTAAACATGATGGTCCAATCAGCTCCACTCATTCCCAGTGTCTGGTCTTTTCAGGCGAGCATCTTGGATGATGAGGAGTCCAGAGAAGACTATGGAGTTGACCAGGTGTACATCCAGGAGAGCGGGCAGGTGATTGTCACCAAGCGAGAGGCAGAGGAGGACGAAGCGGACCCCACGGAGGGGCATGATTACCTGGGGACGGACAGCATCATGGTGGAGGGTGACAGGGCAGAGGGGGAAGGAGAAGACACAGCCTCAACAGCTACAGATCTGTGCATTAGCGGTTTCATGAGGGAGGGGCTCAACGCTCTGAGACGCCGTCTCTCTGAGCCTAAAGGGGGACGGGGAAGGGGTAGGGGCTTTAAGAAGAGGAAATGGAACTCGTACAATGAGAAGAGGTCCGTAGGGGTTTCCTTTCCAGAAGAGTGGCCCTTTCCTATAGCAGGGGACATCACAGGGCAGGGGTTCGGCCTGGACTTCAGCCAGGAGGCAATAAGGGCAGCCTACCTGGCTGGTGAGCTCCCACAGCTGGACTTCAGGGTCGGGGAGACTCAAGGAGAGGAGGCCACCCCTGGAGATGCTGGTGGTACAGCCCATTATAGCTTGGATGAGGAAGGTCGACTGGAGATGGGGACCGTACCAACAGATGAAGTGGGTGATGAGTCTGTGGCAGTGGTAGGGTCCACGTCCAGCGGGGCAGGGCCTGTGGCATGTGAGCACTGTGGACTAACTTTCCCCTCGGCCCACTCCCTGGCCATCCACTCCCGCTCCACCCACCTGCTGTACGTGTGCCCTTGCTGTGGAAAGCACTTCCACCACTCCACCAACCTGGACCGGCACATGAGCGTCCACCGGGGGGCCAAGTCTCACAGCTGCCCGCTGTGCTTCAAGACCTTCACCCAGAAGTCCACACTGTGCGATCACATGAACCTTCACAGCGGCGAGCGGCCGCATCACTGTGCCTACTGTCACGCTCGTTTTGCCCACAAGCCCGCCCTGCGGCGCCACCTAAAGGAGCAGCATGGGAAGACAACGGGGCAGAACTCTCTCCACGAGCAGGCGGAGAAGCAGAGGGAGCAGGAGGCAGAGGGGGGGGCTGCATCACAATGATGCAGGATGTCTGGTATGATGTGAGACAGGAAGATCCGCTGGTCCGTGGTGTGGGGGGGATGAAATGTTACTTGGGGTTTTGGAAGCGGATGCAGGTGTATGCGTGTGTGTGTTTGTGTGGCGTGAAGGGAATACTACTGTTTTATTTTTAGACTCTAGAGACCTCCTTTAGACTCGTAGTATTCACTGGCTTACCAATAAAATATAAGTCTGTATTTATTATTAAATGATTTAAAACAATGTGAGTTTCTTGTTATGAACTGAAAAACCCATGTGTTTATTGTGCACACATCCAACTGTCTATAGTTCCATTACTTTAATTACTCATTAATTTTATGTTGTACAAATATCCAGTATTACTCAAGAAGGATGGTTGAACCAGAGTTAAACCATCTGATAAATGAGTAAGAAGGCACTGTTTGTATACACTATCACATTATTGGCATGCTACCCAGTGTAATTGACTCTTGTGCAAAGCAAGGACCCATCAAACTACTCAACGGAAAAAGGTATTGATGTGATTTATTGACGGTCACAAAACAACTGAGTACAAAGCAGGCATACTGTTGACCTCATCTAATAGCACTCAGAAGAAAAAGCATCCAATATGACACTGACACACAGTGCAGTTCATAGCTAACAGAGTTGACAACAAAAACTAAAAATACAGAAGAGGAAAAAAACAAAACATGCAATGTTGTTGTCTGGTCCACAGTGTGGATAGACTCAAGTTTCACAAGAAATCTTCACTGTAGACAACTTGATTCCTCTTGTCCCTGTACGAGCCTTTGGCACTGTTCTGAACAGCTGAACAGGAGAAGGAGAAACATCAGATATGTTGACATTTAGCACATACTGTAAATGCCATATTCAGGCATGGATTTTTGCTTTCGCTGGGTAACTAATGTATGATACTTACCCAGCGAGGCCCAGACAGATTTGCCAGTAGCTGCATCCAGCATTGGTTGCTTTCTGGCAATGCTGACTTTGATAGGGATGTCCCCTACTGTACTTCCATTCAGCTGAGACAGGAGAGACACAGCAACATATACAGATCAGATGGACAGCATGTGAGGGTCAGTGACGTCAGGAGTCTGAACCAGCCTACAGTGCCTCACCTCAGCAACCACCTGATCCGCTGACTCCATCTTCTCAAAGGTGATGAATGCACAGCTTAAGGTAAAGTGAGAGATGGGATGTGAGTAGAAGAAACCAACAACGTACATGTCTAATTCTTGGAAACTGTGTTTGCACTTGTAATCAAGTGTGTGGTGGACGTGCTGTCTTACTTGTGCGGGTTGTCCATTGTGAGGTCTATGATGTTGCCATGCACTGCAAAGGCAGAGCGCAGGCTGTCCTCCACCAGGCCAGAGCCATACACGTACACCGTGTTCCCCTTCCGCACCCCCCGCCGCTCTGGGTAAGAGTCCGATCCTGGCCCAGGAGAATTGACAGAAGATTAACATCTTCATTTGTATTCATCTGGCAGACGCTAGACTTCCAAAGTGAAATATGCATAGTGCATATACTACGGAGAGCTGATCAACAAGGACAAAACCATGGAAGGAGAAAAGAACTACATACAATGTTTTATGACCACTGATTAGAATGAGATATTTGTGTATAGGATTATGAACATGACAGTATCAAATATGGACTGCCAATAATAGGCGACCACTCACGTCTGAACGGTCCGTCTCGGTCTCTCTCCCGGTCTCTCTCTCGTTCCCTGCTTCTGTCTCTCTCTCTGTCCTGATCCCTGTCCCTGTCCCTTCCTCTGTCTCGATCTCTCTCCCTGTCCCTCTCTCTATCTCGGTCTTTCTCTCTGTCCACCTCCCGTTCACGCTCTCTGTCCCGGTCCACGTCCCTGCTGGTGGACGTGACACCGGGGTCCTCGTCGTCACGGGAACGCTCCCGCTCTCGCTCGCCTGGGCTGACAAAGCTGACGCAGAGGGAGGGATGTTAGAAGGAGGGAGGTTTGACTTCCAAGCAGAGGAAACACAAAGTATACATTTTTTATGAAAGCTTTTAGTGTTACCTTTCATACAGAGATTTTCTGCTGGCTCTCTTGCCGGACTAAAAAAAAAAGAAAACAGAACAGATTCTGTTATCATCTTCTCAAGATTGTTTTACGGCCATGTTGAAATACTACAGAAATGTTCCCCTGTGATCTCAGTACCTCAGGTAGCTCTTCATCAATGGAGACGCTCCTTTGGAATGGTAGGAAGGCTGGAATTGGCCCTTTTTCTGGGTCCTTGAGGAAGAACAGGATTTAACCGATAAGTGCTGGTTCATAAGAGACATATCCATAAAACAGTAATGTACTATTTATGCTTGTACAGAATGTATCCACCTTTAGTTTGATCTCTAGTGTTCTGGAGCGTTTAAAGCCTGAGTTTTTGTTTTCTGACTTGATTGCACTTATGGCTCCAGACTTGATCAACATTTTAGCCTGCTCCGTAGCTGTTGCTGTGTCGACTACTGGCTGGTCTGACAGGGCTAGGAAAAGTGAGGAGAGCACAGTGAGTCAAGCTAATGTGCAGGGATTCCATTGACATTGGTTAACCATTTTAAATGAATATTTTTTATTTTGGAGAGAAAACTGTGGTCAATGAAAACACACATACTCCGTTTTAATCCACTCTGATTCGTCTGACTTGTTGAACTCTGCTTCTTCAAAGCCATGAGGGCTTTTTTCTAAGGAAGAGAGAAAATACATTGTAATTAATTTTGATAGGCTGGTTATTGGTCTACTGAAACCACCACCTGTACTTTAGTAACAATTAGTAACTATATTTCTATTTCGATACCTTTTTTTTGAGTTTGGCATATTTCTTCTGCAACGACTCCTCTTCCTCTGTCAGAGAGGTAGGGAAGACCACCATGGCAAACCTTTCTGTCAACACAGACATTCATTTACAATATCAATTAATTAATTAATCCATTAACAGTAGTAAGTAAAGTCGAACAGTTTCAGCTTGGTATACAGACATGCAACTCTGTAAATTCTGTAAAAATACTGTATCATCTTGTACAATACAGCTGTACATTTGTCCCCACCAAATCACTTTAATTTGTACATACTATGTACATTCTGATTCTACTGTACATACTGTGTATATTCTGAGTATACAATTACATTTTTATTCTGTTGTAATAAATGTTTTGCACTTCTGGTTGGATGCTAACCTCGTTACCTTGTACTTGTACCTGTGTAATGACATTAAAGTTGAATCTAATCTAATTTATCTTCTACTCGCATAAATTAGCCACTCTACAGTGCCTCGTCTATCTCGATGACCGCTCATTCACAATGAAAACAACCTCTTGAAACTCGTTTAGCTACCAGATACAATCAAGTAAAACAGTAAGGATACATTATTTTCACTATACAAATACAAAACTACTAAAACACACAACATAAACACAGTAGTACCAGTTTATCAACTAAAACACACAACATAAACAGAGTACGTACCAGTTTATCTTCCTCTTCTGTCTGTTTTCTCCTGATTCCAAACCTGACTATACACACGCGCTCAAATATGACGTACGCTGTCTTTGTTGTTAGCGCGAGGGGAAGGTAAAACACTTTTTTAACAAGAAATATTTTACATTATATATTATTTTCAAAACGAATATATGCATGTCACTAAGTATAAAAATATTATGTTGTCTGCAAGTAACATAAAAAAATTGTTTTAAACACTTCCGTTAATCACCACAGTGTTTTCCGGCGCGACACAGTACTGACAGTTACTGCAAAGAAAACTTGGACTAGCGGAGGAGACATGGAAAGAATAGGTAGATACTTATATTTAAATCAATAATGTAGACATACTGCGACAAACTCTAGATTTTTTTGTTAGATGTAGTTGTTTTTCTAATTATCTAGATATTACAAATGTATTAGCCAGGGCTGGCTAGCCACTGACACTAGTGTTTCCCTCTATCTTAACTAATGTTAGTGAACTACTGTACAGAAATGTCAAAATGTGTATCAGAGTGTTCTGTAGACTTCGTTCTGTAAGACAATAAAGCATTTGTAAACTCAAGTAACATTTTGAGTTCCAGGCTTGACTTGACTTTAGTTCTATTGTCAGTGACACTGATCATTGAACCCATTTATAGTCGTCCATCCATCCCTGTTTAATTTTAAACTCTAGTATGCCTCTCCCTCTACAGTTCTGCCCCCCGTGGGGCCCACAGACCTGCCCATGTCCTTGCTGGAGATGGGCTGCTCTGGCAGGTTCGAGCTCATCACACACCCACTGCCACAGAACCAGCCTCTACCCCCTCTGAGCACGGTCAGTATGGGGATCTGGGACTAAGGGGACATGTATTCCTGTCTGAAATAACAAAGACCAGATAACTACACAAGGTTAAGAAGTTGACATGGTTTGGATACACTATATATGGCTTGACTCCATCCGTTGACACTAACCAGCAGCAGGTTCATTTTAACCAGTCCTATCCCGTCTCTCTCCTTTATTTCCCCCCACATGATCTGGTCCATCTCTCTCCAGCTCCCCCACGGCCTCCCTCCCACCAGCATGGACCTAAAGACGGAGGTAGAGAAGCGCTTCCTACGCAACCCTGCCTGGCTCCCTTTACATGACACAGATGCCGCCTTCCAGAAGTTTCTGAAGTGAGTGACCTAAATTGCATCTTAATACTTGACAGTCTAGCATTCACCATTAGATAATTTGAGAGAAATGTATTGATAAAGAAATCTTATAACTGGTCTTTAGTATGCCAAATAGTATGATGCTCTCATAAATCTAATTTATTTTCACATTCATACGGCACAGGGACACTTTCCATTGATTGTATTGTGTTGGAATTGTTACCAGTTTCATTCAGGATTTTAAAAAGTAATTAGGAAAGCGAGGTTAACGGACTGTCAGCTGATATGGAAGTTGTGTTCTTGTTTTTCCTCAGGGTGACTCACAGGGAGATCGATGAGGACTCACTGCTTCACTGTTCCTCTGCTCCTCTCCACTCTGGGCTGTCTGTGGTCAGAGACCCCACCACAGGAATGCTGCTGGACTTTACAGAGGTAGCGTACTCAAACAGTTATTCAACATCATATTCCTAGATCCCTAGAAGTCAGGGTTTTTTGGTTTCATTGTTATTGTATGTTTTCTTTTGTTATTTGTGTTAAACAAAACATAATTTGTGTGATATGAATGCTTCGTATGTATTGCTGATAAAGGGAATTGAACTAAATCAATTTCAGTTAAAGGGATCTGAAGGGATCAGTCTTTGGTTGATCGTAAGGAGTGGAAACTATGATACACCTTTTCAGCAGAAACAGTCATGTTTTACAATTCTATGTGGTTCTCTTTCAGGTTCTGCTGGAGAACACAGGTCTTTCGTCAAAGAATTCTCTGTCTCTGCAACGGCAGCCTGGACCCCCTTCTGAAAGCTTGAGAGGAAGTAACACCAACTACCCCTTCCTGCCTGGTGAGACCCGCTCATTAGCACTCTTCTAACCTGAGCAAAGGGTCTGTGATACATGGCTGTAGTGGTGTGCCACTTAGTAAGGCCATACTGATTTCTCTCTTCTTTTTTTTCTTTCTTTCTTTGTTTCTCTCTCTCTTCCTTCTTTCTAGGTGGAATGGATGAGCTCACACTGGAGCAGATCAAGAAGAAGTCTGACCTAGAAGAGGACATAGACTTTGAGAACAGTGAGCTAAACCAGGATGAATAAAATAAGGATCCTAGGAGCTTCTTGGCTGGCCTAGCACCTCCAGAACCGTGTCTTCTGTTGTGTTGTTAAAGATGCCTTTCCTTTGTCCTCAGATTTGCTCACAATGGCCCCTGGACTTAAAGCTCATATGGACTTCAGTGATAAAAGTGTGTATGAAGTACATGTTTTGCTGCACGTGCAACATATATCGTCCCTCTGCCATGTGAATGTTAAAGTATTTCATTCAAAAGTCCCTTTTTCATTCAACCAATCCAAAGATGCCAAAACTGCGAAGGCACCGGTCAACCTCTTGTCCCTCCTGTCCACCTTTGATGACATCATTGCCGTGCAGCCAGAGGGGCAGGAGACTGGCCAGGAAGGTGGAGATGCTGCTAAACGATCCCGATCCAACAGCCTCGAGGACCTGGGGATCAAGGTAAGGAGGAAGGGCTCCAGTATCTGAAGCACCCTAGCAGTATCTCCATCTGTCACTCAAGAGGTCATTCTAACTCTGTGGTTCTACAGAAGTAGCTCTGTAGTAACAAGTTCAACACCCTGTTTCAGGAGTTAATTCCCACCCCCACACCAGCAGCATCAGCTGTCTCCACCCCTGGTGGTGAGGGGGTGTCCAGGCCTGCAGAGGCCCAGCAGGAGACTAAGAGATGGGCCATTCCAGTCGACATCAGCTCCCCCTGTGAAGACTTTTACAAGCGCATCCCTAACCCAGCCTTCAAGGTACGGCCTTAACAGACACTAGCAATAACTTTTGATAGAGCCACTGACTCCTTGAGGATATTGAATGATTACACAGCAACAAGAGTTCTCCATAACTGACCAGGAGTTGTTACAAGCGTCAAGTAGTATTGTGTTTTTTATATCAATACGTATTTCATAAGAATTATGTCATTTTGACTAGTCAGTGTTTGGCTCGGTACTTCCCTAACCTCCCCCCTCCCACCCCCCCCCACCCCCCTCTCTCTCTCTCTCTCTCTCGCGCTCTCTCTCCCAGTGGCCTTTTGAGTTGGACGTGTTCCAAAAGCAGGCAGTGCTGAAGCTGGAAGCTCATGAATCTGTGTTTGTGGCTGCTCACACTTCTGCAGGCAAAACAGTGGTGGCAGAATACGCCATCGCATTATCCCAGAAGCACATGACCAGGTTTGGAAGAAGGAAATTCTAGCGAGGCAAAGATTAACCTCATGCCAATGTTCCTGACTCTGTACTTTGTCATTTGCTATCACGGGACGTGACATTACCCTAACCCTACGCACGATCTGCGCTCTCATAGGACCATCTACACCTCCCCCATCAAGGCTCTGTCCAATCAGAAGTTCCGGGACTTTAAGGCCACGTTCAGTGACGTTGGTCTGCTGACTGGGGATGTTCAGCTGAGCCCTGAGGCTTCCTGCCTCATCATGACCACGGAGATCCTGAGGTGCTGACACACACACACACACAACCTACTGCTGCTCACACACATCACATGAGTGTGTGTGTGTCGCTTAACGCTCTCCCTCACTCTTTTTCCCCTGTTTTAGGTCTATGCTGTATAACGGCTCTGAAGTGATCAGAGATCTGGAGTGGGTGATCTTTGACGAGGTTCACTACATTAATGATGCTGAGGTAAGCGTTCTCCTCCCATCATTCTCCACCAAATCACCAAATGGATTTCATCCCTAATCCACTCTCTGCCCCCCCCCCCCTCCCTCTAGAGGGGCGTGGTGTGGGAGGAAGTGCTGATCATGTTGCCTGAACACGTCAGCATCATTCTCCTGAGCGCCACTGTGCCCAACGCTATGGAGTTCAGCGAGTGGATTGGGTAGGTCACGCACTTTGACCTCCTGGTCTTCGTTTTGCAACGCTAACCAACAAACGCATAGGATATTCAGAAGATAATCTCTCGGTAGTTTCTACGTGTCTGAGGCTATCTCTGTCCCTCCTTTTCTCCCTCCCTCTCCTCCCCAGGCGCATTAAGAAGATGCACATCTATGTGATCAGCACAGTAAAGAGGCCTGTGCCCCTGGAACACTACCTCTACACAGGCAACAGCACCAAGACCCAGAAGGAGATGTTTCTCTTGCTAGATTCCTCCGGAAATTTCCTCACCAAAGGGTACAAACTTGCTTCTTCTCAGTCAGACAATGACTTCGCTTCATTACAGTTTTCGTTTGAGTCATACAGATGATGACTATTCTCTTGAATGCGGTCTGGGTCCTTTCCTTCCCAGATACCATGCTGCAGTGGATGCCAAGAAAGAAAGAACTAGTAAACATGCCCAGTCCTTCGGCTCCAAAAACACGTCTCAGAACACCTCAGCCAACCAAGTCAGTGTCTCCCTCTTGCCAACGCTCTCTCTTCCTCTCCCACCGTCACTCCTTTTATCTTGGCCTCTGCTGCTATAAACATGTTTACCCCGCTTCTCTCTTTCTCTCTCTCTCTCTCTCTCTCTCTCTCTCTCTCTCTCTCTCTCTCTCTCTCTCTCTCTCTCTCTCTTTCTCTCTCTCTCTTGCTCTCTCTCTCCTACCTGTCTTCATCTTGACAGGACCGTTCAGTGTGGCTCTCCCTCCTGCACTTCCTGTCCCAGAGAAAGCAGACGCCCGTGGTTGCCTTCACCTTCTCCCGGACGCGCTGTGACGACAACGCACGCTCGCTGTCCTCCATGGACCTGACCAGCTCTGTGGAGAAGGCAGAGATCCATTCCTTCTTCCAGAAGAGCCTGAGTCGCCTCAGGGGACTCGATCGTCAGCTACCTCAGGTAACTCCAGCGTCAGCTGCCCCAAGGAGGTGCCTGTCTCCAGGGTTATCTACCCCAGGTTTGGGGCCTGTCCCCAGGGTTATCTACCGCAGGTTAGGGGCCTGTCCCCAGGGTTATCTACCCCATGTTAAGGGCCCTGTTCTCAGGGTCGGCTCCTGGTAGTCTCTACATGCCCTCTGTAGGACGCAGGTGATCACATTGCTTCCTCCCTCCTATCCTGCTCCCATCTCAGATTCTGCTGATGCGCGACCTGTTGAAGAGGGGGGTAGGTGTGCATCACAGTGGCATCCTACCAATACTGAAGGAGGTTATAGAGATGCTCTTCTCTCGCGGGCTTGTAAAGGTGAGTCAGAATCTTTTGGACCTGTGATTTGGTTTCCTTGCTCGCCCTAGTCGCCTGTCAAGCCGTTCCTCTCTCTCTCCCTCCAAGGTTCTGTTTGCCACAGAGACGTTCGCTATGGGCGTCAACATGCCTGCCAGAACCGTGGTGTTTGACAGTATCAGGAAACACGACGGAACTGGCTTCAGAAACCTGCTGCCTGGTATTTACATTTGACATCATTCATTTACCAGACGCTTTCATCCTAAGTGACCTACTGAAGTCTTGGTTCGTGTCTGCCTCCCTCCCCTGTGTTCCTCTCAGGAGAGTACATCCAGATGGCAGGGCGAGCTGGCAGGAGAGGCCTGGACGCCACTGGAACCGTGATCATCCTGTGTAAGACCGGGGTTCACGAAATGGGAGAACTCCACTCCATGATGCTGGTGAGAACCTCCTCCCATTCCTCCTCCATATCTCTACACGTACAGCTTCCCCCCCAAGGTCCACAGAGTAGCGTCCTTCCCCCTTGGGTATGTATTGGTCTGTAATGGCGCTTGTTTGTGATCGCAGGGCAAGCCCACACTGCTGCAGTCCCAGTTCAGGCTGACCTACACCATGATCCTCAACCTGCTCCGAGTGGAGGCCCTCAGGGTCACCGACATGATGAGGAGGAGCTTCTCCGAGAGCCACCGAGACACCCAGGTACTACACCACCCAGCATGCACCGGGAGATAACAGAAACAGAACGGGATTTTTCACCGTCCGGTTGTCAATTGCTCTTCTCTTCTTTTTTTTCTGGGCTTCATCGGTTCTTCCTCCTCTCCTGTCCTCCTCTCCTGTCCTCCTCTCCTGTCCTCCTCTCCTGTCCTCCTCTCTTCATCTCCAGGCCCATGAGAAGCAGATAGTCCAGCTCAGACAGACTCTGGCGTCTCTCCCTCCCATGGACATCGAGGGTCATCTGTCTGACCTGGTGCCTTACTACCACACTGTCACTGAGCTGCACATCACAGCTCAGGCCCTGCAGGTACACACACACACACATGCACACTGAAATGGATATATTTTGCACATTTCTGGACAGCACATTTATTAAGTTGTTATTTACGTATTCCTCCTTGTCCTGTGTGTTTCAGAAAGCTGTGATGGAATCTTCTAGTGGCTTGAAAGCTCTGTCTGTTGGACGAGTCATAGTGGTCAACAACGCACAGCACTTCAACGCTCTGGGAGTCATCCTACAGGTGTGTGTGTGGCAACAAGGACTTCCTCTGAACAAACCCTCTCACCTTTGTACTTTACTGCTTGTGTGTGTGTGTGTGTTCCAGGTGTCCAACGACTCGACGAATCGTACATTCACATCTCTGGTGATCTGTGAGAAGGGGAACGAGGAGGCGGCAGGGAACACTCCCAGCTCCAGCTCCAGCTCTCACCTCTACAACACCAGTCTGTTCATACCAGACGGTCAGCACTCACACACACGCTCAGTCCAGTGTCCCTCCCTCCCTCATCACTCCCTCCCTCCCTCCCTCCCTCCCTCCCTGGGACTGCAGCGGGACCCGGTGACCCTTTGTGTTGTGTTTGGTTCCAGGCCCCTGCAGTCACACAGTGCAGAAGCTCAAACAGCAGGACATCTCAGCCATCACAGTGAAGACCCTGAAGGTCATCCCTGAGAGAATCATCGACAACTACAGCAAGAGGCAGCAGCCACGCTTCCGGTATGTGTGTGCGGGGAGGGGGGTGTGTGCTGGGGGGTAAGTGGGCGGGGGCTTGCCTGTCGCTCTTCGCTCTTCATTCAATATTCAGTGTTTTTTACGCCATTATATTGTCACCATTCTAAACGGGTGAGTTAGCATGAGCAAACTTGACATCATTTTACTCATCGCTCGCTGTTTCTCTCCCCTCCCCCTATTCATCTCTCCAAAGGCTTGATCCTCCCGGCCAGGCCATCTCCACGGCGACCCAGGAGCTCCTGCGACTGGCGGAGGCAAACCCGGCCGGGCTGGCGACCCTTGACGTTATGAAGGACCTTCACCTGAACAGCGTGGAGGTGGTGGAGGATGTGATGAGGCTGCGCTCCCTGCAGGACTGCCTGAAGGACTTCACGTGTACACACTCCCCCACCTTCACAGAGCATGTGAGACTGGGCCTGCAGGGGGGGGGGGAGGGTTAGCACAGCATATCATTAGATCCATCACTTACCCACTGCAAGATTGCTAATTAGGTTGCTTGACAGGATATCTAACACACACACACAGACACTCTCCGTTCTCACACTTCTCTCAAGTCTGTGTGTGTGTGAAAGTGGTGGTGTTAGTGTGGCAAGACAGACTGCTTTAGGATGTTTACTGTGCATTTGGGCATATCGCTCGTGTGGGGAAATGTTTCGTGCTGTATACTTGAATATCCTTAACTGTCTCTTCACCTTCCATGCCGAGCATCAAGCCTCTCTCTGTCTCCCCCCTTCCCCTCTCTCTCTCTCTCTCTCTCTCTCTCTCTCTCTCTCTCTATCTCTCTCTCTCTCTCTCTCTCTCTCGCTCTCATACATCAGTTTCTCCGTGTGCAAGAGAGGATGAAGGTCCAGGAGGAACTGGACCGGCTTCTCTTCCTCACCTCCGACCAGTCTCTGTCTCTGCTGCCAGAGTACCACCAGAGGATCGAGGTGCGTTCCAGGTCAAATACATCCCCACTCACTCGATCCCATGTTGGAACTGTGGAACAGCAGTGATCCAGATGCGTTGCCCCCTTTCCCCCGCCCTCAGGTGCTCAAGGCCCTCGACTACGTGGACAAGGGCGGGGCGGTGCAGCTGAAGGGCCGCGTGGCGTGCCAGGTCTCCTGCCACGAGCTGCTGCTCACCGAGCTGCTGTTTGAGAACGCCCTGAGCCCTCTGGCCCCAGAGGAGAGCGCCGCCCTGCTGTCCTGCCTGGTGTTCTCACAGAAGAGCCAGGTGGAGCCCCACCTCACCAGCACCCTGCAGGAGGTCAGCAACACGCTCCTAGATTCACTATTTGGCTGTATTTGTTTGAATGTATTTCAAGGTATGGTTAATGTGTGGTTAATGTGTTTTCGACCAAGCCTTATACGCAGGCGGTGAGCGCGAGTTCCATTTGTGATGTGAGACAGGTGCTGTTTGACCTACTGTACAGTGTTTAATGGAGGGCCAGTCTGACTTTCCTGGTGACTCAGATACACACAGAGAGGACACACTCAACTGGCTTTCCCCGTGGCAAGGGCACCTTACCTGAAGCAACACACACAGACACACACACAGCGTCTAACACAGTGCCTGTGTGTGTTGTCAAGCGGCCCAGGGACATGGAAGCGCTTTATAGAAGCCTGAATTAGTGATGACTGGTGGTTGCATCCGGAGCAGTTTTCTGGGAAGGCTGTACCACTTGGGGTGGACACTGAATACGCTCGCTGAACACAGGTTCTGGACTTCCTCGTAACATGTCAGGTGGGAGTCAGGTGGCTGAGCGGTTAAGGCGTTGGGCTAGCAATCAAAAGGTTGCGAGTTCAATTCCCGGCTGTGGCAACATGATGTTGTGTCCTTGGGCAGGACATTTACATTTAGAAGACGCTCTTATCCAGAGCTACTTACAGCAAGTACAGGGACATTCCCCCTGAGGCAAGTAGGGTGAAGTGCCTTACCCAAGGACACAACCGTCACGTAGCCACAGCTGGGAATTGAACCCGCAACCTTCCGATCACTAGCCCAACACCTTAGCCGCTGAGCCACTTGACTCCCCAAGACAAGAGCGTCTGTGAAATGACTAAATATAATCATAAACATGTCAAGGAAAAAATGCAGACTGAAGGTTCAGAGCCTCATTGGGAGAGCTGAGGGCATGTTTCATGTTCAAGAGCTCTTTCGGAGGACTAATCTAATAGCGTGTGTGCGCGAGCGAGCATGCCTTTCATTTGACCTTTCCTTCTCCCTTGTTCCCCTCCATGTCTTCCCCCTCCCGCCTCCCTCAGGGTATCGATCGCGTGCTGTCTGTGGCCCAGCGTATTGGCGAGCTGCAGAGGAGTTTTGGGATAGCCCAGACGGCTGAGGAGTTTGTGTCCCAGTTGAAGTTTGGGTTGACGGAGGCTGTTTACTGTTGGGCCAGGGGCATGGTGAGGCCTCATCCACATCCCATCACACAGGCACCATGATTAGGGGGAAATGTGGTATACGATGGGACGGCTAAGCAGGAGGATATGTTTCAGTCTGCAATAACAACAACAATTATCCTGCCTCCTGTCTCCTCTCCCCTCCCTGTCTCCTCTCCCCTCCCTGTCTCCTCTCTCCTCCCTGTCTCCTCTCCCCTCCCTGTCTCCTCTCAGCCGTTTGCTGAGATCGCCCAGCTGACTGATGTTCAGGAGGGGACGGTGGTGCGCTGCATCCAGCGTCTGGACGAGGTGCTGAAGGAGGTGCGGCAGGCGGCTCGTATCGTAGGAGACTCAGTCCTAGGCAGCAAAATGGAGAAGGCCTCCCTGGCCATCCGCAGAGACATTGTCTTCACCGCTTCGCTCTACACACACTGAGGGAAAGCAGGGATGACAGACAGAGGGGGGAGTGTCGTGTGTGTGTGCGTGTGAAGGTGCCTGCTGCCAAGCATGTTTTGGGTTATGATTTTGCGTGTGAGCATGTGCCAAAGAGGTTGAATGACAGAGAAATTGAGAGGGGAAGATACGCAAGAGAGAAAAAAAAGACAGGGAAAGAGTATGAACATACTCGTTTGTGTATTTTGTTTACATGTGAGTTTTGGCAATTGTGTACCCTTTAATTGCCACTTGGAATGCGACCAAAATGGTAGTGAGTGGTTTGTAATTTACTGTACATAAATAAAATCCTCTGTATTTCTCGCTGTTGTCATACACATTTTTATTCTGTCTGTAAAGGCAATCCCCAAAACATTTCAAATTTAGTATTTAATAGTTTTCCATTTCAGGTTCTATACCAGTGTCACAAAGCTTTTACTAGTATTTTCAACCTGGGCTGTCTCTTTAAGACTGTGTGTCTGATTAATTCAATGTAAGGCGATGCGTTAGTGGAGAAACCTGTTTTCTGCTGTTGGGGTGGATCTACCAGCTGTGGACTGGGAGAAAATCCGTTTTTTTTATTACATTGTAACAGTTAAACTACTTATACCAAAAGTTATTTGCTCTAAAACCTATGACGTTTGGATCGAAAAAATGAAAATCATTGAAGAGATGGGTTATAATTAGCTGGGAAAGTCTCCACCGTTGTGAGAGGATTAAAACCAAGTCACAGAAATTGGAATAATAGTGTTTTTTACTACATATTGGGGTGATAGGAGAAGCATTATCTCTACACAAAATGTCATCAGAGAAACACGGTAAATGATTTGTTTCTTTATTATTTTTTAACAGCGGCTGGATTTTGTTGCGTCTTTTTTTCTGTTTCCGCTGTAATTGACAATTGAACCAATTTCCCCATCCCCCACCATCCTCTATATTTCTCATTTCGTTTTTTATTAAGCTATTTAAGAACAAAACGTTCGGCTTTACTCGTGTTTAGCTTTATGTTTCATTGGTGACGGTGACTCTGGTGTGTTTTCATCTCGCTGATTTCGGCCCCTCTTCTTCATCAAACCCTTCATCTCTGTCCATCTTAATGCGCCTCTTCATCTCCGTTTATAATATTCGCTTCTCCCATTCTTCGTGTTCGCACGTATTTATGCCCTGTAACAACCGTTTAAAAATGATGCGCTGTGTGTGTGTCTGAGCGCGCAGTGTGTTGTGTGTGTGTGTGTGTGTGTGTGTGTGTGTGTGTGTGTGTGTGTGTGTGTGTGTGTGTGTGTGTGTGTGTGTGTGAGAAAGTGCGCGGGCGTGCGTAATGTTCCCATCAAAAATGCAGCACAATAATCTGCTTCATTTGTCCCTTTAAGTCCTGCGGTTTCATTGTATCCTAGGAGGGTACCAAGGTAAACCACATGTTCCTGAGAGGTCTTTCCTCCCTCTGCAGTGAGACACAGCTGAAAGGTTTACATCAGGGAAGCCCTGGATATTCAGTAACTGTAGGCCAGGCACAGAAATCCTATCTGATAACAGACACACGTGTGAACACAGATACAGAAGGCCCACTTATCTGTGGTTAGTTTATGTATCTATAATGTAGTCACTCGGTTTTTTTTTTCTTCTAGATGCCAGATATCATTCCCCACTGAATCTTGTCTTAGCATAGCGATATACCTAACTGTGGAATTGAAGAGACAGTGTGAGTTTTTTATATAATGACCGTCCCCAAGCTCAAGTCATCGAGCTTCATCTAATTCTCCCTCATCACCCACCTCTCTCTCTCTCTCTCTCTTCCGTTCCCGCTTATCTCCTACATCACTCCTTTCAACCTCTCCATCTCTTTCTCGCCCTCTATCCTTTCTTTCCCTTCCGATCTACATCTTTTTTTTACCTCCCTCTCTTCACTCCCACCCCCTTACCTTTTTGTGTTTAACAGGTGAGTGAGCTTTGATGGTTGCTGTGCACAGTCAACCTTGCATCTTAGAATATGGCACAACGGGTGGCATGGTCATTGTTTTCGTGATGAGCTCAGCTCGATACGCCACTTGGTCTTTACAGCAATGGCCAGGGGAAAAAATGCTGCATCTAAATACTGTCATAAAATGTCTCGGGAGATGGTTCCAGAATGTTCTTGATCGGAGCTGTTATCATGCAAGATGGCAAGACATCCGGTTTCAGTGTTCACTGCAGCGTGGTCAAATGGCTAGTGCCCTCATCCAGACAGCCTCTGCTTCTGAAGGCAGCCTTGCTCAGCGCCCTCTTTGACCTTAGTCATTGTCCAGCGCCCACCTAGCTGTACTTCCCTGCAGCTAAGGTCTTCCTGTGTTCAGCATCATACATAGAACTAGTGAGAATTGGATTCATGTCATCAGAATTAGAACATGGGTGGGTTTTTCTGGCAGTTTAGACCTTACTTTTCCCTCCTGGGTGTCCTTTAATGGAAGCAGAAAGCAAAAATAATCATTTAAAGGGCCTGAAATGAAAACACTGAGACATTTTTGTTGAGGTAAAAGCAGTTGTAGCGAGATGCTTCTGTGCGCTTTAGTCCTGACGCATATCAACAGACGGCGAAAGAAATCTATAGCGTTTATATATTGCATAAGCAGGCACCAAAATGTCAGAGGAGAGAATGATGGCTGGTTAGATAACGGTCTGCCTGCTCCCCTCCCCTCTTCACTCCCTCTGTCTCTCTCTCTCTCTCTCTCTCTCTCTGCCTCTCTCCCTCTGTCTCTCAGGTCTGGATGACTCTGGACGTCAGTCCATGTCCCAGCCCATGACCCAGATGCAGCCCCCTCCCTACCTCCCCAACCAGGCCCCAAACATGCCTCAGCACCCGGGCATGGCCCCCCAACAGGGCTGTGGCCCCCAACCCAACTACCCACCTCCACCTCCACCCCCAGGCTCTGACGGCTACCCTCAGGAGACCCAGTTCCACTGCGGCCCCCTCGGACCCCCAGGGGCTCCCCATGGCTACACAGTACAGACCCAGGGGGCTGGAGGGGCAGTGCCCCACCCTCAAGTGGGGTATATCCACCCAGGCTACCCCCTCCAGCTGCAGCCTTGCACAGCCTATGTGCCCATTTACCCCATGGCGTCGGTGAGTAGTCATTAATACGGTCATGGTTTATAATGAGGTGTTAAACTTGTGCAATATATTAAGATTAGTCTTTAGCCCTTAGTTACCATATGGACCCTCTATTGTGTTTGACTGTGTAAAATAATTAGTTTTTCTAGTAGCAGCCTGTGCATTTCAGACCTGGGCCTTCAGTGAGGTCCTACACAGTCCCACCAGAGTGAATCAAACTATAATTTTTTTCTTGTATTATTTATTATTATATAGTATTCTGATTATGTTTAGGCCAGCAGAGAAGGCCTTGCCCACCACTGGTTTTTAACACCCAACAGTCTGAGCATGCAGAACTCCAGTAGATTGAAAAGCACAGTGATTCCCTAATGACTGTGTTGCAGTCAGCCTGTTTGTGCAGGTTCATCATTTTCTGAGACTCCACAGCAGGAAACACTGTTTTTGTTTCTTTTGCTTGCCACAAGCAATAGAAAATGCAGACAACAGCAACCAACCCAACTGCTGATGCAGAATACTTGTAAATGCCAGCATAACCCACCCCCCTCCCTCCTGCCTCCTCCCCCAACCCCCCCACCCACCCCACAGGGCCAGCCCTACATGCCAGGTGGCGGTGGGGGAATGCCCCGCGGGCAGATGGCCATGCAGATGCCCCCTGGCATCGCCCTGATGGAACCGCGTCGGCCCCCTCACGACTACCTGCCCATCGCCGTCCTGACCACTGTCTGCTGCTTCTGGCCAACCGGAATCATCGCCATCATCAAGGCTGTGCAGGTCGGTCAACGCACGGAAAAGCCACTGCTTATGTTACTGTTCCGGATCTGGCTGGATCTGTATGTTGAGAAGGTCTGGTGTCTAGTCACTGTCTAGTTAGGAGGGTAACATGTGCCTGTTATCAGGTTACACTGGTGGCTGGTTGACAAGTGAAACCATGTTTGTCCCAACTGAGATTTGAGTGAGAACAGCCATTATACTGCTTGCCTGTACTATTACCTGTATGACCCAGGCGGTTTAGTTGGAGGACAGGCCATGTGAATAATACCCAGCTACACTGGGTAGACACTTGCCTGGACAACATCCACCATGTTTTTATCCTGATGTCCAAGTGTAACTCATAATTAAAAACAAGGTCTGATCCTAATCAACCCCAACTTTAATCTAGCATACTTCACTATAGTAGTTAGCCGTCTGGATCAGGATCCTGGGGGTAAAGCCCTAGCGGAGGCTAGCTCTCCAGGATCTGTCACAGAGAGCCCTGGACTAAAGCAGCAATAACAGGTAATCATTTGGTGCTGATGTGCAGGGAGGATAGGGGGTGGGGGGGTGTACAACAAGCTGCTATTATGTAATGTGGCATTGTTTACAACCAAGCTAGTATGGATTTTAGCTGTGGGCTGGGCTTGCTCAGATGGGTTTGAGCTGATCTGAGCAGACAAGGCATTGAGACCCAGGTTTGGGTTCTGGCAGTGGAAGCAGCTGATGGCTCCATGTGGGGGCGTGTTTCTGGTAGGTCAGCCCCTCTGTTGTTTTAGTGCCTGTGCCAAGGTAATCTGTCCTTTGTCCTCTGTCTCTCTCTCTCTCTCTCTCTTTCTCTCTCTCCCTCTCTCTCTCTCTCTCTCTCTCCCTTTGTTCATCCTGACCTTCTCTCCAGCACCCTGTAGCCATTTTTCTCTCCTCACCTTTGTAATCTCCACCCCTCTCTCCCCAGGTGCGTACAGCGGTGGCCAGGGGGGACATGGTGACAGCGGAGATAGCATCTCGGGAGGCACGGAACTTCTCCTTCATCAGCCTGGCGGTGGGCATCGCCTCCATCGTGCTGTGCACTATCCTCACAGTGGTGGTCATCATTGCCTCACAGCACCATGATGATGACTGGGATCCCTAGACACACGTTTGTCACCAGCTCACACACACACACACACACACGCACACACACACACACTAACATACAGGAACATACAGGACAGCCTAGGTAGAGACACTTACTGACTTACTCATACTGATATTTTGGAGTGTGTTTGACTGTATGTATGTGTTCTACCTACAGTTCTGACCTTACAAACAGACTATGCCATCTGACCTGGCTAATAACCAATCATTTTCCAATCTTCAAACACTAATGGGACTTGGAAATCTATAGAGGCCAGTATTAATGTAACCGTGGCAACTATTTTTCCGTTCAGATATCGCTTATTAGGGATTAAAAAAAAAAACGAAGCACATATCTGATATAACATTAATTTGATACCAGTCTAATCTTGATTTGAGATAAAGTATTGATTTTATGTTAATCACTGAGATGGATTTGTTGATGGTCCCATCAAATCCACTGTAGCTGCAAGACCAAAACATGAGTCACGGGTCACCAGTATTTAAAGTGCTTCAGCCTTCTCATGACTGCCAAACCATAGTGGCTATTTATGTACACAATGAGGTATTTTGAATGACTTACTGTAGGATTTACTTTCATACAGAAGTTGAGTATTATAATTGTTGGCTTGATTTATTTATTTTTGTTGCTGTAAATGATTTACAAAATATGATTAGGAACCGTTACAAAACAAAATGCCAAACAAACAGATAATGAATTACACACCTACTGGCAAGTAAACGGATACTATAACAAGGTCTAACATAACCAAACATGAAATATTTATCAGAGGCTGGACTTTGTGTCATGGTTGAATACTACTGTCGTTGTTAACTTTACTCAATTTGTTTATTTATTAAGATATACTATTTATGTATTTATCTATTTGTTAATTTATTCAATTCCTACCGTAGTGTGTTTTTAATTCAGTAGATGAGCTTTTTGTTTAGCTGCCCTTATATCAACAGCTTTTTGTAGCTAGC
Source organism: Neosalanx taihuensis (assembly GCA_030340665.1). Lineage (NCBI taxonomy): Eukaryota > Metazoa > Chordata > Actinopteri > Osmeriformes > Salangidae > Neosalanx > Neosalanx taihuensis. Next base: position 3,479,138 of record CM059306.1, read on the forward strand.
TTTATTACACATTGCGGCTAGCAACATTTTGAAATTTCTGTAATGATTTGCACATTCTAACACTAAAATGGCACAGCGGCAAATTTTTGTAGTTTATAATCCTTATTAATTGACATCAGTTGTCTTAGAGGAATTCTTTCTGCACTTAACAAAAGAGTAGACATCTTGAATAAATAAAAAACTGCTAGATGGTTGAAACATGTCATAAATGTTCTATATAGAACATGCAATGGTAGAATAATAAAAAATAAAAATAATAAAGTTATTTGATAGCCTCTCAATCATGTCATTTACAGCAACCATGATGATGGTCAGAACTGAACTGTATTCAGACAGGACTGGTCATCTTAGCTGTCAAAGCTGGGCCACATGACTGCTTTCTGAAGCAGACCCACCACTTGGTTTTATTAGTCGGGCCGTTTCCTGTTTCCTGTGTTCGGTCACAAAAGCAGGGTACATAGTGTAAACTGGATGTCCGGAACAGTGGAACTAAAAATGAATGTTTCTGTGGAGAACAAAGTCAATGCCTACATTCTGTATATTGTAGCACTTTCCTCTCTACAATCTGTTTGTTTTGTTAAACCTACTCCCCTGCTTTCTTTCTTTCTCTCTCTCGCTCTCTTTCTCTCTCTCGCTCTCTCTCTCTCTCACTGTCTTTCTCGCTGCCATCCAGGTTAAACCTGTACATTGACAACATATCTTTCATTCTTCTCTCTCTTTCCTCTGTCATAGATTCTTATGATGATATTTTTTGAGAGAATCCGGAATCTGCTTAGAGATATTGAACATCTATTGTGTATCGTGGGGGACCATTATGCCAATGTAAATATTGTATTAGGCTGTATAAGGTTATCTTCAGTTAGTCTGATTCTAATTATGATTATTGTTACTTAGTGATGATGGCTTTGATGATCTCTCCCATAGGCTATGGCATTTCAGCTGATCGGTTCTTATTTCAAATACACCGTATTTTAGAAATGATAAATTAAAAAAAAACATTGAAGTGAGCTCTGTGCTGTATCCTTTAATGCTGTCACTCTCCTCTTTGTACAAGAGAGCTATTCTGGGATGTGTGCGTGTGTGTTTGTATGCTTTAGACTCACCCCTGACATATCTAGTTTAGCTAGCTCTACGCTAAACCCCACCTATGTGTATTTGCTTTCTTAGGTGATGGTTCTACGTTGTTACAGATGCCCTTGGCTAGGCTGACACAACTCTAAACTGCTTTTATGGTTTGGAAACGCTGTACACCTCCTCTCCTAGCCTGTAAATGTGAGGGATTGCTTGTTCAAAGAGGCTGCTGTGTACACGTGCTTTTTCTCCAGGGGATATTCTGTTCGTGGATGTTACACATGCATTTGTTGTGTATGAAATTGTTTAAATAAAGGAATCCTTTTTGGTTGTGAAGGACTTGGTCACAGTGATCGACTGTACAAGTCTCTCGCTTTCTTCTCGTTGTCCGTCTTTCTGCATCTGTCTCTCCTCCTCTCTTTCCTTTTCCTGTCATTCTCTCCCTCACTTTCTCTCTCTCTTCCTCTCCCTCTGAGGTGCTATTTATAGTTGCCCCGGTTTTCTCCATCACCACCCTCCTCTCTCTATCTCTTCCTCCCTGTCAGAACATGAAGTATATTTCTCTATTAGCATGTCCATCACTAAGAGATGCTAGTTGTGTTTGTGATTGTTTTATGACAGATTTCTTAGGTCTCTGTGCAGATGCAGCATGGTTTTTTCCCCCCAGTACATTGAGGCCATAATGTGTACACCTTTGCTGTTAAGGAATGACAGTGCATTCCTTGTGCAAGAGTTACTAACATCCAATTACACTCAAGCACAGGCTTGATGCTCAAGCGTAGCTACGCGTACAGAGATAAAGATAGGTTGGGAGCGGTTGTTGAGAGAAGAGAGGGTGGACGGGGGTGGAGGGGGGAACCAGGCCAGACTGTGTCTGCAGGATCACAGATGGTCATTTAGCCTCCCAAAGAGACCCAGCGTCTCTGAGATCATTTAACTTGGACTGCCACCGTGTGAGTCCGCGTTCCGTCCCACCCTCTTCTGTGTCTGTCTGGGCTGAGTGAGCTGCCGCCCCCCTCCTGAGTGTTAGTGTCAGCATGCAGAGACCTGGTACTTACAGACCTGGCACCACAGGCATGATTAATAACCACTGATGATCCCTATCCTTCGACACACACCATATGCACACACCCACACAGTACAGGATGGCAGGGAAAAGCAGCTTCATGCCTTTATGCTTCCTTTACATGTGCCCATTCTGCCATACCAACCATACCAACTGTTGAAAATAAAATATATATTTATTGTGCATACAAATCTGAAACAGGGTGTGATCATTAGTGAAAATATACAGTACTGTCCCACAGTGTTCTGGGATGAAGCTAGTGACAGAGGTTGAAAAAGGTGGATATGTAATCCCATGTATCATCCAGTTGGGCTTCAGGAGCGAAGGACCCTGATCTGAATGTACTGACAGAGGCAGAGGGTGTAGTTGGGGCAGTGGCTCCTCTGGGACTGCTGGCTCCCCCGGCTCTGGACCGGAAGACAGTCTGAGACCAGCAGCTTGACGTACGCTGCACTGTATGTGAGGAGGAGCTGCTTAGCTATGGCCTAGAACACACAGAAAAGACACAGAAAAAGAAGTGAGACAGCGACCATTGGGATGGCTGCTGTTTTTCAGGCTGTCTATCTGAGGTCTGCCTTGTTGTAGAGGCCTGGTTCGTGAAAAAGAACAGTGCGTGTGCATTTGACAATCTTGAGCTGAATGCTGAGGTGTATGGAGTTACGAAAGGCCTGGGAGTAGCTTTTGTTTTCTCTCTCCCTCTCGCTCTTTCTGACCTGGGATGGGAGTGTGAGTTCTGGTACAAGGCTGTAGTTGGTGGTGAGCTTGCTGTCCTCCCGGACACTGTTGGAAGCATTGTGGTCCACATTCTGCTCCGGAAGCAAAGGGCTCTCTTCATCAGAGCCCTCCTCGACCCGTAAACCCACCTCAGGGTCAGGGTTCATGACCTCTGACACCAAGAGGAGATGGGACATCCTTTTCTTCAGTTTCTTCTGATTTAATGAAGACAAAGTTGACTTGATTGGTTTGTTATGGGACTGCACTCCAATTCCATTTACAGAATGACACCAGACACAACGAGCTGCCAACCTACTCTACGCAAGATGAAATATGAGTGTCATAAATGCTTGTCCTCGTGTCAATTAGCTAGAAGAATCCTTTCAAACCTAGGAACGCGTATTGATATGTGCATTTGGTTTCCTAATGTCCTTCTAAACAGTGTGTGTGTAGAGCGCTGTACCTGAGAATGGTAACAAACACTCAGATCGATAAAAAACAGGGGGGGAGGGGGTACCTGGGCCTTGTCCTCTCCTAGAGCCTTCAGATTCTCCACCATTTCAGTCAGGGCCTTCAAACAGGGGGACATGTCCCAGTATACACAGAACAGCTGGCAGGGAGAGACAGGGAGGGAGGCAGGGAAGGAAGAAACCAGAAAGTAGAGAGAGAGAGAATGATAGTGAAAAGAAAGCGGGAGAGTGGGAAGAGTACAGAGTAGGAGAGGCAGAGGGTTGGATGTTTTCTGTTCGTGATCTGGCACTCGGTCATGGCATACATTCCCATAGCTAGACCTAGACGCCTACCTGTAATTTCCCAGTGCAGTTCTGCACCCAGTCAGCCACGCCCACTAGCAGATTGTGCGTGCTCATCATTTCGTTCACCCGGATCAGACGCACATCCACGTTCATGTTGATCTGGAAGGTCATCCCAGTCAGGATTCAGACAGAGACCACAAATCCATCACAAATAACCCTCCATCCACACAGGTTTGCAAACTTCTGAACTAGGGGCAGTACCTAAAAATCAAGGTAGACATGCTCTCTACAATGCGGCAACGAGAGGGAATGCCTACCGTTTTGTTGCTGTTATGCAGTTTGAGGACTATGGCAGTTGTGAGTAAGATGGAGATGAGGCTGACAGACAGGCAGAGCACCCAGTAGTCTGTGATGAAGAGGTACAGATGGAGGGTGGAGTACACCGCACACCAGATCACAATATAAATCACCTGGAGGGGAGATTGGCAGGCTGGCTTCATACATCTGACAAAGCGACAGAGAATGCTCCTGCATAACGTCAGGTGCTAGAACTGGGACACTGATTAAGATGCTTATTGTGACTGAGCGCAGCGATAGTTGCAAAAATGAAATAATAAAACCCAGAAAACTGGAGTGTGAGTGAGAGCATGGTGAGGAGGAAGTATACCGGAGCCATGATTAAATGGAAGAAGGAGGAGTTGAAGAGCAGATATCTTCTGACCGATGCATGGTCAAGAGCAGTATTTAAAGGGCTCTCAAAGTCCCTCACTGGAATCTGCAATGACACAACCAAGAATCAAATTATATATTATTACAAAAATCTGCATTAGTGTGTCTGTGTTAATATACAGTATGTGTGAGTGTGTTTGTGTGTCTGTGTCTATGTGTTTAGGTGACCTGGAAGCCTTCTTTCTCCAGCAGGGACCTGCAAATTGTCAGATCAAAGCCGGGGACCAGCATGGACGAGCTTGGCACAGCCAGCACACACTGACCTGGAGGAGTAGGTGAGGAGGAAGAGAGGGAGAACAAAAGGAAAAGAAGGAAGAATCCGAAAAGGGAAATAAAGAACCAGAGAGAAAGCATTAGAAGGTACGGCTTAAAGGGTTTTAGAGACACACTGGTAAGACAAACCTGGAACATACACATCTGTTACTACCAACCATTGGTATATCTGAAAGATCTAGAGGCTTCCGTTGCAGTCTGGGCCTTGGTGTTTCTGGGCTGCATGTCAACATCGCTCTCTATGTCGTCCTCCATCGTTACAAAACCTTTCGGGACCAAAAGAATAAACAGGATCATGGGCATTCTGACAGTTACTCTTAAACCACTAACTAGACTTAATGAGTGCAGATGTATGCACAGTTCACACTAGAATCAAGATCCCTGAACTGTGTCTATGCCTGAACTCAGCATAGTGAATGTAGCAGTATCTGTGATCAGGGCTGCTTGGTCTGTTTACTGCTGTGTTTCCTGTGTGGGATTCTGCAGTTTATCTTGCTAGTATAAAATAACATCCCTGATGTGTGATAGAGGGTGTGAGGACACTGGAGGAGAAGATCTACCTCTTCAACGTCTGAATAAATCTGCATCCCCCTTTACGGTGTTAGTGTGTGAACTGCAGCTCAATCTGAGAAGCCATGTCCAATCTTTAGCTCTGTGACAGCTCTGTCATAATCCAGGCCTGAAAAAAGCAAGTGAAAACTGGTTCTTAAGTAACAGGAAGTAACAGGAAACCAATGTTGCTTCTGCTTTTCAGGTACTGTCATCGTTCGTGTGCTAACACTTTCACATTTACAGACACTGCCTTACTTTTAAGTTCTTGGTCTTGAATTTTGGTTCAAAGGTTCACGTTTTGTGAACTTTTTACAATCGCTGACAGTTGTAGTTCATGATCAGATTGATGAAGGACAATTATTTTAAGCACCATAGAAAATGTATCTTATTTTTGCGTGAAAAATAAACATACCAAATATTGGAAGTACACACAAGTATCCAGGATTACTCTATTTATAGAACATATTTACTATAGATGGCCCCTGACCTGTATTTTCTCCCTTAAGAAACACTTGACATGGTTTAGCAGATGAAAAGCACAACAACCGTATGAAACAAACTTACAGTGACGCCAGTCCACAGCTGTCTTCAACAGTGCTCCTTTCCCTTTGGGGACTTGACAGTCTGTAAAAAGGATCAAAGAGAAACTAACCAGAGAATAGTTACACTCAGACATAGCTTTAGCTCTCTACTTCCTTTTATTTTCTCTCTCCCCGTCCCTCTCTCCCTCTCTCTCTCTTGCTATTTTTAGTTAGCTTGCGAGAAAGGGAGACACATTTCAGCAGACAAGTGTGAAACCCTAATGTCAACTCCCTGCCCTTTCCAGACACTCTTTCTTCCCCCCCTTGCGTTCTTCGTTACACTCTCTCTTTCTAATTCTCACATCCTCTGAAGAGTGAAGAAGACACATCTTGATATTGACTGGAACCCTTGCATTTATTCATTTAGCAGACGCTTTTATCCAAAGCGACTTACAAGAGAGAGCTTTGCCAACTACCTGTTCCCAAAAATACAGTGCATGTGCTGCATGTGTGTTCATCTACAGCTGACGTGCCTGTCATGTGCATTCTGTGATGAGTAAGACACAAACAATGACTTGGGGTAACACACACACTCATCTCAGCTCCTCATTGCCCTACATTACAGGGAGCTCACATCACTGAACAATTTTCAACATTCAGCAAGTGGAATAGTTAGTTCTAGTTGTTGAAATTGTAATTGTATGCATTAATTCAGAATTCAAGAAACTATATTGTGTCTATGATGACACTAATGTCAACAGGTTGATCAAGGTGAAACATCTCATTAGCTTCCTACTAAATTCTTTGACCCTAAAGACACATTATTTTTTACAAATCAATTGAATAATGTTATCATAATCCAAACGATAAGTAAAGTGATATACCAGGACGTACCATAATTACAGGCTGTATTCCTATTGGGCTTACGAACCATATACTCTTACATCAACCCTCTTTTTCTTTCTCTGTCTCTCTCTGTCTCTCTCTGTCTCTCTCTCTCTCTCTCTCTCTCTCTCTCTCTCTCTCATGCTCTCTCTGTCTCTCTCTCTCTCTCTCTCTCTCTCTCTCTCTCGCCCAGCTTGTGACTCAGATCAGCAACACCACATGACTGAAGGAATGCAGTCAGTGCTCTCAGCCTTGGGTGAATAAAAGAATGAATGAATAAGTTCATTCCTAAGTCTGTGGTCAATCGGTATGTATACAGGAATCTATGACGTCTCTTCTGAACGTTTTTAATAATAAAAAATAATAAAGTAAACTGGGTTGGCTGTTCATGGTTGTTAAACAAGCTTCAGCTGGTGAAACTGATTACAATTCCTATATTATCACACTAACTACACACTATTGAATACCCTAGTAATCTTTCCTCGTGAAGTTGCTGTAACGGACCTCAGCTGTTGGCAGGGACGTTTCTAGGATTGAAAGAAAGGGGGGGCTTAGCCCCTGGCATTTTCTGTCGACGGGGGGGGGGGGGGAGTCGTACCGCAGACCGATGTGAGCCAGCCAGCGATTCCCAAAGACATCCGTTTTTCACTAGTTTTTCGAACTTGTGGGTTACATTTTTGACGCTCAAGTGACCGACATTTAACCGAGAGCATCCGGTAATTTTTCGAAATAAAATATTGTTATTAATTATCGTGTTTCTTCGGCGGCCCGATAATAATCCCGATAATTATTTAGGGGGGCTGAAGAACATTTAGGGGGGGGCTTCAGCCCCCCTAAAACAGGGCTAACGACGCCCATGGCTGTTGGTCTTCTGGGGAGTCATGTTTCTGGTCTGGTGGTCTCTGACCTGAGATGGTCACACATTAAATTACATTAGCAGTAGGCCTACAGAGTGGAAGGCTCACCCAACTTTTTCATCGAAGCAAGTGCGCTCTCTTGTGTTATACCAGAGTAAGTAAGACTGTGTTTGATGTTTGCTGCCTATTAATTTATTAACGAAATATTTCCATTTAATAATTTTGTATATCCCAACAGAGTAGTGCAAAACAAAACGAGTCCTCTGCGAAACTATTTAGAATATTTCTACCAATTTTATCAGTGATTGATTTCTTGTCGAAACAACCCACTTGGGCCTATGCACGGTTAATTTCATATTTGCGTGTGATTACGCCTGGGCATATTTCACTTTAAGGCTATTTTTAATTGTTCTCCATTTTATTTGTCGATGTTATAAATAAATGTATAAATCATGTCGATAACATGATTTATTTATATATTTCTTCCAGTGCCATATGACAACATTGTCACGTGATCCAGCCTCTGTCACATGATGTCAGAGGTGTTGAGATAAGGATGTGGACATGCTTATTGTTAAATAAGCGAGCAGACTAGGGTAGTGTTACTTATTGTAGCTTAATCTGTATCACTGATTTTCTGACTTTTACAACACAACAGTAATAAGTGAAGGGACACACCAAACAGCATGTTTGCAAGACCTTATTCTATGCGTGTGAGTTGTGGAGTCGCTGTTCTTTTGGTGTTAAGTTACTGTGAATGCACAGTAAATGGCCTGGAGGTAAGTCAACGAGCAAACTGCATATATCTTTCATTTAATTCAAGAGATAAATTTGAGTAGAATGCTCAAATTACAAGGGTAACCAACAATATACGATGTTTTCTGCAATTCCATGGAATTCAAAGCCAGTGTTTGGTTATTCCGGAAGTTGGCATTAAATTTTGGTGTTGCCACCTACTGTGGTTTCCTTTAGAAGTCGCAGTATGTTGCATGGTCAAGCTTAAGGACCGATCTTAAACACCCTTCCTGTATCTAACTTGCATGAACTGAACTTGCATGCTGGGTGATGTACAACGTCATTTCAAAAGTTTTTTTTAAGTCAGTGCTATTTTTCTAACAAAGCAAAAAGAAACGTTATAACCAGGGGAATTATACTGACACTGACACTCCTTACTGATTGCTATGTCACATGCTGTTTATGTATTCAGCTGTCTTATGTCTCTGTCAACAGCCAAGGAAGCCAAAGTCTGTTTTGCTGATAGATTCAACAGTCAGCATACTTAGAAAGTGCATTTGTTTGTTCCAGATTGACCCTTTGGTTTATGATGAGCAGTTGTTGTGGGTGGGCGGAGGGGCCGGGGAGGTGAACACCTACCGAATCCCCTTGCTCAGCTTCACCCCAAGGGGCAGTCTGCTTGCCTTCGCCGAGGCCAGGAAGACATCGCAAAATGACATCGGAGCCAAGTTTATTGCCCTGCGTCGCTCAACAAACAGAGGTATGTTATCCACCCCAGAGCATAGAGACGGACAGAACAGCATCAATAAACAACCTTTTTCTCCTATATATAGAGACACTTAAGTCACCATCTCTATCCCTTTTAGGGGCCACCTGGTCTCCCACCTCGTTCATAGTGGATGACGGTTCTCTGGAGGATGGTCTTAACCTGGGCTCTGTGGTGGCGGATGAGGAGGCGGGCTCCATCATGCTGATCTACTCAATCTGTTTCCACCGCTACCACTGCAGCCCCTCAAGCACCATGATGGTGGAGAGTTCGGATGATGGCCTGAGCTGGAGCCCCCCACGCAACCTCTCTGTCCAGCTAGGAGTGAAGAGCTTCGCCCCCGGGCCTGGTTTTGGCATCCAGGTTGGTGGTCATGTTTTGCTCGGTTTTCAGTAATGATGAGGATCGTACTCATGTTGTCAAGGCTTGTCTACCGGCCAACTCTTGGTTAATGGTTACATTCAGGACTAGTTTATCCAAGTTTGGTCTCAACTAAGTGATTGGTTGTGTTACAGTCCTGCAACACCCACAGATTCTGGATTTATTACAGTGTACTATCAAACCTCTAGGTGTACTGGTTACTATCAGGATGTGAAGATAATTTCAGCAAATGTGACATTGCATCTCAACAACATTACCAACCCTGCATTACCCTGAATTCAGTACTTCTGGACAGTGGACCAGGTGCTGAGTCTGTCTGTCTGTCCTCCTGTCCTTGTCCATGCTCACAGAAGCGCTATCCCCCAGCGAAAGGCCGCTTGGTGGTGTGTGGTCACGGCAGCATTGAGGGGGATGGGGTCTTCTGCATCCTGAGTGACGACCATGGACGGAACTGGAAAAATGGTGCTGCGCTGAAGAGCATCCCATACAATCAGCCCAAACAAGCCTTGGACTTCAACCCAGACGAGTGCCAGGTTAGATCAGGGAGGGACTGGAGGAACTTTTGGATGATCATAGTTTCTTATCCACTGTTGTGCCAGTGAACTAACTATGGGAGTTAATTACACTTTATGAATAATGAATGACTAAGGGGCCATCCCACCCCTCTTGCTAGCATCTTTCACACAATCTGTCCTGTATCCCTGTCTATATCCTTAATCCATCCTTTCTCCTCAGCCTGTAGAGATGAAAGACGGCAGCATCATCGTCAATGTGCGCAACCAGAACAACTACCACTGCCGGTGTCGTGTGGTGGTACGCAGCCTGGACGGAGGGGAGTCTCTGCCGGTGGAGGAGCTGATTTTTGACTCCACCCTGGTGGACCCTGCGGTGGCAGCAGGGGCTCTGCAAAAGGAGGGGGTGCTCTACTTCACCAATCCTGCCAGCAGCCAACAGAGTAAGGACCAAGGGGATGGGGGCTCTGTGAATGGGCAGAGTAGTGGTAGAGCACTGACTACAGATTAAGTCCCCCTAAATTGGTTTGTCTGCTAAGTCATATGGTTCTAAATGAGAAATTGTTTTTCATTTTTCCGTCCTCCAAATTTGTCTACCTAGGGGTAAACCTTACCCTCCGCTGGTCTCTGACCAATGGCACGTCGTGGGAGAAGAACGCTGTTCAGATATGGGCCGGGCCAAGTGGCTACTCATCTATGACATCACTGAGGAGTGACTACCCTGAGGACAAGAAGTACATATTTGTCATATACGAGAAGGGACACAAGGACTATGACGAGACCATCTCATTTGCCAAGGTCCATCTCTATGGAGGAAGGTAGATAAGGGCTGGGGCAGGAGTATCTAAATGTGGACGGTTGTATGATTCACTTCTTATATTGGCCAATAATGGGCAACATTCGATTTTACATCTCTCAGGAACTCTCTGTGGTTATTAACACTGTTGACTTAAAATGTCCTGGGTGTTGGGAGTAGGAGGGGCAAAGGAAACACGAGAAAACTAGGCTTAAAAGTTTAAGCCTCCTGCTTGTGGATAGAATGATAAAAATGTATACTTACACTTAAGTTGAAGTGTATCACAGTACCATCCACTCTAGGCAGATGAAGAACTGAAGTTTCTGTTTAAATAAACTTGGATCAGTCTGCCTTCTACTAAAAATACCAGTACTCTAGCTGAAGCTACAGTGATATATATATATATATATGATTCTGGTGTCAACTTCCTGCCTGCTGTGATGAGGAAGTGTCCCACCCACCTTTTGTTAGGAAGGGGTGTAAGGAAAGAGGGAATGATGATGAGGATTGACACATTGGTGTCCCTTTGACCATAAAGATATTCATTGTTTGTGTCAGTTCAACTTGTGGAGGACAATGCAAAATAATGTGAATTAAATAACCCTTATCAACACTTTGTTTTGAATGATCTGGCATGCTATAACTTTCCATTTACAATGTGTTCTCTGACTGCACTTAATATTACAATTTGTTGTTTTTAGTTAGTATCAGGTTAGCTCATTTTAAATGACCTTGTTGTGGAACTTTGTGCACCTTCTGTTGTGATCTTGGTAATATGTTGTATGTTAAATTGCCATATGTTATGGCTCAAAGGTTTTACCAGATTTTTTCAAATGATCTGTTTAGATTAGATTGATGTGAAAATATCTCACCAGGTTTAAGAACTTTTCTGATAAATTAGTATTTGCCTTAAATAAGAGTTTAATAAATGCAAGCCATTTCATTATTCCATATTTTTATAGAGATATGTAGCCCTTCCTTCACTGTTCTTTTCATTATGAAATCAACACTTATGACAAAGGGAGCTATTAATGTGTTGTGTTTGGATTTCTTTATAGAAATCTTTCAAATTTTGTTTAATAATATGCATATGGAAATGAAACATTGCTTTTAGTCTCAATTTAATGAACCAGGCCACATTAAATGCATCATCTTTGTTCCCCAAATGAATTTCTCTGATCAGGTTGTGATCAGTGTATGAATAAAGTTTTTACACACATGTTAATTGTTGCCTTTATTCATTCAAGTGTGGGTATCTAGATTATAACTACTGATATTATGCCGGAAAAAATAAGTTACATAAAAACCAGGGCGTGATGAAAGAGAAACTATTGGGGGAAAAAAGATGGATATTTGGGCTGATTGGATGAAAATCGAAATCGGAACTCCTTCTGATAATTCGGCTCCGCCCTCTTCGCGTGCCCTCCACCCCCCTCTGCACTGCCGTCGCTAGTAGCCGTTGACGGCTCTTGTAGTGACGGATCAAGCCCTCTGTAATATTTTTCTTTTTCCTTTTTCATTTGTTTTTTTTGGGGAAAAAGAAAAGGAGTACAAGTAAGACGATTTACACACATTAGCCTCCAGCTTTCTGTACTTAAATTTACATCACAATTATATTCTAGTTCGGGTTGCTTAGCCGACGAACTAGCAACTCATAGCTAGTAGCAGCTAACCTGTTAGCAGGGTATTGCTAGTAGTAGCTAACGAGCTCGCGGACCCAACGCGAGCTGTAGCTAGCCAGAAAGCTAACTTGAGTGCTAAGCTAATATATTATTCTGCGATACAACCTCGAGACAAGTCGGGACGAGACCAGGTTAGTAGCTACCAATATTTGACATTTGTATGTAACGTTAGGCTAAATGCTTAATTTGGCCACGGTTGGACATAAACATATTGCTTCCTTGGTGGCCAGCTAACGTTAGCCTTAACATACGTGCTCGAGCGCACGGCTCGCTAATGGCAAGTAAACTGTATTAATGGAGCTGAGCAGTGAACATTAGGGGATGTTTTGGATAGATAGCTCTAACTATATATCTAGGTCCACCAAAAGACATAATGATATGGACTTGGTTTGCATTACATCGAAGCGATAGATAGTATAAGTCGGTGAAAATGGTGAATGTTACATGTGTTAGACGTTAAACCGTGGCTAACACCGTTCAAGCTAAGCTAGCCGGTTTGTTCTATAGCCTCGAATTCGGACAGGCCTACCAACCACACCGCCATTTTGTTTTGTTCTTCCCATATAATTCCTTTCTAAAATACACAGTTCTTGTTTTATTTTGTTCAATTTTGTTCCACCAGTATACACCTGCTCAATCCAAATTGAAATGGCACTATACACAGTGATTGTTGAAGAAATGTGTAGCGACTAATATCACCATTGCATGATATTGGAAACGCATTACGAAACAACGCAGTGAGTCCCCCTCCCAACGTGAATATGGAGGCCGTATTAGCTGGCTGAGCTAGCGGTCTAACTGATGCAGATGCTAAATTGATGATGGGTAATCATAGTAGTTACATTGTTATACCGAAAACCTTTTGTGTGTGACGTTTAACGGTAGTAGTGGTACTATACCGGTAACCATAGTTATCTGGTGCTATGCAATGTTTACTATATGGCCATGAAGTTCTCCTGTGTCAAGTTGCCCCACAAGGCCCCAATGATGGAGTATTGCACTGATGGCTTGTTACTAGCTGTCCTTGTTAATCCCTAAACAACACGTAGCCTAGCTTCTGTAGTGGGCCAGCCATGCCACGGCCTCATTATCTCATCTCTTCTGATGTTGAGACCTGCTGCTGGTCAGTTATTGTAGGGAATAGTGACTCGAACTCGAATTTGTTCTTTCAGACATTACATTAATGACCCATCTTACGTCTTCTCTGCTGTAGTTCTTGTTCCTCTGTTGCGTAGACATGTTTGACGAGGTTTAAATCTGGCTGAGCGGTTAGGGAATCGGACTGGTAAACAGAAGCTTATGGGTTAGAATTTTAGTCGTGACAACATTTGGTTGTGGCCTTGGGCAAGGCACTTCACCCTACTTGCCTAGGGAGAATGTCCCTGTATTCGCTCTGGATAAGAGCATCTGCTAAACGATTAAATGTAAATGTAAAAGCTACCAAACATTGCCCATGTCTCCAGATAGTATAGGCTTCCACACGTAAACAGGCCTGATATCAGTGTTGATGGAGATAATGACCTGACAGGCGTCACAATACATAACTGCTTTCTTTGTGGGACAACAGTAAGAGAGAACCTTGGCAAAAGCGTGCTGCCTGTTGTCAAGCTTGCGGAAGTCGGTCACCATCATTATGAGAATGAAAACGATTAATTGATTGCAAATTTAATTACAAAAAGAAGGCTTTTAAATGTGTATGGAGGGAAGGGGAGGTCGTCATGTCTTGTAATATTAGTCGACAGGGTTTTTTTTCTAAGCAGTGCAGCGGACCTTAAAGTCAGCCAAATATTTATGAATTGGACAGATGTCAGTTGATTTTATTGGTGAGCAGTAAAACGAGATCCACAATGGTGTTGCCATGGTGGCACTCCCTTTCACAGCAGATATTGAGGAACATAATGTAGAATCTATCTCCATGGCAACTGCGGTTCTTTGCCTTTTCCTATGAGTACAGTGTTTCCTGTTGGGAGTGCTGGCTGGAGTTAAGATCTGTCATATAGGCCCTAGCTGCAGCCATGCACACAGAGGACTGGGCCTCCTGGATCTGATTTAGAGCAAAGTCAACTTGCACTAACGTACACTCTTAGCTGCTGCATAGCAGAAGCAGTTACAGGCTGGTAGAGTGAGAATGCGGTGGCTGTGTAGAACCCTTTGGTCAGCTCAACACTACACTATTTAGTTGACTCTCACTGTCCATCTAGTGTCTGATGTCCAATGTCTCTCTCTCTTTCCAACTTCTTCTTCTGGGTCTTCTCAGTCTCAGGGCTCACCATACTCAATGAGCGGACAGCGCAATGTCAGAGCGCTCTGGGCAAACTGCAAAGGGGAAGGATGGCAAAACCAAGTATGCATCTCTCAACCTGTTTGAAACCTACAAAGGAAAGAGCCTTGAAGCACAAAAGCCTGTTGGTGAGTATCTCCTGCGGCGCGGAGAGAGAACTGTCACAGTAAAGCTCGGTCCCCATCTCAAGAGGCCTAGGAGGGTTTTCTCCATACTCAATTCAGCGATTTGGTTTCGAATAAAGGCCGTAGATTATTACTCGGGTCTTTTTCAAAGGTTTCTATTCCATGCGTCAGTAGATTTTTGAGTTTGCAGACCTAGGCTCAAATGGCAGAGAGCGATAGAGGCCATAGGCTTATATCAAGAGTGGGCAGCACAAAGGCTGCCTGGCTAGTTGGCCCTGGCCTCGATCTGACACAGAGGTCTGCTTGTAATAGCAGTTTGACTGGTGCAAGATCTCACCCTCCATGTTTAATTCAGCAGCTCCCCACCATGTCTAAGCAGCTGCCCCTGTTTCCCAACTGCACCCCACAGACACACACACAGCAGTAGCTCCCAGGTCTTGTATGGTTTAGGTTTCTCAGACCATAGAAACAAATGGGGGATTGATATTCCACACAGCTAGGCCTATGCTTTTCAGACCACCACCCAAAAACTGGAGCCTCTACCCCGAGTCAAGCACAGCATCCTCCCATCTAATTTCAGCAACGCATTTCCTCACAAACGTTATTTTAGTCTGTGAAACCTCTCGGATACGGATTCAAAGGAAACAGTGGAAATGAGTGTCTTTGGGCTACTCTCCCGATTTGTATGGAGTTGTTGAAGCATCTCATTGTGTAGGCTAGCAGCCTGTTAGCGAGTGCTGCTGTGGCTGGCATGCCCCTCCTCTCTGTACGTCCCGCCCCCCAGGGTGTCAAGTTACATTGGGCTCCCTGCTAATGACTTCCCCTCCGGTCTCTTTTCTCTATCCCACCCCCTGCTTTCCCCCACTCTCTCTCTTACTCTCTCAAACCCTACTTCTCTCTCTCTCTCCTTTCTGTCTCTGTCCCTCACGTTATCTCTGTGTTGTCTCTTTGCCCTCCTTTCTTGCGCTCCACATCAGTTCCCCCCCGCCATGGCCTGCAGTCTCTTGGTAAAGTTGCCTCCGCTCGGCGTATGCCACCCCCTGCTAACCTGCCCAGTCTGAAGGCGGAGAACAAAGGCAACGACCCCAACGTCTCTCTGGTTCCCAAAGACGGCACAGGATGGGCAAGCAAGCAGGAACCAGCAGACCCAAAGAGGTGAGCCTGGATGAGCCCCGGCAAACAGCACAGCATACAGGAAGTCACCCAGCTCAAATGTCTTCAAAATGCAAGGCGTATATAGAGTCCTTCCATTTTGAAGTCCTTGCATTTTGTGGCTTCGTCAACCAGCCCAAATGAAGGAAAAAAATTAATAAAGCCTCCACTTTAATATAAAATGTGTCATGAGCCACTCAAGAACAACCGTCTTCCAGATGTCCTGTTCATTGGCAATGTGGCAGCTAAGGTGTGACACAGAGAAGGAACACGTTTCAGCTCAGTAATTACCCATGATGTCTGACTGACTGGTGTGTTGGTCACCGGCCCATCTGTTGTGGTCCTCTCTCTCCTCATCTCTCTCCTCATCACTCTCTCCGTCTCGCTCTCTCCTCAGTACCGATGTATTGTCAGCACCGCAGCCGGAGTCGCAGCAGCCTGTGGTTTCACAGACGCCTGCAGAATCGACCCGCCCGAGAACCCCCCCAGCTCCAGAGGTACCGACGCTGCACGCACGCACGCAAACACACTCTTACCACAGGCACAACCATTTCAAAGTGTATCGATGTATGTACAACAATACTTCATATCCTCTCTGATGCTGGAATTTTCCTCATAGTTGTTCTGTTTGTCCCTCTCAGGCTCCGGCCCCGGCTTCAGCCCTGGCCGCAGGGGCAAGGTCCTGGGCTCAGGCCAATGTTACACTTGGAGCACAAGGAGATGGTGAGTGGTATCTCTCTTCCTTCCCTGCTATGTCTCTCACTCTCACAGTAGAGTGACCTGCCACATTAACATTGGCCGATAGCAGACCTTAAACCAGACCTGCACATAAGATAAGAAATCCTTAAAATAAGATAAGAAACATGGTGCCCCTGTTAACCTCTGATCTCTGGGCTCAGGTGGAAAGGGATCAAACCAACAGTCGCCATTCTCTCGCGAGGAATTTCCCACCCTGCAGGCGGCTGGCGACCAGGACAGGGTTGTCAAAGAACAGGGCACTGCAGATCAGTGGTATGGGCCAGGACCAAGCCTCCGCCCCCCGAGTAAGTAGCACCAGTCGTCATGGTAATCCCATTCCGAACGTAGACCTGGGACACATTTATCAGGGCATCCTTGGCTAACAAGGGGCTACGTGTGTTTGTCACACAGCACATTCTGCACATAGTTACCGAGCCCTTTCTTTCCCCCCTCTCTTCTCAGACGTTACAAGCTGGCGGGACGGTGGGGGCCGCGCCCTGGCGCCCGCCCTGGCAGGGGAGGGGGTAGCAGAGGGTGGTGCTGGAGGGGCCTTGGTGATGGAGGGGGCGGCGGTCGGAGGGGTTGGCCAGGTTCCTCCTTCCCTCCAGCAGCAGAATCCCTCGTCCCATGTGCCAGCTAGGAACTCGCCTGCCGGCAGCCCCTCCCTGCCCCTCCCTCAGCCGGCTGTGGGTCCCGGCTTCCCTGCCTACCGAGGGATCATGCCCCCCTTCGTACGTCCCTCCGAATCGCCCTGCTGACACCCTCCACACAGCTTCGCTTCCAAACAGCCAGAGCTTGGCACTAACTAAACCTGTGTTCCTTTTGCAGATGTACCCTCCCTACCTGCCCTTCCCGCCCCCCTATGGCCCCCAAGGGCCGTACAGGTTCCCCCCACCAGGAGAGGCAGCCCCTAGGTAAACAAAGACACCCCCCCCCCCCGATTTTACACTCACACATCCATACATTTGTATTGAAAAAATCTGTGTGATTTAGAACACAGCTTGACTTCCCATATCTGTCATCTTACCCCTCCAGGTTCGCTCGTTCCCAGGGCGGCCCAGAGGGAAGGCCCCAGGGTGGGCCGCGCGGTGGGGGAGAGGTGGTGAAGCGCCCCTCCATCCTGAAGCAGGATGACCTGAAGGAGTTGGACGAGCTGGACCATGATGGAGACGAGGGCTGGGCAGGTGGGATACACACCTGAACTGTTGCTGTACATGTTGAGCTCCTATCAGTCAACGTCAAGGAGTCCAAATGTTAAAATGGCCTTGACTTCATGGTTCTATATCATGCTAAACAGATGGCCAAAAAATAGCTGAAATAAACAAACCCTCCTGTCCTTTTGTTTTTAGACAGTCAGATAAACCCCATCAATGTTTGATAAGAGGGAAGGTGATTCATTTTTATCTCCATGTTAAGCGTGCTGATGCTGATAGTGCTGCTGCCTGAATGGTTCATTAGATAATGCATGTAGAAGAGAGTGAGAGTGATGTTGCCAACAAGCACCTCTATGCAGCCTAGCTATCATATGTCCTGCTCCCAAGCCAAAGAGCTTCCACTGCACTGGCCACATGCTGCTCTGGGGGAGGGGAGGTGTGGGGGAGGTTACAAGGATCAGGTTTGTTGCAGTGGGGGGGGGGGGGGGGGGGGTGAAGAGCATGCATTGTTCAGTGGCCTTCTGGTGCTGTTGGCGTTGCGTGAGCGTGTGGCCATGGTACGACGGCGCGTTGTGCTCGCTTGTGGCGTAACGCTCCTCGAACGTGTGCTCCGTCCACAGGCCCTCACGAGGAGATCGATTACTCTGCCAAGCTGAAGTTCAGCGACGACGAGGGGGAGGGCGAGGAGGAGGAGGGGGAGGAGGAGCGGAGCGACAGCAAGAACACAGCACGGTGAGGATGCCCCAACTTACCCCATGTGGCATGTTAGCGAGGCATGCTGGGATATGCGTTTGGGAAGAAATGACTATGGCTGTTTTATTGACATCCCCCCCCCCCTTCCTTCCTGTCCTCGACCGCAGGGACCAGCCGAGGACCCAGGACGGCCCCCCTCCGGTCCCCCGCTCCCGTGCCTCCGACAGCGGGGGCGACAGTCGCCGCACCCCTCCCACCACGGACGGCCCCCCGCCCCCCTCCAGCAAGCCAGGTTGGGCCGAGGAGGGGGGCAGCGGCTGGGGAGGCCAGGGAGGTGCCCCTGCCTCTTACCAGGTATACCCTCCACTGACAAAGGGCCTTTTGAGAGGCAGCTTAAACATGCTCTGGAAAGATGGAGCGTTCTATAGGGTAAAAAAAACAACAACAAACAAAGAACCCGCTATCAAGTCAGGGTGAGGAGAGGTGAGGTAGTAATGAGGTATGTGTGGTGTGGAAACTGCATATTTAGCCTGGCTAACTACTATGTGCCTGCCTGTATACAGGGACGTAAACTTGGGCTGGGTGGCCCCCAGGAGCAGCCCTCCCCCCCACCAGGGCCTCTCCTCGGACAGGGGCCCTACTCCTACTACCGACAGGTATCGGAGGGGGACGGGGGGGGCTAGGGCCTGGTAGATATGCACCCATCCATACGGTGTTCATTCGTGATTCCTCTCATGAGTTGCGTTGCTTGCCGTTTCTCGCTGCCCACTCGCTGTCTCAGTCGTCGTCACACAGAGAGGGATCGATGTTAGCACAGCTCAGCGTCTCTGTGTCGCCTTTCCTGACGTGTCTGTGTCCGTCTCAGGACCGCCCTCATAACCAGGCTGGCCCAGCCGCAGGCTCCGGCCCCGCTGCCCTGCCCGCAGGGAAGCCCGTCCCTCCCCAGCAACAAGCCCCGCCCCAGCCTGGAGGCCTCACCCCTCCTCCCCAGGCGGGTCTGCTGGCCCCACCCCAGGGCGAAGACGAGGACGAAACTTGGCGCCAGAGGAGGAAACAGTCCTCTACGGAGATCTCTGCTGCCGTGGAGCGAGCCCGCCGGCGCAGGGAGGAGGAGGAGCGGCGGATGGAGGAGGAGCGGCGCGCGGCGTGCGCTGAGAAGCTGAAGCGGCTAGATGAGAAGCAGCAGCAGCTAGGGGGCAGCAGCAGCAAGACCCCCAGCCTGGACGGAAACTCAACCGCCGCCACGGCGGGCAGCCCCAGCCCCTCCCTGTCTGCCTCTGCCTCCTCCCCCAACATCAGCCAGCCCCCGTCCCCCTGCGTGGACCCCGAGGAGCCCCCCCTCCTGTCTGTTCAGCCAGGGGCAGGGCCCGGTGGGGATAGACAGAGGGCCAACAGCAACAGCAGCTATGACTCCAACACTGGTGAGCCTGAAATGACCTCATAGCCTCTAAGTGCATGTTTTTACCTGATATTTACGGCCGATATTGATACGGATATTTGGCGATAAGAAAAGAAAGTATATTCCGATATATCGATCAATTTATATTTTAAAAAGGGGTGTTTTTTATCGTTATTCAAGCAACGGTGTTGTTCGTTTTTATATATCCATACAAAATATTAGGAAAATGCTTTATATCGACCGATTAATATCGTCCTGCAGATATGTCAAGCTCTGGTTGTTGTTAACAAACATGCTTGGCCTCTTCCAGACACCCAGCCATGTCCCCAGCCCCCAGTGCCCCAGCAACCGCAGCCCCAGCCTCTGCAGGAAGCCCCCATTGCTGGGGAGGGCAAGGAGGAAGCCCCCGGTAGCTCTCACCCACGTAGCGGTGGAGGAGGCGTAGGAGGAGGTGTGGACCCAGTGAAGGTGGAGAGTATCGGGGGAGGAGCTAGTCGCCAAGCCAGCGGGCTTCCCGCCCAGGGATACTCCAAGTACCAGAAGTCCCTCCCCCCTCGCTTCCAGAGGCAGCAACAGGTGAGGAAGAAGTTCACATTCTGGTGACTTAGCTTCATTTACTGAGTCTTTGTGAGCACAGCGTGATTGGTCTTCCCCGCTCCTGTTTGGGGATGTTATCCTCTCTTGTTGACCCTGTTGTCCTTCTTCAGAGCATCCTGGCGTTCGCACACTCTGTCCCAAACAGCACTGGCTTCATGTTCTAATCAATAATGACTAATCAATGCTTTACCAGAATAGTCCGTACACAACTGCACTGCATTGCAGGCTTGGTGGGATTCAAAATGGTCAAAGAAGAAGAATAACGTGATGTGTGTGTGTTTTTGTGTGTGTTCAGGAGCAGCTCCTCAAACAGCAGCAGCAGTGGCAGCAACAGCAGCAGCACAGCCAGGCCAGCCAGCAGGGTCAGCTGCCCCCTCAGCCCTCGGCCCCCCAGGGTCCCTCCCCAGGCTCCACTCCCCAGCCCTGCCCCAAGCAGTCACCCCTCTACCAGCCGGGCTCCATGGGGCGCCCCCCACCGCTGGCCATGAACTTCGACCCCCGCTGGATGATGATGCCCTACATGGACCCCCGTATGATGCAGGGGCGCCCCCCACCTATGGACTACTACTCCACCAACATGCACCCCTCAGGTTGGTCTGATTGGGGGTCATCTGTCTGGCCAGCATACACCAGGAAGCTAGTTAAACAGGCCTTACAGATAACAAGACGTCTGTTGTCATAGTACTGTAACCTATCTTTGTCTGGCAGGTATGATGGGGCGGGAGAGGTCTGATTCAGGGGGCTCTGGTTCAGATCCCTTTGACAGGCAACAGCACCCTGGACACCCGCACAGAGGGACCCCGCCCATGGACCCGAAGCTGGCCTGGGGCCCAGAGGTGTTCCCTGGGGCTGGGGAGGGCCGTGGACTCAGCTCCCCCCTCAGGCAGAAACAGCCACAGGAGGATGAGGACATGAGCAAGGGGCCAAGGTATGCATTCGTCAGGTGTAATTCTGTTTATCTTTTCTTCCCAGTCCAACATCTTTTTAAGAAACAAATATGGTTTCATAATTAGCATCAACATCATCGGTTTTGTGCGACTCTCTCCCAACCCCCCTCACTAGGAGTGACACGCCTCCGGTGCGCATGCGAGAAGGAGGACCGGGGCCCATCCAGCAGCCCAGCTCAGCCTCCGGCTCCTCCAACCAGACCCCGCCTCCCGTGGGCAACCAGGTGGGCGGGCAGGGTGGCAGCCACCACCCCCATCCCCATCAGTCCTTCATGGGTGGCCGGGGGAACTACAGCAACTTTCCTGACAGTGGCACCCGGATTCCCCCCCACCAGCAGCAAAGAGGCAGTGGGGGGGGCTTCAGCCACCAGGACGAGGGCCCACCCAGGGGAGGTCAGCAGGGCCAGATCTGGGGCACCCCCCACCCCCACTACGACCGCAATGGGCGCACGGACCTCTCCCCCCTGGAGAGCAACTCCCACCTTCACCACCACCACGGCCACCACCGTGACCCCTCCCACTTCCACCTCCAAACACACAAGCCCGAGAACGGCCGCGAGCCTAAGAAGGCTGACCCCTCACCTCCGCTTCACCAGCCCTCCCTGTCCTCCTCCTGCTCTTCCTCATCCTCCTCCTCCTCGGCCAGGGAGGATGGAAGCGGCAAGGTGGCCCTGCACCATCTGCCCACGCAGAGGGAGAACGAGGTGCACGGCGGGGGTGGAGGCAGCGTGAAGCAGGACAAAGCGGCTCCGGGCCACTCGTCCTCCCAGTCATATGCTCCACCCCCCTCCCAGCACCCCCTCCACCCCCAGGCCCAGCCCCAGCAGCAGGGCACCCAGCACCACCACCCCAAGCCCAGAGAGGGCCTGAGAGGACGGGAGCATAAGACGGAGACCCAGTGGGGGCCGAGGCCCGGCTCCAGCAACACACCCGGGGCCTCTTCTCACGGCAGGAGGGCCAACGCCCCGGTGGGTGGGAACGCCCGAGGGGAGGAGTCAGCCAATCCTTCGTCCGACCACAAACCTCCCAACCAGTCAGGGGGCAGCAATGCCAACAAAAGGGCGGGGCCCATTAAGAGGCCAGTGCTGAAGGAGATGAAGAGAGAGGGTGGAGAGGGTGAAGGAGAGAAGCCCAACGCAGGGGGATCTGGGAAGGACAAAGAGCAGGACAGCAGCCAGCCACCGACGGCTAAACAGGAAGCCTCCTCAGGCCCACAATCCTCTACTCTGTCTGGTAAAGATGACTCTGCTCACACCTCCAAGACACGCAATGGCGGGAAGGACCGATCTGCAGGAGGACTAGGAAGAGGGCCCAAAGACGGGGACAACCCGGCCCCCTCCTCAGGGTACTCTGGCCCCCCCTCCAGGAGGGAGAGGGACCGCTCCTTCGAGAGGGGCGGGGCTGCGTCCTACTCCGCCAGGGGCAGTCGAGCCAGCCGTGGACGCGGGGGAGAGTTTTACGGCCGTGGGCGAGGTTACCGTGGTACGTACACGGCCGGCGCACCCGGTGGGAGCAGCAGCACCCGAGGCAGGGGCGGCGGGCGTAACGGCAGGGACTACCGGCCCTCGGTGGGTGCTGGTTACCACCAGGAGTTCAAAGGGGAGACTTCGGGGGGGC
Organism: Neosalanx taihuensis; assembly: GCA_030340665.1. NCBI lineage: Eukaryota > Metazoa > Chordata > Actinopteri > Osmeriformes > Salangidae > Neosalanx > Neosalanx taihuensis. Next base: position 3,502,136 of record CM059306.1, read on the forward strand.
GGCACGGCCAGGAGAGGTCACAGCCCAACCCGGCGCGTGCCAGGAACCGCAGTGAGACGCGTAGCGAGGGCTCTGAGTACGAAGAGATCCCCAAAAGGAGAAGGCAGAGGGGCTCGGAGACGGGCAGCGAGAGTGCTGCCAGCGACCTTGCCCAGTCTGACAAGGAGGACCGCAAACCCAGCACCAAGAACGGCTCCGACAGCATCCCCAGTGGCGGTGGCTCCTCTGGGCCAGCCAGGGGCTCTCAGGCCAGGGTGTTCACCCCCAGGGGAGTGCCCTCTAGGAGGGGCCGAGGCGGAGGTGGTGGAGGAGGAGGAGGAATCTACAGGAGCAGCAGCGGGGGCGGAGGTATGGCCGGAGGTCACAGGTCAGGGCCAGGTGCCACCTCCCAGGGCTGGTCCTCTAAGCCGTCAGCCTCTGTGCGAAAGCAGCAGGCACCATCTCAGTCCTCCACCCCTAAGGAGCCGGGCAGAGGGAGTAGCGGGGACAAGAAGGAGAAGGCAGCTGATGGAAGCCAGGCCCATACCCAGGGAGCCAACCCTCCACAGTCCCAGTCCGCTCCTGCTGCCCCTGCTCCAGCCCCACAGGGCTCCGCTGAGAACGGGGGGCTCGGCACCCAGCAGTCCTCAACCAACTCCACGTCTACTTCCAGCGGCCCCCTTCCGCTTCCTCTGTCGGGTTCAGAGGGGCGTGGGTTTCCTCCCAGGGGCTTTGAGCGGCCACCTCGTCGCCGGCGTCACGGACGCTCCCAGCATCAGCAGGATAAGCCGCCGCGGTTTCGCCGGCTGAAGGAACGAGAGAACGCCGCTCGCATCAACGGGGGCGTCGGGGTCATAGGTGGAGGGAGACCCTCTTCACCTTCCCAGAATTCTGTTCAGGATACAGACTGCGTCCCCAACACAGCTCCTTCAACTGGGAATGCCCAGAACGCTAACCACAACGCCACAACGACTACAAACAACAACAGCGCCAGTGGCCATCTTGGCAGTGCTAATGTGAATTTAAACAGCCATCACCACCATCACTACAACCAGGGCAATGCTGGGCAGTCTCAATCTCAGCACCACCACAACCATAATCCTGTAGGGGGCGCCAAATCCCCTGACTTCTCCAACCAGAACTCGGACCAGGCCAACGAGGAGTGGGAGACGGCCTCCGAGAGCAGTGACTTCACCGAGTTCCGAGAGCGAGAGGCGGGAGGAGGGAAGTCGTACTCCTCGCACCATCACCACCACCACCCAGCAGGTAGAGGAGGGGGCGGGGGCGAGCGAGAGCTGACGGCGAAGGAGTCCGCGGCCAACAAGAGAAGCTTCTCTAGCCAGCGACCCGGGATGGAGCGTCAGAACCGCAGGGTGAACACAGGAGGTGGAGGAGGAGGCGGCGGAGGAGGAGGTGGAGGAAGGGGTCCGCGAGGCCCGCCTGGTGGGGGTGGAGGAGGACCAGGCAATGGAGGAGGCAACCGGGGAGAGAGGCGTGGCAACTGGCCTTCCCCCAAGAACAGGAAGTGATGGAAGATCTGGTTTAGCACCCAACCCCCCCCCCCCAACTTCTTTTAACGTTTTCTTTATCATCTTTCATCTCTTATCTCCTACCCTCCTAACATTAGCATGTTATTGTATGACACCTAGTGAGGGAGACTGTACACACTCATGTCAGCCCCCCCTCCCCACTCCTCTGATCTGCCGTCTACCGTCCGTTATTGTAAACCCTTTCTTAGGTCCGTTAGCCAGTCATCCCCACCCCCCCCCAGCTCACTCCTTGTTTCTACAGCAACAGGTTTTGTTTTTTAAGCCCTGGGACAGACAGCATTCGAGTACCCATACGCAATTGCATCTACAAGCACAAAATGACATAGACATCCACCTTTCAACGTTTTTGCAGACAGTGTGACATGAAAATTTGTTGGTTGAATTGGGCAAACTAAGCGATGGTAGATTTTTATATTTATGTATCCGTGTACCAAGCTTTGGGCTGGGCTGGTATCAGTTGGGCTGTTCTGCATCAGCTTACTCCTGTGGCTGGATAGGAGTGCAGGTTCTTTCATTGAGAACAATTGTACCATACTATATATTTTTCTTTATCTTTTCTTGTTGTCTTTTTTTCCCTCTCATTTGTTTTTTCTTCAGCCTCCTTCCCTTATAAAAAAAAAAAAGTTAGGGGTGTGTATTTTTTTCTCTTCTGCAACGCAGGTCATTAAAATACCTTTTTATACAATATCCCCACCTCCCTCTGAGTTTTTTGCTCCTGACAAGAAGTACATCTGATTACTGTGACAAGATCGTTTTGAAGTACTACTGCTCACTCACACATCAATCTCATCTCTATCAATGTCTTTGCTGCTTGTTCAGAAATAGACAGTGTGATTCTTATTTTCCTTTTTTTGTTGACTAGACCTCTCTAGACTCTCGAGTCTTTTGTTGCTTTGGGTCTTATTATACCAATTTTATCTTAGCCTCATTGTAGCATCCTCTCAACCTGCAGGAGGATTCTCACACTGCAAATGGAGGGGTGTCATTCCCGCCCCCCCCCCCCCCCCCCACAAAGACATGTTTATCCCCTTGTTCAATTTCAAGTTTGTTGTTTACCCTCATCAAGACTGAATTGATAGCTTGAATGCTTTATTTTAGAAACCATTCTCTCTTTAGACTACCATTTTCAACTTTTTTTTCCCACACCACCAATTGAAGCTAAATACGTTTGATATGATGTCATGGCAAAAGAAGTTAATACAAAAGGTTTGGCTTCACTATTTACTGTTCAGGAAATTATTTTTTTTGTTTTGTTTTTTTGCTTCGGTAGAGAATTGTCCACGTTAAGCACTCCTATATAGTATAAAGACCTGGTTGGTGTTTGTTTATTTAATGAGCCAAGTTACACACAATGCAGCCGCAGAATGTGCTGCCAGAGTATTGTACTTCTGTTGTACTATCTGCTCTGCTGTTCTACTACTTGCAGGAATGTTCACGTCTCAGACACATCCACATTGTGCTTTGTGTGTGTGGCTCCTCAGAGAAAGCGGGACGGGCAAGCTCCACATTGGGGGGGAAGTATTTTCAAAGCGCACATTATTTCAAGATGACAGTTAAAGTGCTGAGTTTGACACAGAAGCTCTCTGTTGAACTGAATACTGAACTTGGAAGGACGGGGTGGCATTAGAGGAGCCGATGTTGCCACCCACCCAACATGAACCATATTTCCAAACAACATCTGCAAGGATCAAAAGCTATCCAAGAGTATTACAGGAAATCCTTCTGTATCCATGCTTGATGGACACAGGTGTCACACGTAACTCACATGGCACACTGCTTGATTGGAGATGGTGACAAGGCAACGTCAGTTGAACAAGATCAATTTCAAGGTTGTTTTCTTTTTTTTTTCTTCCCATCTGCTCACATTCACTGCTGTAAGTTGGGGTTTGTTTGTTATCCGACAGCCACAGTTTTAAAGACTAGCTTTGGGATGTGAATAGGGCTTTTGATTGAGTATGATCTGTGTGTGTGTTCTTTTTGTGGCGTCTACCTTTGAGGAGTGTAGAGAGGGCAATGTGGATGGCTAGCACTCTTGCCTTGTTTGCGCACCCTTGGTTTTAACAGACATTAGGACTATTAGGACACTAAATGAAGTGTTTTTTTTTTGTTTTTGTTTTCTTTCCCCTAAAACTTCCTCTAAGCATGAACACATGTAAAGGTGCAGCCCGCCTTGCCTGCAATACATTGGTAGCCATACACCTGACACAGGCTTTGAAAAGCCCTCCATTTTTTCTGAACTTCTCAACAGTGGTGTGCTCATATTATATGTACCCATGTTTAATGAAAAAAAAAAGTGTATTCCTGAAATATTCAAAGATTGTACTATATTTCCAGCATTACCAAGGTACCTGGAGTGGTTCAAGCTGATTAGCATTTATGGTTTATTAATGGAACCGTAATATACACACATGTATGTATATTGGTATGTATCTAAGTTTTGTCTACCCCAACTTACATTCCCACCAACAAATGTTGCCATTTTTTAAGTTCAAGGGAGCAATGTACAAGCAGAGAAGTGTCTTATAATAAAATTATACAGAGGGGAAAAAAGTTAAATAAACTTCTTTTGTTTTAATTGATATATCTTGTGTCTGAATTCATGATCAAATTTTTTTTTAATCGCTTGTTAAAGCAGATATTTTAAAATTTTACTGAAAAGGACAAATAAAGGTTAATCTTTGATGCATTACCAGGCACAAAGCAGTTGACGTTTCACTGGTGGCTCAAACTACAAATCCCATAATTACCTTCTACGTCAACTGTAGTCGTCGCTGAATTTGAACGTCACCACTTTACGAGTTTGCTAACTGGTAGCTAGCAGCGAAGCGCCTGTCTGCAGTGTAATTTCGTTTACGATTTAGCTACCTATAACTTAACACATTTTAATATTTTATTGGATTGAAAACCGTTTAGGAGGGGGTAAGATGTTTAATTCACTCGTGTTTTTCTGTATAGATAGCTGAGTAAACTCATGCCAACAACAAAATATATCAAATGTCATGCGGCCTTGTTCAACGATGCGCCATATTGAATTTCTCAACCGGGTTTCACAGCGTTTGCTTAGCTAAAGGTAATCTGTGCGTATTTACATTACTACCTAAAGAAAATAAGTATACTAGCACAGTGGTTGGTTTGTAAAGTTATTAGAATGTAATACCTACAATGTTTTTTTTGACATTTGGAAGACATTCTGTTGGCTGTGTTATGATTTTGCTAACGCGAGCTTGCCTACTACTGTTCTTATTCTGAAATCTAGCAAGTCGATAGGTTAACTTTCACTAGATGTAAGTGACCCTAAATACTGGCATTATCTACCTAATCCTACACGACATGCTACACGTACAATTGTGCCAGTTAAAATTCAGCTGATCGATTTGTCTGGTGTTTGTCCCGCAGTGTTTCGAGATGAGCAGCTCAGAGGAAGTGTCATGGATCTCCTGGTTCTGTGGATTAAGGGGAAACGAGTTTTTCTGTGAGGTAGGTCACACATTCACAATGCATTGACTATACCTTTCTCTCCACTGCCCACTTCTAGCCAAAATTTTGAGGGCTTTGTCCAGGGGTGGGCAATCCTGGTCCTTGAGGACCACTGTCCTGAAGGTTTTAGATGTTTCCCTGTTCTAGCACACCTGATTCAAATGAACAGGTCGTTATCAAGCTCTGTGGAAGCCTGATAATATTTACATTTATGAATTTAGCAGACGCTTTTATACAAAGCAATTTACAGCAAGTACAGGGACATTCTCCCTGAGGCATGTAGGGTGCCCAAGGGAACAACGTCATGTATCCACAGCCGGGAATCAAATTCACAACCTTCCGATCATGAGCCCCACACCCTAACCACTGAACCACCTGACTCCCATATACTTCTGTGTTAGGTGGACGAGGACTACATTCAAGATAAATTCAATCTGACTGGACTGAATGAGCAGGTTCCTCACTACCGCCAGGCCCTGGACATGATCCTGGACTTGGAACCAGGTCAGTGGCCACACCAAGTAGTATACCGTCTTGGTGTTTGTGTATTACTATAACTGACCAGAGCACATCTAAGGAAGGAATACTCTGTTGCGTACCTTGTAGTATAAATGCATGAAATGTTGATGTAGTCATGCATTATTCCTACTAAGTTGCCAGACATTTCCTTTCTCTCTGTGTCTCTGTCTGTTTTTTTGCCTCTAACAGATGAGGAGTTGGAGGACAACCCAAACCAGAGTGATTTGATAGAGCAGGCAGCTGAGATGCTATACGGTCTAATCCACGCTCGCTACATCCTCACAAACAGAGGCATCGCTCAGATGGTCAGATTTTTGCTTGATAACTTTACCCTGTTTTATAAACTGTATTGAGAATGTGGATCTAAGTGGAATCTTACTCTTTCAGCTGGAGAAGTACCAACAGGGGGACTTTGGCTACTGCCCGCGTGTGTATTGTGAGAACCAGCCCATGCTGCCTATAGGTGCGTATCCCTAGTGGTTTGTGGTGTGCTTTGGTGGCTGATATTTTACTTGATGGACATGCTTACAGCCAGCTCATTTTCATTTCCTGTATTGTACTAACTGGTTTAGTACAATAATCCTCTGTGTACCCTCACTCTCTTCAGGCCTGTCAGATATTCCAGGGGAGGCTATGGTAAAGCTGTACTGTCCCAAGTGCATGGATGTGTACACTCCCAAGTCCTCCAGGCACCATCACACAGACGGGGCTTACTTTGGCACCGGCTTCCCCCACATGCTGTTCATGGTGCATCCTGAGTACCGCCCCAAGAGGCCCGCCAACCAGTTTGTGCCCAGGTACAGTGCTGCCATATTCCACACAGATGTCTCTTATCGATAGACAGAATTGGGACCTAAATTGCTCCTAAAATGAATATTAATGTAACAAATAACCATTTTAGTGTGTGAATACATGAGAACCCCCACATTCCTTATTTTGATCTACTCGGTGGACAATCTGTTCACCTTTCATCCTCCTATGGACTGAATGACTTCTTCTGATGTCTGCTTTAGGTTGTATGGATTCAAGATCCACCCCATGGCCTACCAGTTGCAGCTGCAGGCTGCCTCCAGCTTCAAGAGCCCAGTCAAGGCCATCCGCTAAAGTCAAGAGGAGGGGAATGGGGAGAGAGAGAGGGTTGGGGGGGGTGGAAAGGAGAGGAGGGTTCATCTTAACGTAGCTCCACATGGATGCCCCTCCTCCTCATTCAGAAGACTGTATTATTTTGGTTTAGATTAGGACGTTTGAGATGTCTATAAGAGTTCAGTGTGAGCAAAGTGGGATGCACAGCTGTTATTTCTCACACACACACATACACTATTACATACACAATAACTCCATGCATCTACCTTACCAAATCCAACAGTGCCAAAAACAACAGGAAGAGGCGATATAGGGGAAGTATATTTGATGATTGGCTCCCGCACTGCTGCTAGTCTCTGTCCATTCTGGGTTACAGTAGCCAGCCAGACCAACTGATTGCTCCACCCTCTTTTCTGAGTTGTTCTAATGTTCTGTTTCTGGCATAGTTTGGTTAAGGATCATGGTATGGCTTCACCACTGGTTGATAAACTTATTTTGTCCCTTCCCTGTACCCAAACACTGGCAGGCATGCACAGAAGCAACATCACTACAGTGGTCATCACACTACTGATGCAGACCAGACTCTCCCCAGACATACACAAGGTGTTTTATTCTTGTGTGACATTCAGGCTAGTTTTTTTGTTTTTGTATCACTGGTATTCTTTCACATCAACAAGGAAAATTGAATTTGTAAAGACAACAGGAAATGTACATGTTTTGAGAGGGCTGTGAACTAGTACCAGTTTGACAAAGCATGATTGGAACTGATAAATGAACCTTTGTTTTGTTTGTTACGCTTAGTAGACACCTCTGTGTCGGCTAGTGTTAACATGAACCTTAACACACTGTTGTCAGCCCTGGGGGAATGTCACCTGTACCGTGTTCTAATGGGCTGATGCCACAATAATAGAACAATTTGTTCTCTGTAACTGCACTGATTTTAACAGTGTCCCTCTGCATTTTAGGATTATTTATGTGAAAAGTTAGATGACAGAAAGGCAGCTTCTGGATTGGTAGGAGCTGTTTGTTTCGACACTGCGCGGGTCTGTCCCCTAAATGTGTCCCCCATCTGTACTTAAGTGTCTGCAAAAGTTGGAGATGTTTTGATTTTCAGTAACCTTAACAGGATTCATCAAGACTATAATTGCTGTTTGTCTGGGTATATTTGCAACTGGCAGTGTCACCAGGATTCGGAATTCTCAATAAATATTTTCTTTTGATATATTTGTGTTGATCTAATTATTTTTTGTCAGATCATGGTCTGTCTTATGCCACAACATCAGTTGTCTGTTGCTACAAACATGCCTGGTTGCATGTGGAAAAGATTCAAATATTCTACACGATCTTTCAGAAATGTACTCAAGTTCTGCCTCATGGCCACCTAGTGTCAGTGTAGAGCTTAAAACTATAAAAGTATAAAACTGGTTTGGTACCAAAATGTGATCTCTAGATCACAATCTACTAGATTGTGACTAGTCTACAATATGAAGATTAAAATTTGCTCTTTGGATAAATGCATCTGTTTTAACACACATTAGGCGACAATGAACGCCAGCTGCATTCAGTAGCTCTATACTGAAAATGGTAACGGTTACAAACAAGTTTTCCCGGTTATTTTCCACATTCTCTATTGTTCCTCTAGTCTCTTTGGGTTTTGTTCCTTTATTTCTCAAAGAAATGGACCAGACACAGAGCAAACATTTCAGATCAAACAAACTTAAATATTAGACAAAGATAACTCACAAGTAAACACTAAATGCAGTTTTAAGTGTCGATTTTATTTATCAAGGGGCGAAAGCCATATGAAGCTACATGGCCCATGTGAAAAACTAATTGCCCCCTAAACCTAATAACTGGTTGAACCACCCATAGCAGCAACAACCATAGATATATCCATGGCAACAACGGCAGTCAAGCGTTTGTGATAACTGGCAAGTTATTTCTTGAGTCTTTCACATGGCGGAATGTGGAGGAAATTTGGCCTACTCTTCTTTGCAGAATTGTTTTAAATCAGCCACATTGGAGGGTTTCTGAACCTACCGTTGGAAGGGAGGGGGGGCAAATACTTTTTCACAGCACTGTATGTCATTCTTAACTCACAGGCTGAAAGTGTTGTCTGTGAACTAAAAAACACAATGGAAAGATGAAACTGATGTGTCATAAAGGTGAAGGAAGCTGGTAGCAGGTAACACAATAGGCTGTTAGGACAGATGGAACAGTTAAGAGATGGGGTAAACCATAAGAACCAGTTTCCTGGCGGGAGAGAAAAGAATCAATATGTGGTTCAGGGTGGGGCCATAGTAGGAGTCATCATGATGCAGATGGCCCACACCATCAATATTAACCCTTTGATACACAACATGGGTCAAAAGTGACCCGGTGGAGTTTAAATTGTAAATATCTTTGCAATAAATGTATTTTATCATTCAGCATTCCAGGAATTCCTCAATTAACATGTTTTTGATCATCACAAATTCTTATTTTCATTTGTCCTTTTTTAATTTTTTAATAAAAATCATTTTTGTTCCACTACCCTTCTAAGACACAACATGGGTCAAAAATGACCCGTATTCATTTCACATGTTATTTCATGCTTGACTGTGCTTCTTTGCTACATCTTTTAAAATCTATTTATTTAATCATTTAATATTACAATGTATTCATTAAAACATCTTGTTTTTGATTATCACAAATCATTATTTTCATTTTCTCTGTCTTTGTTTTTGAACTAAAATAGTTTTTGTATTACTACATCAAGTTTACACACATGGGTCAAAAATGACCCGTGTATGCAAGTGTGAATTTGATAGGAACACTATCACACTTATCAGACAACATGACATTATATTCTAGCAATGAATGTTAGCTAATGTCAGCTAGGTCAACATGACATTATATTCTAGCTAGCTAATGTCAGCTAGGTCAACAAAATACAACTTGAATTAGAACAGTAAAATGTATACTTTATCAACTAAGGAGTTTCCCCCCGGGATTAATAAAGTACTCTGAAAAGATGAAAATATGAATTTGATTTTCTTTATCCACAGTGTTAGTATGGCTCGTCACAGTAATTCCAGATTTACAGCTGAAACGGTCATAGAGATGTTTCATGAAGAACAGGATGAGGAAGATGAAGCAATTCTTGGTCCTGATTCTGAGTCTGACATCTCTGATGCTGATGACCGAGAATATGTGCCACAGGGTCAAGCTGGAGTTGCGGGCGTGTGTGGAAATCAAGTTCTCCTAGGTGATGAAGACTCCTTGGATGAGAACGAAGACTCGTCTGATGAGTCTTCTGAAGAGGAAACTCAGACCCAGGCAAACAGACTGAGTAAAAAGGGATCCTATTGGAATGAGCACCCCCCCACTCAGGGCAGAGCCAGAAGCCACAACATTCTGAGAAGCTGCCCAGGACCTGCTTCTGGTTCATCAACAGTTTCACCAAAAGATGCCTGGGATTTATTTATTAGCGACAACATCATTGAGGAGGTTCTCAAATGCACCAATTTAGAGGGACGAAGAGCAGCAGCAGCGAAACAAAAAGAGTGGAGATGCGTTGACAAAGCCGAATTCATGGCCTTTATTGGTTTGACCCTCCTTGCAGGAGGTGACAAAAGCTGGGATGTGGCCCTGCGGGAGCTGTTTCTGGATCCACTCCAAAATCCTATGTACAAGGCCACTATGGGGTTCCATAGGTATGAAGACATCCGCCGCCTCATACGGTTTGATGACAAGAGGACCAGGGCTCTTAGACTGGAAACAGACCACATGGCTGCATTCAGGTATGTGTGGGACTGTTTCCTGGCCAACTGCAAAAGAGTGTTCATCCCCAGTGACTGCGTCACCATAGATGAGCAGCTTGTGCCATTCCGCGGGAGGTGCAAGTTCTTGCAATACATGCCCAGCAAGCCTGCAAAATATGGGATAAAAATCTTCTGGATGTGCGACGCGAGGGTCCCTTATGCGATAGATGGAATGATCAGACGATCGATCAGATGGTTCGCACCTACACGTGCAAGAGGAGAACACGGAGGTGGCCCATGGTGCTCTGGCACAATGTGCTGGATGTTACCACCATAAATGCCTACACGCAGTTCACTGCACAACACCCTGATTACATGGGTGGTGTGACCAATGCTCGGCGGCTCTTCATAAAGGAGCTGGGCAAAGAGCTTATAATGCCTCATATGAAGAGGCGCATGGAGGGCACACCCCACCTCCAAACGCATGTTACAGAGGCAATGGAAAGATGTGGGTTAAAAAAAATAAACGCTGCCACCACCCAGCCACAGGACTTCAGGCAGGAGGGCCAAGTAAAGAGGAAGAGGTGCAAGATCTGCCCTGCTGCCAAAGACCGCAAAGCCAGCAGCTGGTGTTCCCAGTGCACCAGCCCTGTGTGTAAGGAGCACAAACATGTCATTGTCATTTGTGAGGCATGTATGCACTGAAATGGCAATTCGCACTGTACCCATATGATTTTATTTAATCAGTTCTCTTTTCTTTTATTCATACATTTTATACATTCACCACAGTTCAATATCAGTTTTATCGGTTGTATGGTGTGTGTTATGTGTAAGTTAAACAAAGTGACAAATAAACATTTAAAATTTTAAATGTGTAACTCTTTGGTCCAAAATCACTGCTAAAATAATATTTATAACAAAATCATTATTACAGTATGTCTTTTAAATTTTTTTATCACACGTGCATACCTGGGTCATTTTTGACCCATGTGTGTAAACTTGATGTAAATATACAAAAAATATTTTAGTTCATAAATTGAGAAAGATAAAATGAAAATAATGATTTGTGGTAATCAAAAACAGAATATTTAATGAATACTTTGAATATTAAATGATGAAATAAATTGATTAACAAAAATATTACAAGGAAACACTCAGCCATGCATGAAATAACATTGTAAGTCAATACGGGTCATTTCTGACCCATGTTGTGCCTTAGAGGGGGTTTGCATAGCTTGTGTATCAAAGGGTTAAAGGCTACACAAAGTATGAATCATTTGCTGTTATTTCTTTTTTTTTTACATTCAAAGAATGACAACCTTGTATCCATTTACCATGAAATAAAGTGAAAATACCCCCCTGCCTCTTGTTTTCATCTCCATAATTATAATTTTTATGTAAAGAAAAAACCCACTGATTCTAAATTCTGTTGGTTTTTCAAGGGAAAAATACTGTATTACAGTCCACAGTCTACCGGAGGAGAGAGAGGGAGGAGTGAGCGGGCGAAGTGTCCCTTTCTGACTCATAACTTTAAGCCCTGACATTAAGATTATATTCCTTGTTTAATCTCTTCCTCCCTTGAAACATCTCTTCCCCAAATGGATCCACAGTCTCACAGGAAAATTCAAAATTGGCTCTTAGTCTCCTATTACCAAATAGCAAAAACTGATGTCTGTACACAAGTTGTTGAAGTGTCTACTTTCTGGGCGATGCCCTCTTAACTAATCTTTGAACTAATATGTGGCTATAGATGTGTTGTTTTCTTTTTAAATGTTTTATTTAAACAATGTGAAAGTACACTATGTGCTTTTGTGGTTGTATGTCTATACGTTTACTGAAATGTGTTGAAGGGCGTTTGTAGACTACCTGGACTATGTAAAACCCAAATGCCATACAGTGACTAAGGGATAGTTACAGACTGTGCTAGACTCAATTATACAATGCCTGCTACTCATAGTCATGTGCAAATCAGCCGCACCCCAAGGAGCAGCAAACAGCATGTGGCTACACACCACACTGAACAACCCAGCCAGTCCAGAAAATGTCACCCCATTTTAGTGACTTAGTTTTCCTATATTTCATTTGTAGTCTTTGTCTCATCTGTACAGAGTGGGAAGGTGAACAGTTGTTTTAAGACACTGTCAATAACAAATGTCAACAGTAGGCAAATGTGTCAGGGACTTTAGAATCAGTGGGCAATAATTCAATAATGATTCAATAATCATCAAAGGAGATGTTTTTATTTGTTTTACACATTGTCATTGTATTAAATTAAAATGTTAACTTTGAAGAAGTCATTCCACATCCAGATTCCCCCTCACACACATGCTGTAAAGCCACAGAGGGGAAAGTCACACAGTCACACATTGAACAATGTCACTGTGAACTAATGTCAAGGTAATGTGAACAAATAACACAGGTGTTTGAAGATACACTTTGCATGTGTGCTTGTCGCCTCCATACTCTTTCACTGAAGTTCACTCTTTTTTTCTCGCTTTTTTTCTTGAAAGTCAACTTGCAGGTCTGTCTTGAATACAACAGAGACTTGCCATAGTTACAGATATATAGCCAACTTAGTACTGCAAGACTAGACTTGTCTGATCATAGGAGACTGCACCATCAGATTTCAGCTAGAGTTTTGCCTGTCCTAGTACAATTGTGCTTGCCTTCTGGCACTGAGGGATCTGTTCTGACAAGTCTCAGGTTCAGCACTATGCAAACTGCTTTTTAAGCTATGTGTTCGTGTGAGGATCTTCTCACCGTTTACATTGTCATACGTGATCATGAATATTGTGATCCTTTGTGTAAAGAGAACATACAGTATTGAATCTCTGTCCAGAATACACAGCCCTGTATTAAATATCAGATAAAGGACTATGATGTTACTCAAACACATGCAAATTGCAGTACACAATTAAAACAGGATATCTGATAGTTCTAACTGAGGATTTATTTAAGGTAAATATTTGACAAGATCTCCTGGCAAATCTAGTCTAACTATGGAAATTCTGGTGCACCCTGGTAGCTCATTGGGTGAGGGCTTGTTCTTTAAGACGTATTCCTTGAACATGTGTCTGGATTTAAATCCAACTATGTCTTGCATATGTCTGCCCCCCTTTCTCCCTGCTTTCCTACCTCTCCAACTGTCCTATTGATAAAGCTGAATTAGGACAAATATTTTAATATGAAGTGTACAACCCCCCCCCCCCCCATAATAATAATAATAATAATACATATTAGTACACTGAAACATGTATTTTAATCTGTGAAAGACAGATTAAGACATGAATACCAAAAATATATGTAGACTGTGCAAAGTGAATGTATGTGGGTTGAGCAAATCCCCCTATCAATGTATTTCTAATTTGCTACACCTGTGAAAACAGGTAGGCGAGACCAAGGGCGTGGGATCTGTGGGCTCCTGAATCACTGTGACGATGTGAAGGGAGATGATAAATAGCGGGTCAGCTTCACACTGCTAGTTTTATGATCTCAGTCTAACGGGTCTGTTCAGACACTGAAGAAACTTGTCGTGTTGACGAGACATAGTTCGCATTTCATCATGAATAACATTCTGCTCAGCATTTTTGCAGCCGGACTAATGTTTTCAGTCGGTAAGATGAAGAAACCTTTTTTTCATATTTAATTATCGCTTTCAGCGGGAAGATATATAGATTAAAATGCATTTGGGCGTAAATGAGGGGTTTAATTATATTACCTAGGCTAGCCTACGTCATGTTCTAGGCAATATGTCATGCATATTTCTAATCAGGATTTTGACTCTCCGTCCGACTAGATTTAATGGTGATCATAGTTAATGATTGTAGTTTTGGGATAGGCTATCAGTATAGGTTACCTAAAACTACAATCTACAAACATAAAGTACGTTTACTGACCCGTTGAATCTACATTGGATGTAAAACTCTTTATGGATGTACCAGAAAGCCAAAAGTTTACTGGAGGGCAGCACAAATTCCACCCCACCCTTTTTTTTAAAGCCTGGATATAGACCTCCACCTGCGAATCATGTCCCAACCTGTAGGCCTTCATTGCATCACGTTTGATTTGATAAACGGGTTAGTCGTGGTTTAGGAATTGTTTGGAAAAAATGTGTCCATGGCTTTTAATTGTTATTGTTTAAATTAAAGCATACATTTTTTTGCATGCAGGAAACTAACAATGTAGAAACAAAAATAGCCTGCCAAACACAATTAACAGATAATAATTAATAATTAATTAATTATTGTAGTTATTGGTTTTGTGTTGGCATAGAAAGGCCTATAAACAAGGCTGTATCCTGGCCACAGGTAGGGTGGTTTTGTGACTTCTGAACACAGGGGGCCAGGAGCCTACACACATGGCGCCAGGAGCCACACGTGATTTTGTTTGTTTGTTTGTTGTTGAGTTACGGCCTGAGGTGGGTGTGCATGCTGTATTTTAGGGCCAAACCTACTGTAAACATGGGTTTAAACATTTGATTCTGAGAAGGTCAACACTCTCATCTAGTCAATCAGCTTTGGGTCTTAACGTATCAAGATTATATACATGAACTTGTCGGTGTTTCTAGGATGCCCCCTCGTGGATACTTTAATATTGCACGTCGTAAAGCAGGGGAGCGGTTAAGGCCGCCCCCCCCCCCCCCCCCCCCCCCCCCCAGCAATATCCCGCCCTCGAGTCGGTAGGTGGCAGTAAATGAACGGGAGCGCATTTGTCAAGCTGAAATTGACACACCCAAAGGCTTTCCAAACCTATTTGAAAAGTATATCCGGTGAACATTTGCATCAAATACGAATGCAACAAAAAACAAACTTGCATGACCATACAGTTGCACGTTACTTTAGAATGAAATTTCGAAACATTTTCAGAATAATTTTCTGCATGAGACAACCCATCTGTGTTTTGTATTTGGGGTAAACATTAAATTAGCCTTTGGTACAACCATTCATCTGTATCTTTGTTACTCTGTGAATGTCACAGCATGACTCATCCTGCTCCCAGCCTCTGTGTATCTAATTATACACCTGTGGAGTCATTCTTAACTTGGCTAACCCTCTTTGGAAATGATGTGCTGCAGCAGGAATGCAGCTCAGGTGGGTGTAATGGGGGAAGTGACAAGTTTAAGGAAGACTCACTCAGCAGGGTTTAGCAGTGAAGTTAAGGTCTTTCATCACGGGCAAGGGACTTCACCCTACTTGCCTCAGGGAAACTTGTCCCTGTACTTACTGTAAGTCGCTTTGGATAAAAGCGTCTGTTAAATGAGTAAATGTAATGTAAATGTCATCAGTGACCTACTGATGACAAGTAATACTGTTGTCAGTTGGATCAGGATTTGTTTTTATTCACCATGCAAGTTACACAAACACTGAATTTACTGTGGCAGGATAGAGCAAAGATGGAACATATATGGAACTTGTATATTACTTATATATAACTATAGCAAGTAAGAGTATAACAGACTTGACATGTACGCTAATGCATTCCAAATGTATTGCAGCAGCCATAAGTGATCGTTCACCCAAAGCTGTAGGTAGGTTTACTGGGTGCGGTGTGTTACAACGATCATGTTGTAACCCATGTTTTGTTGCTTGTGGGAAATTCCATTTGAATGGGTTGGTTTTAGGGATTGGCTTGTCAGGCAGCACCTAAATTGTGGGTGTGGTGCTCCTCAAACTCAAGGAAACATTTTACTAAATTGGGGTGTGACCGAAACTAGTTTTGGAGGAAGATGTTGGCAGGCAGTTGTTTGTTTCAATCTTTTTTCACCTTTCTGCTTTGCCTCATGGGAACTGTGTCCCTGTCAGTTTAGTTAATGGAGTTCATCTCTGTTCTTTATCTGCATTGGCACAATTTCAACAACGTAAAGTCAAATTGGTCTCTGTTGTGACATTCATGTTGTACCAAAAGGGCAGAGTCAGACTTGAAATACAAGTCTGGTAGTAGTGATGAAAGCAGATTCAAATGGTGTTCAGGTGTATGGTTACAGTCATGGCTGTGACTGGTATCCTTGACATGAAGCCCATTCTGTGGTCTGAGGAACGCAGCAGGCCTTTGTTGCCATTTCTCCATTGTCTGAGGCCACTCAGCCCCACCCAACGCTTCAGAAAAAACACACTTCAGACAAAGCAGGACAAAGCAAAGCCTTTTTGACTAGAAATAATAACATTTAATAATAGATCAATCATATTTCAAATGTGTGAAAAGTAGGAAGCCTGCTGTAGATGGCTCCCCGTTTTATAGTTATGAACTGTCTGTAATGTGATGTTAATTAGTAGTAGTAATATCTATAGGCACTTTGTTTTGTCCCCTGAACCTTTGTTTCTTTTCTGTGCCATCCCAGGCCATGCTCTGCAATGTTACAAGTGTGATTTGGGCATTTGGAACATGTGTTTAACTACCAAAACCACCTGCAATGCTGGCGAGCTGTGTTTCAGTGGCCTCGGAAAAGCAGGTAAGGACCCACCATGAATGCCTGGCTCAGGTCAGGGTTGTGGCAGTGTATTGGTCTCCCAAATACTGTCTCTTCCTCCTGCCTTGGAAATGCGAATATGGTCGCTACATGGCCAATATACACATTTCTGTATGATTCCTGTTTTCCGTCTGTGATGCGAGTCACCTGTTTGGAGAGTCCCCAGTGACACAGCAATGTGCTGAAGGAAGTGTGAAAGGCTTTATACCAACCTGTCACTTATCAGGTTGTAGTCATTTCATGTAGTCAGGTGTTGTTCTGTTATATAAGGTATTACTAAGCAGAATTGTTGCTACAAATGATCCGCTGTCGCTATTATCCACTGTAAAGACAACAGGCATGCGTATTTTGATTCAATCTGTCTAAATGTTTTTGCAGCATCTGCTATTGATATCAAGACTAAGGGCTGTCTTGCTGTGGCTGACTGCAACAAGACGAGCTCTGTTACTCTGCCTGGAAGCTCTAACACCACCGTCTATACCATGACCAAGACCTGCTGTGCCTCTGACCTGTGTAACGCTGCATCCAGCCTTAGCGCTTTGCCCCTGGCCCTCCTCACCCTTACCAGCTTCCTTGTGACTAAGGTTCTGGTGTAGGGAGCGTGAAGACCACCCCCCACACTCCCCCTCCCCAACACACGTGCACACACATGGTTAGGAGAAATTTCGTTCTTGTACACAATTGTCATTGATTACCAACAAACATAAATATATTTATAATTTCTCCTCAAAATAATACAATAAGCCCTGTCTTTGTCTCTACCTTCTCGCTCTATCAGTTTTGAATTACTTTAGAATTGCGTCTCAATTTATCTTGGGTAGAAAAGGTATAATTTAAACTCATATAATTAAAATAAATTTAAAATCTTATGCTTGATTCGTTTGTGGGGGCTTTTACTGGCTACGGTATTTCCACTTTGATCATGTCTTAACAAATGCAAATGCATTGACCAGGTTTTCCTTCAAAGTACCAACATTGATTGCAACATCTTGATTTTAACTTTTAATTATTGACCAAGCTCTGCTTGTTTCTCTGTGATCATTCTGCAAGTTTAATGAGATAATATTGTGATTGTATTTATCTTGTAAGGTTGGGAGAGAAATCCAAAAAGCCAGACAGAATACTGGGTTATACAATCAGGAATTACCTTGTAAACCTTGTTTTTAAGTGGGAAGTTTGTCAGTAATGGATGTTTCTCCAAAATCTGTAAAAAAATTCAATAAATGTGACCTTTTAAAAGAAACTCCCCACTTGAGTGGTTATTCATCTGTGGGGTGGGGGGGAGGGTGGTGGGGGTGGCGGCGGTTGCGGCATCTGACCAACATTTTTTGGTTGGCCAGGTTTTTCTAGTTTCCTGAAATAAATTTCATGACAATTGGGTTCATTATATTTTCCAATCTAATGCTAAGCATGCAGTTTGTGCTGTTCTCTTCTCTTTTTTTCTTTTTTTCTTCTCACCTTCTGTGATGGTTGGTAGGGCCATCTCAGAATTTTTGTCTCCCTGACATCACTTTCAGGATGTGGTTTCACTGGCTGAACTCCTCCTATCCTCCCCTGTATCCTCTGGCAGTATATAAGCACCTGAACAAGACTCAGCCTGTCACTTCAACCACCCACTTCAGCCACCCACCTGACAAAAACCAAGCTTATTTCCAAACAGGCAAATCTCAAGATGGCACGGATTGTATTTGGCATCATTGCAGTGATTGCATCTTTCGTATTGGGTAAGGTCAATTTGTAATATAATATATAACAACCATCTTTAGATGTTGTTTTTTGTGAATTGGTAGAGTGGTGGTGAGTCATTCAGATTTAAAATCTAGGACATCCATCGCGTGTATGGGATTAATTCATAGTGTGATGATGAATCTGTGAAGCTGCAGAAGGATGTAACGCTGTAGATTGTTCCTGTCACTTGAAACGTATCATTCTTTACATCTCACTCAATGCTGTCACTTTTTCATTTATTGTATTAGTTAAAAAAGTTAAGAGTATGTCCTTAAATGACCTGTCTGGAAAAATGAATGTAAAAATGAATCAAACTAGAGTATCATGAACATTTGAGTGTGTTCTGACCATGTCTCTTACTGTGATTGGCAGCGGATTCTCTGACCTGTAATAAATGCTCTGTGGGTGTGTTTGGCTTTTGTCTGAACTCTGGTTCGGTCAACTGCTCAGGCTCTTGCTACACGGGGAAAGCCTGTAAGTATATCTTCCCTTTTCCAGAAGTCCAAAAGCCAATTTGTTACATGCACAGCACATCCTTCCAGAATGTAAACCCTCAGAAATTCATGCAAAACTTTCCGATGAACCAGTCCTCCTTCCCTTCTCATACTCTTGTCTCTCTGTCCACCAGCTTTTCCTAGTATCTCAGGCTTCAGTGGCTTCAACACCCAGGGTTGTCTGGCAGACAATTCCACCTGCGCCGTAACCACTAATGGCACCATCTTGGGAGCTACCTACACGGTCCAGATCTCTTGCTGCAACACAGACAAGTGTAACCCTGTTGCACTCAGCAGCGCACCCTCCTCTAAGCTGTCCCTTGGAGTGGCCCTAGCAGCCGTAGCTATGGCCTCTGTGTGGGGAAGTGCATAATTCTAGATGAAAGCCTGCATGTTCAAAAAAACAAGAATCCTTCTTTTCAGTACTCGTAGACTACTCATGAGACAATGCTTGATTGATAATGACTGTGTAGTATTGCCTTAAATCTGAATTTTAACTGCTAATATTGGAGCAAAATACCTATCTGAAGTTAAATGACACTGGCTAATTGAATGCGCAAACAAAATGGTGTGCGCTGATCTGACTAAATGTTTTAATAAAATGTTTATATGATGAAATGGAACATACTTGTATGCTATATTTTAAAGCTGATGAAACTATATATTTGTCATGTTCAGATTACTGAACAGATTCACTTGTCTTTACTTGAATTAAATCAAAATAAATACCTTTGTACAAATATATCTTTATTTGACGTGTGCTTTTTTCATTTTTGTTAGTTCATGTTAAATGGCAGTTTAAACAAAGTCAAAAAGACCTCAGAAATCACCTAGAGTAATAGAGAAATGGTGGATAGTTAGATAAAACTGACGTTCAAAAGCACATAGCGTAGCTCTCATTTGGACAGAGCTTGTTCTGACAGGGGCATTGGGCTGTGCTCTGTGTGTGATATCCAACTCAATCCACTACTCGAGCATTAACTGAATCTCACAAGCCTTTCCCTGCATTAATACCACATGCATTCACAGACCTAAACACATGTGGACACTTTCTGCATAACTATGTACCTGTACATGGTGAGATTGCCCCCAGCTCCCCCAGACTCTCCATATTGTTCCTTCCAACTCTGTTTGACTTGTCTGACAAGTCATTTGTGATACCTGTTTTGTGAACATTGTCTTCAGCTATGACTTGCATCTTTCTGATATTGCCAACCATCTCTAAAGGAAAGACCTACTCAATGAATCGCTTCTCCTAAGACCTCTTTTCCTTTTTTTTCTCTGACGTTAGGGAGTTGGACCTTGTCTTCTCTGAATGTTTAGGTTGGCTATATTGATACTGATCTGTGGGCCTCTGTGAAGCCTTGGTATTTTGTTTCTTAAAGCATCCTTCATTCCATTTGAGTTCCTGTCCACAAGGGGATTTATATCATAAATCTGCCAGCCTTATTTGAACACTATAAAAGGCTTCATGTGCCTTTGTGCTACCCCCTTTGAAATCCACTTCCAAGGTATTGTTTGCGATGGGTTTGTGCTGAGAAATGTGTTACACATCTACAGACCACATAGTTGGTTTCCAGTTGGAGATAGAATCACAACATTGTTGTTAAATGCTTTTGCCTTTCAATGTCCTCCAACCATGACCAGCTGCTCATTCATTGGAGATTGTCATTTTTAAAAATCATGACACAAATACCATTCTCATAATAACTACCAATGGTGGAACTTTTAAATGAAGACAATCAGCAGCATCTTACCCAACCCAACGCCAACCACACCTACAGCATATATACATGTGTGCAGAGACCAAATTTCTCATTCTAAATCTTTTTTACTTCGCACGATACTTCCAGCTGCTCTTGTGGGATTGTCTCTGAACACCTGTTGACTATTTTCCTTAACTGATACAACTTGCACCAGGATCAATATGAACAAACTTCTGTGGGCCTGTGCGGCTGTTGTGACTCTAGCTGTTGTGGGTGAGTTGTACTCTATTGTATTCCATTTGGTCAAGTAGGGTTAAATTATTCTTTGGGTGGATTCCTGATTATATAATTGTACTAAAATAGTGTGTCATAAATCAGAAATGCCTTGAAGTTCAATAACCATTCCTAATTACTGACAGGATGAACATGCATTTCCCCCCCATCTATTTTACATTTAGTCATTTAGCACATGCTCTTATACAGAGCGACTTGCAGCAAGTACAGGGACATTCCCCCCTGAGGCAAGTAGGGTGAAGTGCTTTGCCCAAGAACACAACGTCCCAGCCACAGCTGGGAATCAAACTCGCAACCTTCCAATCACTAACCCTTCGCCTTAACCGCTGAGCCACCTGACTCCCTTATTATTTTGTCATTTTGTAGTAGCTCCTGATTAAAAGAGTAATCCCAAAGACTTTACAGGAATATTTCCCCTTTTAACCAGCACACAGTTATCACTGTTACCAAGTAAAGCTGGTTGACCATGGAAATACAAGGATTACATTGCCTTACTTACTGTATAAACAGACAAACTAAATCCTTAGTTGTGAATATAGTAAATCAGGACTACAGGTGCATTGGTTTTGAAATTTTAAGATTCAGAATGAAAACACAATTATTGATGATAAATACAATGTGACTTGTATCATCTTCACCAGCCTGCATGTTCTTCCCCCTCTGTCCTCCTTCCAGCTGAGTCTCTGACCTGTAACACCTGCAGTGTTGGGATCCTGAACACGTGTCTCTTCGGTTCTACGACAACATGCTCTGCCTCGGAACCTAACTGCTACAAGGGTCAAGCAAGTAAGGGAACTTTGCAGTAATTCTCTAACATGTTAAACCATGATAGGAAGGTGGAAGAGATGGAAATCATTCAACAAAGAAACAACACACGTGTGTTTTAATGTGTGAAGGAAAAGCGTAAACTAAGATGATTTAAGCGGAATATATGTAAAGCTTAAACAAGAAGTTTGAACAACACATTGTTTTCATTTCAAATGGTCAAATGCTAAAATATCATCGGTTCTCTCAGTCTGCTCCTCAGTGTCTAAACTGACCCCTAACCCTCCCCTCGGTTCCTTCAGCCTTCAACGTCTCATCAGTCGTCAACCTCTACCAAAAGGGCTGTTTGGCCTCGTCCTCCTGCAACACCACCATGTCTGGTGAAATTCTGGGCGCTGGCTACACCGTGTCCAAGACCTGCTGCAGCACAGACCGTTGCAACGGAGCCAGCTCCATCCACCTCCCTCTGACAGCTGCCCTGGGCGCTGCCCTGGTGGCTTTGTGGAGCAGCTGGATCTTCTAATCCAGCCCAGCCTCTTTCTGCATGGATAACTAAAGCCAGGGACTTTTTAATGACCTTTCTGTACAATGGGCTAAAACTGGTTCAACTTGATTAATGTGTGCAATGTTTAGTCTGGTTGGTTTGCTTTTCAGTCATCAGCTTGCTGGATCCTTTAAGCAACATTCTTCTGTGTTGTTTGTTCAGTTGACCCTCTCATTATGGTGGGTTAACAGTCTCAAGCCTCATAGCTCTTTTCTTCATCTCATTATATATTCAAAATAAGGTCATCAACAGTTACTGTTGACTATTTGTGTTTTGTAAACCAATATATAACCGTTTAGCCTACATAATTAGGTGCTTTTCATCTTTAATAACATATACATAGCCTACACAATGTTGTATGTATTTTAATGGAATTATGAAATACATTGATGTCCTTGACATGAGTCTCAAATTCAGCCAATGTACTCTTAACATTTAAAAAATTTGATTTTGATGATGTTTGGCTGGTAAAGCAGATTGAGAAAACCAGAAACTGCAAAGTAACCTGTTCTGCCTCATTTTTCTTGTTGTCCTCACACCTTAAAAAGACATGGAATCAATTGTGGAGTCGCACCTTTTGCATTCATAACAGGAGGTGAGGTCCTTATGACAGTTGTCTAACATTCCTCTTGAGGAATTTTTACTACTGAGTGGTGACTCCATGACAACAACATATGTTTACATACTCGCTGTGATGTAGTATTGCGAACAATAGGAATCGTGAGAATTGAGCACCAAATGCAACCTAATGGCCTAACTGACTGATTAGGCTGGCCCTTAAACAAATCAAGTACCTCAAGGTAAAAAGGGGGATTGTGTGAAAAGAGCTAAAAATGCAGAGATTAAAACAACAAGGAGATGGGAATTTAGCTACCAACATAAGATTATCTATGATTGATGGACATGCTCAACATCCCCTATAGATTGCTATGTTGAGACCACGTTTAAGGATTGGGTCAGTGCCTCTCAGCTACATAACATCTGAGCAACGCAAGCCAAGATTCATGACATCAGATTTATCAATTGAGGGACAGAGGCTGGAATGTCTGATGCAATTTTATGTGTCTGAAGTCTTAGATTAAGGAACCCTGGGCACGATCTCCAACCTTCCCCCACCTCAGGAAGCGGCCTCAGGGAAAAAGGCCTATCAATTTGTCCATCCCTCTTCCATATTCTCCTGACCCACTTATTTAAATTAATTGCCATGAACACCTCATCATTTTCAGATCCAATGGGATCCCTCGGATCTTCATCAGTAGGAACTTGTATTTCAACAGGTAATAGACAAAGGTTTAAAAAAAGAGAAGGGATAAAGAAGAGATTGAAGCAGCAGGAGGAGAGGGGGTGAAAAAGGGTCAGGAGTGGAAAGATACTAGCGCATTCTTTTCTTGTTTGCAAGTTGCAGTGTGTCATGTCACACCCATTCTCTTTGTTTTTGAACTTTACTCTCTTTCACAAAACTGCTTGGGATGTTGACTGCTTGATGGAATGCACATTGTCTCGGAGGGTTGTGGTCTACTTCAGTATGCCGTGATCAGGTCTGCAGTGGATAATTACTGTCTTTTTTGGGGAGTCATGTGGCTGAACTGTTAGGTAATCAGGCTAGCAATCAGAATGTTGCTGGTTTGATTCACAGCCATGCCAACTGACATTGTGTCCTTGGGCAGGGCACCTCCACCACTTACCTCGGGGGGAATGTCTCTGTATTTGCTCTGCAGTCGCTCTGGATAAGAGCGCCTGCTAAATGATTAAATGTAAATCTTTAACAGGCAGGACTTAACATAAAAGCCAGTGTTACTTGTGTACAGAAAACAACAGTCATTTTCACTCTTGTAGTGCAAACAACGTCATTGTGGATTCACCTACTGTTTTTGCTCCCACCCCTCTATTCCTGTGTGCACTTTTCTAATCTTTTACCACACACCCTTACCCCTGTGTGCTTTTACGAGACTGTGTGCCGTTGCTGCAAAGGAGTTTCCCCCGGGATCAATAAAGTATTCAGAATCTGAATTGTTTACCCAAAGGAAAGTCTTGTGATTTACATCGATGGCACAATGCTCCGTGATAGATGTGTCCTCAAGTTTTTTACATTTTGGAAATGAAATCTTTTTCACTCTTCCTTGGTACTTGAAGATCAAATAATATGCATTTGATATTGAAAAATAAAGATATGGAAAAAAGACAAATAGCTCAGATCACAAATAGATTCAAGATGTAAGGTTATGGGCAGGATGGAGAAGCAAAGCCATCTTCTTGCAACCTAGTGGATGGATGTAACTCATTAACTAGGACAACAAGCGCCTGAGAGTGTTTGGCTTTAGTGTGCTTGGTGAGCATATGATTTAGATAGGACTCTGAGGAGCTGTTAGAGCTAATTGAGTCTTCAAATCAAGGCTACATTCAACCATCTATTAGAAAACTCCATCCCCACCACACTGTAAAACCAAGTCTAAAGCTAATTGGTAAGTTAATTGGTGTGAAAAAAAGTAGTGCTACTTCACTAGATAATCACGGAACCTGATGGAATTGTAACAATTAACGAAATAAAAGATGACGAAGAATAAACTACCCAACGTGTAGTTCACAGAAACTGTAGAGAAATGCAAACAATTCAAATTATTCAGTGAAGGACTTTTGGTTGACAGGAAGTCTTACACCCTCTGACCTCACAGACCGATGGCTGTCTAAATATTCAGTATATGAATACTAGGTAATACTAGGAAACTCTTTTAATCCTTTTTCCTAATTTGTATTACTGTCTTCTAGCTGTCTCTCAGTCTCTAATGTATAAGCAAAGCAGCATAGATATTTTTTGGAGTACATTTATCTCCTCAGCACACAGTATCACCGGGTTTTTAAACCTGATATGGCCTGATGCTCTCCGTGTAGGAAGCTATTCACAACTTCTGCCTTAAGGGCTGTATGGTCCCTGAATTCCATTGTTGCCAACTATGACAGTTGTGTCATAGTCACATGTGTGGCACACAAAAGGGTTGACACGTATGTGGTTCCAAAGGCAGAAAAACAGAACCAGGAACAAATCAGTGTTAGGTAATGAGCATTGGTTGTCTCTCCCAATGCAGTGTAAAAACGATCTGCCTTAAGCCAATGGTGCCACCTTGTGGATCTGGAAGGCTGACAACAAAAGGCCTTGGGAATGAGAACGTCCTTTAAAATATTAGGTTATTATAACTCCAAACCTACTTTAGTTCTACCAGAACTCTTCCAATCAAGTTTCTCCAGCTCCCAAGTGCCTTTTTAATGATGAGGAAAACTGTACTCACTGATGTTTGAGAACTTCTTTGTGTAATTTCTATTTAATCTACTTTTGAGAGTTATAATGATCTGTCTCCTTTTATTAGTTGCATTTTTCTCACCACTATGAATCCAATTCTATCTGCAGTAAAATAAGGTAGGATATAATAACACAACCGGTTCCAATACTTGAACGACTTGAATGTCATTAAAACTGGAAAAAATAAGTGTTCTATAACTTTGAACTTGTGGTTACAAAGGTGAGCCCTGGGTGCTTGGCAGTGTGAGGCCAGGAGGCAGAGCTGAAGCAAGGTGAACAGGAGGCAGAGCAGACCCTGTCAGCTGGGAGTCTGGTGAGGGAGCTGCTGCATCCAGGGATTCAGGACATGCTGACTGCTGCTGCTCAGGGACTGCTGACTGTTGCTGCTCACACATTAGAGAGTGGGGCTACAACATGGCCTCAGCAGGCTGGGCTGCAGTTTAGACACCAGTAGTGGCCCAGTGGAGACTGGGGCTGCTAGACAGGCACTGGAGACTGGGGCTGCTAGACAGGCACTGGAGACTGGGGCTGCTAGACAGGCACTGGAGACTGGGGCTGCTAGACAGGCACTGGAGACTGGGGCTGCTAGACAGGCACTGGAGACTGGGACTGCTAGTCAGGCACTGGAGACTGGGACTGCTAGTCAGGCACTGGAGACTGGGGCTGCTAGACAGGCACTGGAGACTGGGGCTGCTAGACAGGCACTGGAGACTGGGACTGCTAGTCAGGCACTGGAGACTGGGACTGCTAGTCAGGCACTGGAGACTGGGGCTGCTAGTCAGGTACTGGAGACTGGGACTGCTAGTCAGGCACTGGAGACTGGGGCTGCTAGACAGGCAGTGGAGACTGGGACTGCTAGTCAGGCACTGGAGACTGCAATACCTCCTGAACCATACCAACTGTTTACACAGTGTTTCTGTTAATGTATGTTCACACTTCTGTGTATTGTATTGTTAACCCAATATAATTGTTTTGGCATCCTATCAAGGTCAAGTTGCCTACTTCTTGGAACAAGACATAACATTGAACTAAATTTGCATAGGCAATTAAACAGGACTTCACTGTTTGTTCTAGAGCAGACTGAAATCCTGGACCATCAGGGATGGATCAGGATTGGTGCTGCCACACAAAAGGATGGACAGGCAGACGACTGGAATTGTACCTGATATCACACACGGGTTTTGAATCTAGTTCAGACTACACTAGTTTGTACAGCTGAAGTGTCCAGGGATTTAGCTCAGTCGGATTGGCTTCAAGCGAGTTTGCCTCGAAGGTCAATGTTGAAATTGGATATTTTATTTTAAAGCGACGGATGGAAATCGAGAGCTGAGCACTGAGGACGCTCTTGTGGGCAGTGAACAGGTCCTGCTGGACCTGGATCAAAGCATACACTAGATTTTCAAAGACACAAACTAGATTAGCCTTCAGATATTCATGCGGCAACGTTAAAGCAACGTCAGTAGCTCGGTACATGCTGCGGTGACCATGGGAGAGCTTCAACTGGACCGTGGATTCCTCTCTGGTAGGTAAAACCCCTTACATGACAGCACTTCAAACGAACATTAGATTAAATTGTAACTTTAAAGTTAAATTGCAATGTTTGTTAGCACGGTAATAGACTGTCAGTTTGCCATTTCAGACAGGAAAAGTGAGATTACTCTAATAGCCAAAGAAAGTGTAAAATGTTTTCGTTCTTTATTCATATGCTTTTGTTTGTTTTGTTTTTGTATTTCTATGGACCGAAGAAAAAAAGAAAGAATGAAGAAAGTGTAGCCTACAGTTTGTAGACTGGTGTTGTGTCCATCCGAAAAATGATGAAGTTGGTGAACCTCAGGATCCTCCACCACTCAAGCTGCAAATCACTGAATGAACTGCGTTTAAGGGGCTCAAACTACTTTAGTGAGATTATATCTTTCATGTCATCTGGGGCTGGCAGCCATGCAGTCCAAATAGCTGTTTGTCATCGTTATGCAGTGTGGGTAAATGTGCACCATGAACAGATTCATTTCAGTTAAATTGGTGCGATTTACAATTACCCATAGATACTCTGCATAATGTGTGGGTGTGTATTTAAATTCAAGGTTTGTGTGTTGTGGTTTGATAAATTCGCTTGGTAAAATCCTTGCCTACAGGATAAAGCAGAAGGGTATGGTACACTGACTGATCCATATTATGCTGGCTCACTACACTATGGCTCATTGAATTGAGTTACTGCAAACTGAAGAACAAGGGAGTATTGTGAAAATGCAGGTTTATGTCAAGGAAAGGTCTGGACTGCCTTTTGACTCTGTTTCTGTTTCAGCCTTGCCAATGTGACCCTTGCAGGGAGACCTAGGGAACAAGTCCAACCTTGGCAGAGGCTGTTATGAGCTGCGTAATGCAACACACTCCGATAGTGTTTAGGAATGGGAAAAGTAAGCACAGCGTACACTAAGTTGAAGTGTTAGGACGGACTTGTGTTTGTGCTATTTTGGCTGGTGAGGTCATGCATCACCAAGACTTGGAAATGCACTTCCAAAATGTGAGGCTTTTATTGAACTGCATTTCTAGATCTCTCCAAACGTCCTTGTCCTTTGACTTTTTTACACCACATTAATGATTTGAGGAAATCTCTGATTAGATATAAATTAAATGCACCGATAACACCCTTTAAGTAACTCTACACAACCATGTCCATACAGTTGTCAGGTCTATCTTAATCTCGCTTCTCTATTTGAAACAGTGCTAGCTTTGCCTTCTTGAACTCACCTTTACATGCGGATATTACTCAAAGCATTA
The DNA here is from genome assembly GCA_030340665.1 of Neosalanx taihuensis. Lineage (NCBI taxonomy): Eukaryota > Metazoa > Chordata > Actinopteri > Osmeriformes > Salangidae > Neosalanx > Neosalanx taihuensis. The sequence goes on from CM059306.1 coordinate 3,530,557, forward strand.
TGAACAGCGCTTTACCGAGCCCATCATTGCTGCTTTAGAGCTTGGACACATGCTTGCAATTTATGCTGTGCACCCTGCCACTGCAAAATGTCTCCTTTCATTCCATTATTTAGAAAGGAAGAGCCTCCTGTGTTTGCAGTGAGAATTGACAGGTGCATTGAAGATACTGCAGCCTCCTCCCAGTTACTCCATCACATACTGACGTGCTACCTGTGTTCTTGGGCTTGTCTTTCTTCGATTCTCTTCAGTGTGTTTGTATGTGGTGGATGCAGAAGGAATTTGCTACTGCAAGGCAAAAATAAAAAAAACTGAATATGTGTCAGTTAGTCACATTAGCACTCCAAGGGAATAGGGATAATGTGCCATTACAGAATAGTCCTAGGAAGTAAGTCACTAGAATCTGGATTGTGGTGAACTGGTTATTCAGTCCCACACAGACCCCTTGTTATTGATGCCAGCACTGCAAGATGGAGATCTCTGGTGGAGGTAGTGATAGAGAAGGAGCCGTCTCAGTTTTGGCAGTTCATTCATTCAACTCAGCCAAGCAGCCACAAGCCAACCTTAGGAGCAAGGTAATTGTGGAACAGGACACAATACACCATTGTAGTAGTTGTTTGAACCCAGAGAATGAAGGAACACCTTCTTTCTTTGTGATTGGTTTAAGTCATGCTAGGCACGTATCCCTTCCGCTCAATGCCATCATAGCCCTGATCACGAAGAATGAGTAGGACTTAATAACTTACATCAATACTTTAATTACAAGTCGCAGTAATTGCGGACTGTGTCTGTAGTGAATCGCTGAACAAACTCATTTTAATTCCGTCCAGCTCATTGTTGCCAGCGAAATTAAAGCCAGTTCTCATCAGTGATTAACTGTGGACATGGATGTTTTTTTACAAGTTGTCTCAATCAGTTTCCAGTATAGAAATGCTGTCCAAAATGTGTCTGTTTTTTATTAAACAAAAAATTCAGTATGATTTTAGCGAGACATGTCGTGATTCATGTGTATTTAATGATTAGATCAGAATAGTCTTTGAAGATTTCTCTTGCTCTCTCTCTTTCACTCTACTGATTCATATGTTTGATATTGAATCCTCAAACTTTCACTGATTCAAGCAGCTGTGCTCACTTGCAGCCACCTAGACTCCCGAGCTACCAGTATCAGTTATATCTGGGCCTCAGCATGTTGTCCTGGATAGTGGACGAGTAGGGAGGAGTTGGATTTCGCTGCAGGCTCTCCTTGCCTTTCTATTTTGCCCGCTTTGTCCTTCGACACTCTGTCCTCTGTGAGCTCATGTCCCCAAAGCCTAGAATCTAGGTTGGAGCCATTTTCACTCTGTAGGTGTGGAGAACCCGATAGAAAATCAGAATCAGAATAAATTTTATTCAATTTACACAGACACAGAATTTACTAGAATGGATGGATTGACAGTAAGAAGGAGAGAAAGTAAGATAGATAAAAGATGAGAGAGGTACCTCTGTTTGGTTTGGACCACAGAGAAAGGGATTATTCCACCCATCTTTAATTAAAGACGTGGGTTTAGTATTGAAGATACTGTTGTGAGTGCATTTAAAGTCAAACGAAATCGTAATTGGGTGTCTGTTTGCATGTGTGTTAGGAGGGTGGGGGGGAGGGGTAGGGAGGGGCTGGAATACAGTGATGGTTAATTAGGTTTGGATGTTTTGCATAAACAGCATGCATGAACAGTGGTGACATTTCCCCACCTTTTGTTACGAGGAAGGCTGGAGACAGTTCACACTGCTGTGACCTTTACTGCCAAGGGCATGGATGTGTCTTGCAGAGAAAAAGAGGGAAAGGTGGTAACAATGGAGCATGCAAGACAAGCCCATTACCATGTTTTGTGCCCTCACCTTCTGCATAGACACATCCATTAAGCACAAACAATCTAGTGTGCTATGGATGCCTTTGTCAGGGCAAGAGATTATACGTCTAATAATCTGCCCTTCCCTTTTCTTTCTTCCTCATCTCAGTAAAACACTGGCTGCAGGAGTCATTAACCTCATGCCAGCCTATCTGGGCCAGGGGAGCATTTTACCCCTGACTGTCGGATGCAGAGACGGGAGATGTAGTAGGGAGAGACGACCTCCCTGATGCAAGGTGATTCATTGCTATTTTCATTGCCCAGGTGATGAATGTGCAGTCTGGTTCCGGTCAAAGCTCCACCCACCCCTGCTCTCTCTCTCTCTGTCTCTCGCTCTTCTCATCTCCTCAGTCTTCCCTTTCTCTCCTTTCTAAATGCCTTCACCTCTTTCTTACACAGCTCTTCCCCTCTTTTTCCCTCATTTCTTTTCTAAACCAGTAACCAACCCTTCCTGTTTCACAAAAGGTCACCCATGACCACACTCCACTCATGCTAACCTCGATCTCTCTCCCTCCCTCTCTCTTCCTTCCCTGTGTTTGTCTCTGCAGTGAGGCAGCTATTGAAGCGGTTCGGAGCGGTCCAGAGGTGACCAAGGGATGGTGGCGGGGCCGCTGGCTGCAACACAGGACATGGGACCTGCCTCTCTCCTCCGCTCGTGTCTTGTGTTGCAGCCAGCGGACCTGTCTCACAACACTACCACACCAGTCAACACACCTCTGCCAACACCTCTTCAGAGCCAGTCCAGAAATGGCTAAAGCAGAACATTCCAGAACTGGCACCAATCAGTCCAGTCTGCTGTGGGTTGAGCTGTCCACAGTGTTTTTCTGTGTTAAGCAATACGTCGTTTCATGCTGTTTAAGCATACCTGACAGGCTTTCTTCTACACTGTGTAGTTATGCTTGTTTTTCCAACATTGTCTACTTGTACTGACTATGTATTTCATCCATTTGTTTATCTTTAATAGATATAATAGTTTAAGTTCCATTGAAGTTTTAAGTTAATCCTTATGTCATGTCATTATTTTTATGCTTAACTTTTTGTATAATTAGTCATTCTCTGTTAGTCACGTAGCTCTGGAGAAATATGTCACTGAAACAGGGAAGAAGAGCCTTCTGGTATTAATAGTCCTTTTACACTCTCAAGGTTACAGTGGAATATCTGGCACAAACAGACCAGTGTACACACTCTCACACAAGTATCTCCGGGATAAAATGGCAAGTGAGAAAGGGCCAGGGAGGGGAAAAAAGGGATGAGGTCAGATTTAAGGAGGCGAGTGGAGGAAGGGAGAGGAGGTTGAAGAAGCGTCTGCTGCAAGGTGTCGGTATGCTCAGTGCGTTTCCACTCGCCGACCAGGGAGCTTCGGCTGTCAAACACAAGCAGGTGTTATTCAGGCGACTGAAATGAAGTCCTCTGATGATTAGAATGGAAATCCAGGAGTAAAACCACCTACCTCCAGTCACTCATCTCCACCCTCCCTCCCAGGTTGTTTTTGTCAAAGATCAGGGAGACTGTTCTGAATGCCAGAAGGTGTAGTTTTGTAAGTCTGCTACAGTATGGATGGACTGAAAATTATAACTGCTATTTTACTATAACATTAAGCTTAGTTACTTAGTTCAATGTGTTCGAATGCCATTACTGTGAAGGCACTATAACAGTAAGCTTATTAAACCCTTTATAACATGTCATTCTAACACTATGTTACAATATATTTACTGTGAAGGCACAGCAAGCAAAATATAGTTATTTGAGTTATTGAGTTATTGCAGGCTTTTCTAGAGGTCATCTTATTGCAGTTTGGCGATGGTTATCACGCTCAAAGGCATGCTCTTAGATAGCACGTTGTTTATCTTTCCAGTTCCCAATACATTTTCAAATTCAAAAAAACATTTTAATTGTTCTATTTTGACTAAGTAATTAACTCACCAAACCTTGGAAGAGTGTTTAAAGAAAAAAAGGTTGGTTGTGCTGGCAGCCGTTTGAAGACGAGGTCCTTGAACCCGTCTGATGTGCAATGCAGCAGATCTCACTAGTCTTTATGTCTTACTGTTATTGCATATAGAGGAAAACTTCCCAGCCCACCACTGAAAGACAACCAGTACCTTTTAAAAACCCACTGAACTTTCTGCATGTTGTGCCGCTGCTGGAAGCTGGTGTGGAATCGAGAAAGGGGACTTTTTACTTACGCCATGCATATCTCGCTTCACAGAGTTGATGGCTGAGATTTGGGGAAATGTACCCTTGGAAAAAAAGACCGCAGCTATTCATCTTAGGAAGGCTGTACCTAAGCATAATTGGATTTAAATCCATCATTGTTAATGCAAAAAAGTGAGATGTCACCCTCTTCCTTTCAAAGAAGAGAGCGAAACTCTACATCAGCGTTAAACCAAATAAAATCTTTCACATCTTCCAGAACAGACCTTGAGGCTACTCTCTTCAGCCAGGCCTCTGTTCCAATCACTGCGTCTGTTCACTGAGAGGACTTCAGGGATTGACAAGGGTGCCCCCCCCTCTCCGTGTGTGTGTGCGCGCGCATGTGTGTGCGTGATTGTGTGTGTGTGCACACACTTGTGTGTCCTCTCAGGGTGCTGAGTTATCATCCGACAAACAGCATGGGGTCGGTTGAGTGGACTCAAGGTGACCTCAGGGCCTCACGGTGACAAGTATTCTCTTACAGCTCTGAAACTGGGCGCCTTCCGCACTGTCTTCATGCTTTATTCATGTCCAACTCCCTTTTTAAACCACAACTCTAAAGGCCACGTTCAGTCTTGAATAGTCTAAAGCGCGTGGGACTTGGAGGGGAAGTGTTCTGGAAAACGTTGACATTTGGTTAATGTCTAGATAAAACCAAGACATCACAAACGGTTACTCACTGTCAAGATAGTCACCCTTTTTCAATTGGATTGTATGTTTGTCAACAGCCAAATGTACAGCTTGTATTATTCATGAGTTAAGACTCCAGGTACTTTGAGTGCTTAACGACCACATCCCAGAAGATAGAGCTGGAGGCCTGCCTGGCAGATAAGGGCAGAATAACTCAAGTCATTAGAGAGATTTAGAGTGACTGTCCTGGAAAAAAACCTGTTTAACTGATGTGAGCTTTTTGGATAGACTGGAAAACTGAGATATGAACCCTGCTCAAAACTGCCCATCATGCATCGGTAGATACCAATTAAAGGGGGAGAACATCCCAACACATTGAATTTGTATTTTAGGGTCCTGGATGTGTTTAAGGTGGCCAGTGACAATGAAAGTATCACGGTGAGACCGCGTTCTGAATGTTCCCTCGCTGTTGTTAAATGGTAAAAGGAAGGGGGGCACAACTCCAGCCATGTTATCAGAAACTAGCAGAAGGAGTCAGAGGACCGAGGCTCTGCAGGAGCGACATCGCAGGTGCAAGCGTGGGTACACCGCTGGGCCGTGACTCATGCAGCTGGCAGTTTAAGCGTGTGTGTTTGTGTGTGTGTGTGTGTGTGTGTGTGTGGGTGTGTGTGTGTGTGTGGGTCCGAGGGTGTTCAGAGAAAGAGAAATCAACTTCAGATTGTATCTGTCTCTTTTCTACTGGAAATAATTGCTGATAGCTTCAACCCTGCTGCCCCACCAGGTCTATCTTCACATGCAGGCTCCTCACCAGTCACCAGCAGAGGGAATGCAGTCTCAAGAGGAGACAAATGTTTCAAACTGCATCCGGCCATAGAGGCTTAATAATGTGTAAATACATGTGATGAGGAAATAATGTGTAACACACGTGATGCTGTTTTCCTAGAAAGCTGCTTTGACATTACTTGCTTCTTAGGCACACAGTGTCAAAGCCATACTTGTACAGTCACAAGCAGTTTTAGCCAGGCAGCTGTCACACTAAGCTAGTTGCCTCCTGGCAGATGAGTTGCAGACAGCTCCCTGCTGTGAATAGGTCCCACTTCTGGCCTTTTCTCTTCTCTCCGTTCTAAACCGTCTGAACAGTTGAGCCAAGCAGCTTTGCAACACATCAAACCTCTCTCTCCTTTTATTCAGAATACCAAAAAAAAAAAGAACAGCCTCTGGCCTCTCTCCGAAGTTGCCAGGACAACGAGAAAGAGAGGGAGCTCTTAGGGAGTTCATTTAAGGAGGACACTGACGAAGACAGATTATATAGTGACGTGTGTGAAAATGCTCCTCCTAAAGTATTGAGTGTTATGTGTTTGCATAAAAACATTGTGCACAAACTAACACAGGTCTATGTAGCATATTGTCTCTGTTGATTTGGCTGCACCCTCACAGTTAAACGTGTGGTGCCATTCTCACTCTGACCTTCTTGGTCAAAGGAAACAAAATATCTACCTTGTTCTGTTCCCAACTCTTACGAGTCTTTAAGAGTCCGATTCCAACTCCAGGTTTGGATAACTGGTTAATGCAGTGCCCTCACTTGAAGGTCCTTCTTTTCCCTACTGCTGAAGGATCTCGAGGCTGGATGGTCTCAGTGAACTTGAATGATGGAACGTGGACCTTGGAGTCGACCTCTCATTCAGAGTTGACATATTGAGCTGTCAGCTGAAATGGCCACCAAGCGTGTAATTTGAGTAATGAAATTACATGCCAGTTAGCCAGCTCCATTCAAAATGAGTTGTGATGCAGACATAAATGGTGCAGTGACACTTCAGAGTTTGTCTGCGTATGTGTATGGTTTCAAAGTATTATTTATAACTAGTTTATTCACAATGGGGCTGATATCAGTGCTTGTCTAAGAGGAAGAGGTGTGAAAATCTAAAGGTCACTCAGAGGACCATTTACCATGTTTTCTCCACTACAGAGGCCGCTACAGATCACATTTCCCTGCATCACAGTTTCTCGCTGACTGGGTCACAGTAGAGGGCACATTATCTCATTGTATCTACCATAGAGGCACCTTTTGTAGACAGAAACTATGAACTATGTTAATTTCTCTTGAGATCCATGTGTAGAGAATTTGTTTATTTTTGCGTGTTTGTTGACTCTGATTTTTTTGGTGATGCCTCATCCAAACATACACATCACTGCATGTCCTTTCATACACCGGCCAATATTTAACCTCATACATTGACCAGT